>CM076447.1:11412850-12012850 GCA_038419695.1 Scomberomorus guttatus | reverse complement strand
ACGTAGGATGATGGAGAGTGCCAGAAAGAGATTTCTGTATTATACTACAATCAAAGAACTCCTTATTGAGTTTGTGTCTTTACGTTTGCATGCGTGATTGTGTGATTGTGATCGTCTAGTGGTGAAAAGATTTGTTTGATAAATCATCATGAATACATAAATTTCTTCATCAAAACCCAATTGGAAAATTGTGGTGTTACATCAGCTAAGTTACATAAGCCCCGACACAATGAGAAAAAGACAGTCAAGGAAATATGTAAGAAACAAAATACAATAAAACCCATCAATAATTAACTTAAATTAATATGGTACTGCACACTTAAATGTGTTTTTTGAGCTGTAAACTAAATTAGATGACTATACTGTGATAAAAAAAACACATCAGTGCTGGTGTTAATATTGACATTGACACCAAATTTATAAAAATCTGCATTTCATGGGTTGAAAATGGCTCAACCTGTCATCTGCAGTTTAAAATCAGCCCTGTAAAGGAGGGGCCAATGCATATGTAGAATCGCCCGTTTGGGAGTTCTCTACTTCATGGAAATTTATTCTCTACGTCATGAAATTTATATAAATGGTAGAATGGTAGAAATGGTAGAACAGTCTGTGACTGTCCACGGGAGGTGGATGTCACTGAGCAACACCTGCCCTCCTGCCTCACACATCCACGCCCCACTCCCCCATCTCAGCCCCTTCCCCACTTTTTAGCAGTTTTCAAAATTATGCAGTGGGTAGAGTTAGGCTCAGGTCTAGGGGTGAAGTTACACTTTTAGTCTGATAATAGAAACTGGAACTAGGACTAGGATCATTCTAAATCTAATATATACTGAATGTACACTGTACAATGATTAGGGGTGTAAAGCTACACAAAGTTCACGGTTTGGTATGTACCTTGGTTTTGGGGTCACAGTTCAGTATGTTTTCAGTAAAGCAGGAAAAAAATGAAAGGAAGAAAATATTTTGGTCCTTTATTTTGAAAAATGTAAACATCCAAGAATGGCTCTTTGGCCGTAACTGTTACTGAAACTGTTTAGTTGTGCAGCAGTGGAAAAGGAAAACAACCTTTCTGTTTCTTGCAAGGAGTCAGGACACCTGCTGACAGCTGTTTTATGATGATTTATGGTCACTCAGACTCTGACTGTAATTGTTTGGATCAGGGAGCATACCAAACCGAAGAAAGTCATGTACCAAACCAAACATCTTGTACCAAACGGTTCGGGACGAATACACAAACCGTTACACCCCTAACAACAATAGTGCTGCAGTAACACACAATTAATCGAATAATTGTTCCAGTAGTAGTATTTTATTTTGCTTATTAGTGAATTACAGGTTTATTCAGCTAAAAGGATTGGTTGGAGAGTTTGAGGCATTGAAGCACTTCTTGTTTTCTTTTTTTTGTCCTCAGTGCTGCCCCCTGTGTTGGTACCAAGGAACAGCGAGTTTAATGCCAAGCATACGATGTTGCCTCGCTTCCGCAATCCTCTACAACAGAACGAGCCACACATGCCCCAGAATGCCACCTTCCCAGAATCCTTTCCTCAGGCCAATACAATGCCTTTCCCCCATTCGCCGGGAAATAGCTACCCAAACTCGCCGGGAAGCGGCAGCAGCGCCACCTTCCCACATTCACCATCCAGCTCCGAGCCCAGCAGTCCATTCCAGATGCCAGGTAAGATCTGTAGTTCTTATCTTCCACTCCCCTTCTCTTCCTCCATACTGAACTACAACAACTAACTCCTCTGCTCTTTGTTCTGTCTCCTCCCTGATGCAGAGACTCCCCCTCCAGCCTACATGCCCCCAGAGGAGCAGATGACTCAAGATTGCCCCCAGCCAATGGACACCAACCTCATGGCACCACCCTTGCCCCTAGAGAGTAACAACCGGGCAGGTAACCATGGCAGTAACTATCTCAAATACACAAATGTCCTTGTGTTCACAGTGATATCATCCACATAAAGCTGTCTGCACCTGCTCTCCTTGATCTGCAGGTGCAAAGATTTCTGGGAAACTTTGTTGTTTTTAAAGTTTTTGTTCTCTTGTGGTCAAACTCCAAATACAAAAAAAAGAAAAACCTCAGTTGGGTTGGTATCCCATGTCCTGTCAGATAAAACCTGAACAGTGTGTGGAAAGGATCTGCTAGTTTACAGTAAGGCTCTGTGGGTGTGAGCCCAGGGGAAGCTCAAAGCCTCAGCAAATTAAGCCAGGCCTCAGAACAGTTTTATGAGGCCTATAAAAGCCAGGGCTTATGTCATCTCTGCTGGTGGTAATGACTTGAAACTCGTTAACGATAAGATTCACTAATTACCTCCAACTTTCAGATCTGAAATGCGGTGCAATAATTGCTGCTATCTCGACTGTGGTTTTGCCTTTATTGTACTAGACAGACACATCTGAACCCTGCATTCATGAATTCGTAATAGACCCTACAATGGACATGTACTAGACTCAAGAGCCATTTGATTTAAAGGGAAATTCCATAATTCTTGTAGCGTTTGGCTATAAGTTCTGTCAGTAATAATAAGAATGTAGTCACCAAGTTATTTTCTAAGAACTGGGAATAGCATCGCTAGAAGTCTGCTTGAGTAAGGTTTCAAACAAAAGCCCAAATTAGCCAAAAATATTTCCAAGAGAAAAGAAGCACAAATAGTAAATTTAACAACTGTCCGTTGTAAGCATCCATCACGGTTTACAGACCGACTTCCTGGTTCAACTTTGACCTATGCACAGTTCTGATGTGCAATGAGAGATTACTGACATTTTGAGTGTGCTCACTTTAGGGTTTTATCTCTAGATAAAGTAATTTAGCTAAGTGGCTCCAAGCATTTTTGCTTGTGACTCCTTAATACAAAGCACTGTTTACTTTGGACTCCTCATCACAACATGTATGTCTATGAGTTGTGAGCAGTGCAATCAAAGAGTGATTTTCCCTTTTAGAGGCCTAAACTATTAGTATTAAAGTATTTCAAAAGAAAATATTGCAAAACCCAACAAATTTGTTTAGAAGAATTGTGTTTTTCCTTATTTTATACTCTGGTAATCATTTTGTGATACCTTGTTGGGGTCCAGATCCCCAGAGTGAGAACCTCTGATTTAGATAATCTGGTTAAACTGTTGGCTTGTTTACAACCTGTCTGACTATCCTGCTTGCTCGTATTTCTTTCACCGTCAGACTTTAGGTTAGGGTTATACATCGTTGTAGAGATGTCAGTGTGTTTCCAGATCTCTGCAATTATTTTGGTGAGCATGACGTTATAACAGATAGAAACGACTATAAATAAGACCCAGGTTGTAATAAATCAAAATGTTCCTTCAGTGGTTAAATTTTCAGGAAAAATAGTAAGAGGCTGCTGTAGGTTACACACCATGCAGATGTTTGCAGTAAATTATTCTCACTTCACATTGAAATAACAGCTGCCAGAATGTTTGTTTTCCACCCCTTCCACACACAAAATATTTGTACTTTTGTATCATCATACACTCAAAGACCAAAAATTGTGCCCACACATGGTGACAGCAGTTGCGGGAAGAGCTGTTGAAATGTTTGCTGGAAGTGGGAGTTTAGGGAGTTTTTAAGTTCTTTTCCACAAGCTGCATCCTGTACAGAGGAGCTGGTTTCTATTGTAGGCCAGCTCTGGGAAGGGGACAGACAAAACACACCTGCTAGCCAGTGCCACGCTACAGAGGAAGTTCAGGAGAAGTATGCGCTTAGATAAACATGATTTATTCCTCTCTCAGAGAGGGTAAGGCCAGCTGGCACTGCCTCGTCCGAGATACCAGGCACACAGGGCATGGCCAGGCACCTTCTATTGACTGTTTGCCTGCTCAATAAAGGTTGGCACACAGACCACAGACAGTCTGCATGCTTTAGGTTGCGTCTGCATTGATTTTGGTCAGCATAAATGTACACAAATGTAGCCAGTGGGTCCTATAAGTTTATTCAGCTCTCTATTATGAGCTACATGGGACAATTTGGAAGAAATAATTGCGCGTATGAGTAAGATTTACAGCTGTGCCTCTACTGGCATCATTGGCTCCTGGCAGCTTGTCTGCACAGGAGTCAGCACAGAGGAGTCTTAAAAGTGCATTAAATGTGTCTGTGTCTGTCTGTGCATGTACAGTGTGCTCAGTTCACTCCTGTGACCTGTTAATGTGTTTCCTGTGCAGATGTGCAGCCCGTGGCATATGAGGAACCCAAGCACTGGTGCTCTATCGTTTACTACGAGCTCAACAATCGTGTCGGAGAGGCGTTCCAGGCTTCCTCCACCAGCGTGCTCGTTGATGGCTTCACAGATCCCTCCAATAACCGCAACCGATTCTGCCTTGGTCTGCTCTCCAACGTCAACCGCAACTCCACCATTGAGAACACCCGGCGGCACATCGGCAAAGGTGCAAAGCCTGTCATTGACTGCAATGCACTGACTGTCAACAGACGAGACTAAATCAATTAATGTTGTCAATAGATGTTGGGATTGGGATCCAGACTAGAACAGAACAATAACAACAACATTTTAGTGTATTGATTGTAGATTGACCACACTGGTTTTTTTGGGGCCTTTGCTTTTGTCATTGAAAGTGACCAACACGTTATCCTCTGCTGCTTCTTCTCAGGTGTCCATTTGTATTACGTTGGTGGTGAGGTGTACGCAGAATGTCTGAGTGATAGCAGTATCTTCGTCCAGAGTCGTAACTGTAACTACCACCACGGCTTCCATCCCACAACTGTGTGTAAGATTCCCAGCGGCTGCAGCCTGAAGATTTTCAACAACCAGGAGTTTGCTGAACTGCTGGCCCAGTCTGTTAACCATGGCTTTGAGGCTGTTTATGAGCTCACCAAGATGTGTACCATCCGTATGAGCTTTGTTAAGGTAGGTTTATCAGATTTGAACGAGAGGAAAGAACAGTATTGATATTTTGGACTGCCTAATATTGATGTATAACTTACTACACTTGGCATCAACTGACTATGAGTTGAGTTTTACAGTTAAGTCACTTTAAATACTTAAAATCAACTTAGGGGGCTCTTAGCTTATAGAAATTCAAGAATTTATTAACACTAGTGAAAATTGGATTTTAAAGATCAGTAACACAAAATCTCAATTTTAATCAACATTTGCAGTGCAAACATTGTAGTTTAACAATTGATTGTCATGATGCATACAATGAACAGCTTATTTGTGTTTTTCTCTTCCCCCTCTACTACTGGATGCATTTGAACTATTCTAATCACAAGATTACGTGTTAAAATGTAAAGTGCAGGAAACAGTATTTTCTGAGATTAAAACTTAAAACTTTTGGATGCTTGAGGATGTAAGATCAGGGTGAAAATACCATAAGTTTACATCAATCTGCTCTAACTGAAATGGTATGTTTCTGTAAAATCTCTAAAAACCTCACTTAAACACTTGAGTGCCTTTAACCTTTAGCACTTTGTTGTTTCTTATGCACTTGTCCACTTCCAGTCGTTTCTTACTTTAATAACTGGTCAGCTACTTGAGAATTTGTACCACAGCTCTTTCTGAGTCACTGTCCTTTAGTGCTTTATTGCCCTCCTCGCTTGTAAGTCGCTTTGGATAAAAGCGTCTGCCAAATGACAAAATGTAATGTCAATATAAAAACAGTGAGTCTTGTCTATTGTTAGTACCCAACATCAGCTACCACTACTTAGCTGTCTGTAAAAATGTCTTGCTTTTATAACCCGTTTGACATTCTGAGTTGGGCATAAACAAAAGCCTAAACATGGAACATCTTGATACTGAGTTAAGTATTTACATGGACTAAAGACTCAGCATTAACATTTGACAGTCAAACGACAAATCAGGTGAAAGAAAAACATTTGTGTCCAGATTCTTATACTAAAGCCATGTGTTTCCATTTGTTTCAGGGCTGGGGAGCAGAGTACCACCGCCAGGATGTGACCAGCACACCCTGCTGGATTGAGATTCACCTGCATGGTCCCCTGCAGTGGTTGGATAAGGTGCTAACTCAGATGGGTTCCCCCCACAACCCTATATCCTCTGTGTCCTAGGCTTCACTGTCCTCAGCCCTGTGGCTGTCCATACCCCAGCATTTTGGTCTAAGTAGCAAGAATAGGGGCTAGCTGGTCCCAGACTGGTTTGTGTTTCAGCCAATATACCTTTTCTGGTAACTGATGAGGTTTTGACTGAAACACAAGCTGATCTTGGACCTGTAAGGCTGGGCGGGTTGTTAAATGGATTGGTTTGTTCTCTACTTGAAGGACGTCTGAATTGGGCACATTTACAGACTGGGAGAGGTGTAAGCAAAGTGAGCGTGATGCAACTGGAAGATACTTGATCTTTGTGACCAACTGTAATAATTAGACCATCACACTCATCATGACGCAAGTATCTTGCTCCCACAATTTCTCTTTTTCATTGTTCTATTATTCTGACTCATGGTGACTAGTTTGCATCTAAATATTCCCTCGGAAATCCAGATATACATGTGTAGTTACAATAATTATGGGACATTCCAGGTCACCAAAATTGCAGTCAGCTGCTCCCTACTGTCTGACTGCAATGAAGTTGGCATGAAATGTACTTAGTAATGAAATGTACAAAGTTAGCAGGGACTTGGAGGATGACCAGTATAACTGAAAATTTTAATCATCTCCAGATACTTAAATAAGTATGCTGTTTCCTCAAAGTGTTCTTTTTTAAGGTAGAGCTAAATGAATTAAAGCAGTGCAAAGTTACTATAACATCAAAATGAAATCCCATATCACAGATCATGAAAAATAATACGAGGGAAAAATTAGGGGGAGTATGAGAGTTTAGGGTGGGGTTTAGAGTGGGGCATGGCACTAAAAGGGCATTTCAGACAAAAAAAGACTAATGTTTAAATGTTGCTCATCTTGTTTTACACTTGTGTTTCAAATGAATTTTAAGAAAAAAAAAGACTAGTGTTTAGATATATTCACTACTAGAATATGTGCTGTGCAGTCTGGTTTTGCAAAGCATAGTTTGGTTAGTGTAGTGCTACACATTTAAGACTGGTAGCTGAACACCAAGCAGAGGCAAGTACAAGTGCAGCTTAATTAGTCCCTTACTGTATACACTACAGCAAAATCAAATGTGTCAAGTACAGAGTCACACTGAGGACATAAATATTTCAGTGACTGTGCTTCATTCTCTTACTACATTGACTGAGCAAAACTTGTTAAATGACTGTTATGGGAAAATGTTGAGCATTCAAATTTTAATTGTTGACTGAGAAATCAGTTACTGATGTCCCAATATGATTTTTTTTAAATAAAATGCAGATTTTGCCATTCAGTTCTTTTAAGCTTTGAGCAATCTTACTTGCTATTAAACTGTTATACTCTTTACATTCTTTTTGTATTTTTGAACTTGTTTTCTGTTTTGTTTGTCTGCACTTTCACACATTGCCTCTTTGTTTTGTTTAGTTTTTTCTCCTTTTTTTTCCTGTTTTTGCTCAGTAAAACTCCCAGAAAAGCAGTTTTATTCCATGAATATCAAGTCTCTACTGGAAGATTCAAATAAATTTGTTTCATTACTTGCAACATGTCTGTCTCTTTTATGAACAGTCAGGGCACGTTTGTGTGTGTGTGCGTGTTTGTGTGTCATTGTGTGTCTGTCTGTTTAATTACAGGCCGCCCATGCTTAGAAAATATGCATCATGGTATTGTCAGGGATTTTCAAGAACATCAACCAAACTCTTCGTGTGTGTGTACATGTGTGTCTGGAGGTAGACCTTCAATTAGGGAGGCACAACAATTTCAAGTGCATCTAAAAGCCAACTGCACTAATGTTAAGCATAATTGCATTTTCCGGTAAACGGCACGAAAATACATGAAATAATGTGTTTTGCCTTGTTTTATGGGATACATTGCGACAGTTCTGGCACAGTTACAACCAGCTTCCAGGAAGCTCCCTCCGAAATCATTGACTGAAATGTGTGTGTTTGTGCGTGCAGGAGTTTCATTTGACTGCACATAACTTGGGTGGCATGGTTGCACGGAGGTTAGTATTGCAGCCTCCCAAAGGTTTGCATGTTTCTCCCAAATTTCACAGACACGTCAGGTGGACTGGAAATTCAGGATGTCTTCATCTACGCCGAATGTTACAGGCCTGAGATGTACTGACAGTCTATCCAAGCTGTCTCACTGCCCTATTGTATTGTAGAAGTGGTTTAATCTGTTCTGTATCTCTATTTAACTAAACAGCAATAGGTGGATAGAGAAAGTGAATGATATACTTAAGATAAACACTGCCAGTACAAGCAGTATAGAATCAAAGGACCTCTTTCCAAATTTGATCATGCCCTCAGCGGTGCCCTTAAAGGATGGGTTCACAATGTTTCAATTCTGTCTTAAAACAATAGTCAGGGGCCCAAATGAACACATGTAAGTGATGGGGGACAAGATCCACAGTCCTTCTGTGCAAAAATGTATTTAAAAGTTCATTTAAAGGGAATATGAAGCTTCAGCTGTCCAAATAATAATCCTATAAGCACATTAGGAGGGGATCTTTTAATGACCAGTATTGGCAGAAGGAATGATTACAGTGAAAAAAAACCTCTTCCAATGTTCATATGGGTACCTCACTATTGTTTTAAGACAGACTTGGAAAAATTTTGAACCTATCCTTTAAGCTCTGAAGCACATAAAGGTGTCTGTGTGTATACAGTTCTTGTGTATTCTTATTTTATTTGTTTTACTGTAATATTTAAACTCTAACTTCTAGTGTTTTACTAAATATATGCCAATGTAGGCCTACTTATTTCTTATTGTTTTATTGTCTGTAATGTCCAAGAGCCTAACAACAAAGTTCTTAACTGTATGGCAATTGTGTTGTGGTTATTTGATTAACTGTAATGTTGTTTGGGAATACAGAAATATGCACAGCTAAAGCACAATGTCACCTGACACAATAATGACCTTGACACCTGGGTCCTACGTTATTACCCCATCTCGAAGGGCCTTTGTCAGAATATAGCTTTAAGACCTTAATTATTATGAAACTGTTTTGCATGGTGTATATTCCTAAATTAATTTGTGTTAAACTCCCACACAGCCAACCCGGGGCTATGTAATATTACAACATAGGAATGTAGGGGTTAACAGGGGCCCGGCTGCTCATTTTTGGACAAAAAGTCAGTGGAAATGTTCAATGAGGTTTATGGGTATAAAAAAGCACACATTGGCTACCCGCAAATAGGCTACAATTTAGCAATTTGAGAAACACAACAAAACATCATCAAACATACAAAGCAGCCAGCTTGTTGTTGCAGATGTGAAGTTAAAATTGACCTCTGCTGCCATCTGCTGGCTGAAGTTGTCCACTGTCATCATTTTCTTTTCATTTGCTAATTTTTTTTAACACCTTGTAATATTCGGTTTCACTTACATGTTTGACACGTGCCGTTTCAAATACGTTTTGTACATATCTTTATTTTTAGAGTTTAGAAGATTTTTTTTTAATTGTATAAATGAAACGACGGAACTATTTGTGGGGGGCGGTGCCAGACGTCAACGGAAACAGGAAGAGAATGAATGAAACAACCGTGGATATGTAACCTGTAACACCTCCGTGCAGCTGGTACGAGGTCAGCGTGAACTGTCGTTTCAAACTTCATTAACAATTTTGTCTAAACTGTTTATTTGCTTTATCTTTGATAACCGTATAAACTTCCAGTACGGGCTAGCGTTGCACTGACGTAAGTTAACGGCAGCGGTAACGTCCAGTGGAACGTAGTAACCGTTAAAATGGTCAACGGCAAGTTTGTAACTTTGCTGTTGGTATTTAGCTTTGTCACCGCTAACAATGCATGTTTTAGCCTGAAAGACGGCAAAATTCAAAGCCCAGAAGAGGATGTAATAGGCTGTCTTCCTTTTTGTTCGTTACTTAAATCCCAAAACATTGTAGCTAGCGTTAATGAGTTAAAACATTCACAACTGCCTTACTGTTTTTCCTTGTTTCTCCTCCTAGATGCCTCATATATACCACAAGATGGGGCGGTTTAGCTTCTCTCTGCTCCGCCACACCACCTCCCTTCCCTCTTCACTCACTGTCCCATCAGCCACCAGGACGTGCTGCCTCCATCAAGGGGTCTTCACTGGTTCCCACCCCGGTCACCAGAGCACAGTCCCGGCTCACAGCTGCCAGCATAGGAGGGGTGTGAGCACAGCCCTCATCCAGCACATACAGGACCTGAGTGGGCCTGAGCAGAGGCTGCTGAATAAACTGTACGAGGGGCTGATCGGAGGGCAGCGGGCATCTCTGGCCGAGTCCATCACTCTGGTGGAGACCCAGCATCCCAGGAAGAAAGAACTGGCCCAGGTGCTGCTGCAGAGGGTGCTGGCCTACAGGAGGGAGCAGGAGAGTCGTAACGGAGGGAAGCCGGTGGCCTTTAGAGTAGGTGTGTGGTCTGGGTTTCTGTATTCATCTGGGGATGAGAGAGAGAGAAGACAAGGCCAAGGGAACTATATTTCATTATGTGTGAACTTGGGGATGTTTTTTATTCCCTTAAATATTCCCTCAAACAAAATGGCATCTACTCCTCCTCCCTCAGTAAAAATATCAGAATCTATAAATATGCAAAAATATTTCATTTCAAAAGTTGAACTGCTGGACACAAGATGTCAAAAGTGAAACCAAAATATATCGATCGCCCCCTGGTGTCTGGCTGCAGTATAGGTCATAAGTCCCGCCCCCTCCATGTTAGCAGACATGGGCCAATCTAAAAAAATTCAAGTGCTTGTCAAATAAATTTTTCCCAACGATAGTTTCTTTAATTGTAGGTAGTTGTTATCATGCTGATGCTTTTTAAAGTGCTCATTTTTCTGATTTTGTTTTTAATTAGTTATTTGACAATATAAAAAAAGGGGGTGTGATGTCATGATTGACAGCTGTGGCAGCCACTCTCAAACCTCCATCAGATGGCAGGACAACTCAGGGGGCATGTCCCGCAGGTCGTCATCCCGCCACTCGACTTTACTGCGCAGACTCTGGCTTCAAATGATGTCTCACACAAGCAAGATGGCAGCTTCCAGAAAGGAGATATTTTGGCTTCACTTTTGCATAGCAGTAGGAAGTGGAGATGCGTCGTCCATATTTATATACAGTCAATGAGGAGAACCTATGGTGGCCGCGAAATTCACATAAAATGCAAAAGGCTCTCTCTAGAGCCAGTGTTTGGTTTGTCCGTTCTGGGCTACTGTAGAAACATGGCGGCATCCATGGAAGGGGACCCGCTCCCTATGTAGATATAAAGGGCTCATTCTAAGGTAACGAAAACATAAATATCTATAACATATTTTCATGGGATAATACACTAATTAAAACATACTTATGAATATTATATTCCATTTCTGCCAAGTAAGTTCCACTAGATGCCACTAAATTCTACACACTGGACCTTTAAGTGCAGAGATACTACAGAAACCTAACTATTTGAATTCAGCCACCACAAGCTTATATGTGAAATATGTGTTTATTAGACTGTGTGAGACTGGTTATGATGCTGTTGGTACATGTGGTATATGATTCATTTGCTGCACAGGGCCGTCAGTTCGAGTCGGCATAAGCAGCATTTTTGTGTTCTGTTTTTAAATGGAGTAGAAACCCCCCCCCCCCCAAACCAACACAAGCTGGCACTGTGCTGTTTGGGTTTTGGATCATACCCACTAGAAACTAAATGTAACTTCACTGTGTCTGGTTATGAGTGGAGGTAATACTAGCTGGCTTATAACAATCCAAGGGACATACTAGGTTTACAGTATATTCTTCAAACATATTAGGATTATATATCAGGAATATATTTTGGCCCCAGGATGTAAAGTTATTTATAAAATAGCAGAAACAGTTCATTATTTACAGCTTGCTCTTAATATGGACAACAGAATTTGTTGAACAATAACATTACACGATCATACTGTATGATTACAATATGATTTTGCTGAAAGTAGATATATGATAATGTTGAATAATGGCCCAGCCCTACGTACAAACAAACAAACAAACAAACAAAAAAAACTGTTCTTTGTGCCATTTGTTGCTGATTTGATCTCTTTGCTGATTTCTCAGGTCTGTCCGGTCCTCCAGGAGCAGGGAAGTCGTCCTTCATCGAGGTTGTGGGGAAGATGTTGACAGGACGTGGACATAAAGTATCGGTGCTGGCTGTTGACCCGTCCTCCTGCACTACAGGAGGTAGCATCTGTGACACAGATCATCAACATACGATACTGATGAACAGTTGATATTGGGATAACAGTGCTTTACAACGCACAGTGGATCTATGTGGGAAATTGTAATTGCTAATGAATGTCATTTAATTTATGCTACAAACTCAAACATCCCTCTTGTTGCAGGGTCTCTGATGGGTGACAAGACTCGTATGACTGAACTCTCCAGGGACATGAATGCTTTCATCAGGCCATCGCCGGCCTCTGGAACACTTGGTGGAGTCACCAGAACGACCAACGAGGCCATTGTTCTCTGTGAAGGGGCAGGATATGACATTGTCCTTGTAGAGACTGTGGGTAAGACATGCTTGACTGATTTCCATTTGTATCTCAAAATTAACTTTCAATACTGCTATATTTACTCAGCAGGCTCAAATTTTATTTTTAAGCTCTTCCACTCCCCGAGGACGCTGACATTATTGTCTTTCAGAGGCTGTAGCGGGCTCAGTTTTGAAAGCTAGAGTGAAACTGGTATCATATGAAAGTAGACAACCTAAGGCATCCATTGGTACCATGTCATGCTAACGGGAAGGGGGCTAAATAACGCTCCAAAGTTAGGCTAAATGATAAATGTTAGGGATAAATGGATAAGGATAAATGTTAATCTCTAAGTTCAGCAATTTTGTGTCTCATTTGTTATTAATATTAAATTGTTGTGTTTTATCAGATGCAAAAAAACAACAACAACAAGGTATCAGCATCATATCGGCCAATTCATTCATCTAATTCTAATTTATCAGACACTTTGATGAGTCCCAGAGGCTAAATTCTAGCCTTCACTGTGTTTGTGGAAGCTCATGATTATTCAAAAGTATTTATAAACAACTTTTATTTTTCTCATGTTGTACTGATAAATGAGATGTGCCCTACACAGTACTCTAAGATACATTAAAAGACGTAGTGGTTGATTGTGGATTTATCACAGTTTGAAGGTTTTTTGGTGGTCATTGAGTTAGTATAATTTGTTGAAAAAGTCATCATCACATCTTGTCATATTGCTGGTCAGCAGTGACGGTTAAATCTGTTTGTGTCCAGGTGTGGGCCAGTCAGAGTTTGCAGTGGCTGACATGGTTGACATATTTGTGTTGCTGATTCCACCAGCAGGGGGCGATGAACTGCAGGTCAGTGAAAAACAGCAGCAGCAACAAGCCCATCAGCCCCAGTGGTCTCATTTATAAAACAGTGCAAAGGATCCATACTAAAAGTGTATGTGTGCACAAAAGCTGAAAATGGCACACGCCAAAAGATAATCAGATTTATGAAACCGTGCGTACGGACTTTTACTGTTTTATTTCCACGTCTTCAGACTTCTTGAAGTTATGTGTATAACCCAAAACAACCATATACAACGTCAATATCGTAAAAGTCACATCTCTGGTTAAGTTGAGGCATATGGGAGCAGTACATTATATAAACTTCAGGTTTGTTTATTCCTGCACAATCTAGTTGTTAGTTTGAGTTTATGAAGTAAAAACTAATTTTGATTTCTCCCTCTACTTTCTTACACTACAGATTCAATGAGAGTAAATTGATGTCCTAATCTTCATTTTTAACTACATACATTTATATTTACAGAGAAGAAGCTGATATCTAGAAATACAAGTAGTATTCATGCATGTAAACATAAGTATGTTGGCAAAACCTATGTGTTAATCAATTAATTAATTAGTTAAATGAATCACCTACTTAGCCTAACTCATTATGATTAATATTATGGTGATTTATAGTGGGACATTAGGCAGCTCAAGTGGTATTTGTTTTAATTATTTTGATTAAATCTTAAATGAAACATATTGCCATAGAAACATTAAAATGAATTATACTAATACACAGACAGTAAAGCTTTTGTTGCAAGTACAGTAAAGTACAGTTTTCCCAACAACACAGACAGTTAAACTAGTTTAAACTATAAATTATGCAACATATAGATGTTCAATTGCACTGAAATAAGACATACTGCAAAAAAAAAACATCTTAATAGAAAGAAGCACAAACAGCATTGATAGCTATAGTTGTTCTGTATAGCTACTTTACTGGATACAAAAACCTCAAGTGAAACTACATTTTAACAGGTGCAAGGCAATTTTTAGAGTTACTTTTTATATAAGCTCAATTACTTTCTTTGTTTTGCATCAGACAGAAGCTGACGTCAGTGCAGGATGTGTACAAAGTAACAATAATAGATTATATTGGTTCCTGCAGCAGCAGCAGCCAACCATCACTCCATCCATCCATCTCTCTGTATGCAGATCCCTCAGCAGATTACACGTCTAGACATCAGATTTATTTACAGTGTTTTGAGAAGTTAATTAACCCCCCCCCCCTCTCTTATGCCAAAATCTTTCTCCAGGGTATCAAGAGGGGCATCATTGAGAGGGCCGATTTGGTGGTGGTGACGAAATCGGACGGAGACCTGGTTGTGCCGGCCAGGAGGATCCAGGCTGAATACACCAGCGCACTCAAGCTGCTCAGGAGAAGCTCCAAGTCCTGGAACCCAAAGGTGTGTGTATGTGTGTAAGAGAGTGACTGTGTGTGTGTGTGTGTGTGTGTGTGTGTGTGTGTGTGTGTGTGTGTGTGTGTGTGTGTGTGTGTGTATAGATAGTGTCATGAGAGAGGAAACCAGAAATAGAATGATTAGGACTCAAACATTTTTTTAAAAAAGATAATTGACAAGTGTTCAACATTTGACCTACTGGGCAGCCGCAGCACAAGTATTACTGCTCCATGGACCCAACAAGACATCCCGCTGAGAGGTCAGCTAACCCGGGAGTAGGGAGGGGGAGGAGGATGATAATGTTGATGATGGTGATGATGTCATAGCATTATGGTTCCAGTACTGCAGTGTCTCACCCCTCCCCGCACATCCCAGCTCACCCGTCTGCCTGCCTGGCCTTGTCCCTTTGTTTTCCCAGCCCAATGCAGCATCTGCCCACCGGGCAAGCTGCCAGCCAACACCCCCATCTCCACCTTCCCACCCCCCCTCCCCCACTGCTGCTCTGAATACTTGGCTGCTGTGTCATGCATTTCGCTTATTAGAAGCCCGCACACTCACATTAAAGCTGATAGGCTGCTCTCATAGTCTCTCTCTCTCTGTGTTATCCTTACCTTTGCTATCTTGCCCTTTTTTGCGTCTGTCTGTTTGGCCTAGAGTACCATAATCTATGATTTATGCTCGCATCGTCTCTAGTCTTCAACAGTCTGCCTTTTGTCTTCTTCACTCTGCATGAAAACATAAATGACAGTTTTACTACTAACTTCTCTGCTGATCATTTTCTCAATTAACAGATTAATCATTTGATTGATAAAATGTCAGAAATGTGTTAAGAATATCTATCGAAAATTCCTCTTTAAATGCCTCGTTTTATTCGACCAACAGTGCAAAACCCAAAGAGATTCATTTTACAATGATTTAAAACAGAAAAGCCTCACATCATCACATTTGAAGCACAGAATGTTTTAATGTTTTTTTGTTAAAAAACATCTCCTCCTCCTCTGTGGCTTGAATTGTGTCTCATTGTGTCACTTTTGACAAAAGCAACTGCCAAATTATTATAATATACATGTAGAAAAAAAAGCGATTAATTTGTTACCAAAATAGTTTTGTTTTTGTTTTTTTCAACTAATTGTTTCAGCTCTACTAACAATATGAATTCCCAATTACCAGCGTCATTCACCAGTCACCAATCATCAAAGTTAACCTTGAGTATAAGTAGTGTTCTCTATTCATGTCTTGGTCGCAAAGCAGCACTCCACCAATTTTACATGTCAAAGTGGATTTACTAGTCAGGGGTAATATACTCAGCTTGTGAAAACATTTGAATAGTGTCCGTGACACTGAAGGTACTTTGTCAGGTCTAAAAAAAAATGACCCAATTGATCACTTTTACTCAATTAAAATCTGCTTGTCTTTGATGTAAATATTTATTCAAATGCTTTTTATTGTCTTTTTTTGTTTTTTGAAGGACTTTGTAACCCTGTTCTTGAACAGTGCTATACGTCAGTACATCTAATCTCAGTTTGAGTGTAGAGACACCAATTTATGAACAGATACTCTGTGTGGAGAGACATTTGAAAGGCATCTATCAGGCAATGAGAGTCTAACAGGCGATACTGAGTTGGATTGCAGGAAGTGTTTTTGGAACTTGATCTGTCTCTTGTGAGTCCCCCAACTTTATGGAAGTGCAAAACTAAATTGCTGGAGTTCCCCTCTTGTGGGGCAAAAAAGATATTTTCTTAGTTATTTCTAGTGTATTTATGTCCACAGTATTCATTGGGACTCTATCTTTAGTTAAATAAACAGTTCAAATGGAAACAGTGAGGTCTGTGTATTATCCAGAGTAACAAGGATATTGTCTTCTGGAAAACATTTTAAATGTCTTTTTCATTACTGTTTTACACCACAAACAAAAGAAATCTCAGAAACAGATTTCTTAAAACCTGGACAAATAAAACCAAAACTATATCTGTATGGCACCAGAAGGGACAGGTTTTTTTTTTAACTTGCCCTTTAAAAGAAGATAATTAGTGAACATGCAGTTCAGTTAGTCTCACAAAGTTTGATTTCCTGTTTTTGCATCAGATTTGAACCCAGTCCTTGTAAAATGATTAACTTCATGATATAATTAGATGATTCATAATTGGCTGTTGATCACAGGCCTCCAACATTTACCAGGCTGTCAAATTCAACTTTGCCAATTGCAAGTTGATGCAAATTATCTCCCAATGATACATGTAATTTAATTACATTGCCTGGAGAATGTGAAGGATCTGTGAGATTTATTTTACATCAACACTGTAGTCCGATCTCTAGCACTTCCTCTAAACTCCCCCTTATTCACAGTGTGTAATGAAGTGATAAATAACAGAAGGTTAACTGTCATATAAGCAATTTCATTTATATATAAGCAAGTCCTAGATGGCCATCTGACTGCCCTGAGTTTTTTGTTTTCCTTTTAATCTGAGGCACTCTCACTTTTGTGTCTGCTTTGAATTTGAACGTTACCCTGAATTTCATCATGTGCTCTTGAATCTGTAGCAAGCTCAGAAAACAGACATGAAGTCACTTATTGAAGTACTAAACACATAAAGTGACATTTATTCTCAGGATGCTTGTGTGAACAAGGTGTTATACCCACACTGTTTGTGAAGTGACATGACAGCTTCTTTCAGGACTGAGGTGCACTGCAAATAATTCTTAAATATATTAAAGGCCCATAGAAAGGAAAAGCAACTCCAGAATTAAGTGCTGCACTTTATATTAAAACAAATATTTTATTTATTATTAAAAAATAATTGAATCTACGGAGACATGGTGTCTGTCAAAGGCCTTTTAGAGAAAAAACCCACACAGTTTGTCACGTGATGTTTACATATTTATCGACATATTTGTCATAGAAGATGAAGAAAATCCAAAATATTCACATTGCCAGTTGCCAGGAAGGAAAGAACAATAAATACATACATTTTTGAGTGGAGGGAGCTTTAAAGGATAATTAAACCATAAATCAATTATCAAAATAGCTGGCATTAATTTACTGGCAATTAATCATTTCAGGTCTAGTTTATTTGTTTATTTATAGAAGACAATGTGCATCAATTAACACTGACATTAAAAATATGAATGTGAACGTGCCAGGCTTGCTCAACAGCTAATTACACAACTAAAAACATTTTACAGAGTAAAACTGGAATGAAAATAAGAGGGGAAAAAAGTATTGCAGCACAGTTGAACAAGTATAAAACACCAGATCACTCATGAGTAAATCTTTATTTTTAAGATTTTTACGACATTTTGACAGGAAAAAAGGGGAGAAAAGGGGGGGGGGGTGGCATGGAACAGAGGTCCCCGGCTGGAACTGAACCAGGGACGCTGTGGTTATCTGTTATGTGTTTGGTTACCAGGACAATTTTAACCACATTAAAAAAAAAATTAAAAAATGCTGTATGCAGTGCACTTCATTATATACGAGGGTTTGTTTTGCTGCTCTCACAGAGAAGTCAAATCTTTCCCATATCTGAATGAGACAATAAAGTCACCTCTCCTCTGGCAGCTGCTATTGTTTTCCTTAAAGGTAAAGGGTCCATGAGTTAAATGAAGGGGGAAAGGAGGATTCCCATTCCACACTGATCTTAAATACTAATCTCCTCAGGTGGTGCGCGCCTCCTCTCACACCGGTGAGGGCATCCCAGAGGTCTGGGCCAAGATGGAGTCATACCGGGAAGCCATGTTGGCCAGTGGTGAACTACAGGGCCGGCGGAGGGCCCAGCAGAAGGTTTGGATGTGGAGTTTGATCCAGGAGACCGTGCTCTCCCATTTCCAGAATCACCCCAGTGTCAGAGAGGCTCTACCACACCTCGAGGAGAGGGTGACTAGAGGGGCCATCTCCCCAGGCCTGGCTTCTGATCTGCTTCTCAAAGCCTTCGTATCATCATCGTCATAGTTATCAGCGGGACTGCTCTTTTGGAGGAGGATGGATGGATGCCTTGTTGCTGATCAGGGCCACTCGGTGCCAAATAAAGCAGGACAGAGTGAGAATCTGTGACCTTGATTCTGTGGTTTATGCAAAAGGAAGCAGTCTTGCTCTTTTTGCACTGAATCTGAAATTTAAATTACCTAAGATAGAAGTCACCCCTCCACAGAAGCTCCGGCCTGCTTTTATCCAAATCAGGACAGGCCAATTGTCACTTCTCGCCCTACAGCTTCACGGCACATTCACATTTGGACCGTCAAAATTAAACATTTCAATTGTGAGGAAGTGTTCAAAACATTGCTGTGAGATTTGAAATGTTTTGCTGCCTACAGCCTGTTATTCTAAAGCAGATATTGGGACGGTCTTCTTGGACAAGAACACCACAGACAATCATGAACATTTTCAGGGTGATAAGCTCAAAACATCAGGAAGATTTTAAAGGCCACGTTGTTCCACTTGGAAAATAGTTTGCACAATACCCGTCGTTTTTACTAACAGGGTCATTAGAGAGTGAAGCTGTGACTTGTTCATGCCATAAATATTGACATGACAAATATTGGAGTATGATCTGTGATGAGCAGTTTTCACTGGCACTTGTGCCCACCCCTCACACACACGGATCATTAATACACACTACTTATAACCCAAAAGGAAAAGTGTTAATGGGAGGAACAGGTTAAGAGCAGTGGGATTTATATGGTCTCTTGTTCTTGTTTCTCTTGTTAAACTGCTATGGACTTTGCTCTAATAACAAATACAAATTTTCCTTGGAAAAGCAAATGGACTTTGAAAGTGTGTTTTATCTATTTTTGTTTCTGAGTGGAATAATTAAAATATTAAAAGAATGATGTGATTCATAAATGTAAGTGGATAAGTGAATAACATTAAATCTATCAGTACAGTTGGCTGGGATTTCTCTTGCCTTGTGTTTGCCTTATGATATGAAAAAAGGGGGAGTGATTAATGTAACCTCTACGAATATTAGTCCAGAGATTTGTCAAAGATGTAATGAAATTTCTTCTCATTCTGGAGCCAGAAATGTCGGTGCTATGTATCGTCAGACCGAGTCAGCCGCACGGTCGCTTCTAATTCGGGCAAAATATTAAAATAATGTCTTCAGAATTTACTTCATAATGCACTGCACTCCCGGACACCACCAGAGATCAAAAGACAAAGACAAGCCACAAACTCATAACTGCTGTGCAGCTACTTTATTCATTTAAACAGAGAGACGGCTGTCTTCAGGGTAAAGAGGTAGAGTCCACTGTCATTGACTGTTGCTTGTATAATCTACAGGAGGGGGATTTCCCAATCACAGACATCACATTTATTATGAGAATATTCTGCTTAAAATATCGGCAGTTTATCATTCAGTCTATAAAACGTCAGGAAATAACAGTTGACATCTGAAAATCATTTTTGGCAGAACAGTCCAAAACCCAAAGATATTCAGTTTAGAGTCTTCTAAAACAGAGAAAGGCGGCAAATACTCATATTTGAGAAGCAAGGACCAGCACGTTTTGGCATTTTTGCTTGATACATGACCTAAATGATTAATTTATTATCAATTCATCAGCCAGTGTGAACACCATTTCCAGTGGTTATGAGTGTTTGACTTCTCTCTGTGTGTTTGAGCCAACACATCACTGATATATAGGAGGTTGACAAAACAACATGACAATATATATCGTATAATATATAATATAATGCAATCCAGCACAATAGGCTGGAAAATGCAGAAAACATTGAAACAATACAAAGCAGGTAAAGAACAAGAGCAAAAAGACAATACTTGTTAAAACAAGCACCTTACAGCAGTATATGAACAGTGGGGGCTATAATAGTGTGATTAAAAAGCCTTTTTATAAGAATACATTTTTCAAAAGAGCAGACTGATCTAAGCTCTTATGGCAGACTATTCCAGAGCTTTGACAAACATCTAATCTCCTGGGTCAGGAGTTCAGTAATCTAATCACATTTTAGTCCTTTGAGAGCCTGAAAAATTATTAGTAAAATCATAAAAAGTAATACTGACACTGAGTAGTTGAATAAAGATAAGAGTGAACAACCCTCTTAATCATTAAAACAACGTCAAATCACACAAACCCAGATGTTTTTTTAGGGCGCCTTGTGAGAGTATAGTGCATATACACTTAAGTACAGTATAAACTGTAGTATTCGTGATGTCTACCTCCTGTAGATGTGATTGTGTGCTTACTTTAGCCACTAGAGGTCTCCCTAATTCCACTCAGCTCTGGTTTCATTATCCTAATGACTGGGCCCTCAGTGCCAACCACCCTCGCCTTCATAACGCCCCCGCCTCCTGCCCTCCATCCATTCTTCATTGAGGTTGCCTAGGGTGCCAGGTCACTCAGAGGTGAGGACATCAGCAGCTGCCACTCTCCTGGAGCACAGGCTGTACTGTAGCCCTCACCCTCGGTGACAAACCCTCCTTGGCTATTCTCAATCCTCACTGAAAAACAGAAAGGTGCAGTGCTTCTTAGTAGAGGACAGGAGGGTTGAGTGTGCAACTGTACGGCTTTCAGCCTCAACCCTCTCTGAAAATTTTATGGGGGGGGGGGGGGGAATCTAGTGAATTCTGTACTAATCCACGCTTGTCCTTGCTGGTTTGCTTTTGGAAATACCGATTCTGAGCCCCCCAACCGCTGGATGGGTTCCCAGGTCGCTGCTCGTTTGCTCCCGCCTGCGTACGAGAGGAAGAATGCCCCTTGAATGCAGATGGATTCATTAGGTCTGAATAACACCCTTCTCCTCCATCATGCTGACACAAACACATACACACTGTAACTGCTCTGGCTTTGCAAAAGGGAACAGTGAGTCCTGCAGCTCTGGACACTCCACACACACTCACACACACTCACACACACACACACATGCACACACAGTTGTCTCCAGTGTAAACAACACCATGCGGTTTCACTAAGGAAGATTAACTCAAATGCTGCCGGATCGTGTTCAGCCATTTTAGCCTAAACACAGGGCCCATCCACATGTGTTTAGCATTTCGCTGGATCTCTTGAATGTAAGCAGAGGACAGAGACTAGCTCTTTGATGAGGTTTTTTCATGTTTAATGGAGGGGCTCACATTGACAGCCTTTCTTTGTGTCAGCAGTCTGAAGTCAAAATGCTTTCCTGGCTCAGGACAAAACAAAACGATGCCCTCATACTGTTGTAATTGCAGTCCAAAAACTCAGCTTTTCCCCTTCAAAACCTCAAAAGTCTGGAATGAGCACTGAACAATGGGCTGCAACAAATGTCAGTAAACAAGTCAAGCATATTGTAACACGGACAGACGTCTATGTTTTTTCTTGTTGTTGGTAGTGTCAGTGTTATATTTTGGTTGTTTTCTGGTCAGATCAGAGCGTGAGCATAAGCCTGACAGTGAGGGAAATGTCAGACTGGCCCTCCTACCAGGCTGATTTGGGAGCTTGTGTGTGTGTAGTGTGACAACCGGTCATGGGCTGCTGATCCACAAAACCTCAACCCGTCACTGCTATGTTTGCTCTGCTCCTCACACATGAGCACATACCACCACACTCACCCATCCTCCCCTCTTTTTTTTTTTTTTTTTTTTTTTTTACACACACATGAACACCGTCCTGCTTACCTCCTACACATCTTGTACATACATACAAGCCATCCATCCCTTGTCACACACACACACACACACACCGCCTGCCTTGTTGCCCACCCGCTCCGACTCGGCTGGCTGCACTGCTGTCTCTCTGTAGTGACAGATGAGTGTGTGAGAAGCATTTCCTCCAGGCTCGGGGCTCACTTTCATGACGGCTGCAAAACGATACAAGGAGCCACACACTAATGGGGTTGGAGAGCTGCAGCAACGCTCTGAGTGTGTATGTGTGCTTGTAGATGTAACACCCCACTCATTATGCTGCTCTGATGGGTCACTGTGCAGCCTCTTTATAAGAAGACCCTTATGGCAACATGTCTTATTATATCAACTGCTGAGATAGATGTTAATACCAGGCTGCGTTGTGTATGCTGTGTGCTCTCTAGCCTGTAGAGTGATGAGAAGTGGTTGGTATTCGAAGAGCGTCTCATTGCATGGGCTAATTCTACTTAACCTGGTGAAGCCTGCTAGATGGTACGGTCAGAATGCCCCAGGGAGACCAGTATGTACCTCTGCTTTATTACCCACCTGAGGAGGCTTGCTCTCCCACACATGCACACTCCACTGTTTGCTATGTGTAATTTACTGGGCAGCCTGTGGGCCAGGCCTTCATCTGCAGGAAGGCGCGAATAGAGCCTTGGCGCCAGTAATTGGACTTTAGAACTGATTGGGGAACTTGATTGACCCCCGGTAATGGATTTGAGTGAATAATTATTTGTAGTTATGGTTGGAAGATGATATCAGGGAGAGAGAGACCAATCCCACCAGTGTGACTCACCCCTGCCGCCAGAGCAGAACGCTGCCAGCACTCAATTAATGAAATCCAGCTGCTCAGACTCCCCACGTGTAGTGGCTGATCAAAAAAACACACAGGGGTCTGGTCAGAAAAAGGGTTATCTTCATCCAACCTTTCCCTTTCGCACAACCGGCAGCCTGTGGCCCATCACAATAGTGATTATAAAATCTTCTCCGCTCCAGGTACAAGACATTAAGGTTGATAATGTCTCCATTATTTTTTAACTGCCTGTGGCAGTGCTCAGCACAGCCCACGGCAGCCATGTTAATGAGACCTCTCAAGATGGCAGGCAGCGCCTCCTCAGGACACAAAATGCAATCACTCTTAATCCAGCGCTTTAATTGCTGGCCAAGCCTGCCTAAGTGAATTCAGCTGTTCCATCTCTGCAGGCTCTGCAGTGGTTACACCTCAAGAACGCTCCAACATCATCCTTGCAAAGATAAACTGGGCTTCAAAACAAACGTAAAGTGATGCGAGGTGGTCTGTCTTGAAAAAATTAAGCTTATTTTTCTGGTTTGAGAGTGTCAGACAGAGACAGAGAACACGGACAACACAAGTCAGATTTCCTCTTCTCTTCCCTCACTGCCTTTAGCATAAATTTTTAGCTCTCTTCAGAGGCTTGAAGAGGTAATATGCAGGGAGAACAGCAGCCACCTTCCTTACCTTCCCTCTCTTTTATCTTCTCTCTGCTCCATGATTGAGCCACTTGCTCCCACATCATTATCCTCACTGCTCTCCTCTCTACAGTAAATTTCTCTTCTCCTCTCTTCTTCTTCCTCTCACTCTCTTGCCTTCATCCTTCCACCAGTCCTCCTGTCATATGTCCCTGTCCCCTCCACCCCTCCTCCTCCTCCTCCTCCTCTTTCCCTCCGTGTGACCCCTCATTGCCCTCTTGCCAGTCTCTATTATTTCTGGCTGCCCAGTGGCCTGGTCAGGCTGGTGCTCCGGGGCTCCAGACAGCCCGTGTTATGACAGGTAACACTGGGCCGCACACTCTCTCTGGTAACATGTGGAGGTCAGCCTGTCATACCTGTCCACAGCTCCACTGTGTGCACACACGCACTTTTGCGCACACTCTCAAATGCCATGATTCTCTGTGTATGGATAACTGCCAGACAGCCCTGGCTGTAATCTTAGATTCAGCAGAAGTAAGTGATGAGGCGCAGTGGAGTAGAAATATACTTTTCCCCCATTCTGTTCCTTTGTGCTTGCAAAACAATGTCTTTTTTTTCCCTAAAGGTCTTACATGATGTGTTGCTTTTACAGCCTTGGCAACCAGTGGGAATGCCGTTGTTGTTGCTGTTTAGCACAGAGCAGAAGGATTTAACTGGATAGTGGCTGTTAACTACTGCTAGACTCCTCTCTCTCCTGGCATGGCCTGCTCCCCGTGTTAATGACTACTCACAGTTGCTGCCCTGAGAGGGCTGCAGGACAGAGTCAGCCAACATCAGACCCTCACAGCACCTCCAAGACCATCCACTCAAACAGCAGAAAATATGTTCCGCATGTTATTTGTTCTCTCCGTCCATTGTCTTTGGCTTGTAAGAAGAGACGCCAAGTTACAATTTGTTTCATTCATAACAATTTTTAATGGGATGGGATTGCTTCTGTGGAGGGTCCAAGCATGTTCCCCTAATGCATTTCCTGCTGGTTATGTCTCATTTCTATCCAGCTGCCCTCTATCAACTAGTGAATAGCCAAGTTTTGTAAGGTTCAGGGCCAGTAATGAGAACAGTCATCCTCTACCCCACCGAACAAGCTCTGTCCGCCCAGGACAAGATGGTAGCGCCACGGTAGTCGATCAGTGATTGTTGTTGCCGTGGCATGTTCCTGGCTCCCCGTCTGATCCAGGGCAGCTCCCCACACTACCAGGCCTGCGAGGGCCAAGGGGCCGGCATGGGTTTGTCACGCCAGGTTGACATTTCGGGGAGCTTTGCCAGGACACCATAGCACATTTCGTCCTCCCGGACAAGTGGTGTGGGAGCAAACGTGTCAACTCGGGCAGATGGGCAGGCGTCAGTGCCAACCGCACTGGACCGTACCGGACCGCTGGCCTGGCAACTGTCGGCCAGCCAGCCAGACGTAGCACTTCCTGGCACATAGTAGAGGGGCAGGTGTCGCCCTCTAGCAGCGAGCTCTTTGTGTATGCATACAGTTTACTGTATGTACATCTGTATGTGTGTTTTTGCATCTGTGTGTGTGAAACAGACAAATAGTTATTGACACACAAAATAACTATGTAGAACAAAATGTAACTCATTTTGATCGTGTCGAAGTCTCAGGCTGCCAATACTAAAATAAAATCAGGTGAAAAATAAGCAACTCTTGACAGAGACCCCAAAATATCTCCTGAAAGTGTGACAGATGTGTCGGAGGGCAGCACAACTAAAATAGAGCACTACAACAAAATCCATATAACAACCCCTAGACTGTCGTTTTTTTCCCTGTTTACTGTGGGTAGAGTTTGTTTCAGTCCACTTGGCCTTCATATGGACAAGCAACACTTCCTTATATACACATAGATCCTGGGTAAAGAGGACCACGAAAATAGGTGTGAACAAAAGGTGAATAAATGCATACGTGCCATCCTAAATCAGAATATTACAATTAATCAGGACATAATTCATATTAAATGTAAAAGTCAAATTTGCAACTTCATTTTATAGTGTATGTCTGAATTTTACATTTAATCTCAGTATTGTTGTTGTAGTTTTATGCTGTGGAATAAACTAAAAAGTAGTTTATTAGTAGTTTAAATTATAGCATTTTCAAAAATCTGAAAGTTTTTAGTTTTAATGTTATTTTGTACATTTTGTGCACACAAATGGAAAATAAACTTCAATTTGATTAGATGCTTTTATTTTAATCTTGGCAGCACTGGACCTCCAAAGATGGTGTCTGTATTTAGTAAATGTCCACTCTAATCTTCCTTAAAGATAATGTATGACTGGGGTAGCTGGAAAGAAAACAGACTGAAGCTTTTGTTAGATCAAGTACGGTCAAATATGATTTGTGGGTATATGTATATATGTTTGGATGCGTGCATACATCTCATTCAATTTCATTATCTGTGTTAGCATACACCTGTGCTTCTGTAGGAGTAAGTCTGTGATGTGCTGCACATCTCAGCCAGGCCTGCTAGGAGGCAGGGCCATTAATCTTAGCTAAATCAAATAAATCAAGTGCACTTTAGAAAAGAACTGTCAGTGTAATTGTTGTGATAGCCATTCCCCGGCTACTCCGGGGGGAGCTCTATTGAAAATTGTGCCAGGGAATGCACACTCACCACCGTCCAAAAATCCAAGGGTTCTGAGAAAAGATATAGCCGAGGCTGCCCTCAGAATGAAGACATCTGAAGCCACCCAGTAACGCGATGAACACCGCTGAGTGATGAGATTGAAGTTTGCAGCCATGTGTTAACCACAGAGTCCATCATTGTGGGATGCTCGGACAAGGCCGCTGCAGTCCAGTAGGCCTGTCTTTGTGTTTGATCTTCCCCAATGTTAAATGTGACCAAAACACCCCTAATGCTCTGTGCTGCAGTCGGCAATGCCGTTAAACGATTTTGCTCAAGAGAAAGCCACCGCGGTGATAAAAACATCAAACCTAATCTTCAGCACCATCCTGTGCGTCTGCGCAGAAAGAGCACAGTCTGGTATTTACATTTAAAAGAATGCTAAACCCTTTCAAGGAAACCATACCGGTGTTTGCGGGGATGAGACAGAGGAGATAATGGGGATGGAAAGAGCAGCATGTGAAAAGGCTGCGCTGCCCTCAGCTTCCCTCTCAACCAATGAGGGTTAAATGACTATCTGGGCACCTTGGCAACCATTTCTGTGCTTCTTCTTCTTCCTCTAATTTGGCTGTGAACTGGCTGAACAGGCTGCATTCATCAGTCAAACATGCCTTTGCTCTTCTGTCAAAAATAACATATCTGCTATTAAGGAGAATATGTTTGTGTTCGTTTGATCTGACTGGAACACTTTGTGGATTTTGTTTCAGACTTTTCATCTGTCATTTTATTGTTTACTTTATTACAAATATCCTCTCAAGCTTAATATTTCTCCTACATGTTTCTCAAGGTTCCAGCAGATGGTGCCAAACTGTGTGCGTGTGTGTGTGTGCGCGCGCGCGTGTGTGTGTAAAATAGTGTGTGCCTCTGTGCAAGAGCATTCTTGAGAGAAGAGAGCCACTGTCACTCACCCTCGCATTAAGTATCACAATAACCAGCAGAGAGGAGCAGGACAAAAGGGGTTTTTAGATAAAAGTCTATACTGTATTTATTCAAGGTTTCAACTGAATATATTTTAATGACAAGCGCAGCAGTCGGTGCAAGTGAAAGGTCAGGGTCAGGCCTGCGCTTTGTCGGAGACCCATATTGTTCCTGTATCTAATAAATAATAATAATAAAATATTTGACTGTAAATTCAATCTTCTTGGAAGAAAATAGTCTGCACAAAACCTGTTTTGCTGAGGAGACACGAGCCGACGACTCCAGCCTCTACGCCTCAAATCCTCACGACACTCAAGAGTCACAAAGTAAAACTTAACAGGAAAGGTTAGAAAATGTGAAAAAAGATGAAAAGACATGGATGGATGCGATCTCTGTTAATTTGTTTGACCCACTCTCTTCTCAAATAAGAATGGATGGAGGGATTCCCGATGTCTTGATTGGAAGATGGATGAGTATGCAGCTATGGCTTTAATTGATTGAAGACAGGAATTCAGTTAGGCATAATTGAATCATGGAAATCATTAAAAGCTCAAGTGCACGAGATAATTAGGAGAGCTAACCAGGTTGTAATCAACCCTCAGTCAAATCATCTTTAGGATACAGACAAAAAGGAGCTTATTATCTCCAAAGATTTAAGGTTTTATGACAGTTGGTGTACAAACATCAAACTATTCTTTCCACACGAAGGCACATTGAGGTGCTTTGAAGCTGCTTTTTTGGGTGACTTGGATATTTATTAATAAATTACTGCTCTGTTTTACTATTTCCGTTTACTTTTGTCTAATTGGTCTCCAGGCCAATTTTCCCTGCTACAGATTCCCAGGGTCAGCCGGGGGTCAGCATTCTACTTCATTACTCCATCCAGGGAAATGAGGAGCCTGATTAGTTTGGGCTTGACCTTGAGCTATTCTGTTAAGCTCTCTCTAACTAAATCTCCTCACTTCAGATCTCAGCAGACCTGAATCATTGAAATCACTGCGTCTCACAAGCAAAAACGGTAAAAAAAAAAAAAAAAAAAAAAAAAAACACATCAAAGAATGTGTATAGATATTTCAAATCGAGCAGCGCGTTGTGTTAGAGCAGGGAGATTTTACTTATAAGCTGCTGAGAATTGGTGGGCGATATCTTTAGGTTTGGTGTCACAGGAGATGTGAATGAAGTACAGCGCCGACTGTTACCCATAGAAACCAAGTAACCTATGGCTGGTGACTGTCATAGAATGCCATGGTAACAGCAGAGCGTAACAACAGGGGAGTTGGCTGGCTTGTGCCCTATCTATTTCAAAGACATGATCATTGTTAAGTCCCGCTGCTCTCCCTCTGCCCATTACCATCCTCCTCCTCCTCCCCCTCCTCCCTCTTCCTCTATGCTATAATGTGTTTGTCATCCAGTTGGAGTGGCCAAGCAGTAGCTTTATATTTGAGGCAGCAGCCAGCAGGGGGGTATGATCTGTCCCCCCTGCTGATTCAGGCTGCCCTAAGTTTGGATATGCCAGGCCCAGAGCCTTGTGGGTAATCCCCCCCCACCCCACCCACCCCCCCACCCCAACACCCCCCGCAGTGCTTCCTGAATCAGATTGCTGCTGACCCCCGCCGAGTGATGTCTCACCCCAGAGAACGGGGAACAGGCGCAGCAGGGGGTTGGGCAGGCAGTGATGCTATGCCCCTGGGCTGGGCACCAAACATGCATGTAAATACACGTCCCACCATGCGTGTCCAACCCAACTCAGACTGCCGAGTGAGTGACACGCCGCTCAAGCCTGCAGATCATCTCTCACTGTTGCTCTCCCAGGTGTAGCTCAGGTGTGGATTGTCTATTTTTGCACACACTAGAACGTGACATCTTTGTTTTTGGCTTGCGCTTTTTCATAAAACATGTATTTTGAGCAGCTGGCATAGACTTTCACGACTTGTACGCACTGAATAAATATGGAATTTTTTATTTACCATTTCGGTGCCTAATTTTTTAAAGATGAATGGATTTGCGAATCAACAAGCAGCCTCAGCGGAGCCTTATTCTGCACAGTTTTAGCTCTGGCTTCAACCCATGCCAAATCGATTCCAGAGGTCATTTTCTTCCTTCATTTTCTCTTTCCCGTGCACCAGTGGTCCTGCACTGAACGCTGTCTATGGCAGGGCCTTTGTGTTAGGACTTTGTGTGTTTATTTTCTCTGTTGGAGCAAAAAGAAAAAAAAAAAGGAGAGATCTGTCTCCACTTAGAAAGCCTCCGCTCCTTCACAGGCTGAAAACCCGATGGTGGATGAGGGGCGGTGAGGAGAAGAGAGTAGAGTCTTGGAGGTATTGATGCTGAATGAAGCATGCATGGAGTTTACTATAAAAGAGAGAGGGAAAATGAACAGGGGAGAAGAATGGGAAGGTAAACAGGGGAGGAGAGAAAGAGAGTATTGAGGGAGGGGCAAAGGGAGAGATTCAGTGGGATAGAAAGATATATATGGAGCTACAAAAAGGAAAAATACGAGTGAGGTACATGTAGTGAGCAAAATAGAGAGAAAAAGAGAGACAGAGAGAGAGGCCAGGCAGCTGGGAGCTCCCACAGACACGCACTTCTGTCTAAGCAGCTTTCCTCTCAGGGCAGGGTCACGGCGGGTCACAGCGGGATTACACTTTTGGCAAACAAGAGGGAGCTCCTCTCTCACAAAGCCGTGCACGACTCCCCCATGACTCTCAGCAGCTGTAATAAAGCCAAGGCAGCCTGAACCTACAAACAAAAAGCTAACACGCTATCGATCGACAGCGGCCAACTTTCGCGAGGTGGTGTCGAAAGGTCGACATTGTGCAGACAGCTCGGGCCGGGGTGAAGGGCTATTATTGGGATGAGGGAAAACTCCGGCGTTTGGTCTTATCACAGAAATTCCTCACTTAGTTGACAATTTCACCAAACTGTCAGCGCAGGAATGGAGTTATTGTTATTCGCCAAATGAAGAAAAACAGCCCCCGTACAAGCGTGTGATATTCCAATCACAAAATCCAAATGAGGTTTTCTATCCTTTTAATCAATAGCCATCCCCTGCAGTGCCTGCATGTCTCTTCACTTCCTAATCAACACTTCCACTCATAGGGAGGTCAGCTGAGCAGGCGCACAGTGCCCCGAGCGCTGCTTTGAACTTAATTAAGCAGCTTTAAATACAGCCGAAAAGATTCATTAATACACAGGCAAGATGAGCAGCTAGATGAGAACATGGCCCCTCAACAGAAGAGATTCGGCTTCGGATGGCTGTTGAACTCACATGGGTCAACATCGAGGGCGCAGTGATGGAGGTCCCGCAAGGACTGCCAAATCCTTCAGATTTGATAAAGGTTCCACTAAAACTAAAAAATCCTTCTTTTCTTTTTTTTCCTTCACTCTAACTAGCATGAACCTCATGAGTGAGACAAAGTGTATGTAGAGATGTAAACAGCAGTAATATCTGTGAACACAATGCAAAAAATGAAAAAAAAAAAAGGGGGGGGGGTAAAGATGGAAGTGTTCATGTGCCTGGAAGGCTGCAGCGTGCCACCAGGGTGCTGTGAGGCAGGGCCTGTTAAAGAAGCGCTCCAGACCAAGGTGTTCTATAGCTCGGGGGCTAACGGTGATAAATGAGTCCCTTAATGTCGGCAAACACTTTATCTCTGCTTCATCTGTTTTCATTAGGCAGGGCCAACCTTTGGCTGGGCGAGAACGTGCTGTAACTTTCATTACTACAACACAGAAAAGAGAGGGAGAGAGACCTCCCATCGCTCTAATAAAAACACCAGCTAGACACCATGACAGATCCTATTCCTTATTATTATGATGGCACGCCACCATTATAAATTAGAGAATGCTATGTCCCTCAAAGATGATCAGTGCTTTGCCTGACTCACACTCACCGTCTCCACTGAATGATATCCGATCTCTTCTGCTTTTCGTATCGGTCTAAAATATGCTTTTGATCTCTTATTTTTTATTTGTTTCCTTGCATCTCTCGCTGACAGAAATACTGAATAGGCACCGAGGCCTTTGTGTTCCTTATTAGGTGGTGATTTAGGAGTTAATTTATTATTTATTTATTGTTTTTGAGAGAAAACAATCTCACCACGAGGCCTATTCTAGAGCTGTTCTAGAGCTTTCTATCACACTACATGATTTTGGCAAACTATTGTTCCCAAGGTCAAAATGAATTTTCACACTAAATAAAAAAAAAAAACCTTGATATAGTTTAGCAAAGGTTTTGGAACATATATATAAATTATAGTTATAGTGTGTTCCTTTGAGTTACAGCCATTATTCAGTATTACATGGCTAATGGCTATTGATGTATCGTTGTCTATGAAATGTGAAAAAAGCAGAAAAGCAACAAATATTTGTGATTTTTGCTCAATTAAAGGTGCAGTGTGTAGAATTTAGTGGCATCTAGCAGAACGGACTTGGCAGAAATGGAATATAATATTCATAAGTAGGTTTTAATTAGTGTATAATCACCTGAAAATTAAGAATTGCTGTGTTTTCGTTACCCTAGAATGAGCCCTTTATATCTACACAGGGAGCGGGTCTCCTTCCACGGAGCCCGCCATGTTGCATCGTCATGTTTCTACAGTAGCCCAGAACGGACAAAATAAACACTGGCTCTTTAGAGAGTCTTCCACGTTTTTCGCGGCCACCGTAGGTTCTCCTACACGCTTGGAAGCGGAGGGTGAGGGGAGGAGTATTCAGTTGGTTGCTATCTGCAACCTCACCGCTAGATGCCACTAAATCCTACACACTGGTCCTTTAAACAACTGTAGATATTGATCGAAAATTGTTGCTAATTCATTTTCTTTCAATCAAATAATCAACTACTTTTTTTTCACCTTTACTCTGAATTAATTAACAGTATATTTGGCTGAGGCAGTGAGCATCTCAGTTAAATATTCAATAAAGAAGTAAAAGGCTCAGAAGATGAACTGTTATACAGTATATTCAGCAAAGTGGAGGAGTGATTAGTGCTTGAAGTAGTGGAAGATCAAAAAAAAAATTGACAGAGAAAAGACAAACGACTGACATAATATCTGATGTAAGCTTTACTTTCAAATCCTGTTACATTTAGATCTGGCAAGTTGAACATAAAATAATGCCAAACAAAGAAAACAAATACAAAACCAAAAAAGTACAAATGATCTATTTACCAGTTATCGTCACAACCCTGTACAGCCTTAACAATGGTGTAATAAAAAAAAGCTTTGTACAGCACATACCAATCTTTACTGAGTGCCAAAAGATAAGATAGTTGAGCCTTTTCTAATCATAAAATACAGCCAAACTTAAAGCTAACTGATTGTAGACAGTGCAGTGTGATGCTAACTAAATGCAACCAAGGGAGTTAGTTTTAAACACAGTTAAGTGCTAAGAACTAGAGAGGGCAATGTCATGCATACTCTGAAGTGCTGAAAAGGTAGTCAAGCTTTTTTTTAAAAAAAGGTCACTGTGCTGCTTACAATTGGGCAAAAAATAAAAAATAAACTGAATAAGTGCTTAACAATACTAGTTTTCAAAAGGATAGAGCCCTGTTGCCTTTTTAAACATTACACTCAAACTAGGGGGACATAAAGAAGTGCAGCCATTCGTGATTACGCTGTATTAAAAGGCAGACAAAAAGGTGTGGACACATTCTTTTTATTTCTTTATCTTTTTTTTTTTTTTCCTGTTGGACCCTGACAATTAGTTTGACTCATTCTCAGAAGTCTCAGGTGGTTTCCTTCCACCAAGTGGCACTAGAGTATAAAAGATAACGTAGATAGTACAGGGAGAGAGTGTGTGTGTCAGTGTGTGTGTGTGTGTTGGAGGGATGCTCCTTTCACTCCAGAGACAGCATGCCAGATATTGACAGAGCAAAAAGGAACAAACAAACAGCAGTGTAAAGGGAGGAGGGGGGGGGGGGACAATTGAGGCATCACTCCAGAACAGGACATGACGGATTCAATCCTAACATCACATCCTGCGGCGAGTTACATTTTGGTCTTGACAATTTCTGTCCGCTGTCCAATCAACATTTTCTGACATGATTTAAGTAGAAAAATAAAAAAAAAACAACAATGATTCATTATAAGAAAATGCATGAGTATAATAGACAAAAGGAAAATTAAAAAAAATCCCTTTACAAATAAGGGATTTTGGCTTGAAGACCACAAGCGCTAACAATAACGGGTAAAGCTTTTTCAAAAAAATGCTTGTACTATGCTGCCCTATCTCGCAAACATACTTCTTTTTGAGCATTTACGGATAAATACATATTCTCATAATCAAAAAGTGCAGCACTGTGCAAAATTGGCTATCACAATTTAGCCTGGGACCTTTAGTTCCCAGGGAGAGCTTGACCTCTACTGTCTAATTCATGCAATTTGTATTAATTTACTTTCTCCGATTTCACAGAGGCAGACCCTTTGCACTGCCAGAAATGCCTACATTTGAAACTAAGGGGTGTTGATTGAGTCATTTCCAGCAAGCACTTTCAAGCTACTGTCTACTTCACATTATAGTAACTCGATGGATCCAAGTTTGCACTTTAAAAAAAAAAAAAAAAGGAAATAAAGGTTTTAAGTGCTTTTGGCTTGAAGTGTAACTACATTAAGTGCAATTAAAACTCAAAAGGTTGACAGGAGGGGTGGGGTGAGGAGGAGGAGGAGGAGGAGGAGGGGGGGGGGGGGGGTACCATGTCTGCCGGCCTAACAGAAGCCAGTGCCATTGAACACAATGCTGTACAAGTGAATGGCTTTGCTTCATCATTGCACCTACAGGAGCTTTTTCTCACAATGGGTTCTCTATGAATGTTAGTAGAAAAAGTTTTATTATGATGTAAAAGGCTCAGTAAAAAAAGTAAAAATAAAAAAAATGAAAGACAAAAGAACAAACAAAAACAAAACAAAACAAAAAAAAAAAGACACAGAAGGCCACCAAACACACTAACTTTCCCGTCTTTACCAGCACAGAAGACGTCCCTGTTCACACTTCTGTATCACTTCTTTTTCATGTACATAAACAAAAATACATTCATTCAAGTCATTTTGGAACAGTTTTTTTCTTTTTTTTTTGTACACAAAAATTACAAAAAGCTCCAAAAAGCACCATTGAATCGGCCTGTGGTGACCCTGGCTGTGGGTAGCTCGCTAACCCAGAGCTGGTCACCTCCACAAAACAGTTATCTCATATATCTCTTCTAAGTATAGGTGCGTGATACATAGTTCTGCACATGATGCTGCACTGATATCCACCTGGTCTCAGAAATAACGAATGAATGTTTACTTCTTGTCATTTGTAGGATTTCATTGCTTATTCACCTGGGAGTGCAAAAAAACATTACGCAACATTTTACATTTATATTCAAATCAAATAATTCATATTAATAAATGTATGTTGTCATGATAGGTCAGATTGAATACTTTCCATATTTACATAATGACAGCTTATCTTCTGTTTGAAACTATTAAAATTAGCTAGTAACCCATTAAAATAACATTTACAGTATTCTGAGACAGAAGTGATATCAGGCAGCAGCTATGCATAATATGGTTTCACCATTATACAAAAAAACAACAGAAATCAAAAAAGATGGGAAGGGGAAGGGCTACAAAACTATGTACAAGATTGATAAATAAGTAAGTGCGTGGTTTGAGGCGTTGCTTTGGAAACGAGCCTTTATCAATGAAAAGCATTCCGTTTCATTGGTTCTGTCCACGTTGCACCGCTAACACTTCAGGATATTTCGAATTTAGCTTCCTAATGACGTCAAAGCTAGTTGAAACACAGAAACAGGCATGCTATTTTGATGCATAATAGCAATAGACAAAAATGCACTAAAATATAGCACTTGCAAGTTTTGTTTCGTCTTTTTCAACTTTTTATCTTGTCAAACAACTAAAGAAAAATATCTATAAAACTGAGATACGTTAGTTTCCTCAGATAATGCAACTGGGTCCAGGTCATTCAGACGTTTAAAAACAGAAAACAAAAAGGTAATAGAGAGTAGTAGCTGAAGTAGTAATAATTCAATTGATAGAACTGATAAGAAAAGCAGCTTTTTGATATAAATGCATTTTTAGCATGTACAGCCTTTTTCTCTTATAAATGTTTTTTTTTTTCTTTTCTGCAATATGTTTGTCTGGTCCAGCTTATTCTGCTGGTCTGATTGGAAAAGATGTTGCTCCCACTGCAGTGGTCAAGTGTCATTCACACCACCGTCCGAGGAGTGAGGGGAGGAGAGGAGAGGAGGTGGGCGAGGTCAAACAGTCTTGGCCCTCTCCATCAGTCCCAGGTAGGCCAGGAAGGAGTGTTTGTGGGAGGCGGGTGAGGGAGGAGAGAGGGAGGGGGACGCCGGGTTGGAGGAGAAGAGGAGAGGAGATGTGGCGGGCCGCCATCTGGAGTGGAGGTGCGAGTGGAATGTGAAGCGGCTGTTGTGGGTGAACAGGGTGGTGAGGGGAATCAGGTGCGCCCGGTCGCAGTTCCTGTACTGCTCAAAGACGTGGCGGGAGGAAGGGAGGAAGAGGGAGGGGCTGCCGCTGCTCAGACTGCCGGGGTTTCTGGTGGTGTCGTTGCCGTTAGTGCTAACCAAGCGGTGCAGAGGGCTGGTGGCGTTCAGCTGGTGGGACTTGCCCAGTTTGAGTGACAGAGCGACGGACTGCAGCGCCTGCGATGCCGTTAGACTCATGAGGGGGCTGTTGCTCCCGCTCCCTCCGCTGCTCCCTCCTCCTCCGCTGAAGAGGAAGTTCTCCTGGCTCCTCCGCGCTGACGAGCCCCCCGGTGACGTTCCCTCAAGTTGCAGCTCCTCCTCTCCTGCCTCCTCATCTTCCTCCTCCTCTTCTCCTCCTCCACCTCCGTCCAGTCCCCCCGCTCCTCCACTCTGGTGTTTCTTGAGGTGGCGGCTGAAGACAAAGGGGTGTGTGGTGGTGAAAGGGCACTCTTGGCAGCCGAAAGTCTGGCGCGGCGCATGCTTCAGCTTCTTGTGCAGGTTGAGGTTGTCCTTGCGCTTGCAGCTATAAGAGCAGCGGTCGCAATGGAAGGGCCGCTCGCCCGTGTGCACACGCACATGCTCGATCAGCTTATTGGCCGTCTTGGACAAGTAGCCACACTGCTCACACTTGTAGTGGTTGCCCAGGCGGTGCCCGCGCATGTGGGCCTCCAATGAGGCCTGGTCGGGCCACAGTCCCTGGCAGATGCGGCAGCGGTACTCCATCTTACAGTGCGTCTTAAGGTGGCACTCCATGGCCGCTGGACGATTGGTGGAGTAGATGCAGAAAGGGCACCTGGGTAGTGCAACAAAAAGGGAAGTAGGGAGGGAGAACACACAGAAGCAAAAGACAGTTGAAGGGGAAGTGTACACAAGGAAACCACGCAACACACCTTGAAATTTAATAACACAATAGTGATGAAGAGGAGAAGGACAGGTAAAAGGAAAAGTGTGTGTCATGTATAATTCTGTGTGCTCATGGTGGTATGTGTGGCAGTTTAATGGTGGGAGAATTGAGGTGATCAGGTATGTGTGTGTGTGTGTGTGTGTGTGGGAGGGAGGGGGTGTGACAGGCTGGAAAAAAGTTTGGAGCAGTAGGACATGAAGGGAAATGAAGGAATGGAGTGGCACTTACATTTAAATAGCACCTTTCATCTGCTCTGGGCCCCAAAGCGCTTCACAAACCCTGCAGAACAGAATCACCTCAGAAAAACCTCGAAATGGTCAAGGCCCTCTCTCCCTTTCTACACACTCCTACACATATAGAAAGACTTCACATTGCTCAAGTGTATACACGTGTACACACTGGTCTGGAGAAACAAAAAAACCTTGATCTAGACTTAGAGGGCAGAATTTGTAAGCTATCTGAGTTTATCGAAAAGTATAAATGTGGTTTACAGAAATTAAGCGGCTGCGTAAACCCGGCAGAATGAAAAATATAACCCACATGTGCAGATAGAAACAGTACAGCAAATACTTTAAAGTTCTGATCAATTTAAAATATCAGTTTAAGCTCAACTGCTTCCATCTCTTTTTCCTCCCTTGAATAAAAAGTATCGAAAATATCCACCACCTGTTTCTTTCCCCCGTTTGAATGCTAGCTTGAAGAAATCAAATCTGGCTTCAAAAACATTTACACCAGACAGAAGATAACATTTAAAACTGTTATAAAAAACCTCCTTATATTCATGTATTCACTCACACACTACAGCTAACAAGTCCTCGCGTTAGAAAGATGCTGTGTGAAGATTTTTGAGCGATGACGCTCAGCTAGCTTCGTGTGTGTTTGTGTTCCGTTACCTACAGGATTTGTATATAATGAAGGTCAATGTAACTGTGTTGGCACCTTCCTAGTTTACTTTCAGTGAAATGCTACTATTTCCAGACATTTAGCAGTGGTGAGCACATCTTAACTCATCACTGACGGCTGCACAGAAAGAAGATGTAGAACACAGATCTTTGTTTATGACATGATGAGGCGATAATCATAATGATATTGGATGGTTCTGCACATGCACAGACTGGAGTTATGAGAACAACTCAAAAACAAACAAAAAAAAAAAGGAAATTAATCTTCACAAATTGTTTGAAATTAGTTTACTACTTTGCAATCTTTCCTAAATATTTAGTCAAATATTGTAATGTGTAAAAGCTTTCTTTATCTGAAATGCTACCCTGGAGTTGAATATGTGTGAGATGTTTGAGTACATTATTGTGACTAGCCCAAAATCAAATACTAACATCATCATCAGTGTGTGGTGTGGATGTTTAAGTCAACAGATGGGCTTCATGTTAGCTTGACACGCCTGAAATGGGACATAAATATGTCACAGTACAACAAAGGCTCCTGTGGGACTGGAGTATGGAGATGGAGAGGGATGCATGTGAAGAGACTAGAGCTACATAAACAGACAATATTAGAAAAATAAGGCTGCCTTATCAGGAAAAATTAGATAACTATATGTTAGGTGTATTTGTTCATATATTTGTACATGTATGAGTCTGAAGGGTTTGGGATGCAAACTAGCCTGTGAATTAGGTTTAGACGTTTTCATTAGAATCCGTGTTTCTACAGAACGCACGCATCTGATCTGTGAGCACGTAAGCTTGAAAGCATGCATTAGTTTTAGTCGAGATACATTTAGATTGACTTGTGTCTGTGTCCGGTGCATGGTGTTACAGAAGTTAAGTGATCTGACATTTGTGCCTATCCTATGGTGCACTTGCTTGTTAGTGATCATCTTCTAGGGGTGTGCCAAGAGATCTTATATATATATATTGTACATTCAGTATAATGACTATAGTAGCCTGTAGCTTTCTGGATTGCAGGTTTCATCTGGTCGTTTTTCTTTGGCATGGCTGTTAGCTGTGGGCAGTGGAACAACAGACCCTGAGGGGACGCCCATTTCCACTCTCCCTTCTGTTCATAGCAGCCACTGCAGACCCAGAGACCACTGTCTAATAACTTATACTTGCCAAGAGAGTCTGTTGAGCAAAACTACAGCTTGTATGATTTTATTTGCTGGCTACAGATAATGAAAGTTAAAAAAAAAAAGGGGGTTAACTGATTAAGGACACGTGGCTAGTATGTTTCTCATATATGTCTCATTGGTAGAAGCTTGCAGTTGTTGCTGTTACACAACAACCAAACGAGTCTTATTAAATAGCACCATGACTTGTGTCAGCCAGTTGCATGTATTAAATGATGCATATTTGTGTATATATGCATTGTAAAAGAAGTTAAATTATCCATGTAAACAGTACAATCTGGTCTGCAGGCTTCAATTCTCCTCCTTCATCGACATGAAGCCAAATCTAAATATTCCCTAATTGGCACATCTCTATTGTTGATCTATGAATGTGTGTATGTGTGTGTTTTTGTGTGCAGTAGGGTGAGGGGTGGGTGAGGGGAAGGGGGGGAGGACGGGCGGAGTTAGGAACCTCTGTCTGTACTTGCTTTCCTTACTTGAGCCCTCCGGAGGGGACGGTGTGGCACTTCTTGTGCTCCAGCAGCTGCTCGGGCGTCTTGAGGAACTTGTGGCAGACGTCGCACTCAAACATCCGTGTGATGAGGTGGATCTGGAGGTGCCGCTCATACATGCTACGCGTCTTGCACACAAAATTGCAGAAGACACACTCAAAGCCTGGAGAGAGCGGAAAAAGAGGAGGAGGGGGGAGAGGGTGAGTTAGGACTGGATGATTTTAAATTTGATCCTAAGCCTGACTCCAAACTGGGTAATACTGCACTTCATTCTGTTAAGGTCAGGACTGGTCATGCTCCTGTGGTCTGACTGCAATGCTGTGGGCTGGGAGGAACAGCATTTCTTCTTTTTTTTTTTCAACGTATGGCAAGAAAATGACAAACTAAATCTTGAATCTTAAAGGAGAGCAAGACTTCACAAAACCAAGGCTAGATTACCAGTTGGGAAAAGCGGGTAACTGCCCCAGCATTTAACACCCAAACACCCAAGGGGCCCCCCAAAAAGGTTCACTTTTGGTTTGTGATTGAGTAATGCTAAATTTATTTGGGAATATAGAAATGTGCACTACTAAAGCACAACATCAACTGACATGATAAGGGCTTTAAAAGGAAAACTTTGCAGATTTTCAACCTGTATCATTATAATGTGGGTAGTACACGCAAATGAACAATGTTTAACTTCCCTCTATGTTGCCTGCACCCAGAGCTCCCCTCTCATTTGCCAGCAAAAGAAAAAAAAAATTTGGAGATCTGCATTAGACTACAAACTACATTTCCTCATTTTTAGTAGTGGTGCCTTCAAGGACGGAAAAATGTGGGTGTCCCAAAACACTCCCCTCTACCATGTTACACCGGCAATAGGGAACAGCAGACCTAAAATATACTCCTAAATACTTTAAAATATCAGTTTATCTGGAAGAAAACTAGTTTTATGATTTGAGGCTGTTGAATCAGACACCACAGAGTCTGGAAGAGGAAGCGACCACTGGACCGGAGCGATATTACAGCTGCAGGCTGACTTCAGCTGCTGAGTTTCTCTGTGATCCTAACACTAACACAAACAAACAATTAGCTTTGCAACATAATGTCAGAGTAGAGATGTGGCGCCACTATTGCAACTTATGAGGCCGAATGTAGTGCCGTGTAATCAGACAAAAACAGTATGTAGGAGGAAGCAGCCACAGGAGCTGTAACAGCGTTAGCCGAGAGAGAGGCGCCGCAGCAGCTGGGGAGGCTGCTGCAGCGTGACCGGTGCCCACCCGGTGAGGATCGTCAGGGAGAACGGAGACAGACTTAAAACTCCGTGCTGCAACAAACTGTGCGGCGCTTTGGTGAATCCGACTTTGTTTTCTGAATGATTATTATATCAGACTTTGCCAACTCTGAATACAGAACAGCACATCAGCGCCCGTGTCACCTGTAACTTGCGGCTGCATCCAGCTTTGAGCACAATCCGTCCAAAACAGGTCAAAGAAACAGTTAGTTTTAGAAACACCAGTAAAATATATCCAGACTCAAAGAAAAACGTCTTATAAATAAGCCTCAGTAATGATATATAATGCTGCTCACTTTATCTTTGCTAATCGGCTGGTCGTTAACACACCATGAGTAGCTCACTGGAAGCTCATTGGATGAGACGTGCACAATGCATTCTGGTTGTTGTAGGATTCCCCCTTAAGAGCGGTACAGGGAATCTACAGCCTTTTTCCCAGTTTTCTCTAGTCACAGAGAATAATTGCACATTTCTACTAGATTTTAAGAAATCATCATATTCACAGCGGTGAATTTTTCCTCTAAGGAGGGTCCTGCTTTATTTACGGTTTATTTATTTATGGTGTATATCCCTAATTCAAATTGCCACACAGGAATTTCCAGCATAAGAATACTTAATAAGGACCCAGCAGCTCATTTTTGCCCTGTGGCCCCCAAACAGGTTTATCCAGGCACATTCACAACTGAAATAATTAACAAAACCTACTCATATAAATATTTTACATACGTTTTTGTACAGCTTAATAGAAGGGGAAATTAATTTAAAAGTGGGCACATACATATACAAGTAATTAAGGTAGAGAACAAAACATTCTTGCAAAGTTGTCACTTAAGAACTCATTTGCATTGTTCCTCAACTATTCTGGATGAATGGGTAAAGTAGTCCCTTGTCTTGTTTTGTAATGATCTTTTATCTGTCACTCAACGTGAACAGCTTCCTAACCAAAAGGCAAGAGCTGCAAAAGACGAGAGTAATTATAGAGTAGACGGGCTAGATGGTTTTTAAATGATAAAGTGTGTAACATCAACTGTGGCGTTTCAAAGCTCTATCACAAAACTCCCACAATTCCTTGCCTTTATCGGACTTGTCCTCAGTTCCTGATCCCGAGTGGCTTCCGGAGCTGGACTGGCTGCCTGCAGAGGAGGGCGGGGCTAGCAGGCTCTTGAGTTCTTCGTTACCGTGGGTGAGGTCCCCGCCCTCAGAGCTGTTGAGTGAGTCGCTGAGGGCCGAGAGGGACGAGGAGGTGCTCTTGGTCTCGCTGAGGGGACTCCTTGAGTTCAGACCTAAGTACGAGAGGAGAGCGAGCAGAAAGTAAGATTAGGTATCATAAAGACACACATTTCTAAAGATAAATCAGAGACAAGATATTAACTAACTGAAAACCTGTAGGAATTGTGGGGTATGCTTGATGCAGAAAAATCAGTTTCAAGAACTCCACCTTTATGTGCGCGCACACACACACACCACACACACACACACACACATATATATAGACTACAAACAGGCTCCCTCGCCTGCATAGTGCTGTGTTCCGACTGAGGCCCTGCTGCCAGTCCAATCAAGATGCAGTGTGCTTTTATTGATCCCCCTCTCTAAGTCTGCAATTCACTTGGAAGACAGAGGGAATTAGAAGGGGAGGGGGGGGCGAGAGGGAGGGGTGAGGAGCGCAGGTCATGGCCGAAGCAGCTAAGATGGCTGGAGCATCTCAGGGCACAACTCAACAAAGGGCATTCACTCAGGAGGGAGTGAAAGGAGGGAGAAAAAAACAAAAAACTGCATGGATCCTGAAACGGTTGACCTGTCTTTTTAATACAGGCGCACACACAAGACTGAGTCTAAAACATACAAGAATGCACACATGCAGTGCACACACAAGGAATCAGAGAATCCGAAGAAGTGATTAATTTCTTTCAATCAAATCCAAATATACCAGGGTCATTTACAGCAGTCTTAGCCACATTTTCAATATAGTATTGAACCAGCTTGAGGAAGCTTGTTATCTCCTCTGCTGCAGTATTTAACATCTACTTGCCTTCTCTTACAATATCTAAAAGGCTAATGCCACAGAATGTAAGAAAAGGAAACGATGTTGCTCTGAGCCAATGGGCCTCAACCTTGAAACATACTTTGACTGAAAAATATTTCATTTTCTCTTTTACGGAATAGTACCGCCTGCGATTGCCTGGCAATGTTTGTGATATGGGAACTACAATAAAGAAGTAGAGTCTGTCTGCCAAAGTATTCCAGGGCAGATATCAAGGAACACTGACAGATAATTCACCACCTTCCCCCTTACTGAGAAGGGCACCCAACCAACCCTTTTCCCGTGCAGAGTCCAGGCTTCACGGGGGGTTCGGCTTGAACTACGACACCTGCTGAGCTCAGCCAACTCTTGCCTGGGTGTGTCCACACAGTTGACCAGATAACTACCTTTCACAGTCTGTCAGGATTCCCTCTACGTGGTGCTCTATCCACCTCGGCCTCTTAAATTCAGACACTTTACCAAACATGGCTGGACAAATTATTAAAATCTCCACAAACAGAGGATGTGTGTAAAGTGTGAGGTGACTTAAGGCCTTAAAGCCACTCTCCTGTACTTTTGTGTGTTTGGAGGTGGTGTCCATCTTGTATGAGACTGAGATAAATGCCAAGCCAGACTGAGAGACTTAAAAGATGGCCACAGTGGCATCGTAAACCTAGCTCGTCTCCAAAGGACCCAAGGCCTATTGATTTTTTCCCCTCAGGCACGATAAGGGCCAACCTTCTCAGATAAACAAGGCCACTGTGGCCTCTGAAAGACCCCTCAGCTGTCTAGGCCGGACAATCCCACCCACCCACACATACACACACAAAAAGCACACACACACACACACTTTCAGGAACAGTGGAAGGCAAAACATCAGCAATAAACTGGACAAAGCTGTTTTAGACAAAAACACTAGTATCGACCACCAGGGGTTCTGACGAGCAGCTTTAAAAGTCCAAAGAAGGTCGATTGGAGGAGGCTGACTGACTCTTGTTTGTGAAACCCAATTCTACTGCTGGTCTGTCCCTGTGTCCTCTGAACTGATGCTGAACTGTGTGTATCAGGTTTAAAATTACTGTTATGTTACAATGTATTGTGTTGAAATAGTCTTTTACCTTTCATTTGAAGGTGTTTCATATAGAACATTGTATCACTGTCCGACTGCACTGTTCAAAAATTGGGCTACGGCTAAGATTCTCAAGACCTTTACAAGAGTAGTCCCCCAATTTTTGCATTATACTCCTGTATAGGGGCTGCAACTAACTGTTGATTATTTTCTTGACTAATCAATTAGTTGTTTGGTCTATAAAATGCCATGTGATCATTGTTTCCCAAAGCCCAAGTTGCAACCTAAAATGTCTTGTTTTGTCCTGACCAACTGTCCAAAACCCAAAGATATTCAGTTTACTGTCATAGAGGACTAAAATAACCAGAAAATATTCACATTTAAGAAGCTGGAACCAAAAAATGCTGGCATTTTTTTCTTAAAGAATGACTCAAAACGAATTAATGGATTATCAAAATAGGTGACGATTAATTTTCTGTCGATCGGTTAAATCGATTAATTGTTGCAGCTCTGCCCCTATAAGATGGACAGTTCAAAAAAATCAAAATAAATACAGCAGAACAACAGATATTGCCTTTTTTTTTTTTTATTCCTTGCATTCTTCTTTGTTGTCGAAACCTGGCAAACCCTGCGCTACCCACAATGCAACTCGGTAGGCGACGGTTCCCCTGGAAATTCGCACGTGTTATGCTAGCGGTGGCCGATTGTAGTCTCCTGTTCTTAACCAGTGTTATCAGATTTTACACGGCTCCATCTGGAACCACTAAGTGATTTATCCAACTTTTTTTTCTCCACATATGCAGTAGCACTCCTCAAGACCTGTAAACCCACTTTGATGTGTAAAAATTGATGGGAGTTCCCCATTAAAGCTGTAAGTCAGCTCTTTAACCGCAGTTATCATTTAAAATGAAACCCAATGTGCTGGATGGAGTGCAGAGCCAAAACAATAGAAAATGTGTCACTGTTCAAATACTGCATGTATTTCTATTCTGAGCTGTGAACAAGAGCCACAATGTGTAAGCTACCACCCACTCCAACATGTGAGAGTAATTTTGAAAATAACTCCATAAATCATTTTTCTAGGGGATGAGTCCTGTACTTTGCTACAGTTCAGTAGATCTTTGAGAGGGGCCACAAGAACTACAGACACACGGGGACATTACACCACAGCTGAAACGATAATCGAATGATTAGTTGATCTATTTCTAATCGATCTAAACTGTTTTTGATTCATTGATTCATTGTTTAGGTGTCAAATAAAAAAGCCAAGCATTCCCTAGTTCCAGCTCAGTTGTGAATTTGCTGCTCTCTCTGTGTTATTTAATAGTAAACTAAATATCTTTAGGTTTTGGACTGTTGGACGCACAAATAAATACATTTCATTAAAATGCACTTTTGGGGTTTACATTCTCCGTCACTCAGAACTGATGTATCCTCTCTCCACCATCACCAGAGACTCTGTACCTGCATGTCCAGTACTAATGTGGTTCTTCATGTCATTCTCCTCCATGCAGACGTAGTCACAGACGCTGCAGCAGAGTGAGAACATCCACTGCTCCTTGTCCACATGGAGCGACATGTGGCCGACAAACTGGGCGTTCAGCTCCGTCTGGAAACCACACACATGGCAGCTGGACAGAGAACAGAGCGGGAAAAAGGAAGGAAGACGGCGAGAATGAGAGGACACAGTCAGCTTTAGTCTTATATTATGCCCGCATAAATGGGTAAGTGGTACAGCATTGCTACACATCTTGTAATCTGATTATTTAAGTATTTACACTCTTTCAGACATAATGAGATTTAAATCTGCAAATCATTAGCCACGTAATAAAAGTATTAAAGCATAGTTTGACATTTTGGGAAATATGTTTTTTTTTTTTTCAGTTTCTTGGCTGGAGTTAGATGAGAAGATCGATACCACTCTTGTATCTGTCCATTAAATATGAAGCTTCGGCCAGCAGCTGGTTAGCTTAGCTTTGCATACAGACTGGAAACCAGTCAACAGCTAGCCTGGCTCTGTTTGAATGTAACAAAATTTGCCAAGAAGACTAAGAAGTCTTGTGAGGTAGCCATGCAACGAGTGGAGAATCCAGGAAGTCACTATGCCTGACTAAAAAAACTAAAAGTACATTTTTACACTGTGTTTTTTGTGATTAAACTAACAAGATACAACATGTTAAACAGTGAGCTTTAGAGGTGCTAGTAGGTGGATTTTTTTTTTTTTAAACTTTTGAACTGGGAAGCTAATGTCTCCTGGCTGCAGCTTCACATTTAGCGTATCAGGATTTAATTTGGCATCAGGCAGCAGATAAGGATCAATCGAAAAAAAATGCCTCAGTCAGGTCAAATTATAATTTCTGTTATTGGCTCGAGGCATGCTAAAGAGAAGCGAATGTTATGTCGTGGTCTGTTATTACTACCTGTAGTAGTAGGGGCAGTTCTTGCGCTCGGCTGAGTCGGCTGTAACGGCGCTGACGATCTGCTCAGCGTCTGTGTTGACCAGCTTGACAGAGTGGATGGTCAGGTGCTGATTGAGGTTAGCCCTGCACTTGGCTGCGTAAGGACACAGGTGACACTTGTACTTCCTCTCTTCTGCAACAAAATACACACAGACACAAGACCTCAGGTTACTGTAAACATTACCTCAGATAATATTTCATTAAGTTGCGCTCAGCCTCTGAGCCTTTAAAGCAAGCTTAAGCCTAATTACTTAATGCCTAACCCTGTCTCACCTTCGCCTGACCCCAACTGTAACTCTGATCCTGGAAAGAGGAGGGAAAAAAAAAAAAAGTCTGACAAAAATCAACTTTTCTGGGTAGCACCCGGATATGCCTCAAGATAATCATTTGAGAAACATACAAACATAATTGAACCTTATTTATGAGCACTATAAAATCGATGCAAATAACACATCCTTCCTTTTTATCCCCAAACAAATCAACATAACACATCTTCTCCCTCGAGCTCCCCCTCAAACACACACACTCTCACACACACTCCATTTGCCCCAAGGACATGAAGCCAGGCAACCTTTATGTCGCCGGGGAAACCAAAAAGACCATCACACTGACATATGCCCCTGCTTCTGCTCTCTGTGGTGTGGCCAAGCTGTTCACAGCCAGCACTCTCAGATGGCGTGTGCGCGCGTGTGTGTGTGTGTCGTGTGTGCACGCAAAATGTGAGAGCATGTCCAATTGTGTGGGGGCATTTTGTACACGAGTCTCCATTTGTGCACTCCGTGATTTAGTCTGCCATCCCGAGTACGTTGCATTAATTTCTAATCCAACATTAATTTGCTTTAAATAAAAATTGTATAAGCGGGATATTCATTAATTTTTTTTCCTAATATTGAGCGAGAGAGGGGTTGTGGAAGACGGCGACGGACCAGAATGGATCAATTGGTAGCAAAGCAGGGCCAAGTTCGAAAAACACAGTGTAATCAGGACACAAGGGAGTGTACGGCTTCATCCTGACGAAGTCTCCCGTGTCTGTGAGTGTGGGAGAGAAAGTGAACAAATTGTTGCTGCATCAGAACCACTGGTGTGTGTGTCCATCTGTGCGCGTGTGTGTGTGTGTGTACCTACTCTGTGGGCCATCCTTCTAGCTGGGTAATTAGACGGGCAGTTTTCCCAGTGAGACTAATCATGGTAGTAATCTCTTTAAAGGAAGGGTAATCTAGTCTAGTCAACCTTATTTACTTACTGTGGGCAGCACAAACACAACAGCTAACATCTACAGTATACATTAACAAAGAGATGCAAATGTACAACCTGCTGTGTGCCAACAATGTCCCTGTGTGTCTGTGTGCGTCTGTCATAGACTACTTTTCAGGGACAGATTTCAGACTGAAGACCAGTTAATTGGGGATGACTTGCACAATTGGGGACAAAAGCTATGTCCCCAGTTTGGAAAAAAGCTGATTTTTGGGTCAGTGGTTAAAGGTTAGGGTAAGTGTTAGGTTTAGGCAAGTAGTGGTTATGGTTAGGGTAAGTTCCCAGGAAATGAATGCAAGTCTGCGTAGTGTCCCCAAAAGTGACCTAAGTAAATGTGTGTGTGTGTTTACCTGTGTGTAGAGACAGATGTCTAGAAAGTGTCTGCTGTCTACCGAACACTTTGCCACAGACGGGACAGGGGAAGAGCTGTTCATTTAGTCTCCACTGGGCAATCCCGTTTCCCGGCTCCCCGTCATCTTTTTCTGAGTCTGAAACACACAAACACAGAAAACCATACTCATCATTCACTGCTGACACAGTCAGCCACAAAAGCATCTGCAGGTGGACGGACGGCAGTGAAGTCACGATGCTACAGACCAAACAAAGTAACCTAAATTGAATATGTATTGATGTTGAAACCATCACTAGAAAACCATAACACAATGATGTGGTGTGTGCTCATGTACTAACTTGCTCAAGTGATGTTAAGTTTATCCATCTTTTTTTAAAAATATTTTTTGGGGTATTTTGCATATATTTGATAGTGAACAAACGAGAAGGGAGAAGAGGGATGACAGTACTGCAATTACAGTATATGGCGTGCATCTTAACCAGTAGACCAACAGGATACCCTGATTTTATCCATCTTTAATGAGACTTCACAAAAACAGCTGTACAGGACAAATCTGGTTTCTTCCACTCGTATTTACTTCTCAAAATAAGGAAATTCATATCTAAATTTTAAAAAAGGCAACAGGACAAATGACACAAATGAGAATAAAAGTGATGACACAAAATATCGATGAATGGGAGACTGAAAGAGGCAAACCAGCCAAATGGACATTTCAACAGAGTTGGTTCAAAAAAGATTTATTTAAGGTTAGTTTTTGGTTATTCTTTGAAGACTTCAAAGAAAAAGAAATTCAAATTCTCTGATTCCAGCCTCTCAAATGTGAATATTTTCTGGTTTCTGTGGACTGGTGGTCGGGACAAAAGAAGACATTTGATGACGTCATCTTGGGCTTTGGGAAATAGTGACAGACATTTTTCACAATTTTTAGCCTTTTTTTTTTTAGACCAAACAACAAACTGATCAATCGAGAAAATAAGCAACAGATTAATCGATAATGAAAATAATCGTTAGTTGGAGCACTGGTCTTCCGTTCACTCATGCCGCTTTGTAAAAACTGAAAAGTATAATCTCATCTGTGAAAATGTGCCGTAAATCGAATCCTTTCAAGTTCCCTGACATATGCAATCCAGAAAAGTCTCATTCACTTCAGTTTCAGTGCAACAGCTGGACATTTGATACACTGAGGCCTAATTTGCAAACCCACAAGAATGAAACCTGTCTGCTACCATTTGACAGATGCTCCTTGTTTAGCCTGCGGGTGGGATGCAGCGCAAATGCATTCTTAATGTCAACAGCAAGCACCAGTCCTTTGCTCTCAAGCCGGCAGCAGACCACTGTACTGTAGCTCAACACCCACTCCTCCCTGTCGACACCCTCCCTTCATCCGCCCCTTAATCAAAGAAATAAAAAGAAGTGAGTGAGAGTATTTTCAGAGGCTTTGGTCGAATCTTAAGAATTGAAGTTGCTGCTTTGAATTTAACACCGGCACATGAATAGAACACAGAGTGATTCAGGAGGGTAAACCATGTACTGCTTTTCTCATTGCTCTCGTTATACAACTTCCAAAGATGGATAAAGACTTTTTACTTTTTGTCTATATTGTTCGGAGAACATGGTACACAGACTGACCTTGGCCAAAACTTTGGTATTTGCAGGGCGCTTAAAAAGGAAAAAAGGTTATTTAAGTTACTCTAAGAACATTTTTTTCAGTGTTTATAAAGGGATGGAAAAACTCTGCTGCTCAGTTGCTCCAGCTCACTCACAACTTTGGATTCTTTGCAAATGGAAATCAGTGTATATAAACTTGACAGTTCTGCCTAAAGAGGAAAAATGACAACGATAATGTGTAAGGCACATGATGTACAGTATATGTTCAAATTCTAAGTCACCTTCTCCCACAACAAGTCATTTATGGAGAAGTTGACCTAAGAAACACTACTGATGATACATTTATGTGTTAGAATACCACAATGACAGAACGCAAAGACGTCTTCTGGCATTTGGGGGCAGGTTTTATGTACCAAATGTTAAAGAACAGATGCACAGGCTTTGGATGGTGGTGTGAAAGGACATTTTACTGGTGTTGCACTGACTCACACACTGCAGAGCATTTTTTTCCAGTATCTCTCACATATTTAATCCTCTCTGTGCCCTCGACATGCAAACTGGTGACTTTACGTTGCGTGTTTTCTTGTTTACTGGCTTCCATTCGTCACACGAGATAATTTGGGAATTTTCTAAACAAAATACAGAACATTCTGTTTGATCCAAGCTCAGTAAAAACAATGTCTCATCTATTCATCTTCTAATTTTTCAAAGGAGAGTGGCTAGTTTACATACGCAGACAGCTGGAAGGTAAAGAGCGAGACTCAACAAGGGCAGGGTGCACATGAGGCTGTACGGTGCACCACCCATAGGCATCTTTTTGTCATTTAGGTAACATATTTGCCACAAAAAGACGGTTTTAATTCATCAAACATAATCTAATTTCAATGCACAGTGTTTCTTATGTTTTTTAAATTTATTTTTTTTTAAATCAGGCCAACGTACATGAGATAGTTGCATTCAAAGAAATACTAAATATATTCTGAGGGGAAAATGCTGCTCTCATAACTTGGAGTACAGAAATAATATATTTTAATGAACTCAGCTTTGAGTAGAAGCTTCAAACTGTATTTAAATTAAGTAATGATTACACATTATTTTCAGTGTCTGACTTCTTTCTAAGAAATGTAGTTTCCCCAAATATAAGCAACAAATCACACACTATGCTTATTGTTACTTCAGTCGGATGTCTGAGCTTCACTGTGCAGAATGATGTATGTGCAGAGTTTGACACTTGCGGGCTGTTTCCCCCTTTCAGCAGATGAATGTGAAAAGTTCCTCTGTGCTCACCTTAAATATTTTCAGTGAAACAGGAGACATCTTGTGCCCAGTAGTTCATCTTTACAAACTAAAAACATTTGCATATTCATGAATTCAGTATTTTTCAAGGAAGAGGAATTTGTAACCTGCTAACTGAACATTTCTGGTGGACAAAAACATATCAGTCACATATCAATATCCAAGCAGAGTAGTTTTATACGTCATCAAACATTGTCTGCAGGGGGATCTTGAAATACAATGAGCCTGCTGACATGTAGATTTATTTTAACCATTCTTTTGCCTTTGAGTCAACCATCATGTGAGTCTTTTCTGCCGCAGGTCTATGACTCACCACTGTAACAAGGGTGAGCGAGGGCATGTGTGTGATGATAAATGCATGTAAATACACCCGTGTAAAGCTACACTTGCCTGTAGACTAATCAGCAAAGGCGGCGTGTACGTTTGTGGCTCCTCACACACAGCCACAAAGGTGGCGAAGGTGTCACAACACATACACGACAGACATGTCAAGGAACTTGAATTACTGCAGGTTATGGACCTCCTGACCTCCTGCATTAGCTGGAATCTGCCTCTCACCATGACGGTGATCCTGATATCTGACTATGACCAGCTCTTCACACCGCTTTTCTCCAAACCCATGGTCTGTGTATGGCTTATTCTAAGAACCCTAGACCTTCTTATGGGACTTGCAGCTAAGCACATAACAGCATTAACTTGTCCTGACTCACACAAGTGAGACTAGGGGATGGCCTGTTCACACAAGGTGACGAAAAGCCGACCGGCAGGGGCTTGAGGCCATGGCCTGGCAAACACACTGATGATTAAGCCAATTAGGGTGTGGTGTGGGCCTTGAAGTGGGTAATGGTTTAATTAGTGCTATTAGAGCTGGAGAGAGCGGGACATAAACAAGAAAAGAAAGATTGTGCTAAATCCCCGACTGAAGGCAGAAGACAGCAAACTCTTTAAGTCACACTGCTATCACACAAACTCCTACTCATGTATTCTTTCTTGCTTGTTTAAAGGGAAAGGCTCACACTTTTCAACTTTATCTCTACATAATAGTTGTTGCACTCACGCTCCATTAGCAGCCATAACAATAAGAAGTTTTCTGTGTCTCTGCTGATGATGTTTACAGTATGCCGTTGGCAGAGGAATAGCATTACAGAGTAGTCGCTGTCTGTGAGTGTAGAAAATTTCAGTTCTTACTTCCTGGTGTTTGGCAGAACTTGGGATATTTTTCCTCTACAAATACAGGTACCTTGCCATAAATAGCACGTTTCAAGACAATCATGATACAGCAATCACTTTACACCCAGTAAACCTAGCTAAAATTATGACTCTCTTGACGCTGGATCCAAAAAGATGATGGCTAGTGTAGCAAATGTGTGATGAATTGAGAGGAAAGCATCCTACAAGTTCATGGACCACTTAACAGAAAATCAGTTTGATTGAAGGTTTGCCTCCCTACAGCTGCAGGTAAAAATGCGTATCAATATTAAGAGTGTGGGGGTGATAAAAAAAAAAAAAAAGGGAGAAAAAGAGAACGGAGACACACTAAAGAAGAACAGGTGTAGAGACACACATATGCAGGAGAGAAAAAGAGTAAAACAGAACTACAGTAAAAGAGAGAGTAGTGGAGGCTGGATCTGAAGCTTAAACACACAAGGGAAAAGGAGAGGTGGGCTGGGCGAATTAACTTTCAGGACACTCTTGACACCCAGAAGCCAATCAGATTTTCATTAACTGGCAGAGGGACAGGCAAAGCTGGCACAAGCTAATTAACCTCTGGATCTCTCACTGCCAAAGGAACGTGAAGGGAAGTTCTGGGATGCCAGAGGAGAGGGGAGGAGAGCAGAGGAGAGGAGAGGGAGACGGGGGATGCCCTGGGCAGAGGCCTTCAGGTTGGGGAAATGCAAGAGAGTGCATAACGGCCTGTCAGAGCTCTAAGTATGAAACGGGGAGGGGAGGTACACCAGAAAGGAGGGCGAGACCATGTAAAGTTGGAGGTGGTTAATTGCGATGTGTCCTCACATGCGGAGGTGTCGTCATGTGGAGTTAGATGTTGAGTAGCTCGCCAGGCTACAAAGCTTCTGTGTGAGAGTATGTGTGTCGTATGTGCAGGGAGGTAAACGTATGTAACATGTATGAACATGTATGTTTTTTTTTTGGGTTTCTTTTTTGGAGAATATCTTTAAAAACAACAAACATGCACAAACACAAGAATGCAATATGAGCAAAGATACAACACCCAGCTATCTATTACTTGCCTGCAATTGCTAATAATATGCCTATGTTCCTCTACTACTCCTCTAGTAATGTTCCTCCACTGTGTGTGTGTGTGTGTGTGCTTTACATGTGTCTTACCATGGAATGCTGCCCTGGTAGAGGAGCTGGCCTCTGCGGGGGAAGAGCTCTTGGAGCGCGAGTTAAAGGGTGATTGTCTGAAGCACTCGTCCAGGAATGGACTGAAACACAGAGACATGATGCATGATACAAACACTTACACTGCTGCTAAATTATATCAATATTTAAACTATACTCAGAAAATACAGTTTATTACTAAACATGAAAATGAAAAAAAAATTATAATATGTAACACTGGGAAGAAAGTTTAGACCATTTAGACATTTCACTGCTAAAAAGCAAATAAAATGGAGTATTATAGACTCACCTGTTTATTCCCACCATGTTACTGTCTTTGTGGTTGTTGGCTTTGCTGACTTTTTCTGAAAAAAAAAAAAAAAAATTCCATTTTTTTTTATTTGTTAAGCACTAAGGTGCTATATAAATAAAGTTTATTATCATTATTTATTTATTTATTTATTATATTATCGATTAAAATCCGACCCTGCATATACGACTACCTATTATCATGTGACAGAAGTTCCAGGCTTACATCACATGACAATGACTGTAACATTTTCATAACAACTGGGTAACCTCAATCCGTTAATGGAAAACTGTCAAATGCTGATGGAGGCTCCAGAGAAAGCTAGTAAGTAGACCTTAAGTTAAGATTTATTTTATTTTTATCCATTTTTGTCTAACTACCGTTTCCAAGTAGAAGAATGAACTTTTACACTCAATTTATATTTATATTTTAAGTCCTGGTCAGAGGGGATATTTAGATGTGACTGGCTGCCAATATGTCAAAAAATGTACTGAAACCTCCCTGCACATAGGGCATTGTAGAACACAGATAAAAACACTATATGAGCCAGACTGGTGCATTACTTTAAGTTTAGCTTGGCTGGTAAAGCACAGGTTTGCCATGCCAGCAGGGGTGCATTGGCCATCTGGAGTAGTGGGAGTCTCTCTGGTGGGCCCGCTGACCTGTGGGCTGAAAGTTGGCCCGGCAACACAAATATGAGAAGTTTTTAAAGAATAATAATGTCTAGCCAGATCCACATTAGACTGCCTGGATGGCATATGTGCCTGTTTGTATGCTAATGGAGACGTTCGATATTAATGGAGTCCCATATAACACCAACACTAACTGCAGCCTCAGAAACAGCCGTAGAGTTGAATCGACACCTCTGACATAATGTCAAGAAAAATATTTTAAGCTTGAAAAAGTTAGGATTTATTGCAAGGCTAATTTAATAATAATTTACAACACTGTTTAAAGCCTGTGCAAGAAAAGTTTGTTGAAATCTATTTATCAGGGCAAAACATATATAAAAGAGTCAAATGTATGGAACAGAGTGGGCTGGAACAGTTGTGTTTTCTGAAAGTTTTTTCTTGATGCCTTTGAGGCTGCCTCAACTTTAGATTTCTGACGATGCCCACAACTGCCCTCCTGGCGCCTAAGATCACACCAGTTAAAGGGTCATGATCACACATTACGCTAATTCTCTGTAATCTGTTCAAAAAGCAAGTGTGAAAATGGTGTTGCATGCAGCTGTAGTGACACACATGCAAATGTGGAGTGAAGGCCCTGTGGGCCACGTCTGTATGAGTTTCTAGTCCAAAGTCAATTATTTTAGCTCCAATATGGTTGAAGCTCATCAAGAACTGAATAGTCTCGTCTAGTTTCTCACAGAATGGTTAAATCTTAAACACCGATGATTTTAAGCGGTTTCAAAGTGGTTAGTGAAATGAGAATTGTAAAATAAGATAATATCACTACTTGGCCATGTGAGTACAGACTGTATGTTTTCAGTGTTTAGCAGTAAAGAGCACTATACAGAATGAGCCATATGTGAGTTTCGAGGCGATGCACTGAAGTGGATTTCAAAGCTGCAACCATCTCAGTGTTCAGAGCGACCTTGCTACTGATGTGTCTCTGAGGTCTTACTGCTCTGGGTAATTCATATTGATTGCTCATTGTGTGACAGCAGCCCACTCTGTTCCAGTCCCCCTCACATTCAAACCCAGTTCTGAGGGGGCGGTTGTCGCCGTTGCCAGGCTCGCGATGCCCTGGCCTCCCTGGGTGGGCATACTGCGTACCCCTGCTGCCCTCTCTACCCTCCTTATCCTCTGCCCCCCCCTCCCCCCTCCCGCTACAACCCACCCCCCCACCACCTCCCCCTACCCTAAACACCCCACTCCGTCACACTGCTCGCCAAGGACAGAGGTCTCTTTCCACGTTGCCATGGAGATGCCGCACGGGAGAAATGTAAAGGGAGGAGGAGGGAGGGGAAGTGCAGGGGGAGAGCGTGTGCAGCCAAGTGTGCTTGAGCCGGCATGTCTGAAAACGAGTCAAGGGAGAGAGAGAGGGGAGAGAGAGAGAGAGAGAATGAGAGAAAGAAGGAGAGGGAGGAGGGAAGAGGGGGGGCATTTGTGCAGACACCACTCCCCATGGGGCCTTGTGTGAGGAGTGTGTAAAGGTGTGCATGCAAGACTCTGTGGGAAAGAAAGACTGTCAATGTGTGAATTTGTGAATATGTGTTGAGAGCGAGAGAGGAAAAGAGATTTTACACGAGCTTGTTTCTCTATATGGCATTTAAGCGAAGCAATCAGTGGCTGGATAGAGCTGAGGTCACAACCTGGGACTACAAGCCTGACCACACACGCCCATCTGCACCTTTTCTCTGGGGTGGGGGGGGGATGGGGGGTTTCACGGATACACCTCAAAGCTCTGTCTTAATCTAGCAGTACAAACAACTGTCTGCTACTTCAATGTCACGTTCATGGCTATACAGGTAAAAAAAAGCAGGATGTCATTACACGGCGTATATCCTTGACTTTACTACAGAGCCACCAGAGGATGGAAATGGAAACATGTAGGTTTTATAGTCAAGTATAACAAACTGTCCGAGGTTTACAGGGGAATCATGTTGCTGTGCATGTGTGTTATGGATCCGCTGTCGCTCACAGACTGACAGTTTACTTGAGTGAACGTACCCGACAGTTTGAACAGTAGTTCCGAGGCCATTTTGACCGATATGTCCTGGGAGAAGAGGTCTTTCTGGGGGCGCGTCAATGTCTCAGGGAGGTTCGTCATTGGCTCACTCTTCTCACTCGCCCCTAAAGTGCTGAAGGCCAGCAGGTGAGAGGCAGGTGGGGTGAGTTCTGCAGGGGATGGGTCCACCTCCATGGGCTCCACCTTTACTTTCACCTTCTGGTACTGGGCATCTTTGTTGCTCTCTGCAGATGATTGAACCAGAGGACAATTACAGGTTAGACTCTCATCAAAGAGATTCAGACACAGTATCAGGGGAAGTAATATTTATTACAGGATTGTTGTATTGAGTTACATCCCAGTGCTAAAAAGTACTCAAAAAACCACCAGCTGTCAAAAAAGGGTGATCCAAAAACATAAAAAATGTTAAACTATTGTAATTTATTTCTAACTAAAATCAACTTATCTGGACATAACAAAGTGCAGTGAAATATGTACGCATGCATACTGTGTGTCATATTTTAAAATAAGCTTCTGACAGTAAACCAAATGATCAGGCCATCTCTGGATTCCACTTAACCCTAACTGCATCATTTTATTACAACAAATAAAGGCATAATATGATGGGTTTTTTTTTAATGACAAATTGTCTGTCAGATTTGCTAATCCTGTACAAGTCAAGTCAACTTTATTTATATAGCTCAAATTCACAAATCACATTTGTCTCAAAGGGCTCTACAATCTGTAAAACATACATCCTCTATCCTTAGACTCTTGATTTGAATAAGGAAAAAAAAAAAAAAAAACGAGGGAGAAAATAAAAACGAGGAGGAACCCTCAGGAACACAACAGAGGAGTAATCTTTCTTCCAGGACAACCAGACATGCAATAGATATCATAAATATTGAGTAGACAGAAGACAAATCATTTGAGTACTAAACGCTCTGGACAGTTGAGAAAAACATTTTCTACTGCTGTATTCAGATAATTAATGTACTCTATTGGTCTGAATAATCTAAGCAAAAACACTAAAATATAAATTAAGCACACTGCACACATGTTTGGAGATGTTGTATAAATGGAATTAAAGCTAAAATGAGGAAATCCAAATAACAGCCAAAACATGAGCATTGACTCTAAAGCTGAGCTGAGCCGGTTAGCATCTAGCTGTGTGATTATTAGGGCAAGAGGGCACTGTGAGGTCGCACAGTCGCTTGGGGAGGGCTCCAGCAGCTCATGCAAGTTCACTGAAGCAAACAGGAAAGAAATTCAAACACTTGAAATGTTAACTAAGCAGCCATGTTTATAATAACTAGAGGTGTGGGATGTAAGAGTCACAGATTGAAGGTTGGGGTTTTTTTTTTTTTTTTTTTTGTTTGTTTCCCAGCATCAACAATGGCTTCAACGGGTGAAACCGCCGTTGACTCACTTCTCATACAAGTTCAAAAGGTGAGACGACGAGAGCGGGCTAAAAATAGTCAGGAGGGAGATGGCATCTGTTAGGAATGTCCCGAGCTGAGCTGCAGAATCAAACACAGTCTCTCCTCTCTCCAGGGATATTCTACAAAAAGACTATAGGCCATCAAACCATTAAAAGGAAACTGTGATGCAGGTGATATTTTCTTAATGCAGAACTATTCCGCTGTAAGAAATTGGCTCTCTAATAGCTATATTTACTGAATTAAATGTGAGCCTACTTCAGGCTACAGTAACTGTGCAGCTGTATTATGTGGAAAAAATAAATTGGATTGACTGGGACATCCCTTAGAGTCTGTATTTCCAAGGTAGCTGATCTTTGACTGGAGTGATGGCAGGAGGCTGTGTCTCAGTGTGGTGACAAGCAGGAGCAAGACAAAGCAGTGGGGGTGATACAGTGCTGCTGACATGGCGACTCAGCACGATTATGGGATATATGAATTTGGCAGGGCATCGGGAGCAGTGGGAGGGGCGGGGGGAGGTTAGAAGAGCTGGAGAAAGAGGGAGGGAGGGAGGGAGATACAAGACAGTAACCCTGCGCTAACCCTGCCAACCCCCCCTCCCCTCACATTCTCCACTTCTAGGCTGAACGAGGCCAGTGTTAGACACCAAGACTGGACCTACAGTGCACTGTGTACACGTGTGAACATCTACTGTGAGCTGAATCAGTGTGTGTGTGTGTGTGTGTGTGTGTGTGTGTGTGTGTGTGTGTGTGTGCACTATACTGTTTATGTGGTAGAATTAAAGTGTAAGGTCCCCCCGGCCTCCTCCCCTAGGTCCAGGTGTCTGGATTATTGGTAGAAGCCAGCATGAGGGGGACACTGACAACCATCAGCCCCACTAATCCCTTAATCAGGTGGCCAGAATTGGCCAAGAGTAACCTAGGAGAGGCTGATGGAGGGGCAGAGCAGAGGAGGAGAACATGGGGGGGGGGGGGGGTAGGGGGCACTGCGTTGTAAGGGTCAACCAAGGGACACGCAAGCTTCCATCACTGGATCACCACCCTTAACGACAGAGGCTGTGCTACAAAAACGCACACACGCACTAAATGTTACCACACTGTAAGTACTCGAGCTCCCACTTCTGAGACAAACATGCTTATAACCCAAAAAGGGACCCTGCAGAGAGATCACATGACACAGAAAGAGAGAAAATATTTCGTTGTAAACACACTGGAAGCATCACATCACAGCAGGCCAGATCAAAAGTCTACCTGTCACAAAATAAAAAATGAAAATATGGTCTCACTCCCACACTGATAATAGCTGTGGCTTATTGGTTGGGGTCATGACCTAATGTTCTGCAGCCATAAAAAGCAGCCCTCAGTCCGTCTGAATCAAGCGTGTGTGTGTGTGTGTGTGTGTGTGTGTGTGTGTGTGTGTGTGTGTGTGTGTGTGTGCCTGCTCTGTGATACACCAGCTGCCATGAGGCCACAGAATCAGGTCTGGAAGAATCTGATGACTTTTAAAGTATTATTGCAGTACAAAACCTATATATTTCATTTAATTCATTCATTCATCCACAATTTGTCCTACATTTATCTAAACATTAATCTTGTATTAAGGCAAACAAAGCACAAAGTCCTCAGCAGAGTTTAGCTCGGTCTGCTCTTGCCTGAACTCAAGGTTTTAATGGGAAGAACAAACCTGACGTGATCCATTGCAACTAACATTAATATTATTTAATTTAACAACAACAACATCATCTAGAGAGGAGAGCACGCGTACACAGAAACACTTAAGATTCATTTGTCATATCTCGGGTGTTCTACTTAAATCTACTTTCACAGAACTTTAACGACAATATTCCTGCGAGCATTCTTGCTTTTCCCCAAAGGTTTCAACTTTGAGTTAGTTAAACCTTTTGCAAATTTGAGAGCAGGTGCGGCAATTAAATACAATGTATTTTTGCAAACACTTACACTTTTAATTAAAACGGAATCAATTTGCATCTTTGTTGTATTGGTTGTTGATGTCGGTCACTAAGAGAGCGGATTTAGTTTCAGTGCTTCATATCTTTGCTTTGATAAATTGATGCACAGGTCCTATTCGTGAAGCTCTGCAGGGGCTTCAGCAATAATGACAAACTCTTAGATGATAAGTCTGTGTTGGATTGTCAAAAATGTCACCCTTAACCAAGTAAAAGGTTGCAAATGAAGGCTCGTATTAGCTCCGTTAGGTATGTAACGGCAACCGAGTTGCACACTTTCACAATGTGTGTGTGTGTGTATGTGAGCTGTATGCGAAGTCACTATAAATGCACTATACATACCTTGTTCCCTCTGACACAGCACTACTCTTGTTTTGAGTCAGAATGAAAGTGACTGGGGTTTGTGCGATGTTCTGTTTTTAGTGATCAACTTTGACCTCAAGTGTCTACTTGAATCTGTGTGGACGTGACAGCCTAAACAAATTCACTTAGGAGTATACTGTACAGTAAGCACAGACCCAGGACAGATTTGTAACTGCACTTAGATAAAAACTGTCACATACCATTAATGATTTAATGCATGCAAAGTCAATTTATTGCAGCGCTTTGATGCGTCAACAGTATAGGAACAAAAACCTGGACAGACAGGCAAGTGTGGGAGACAGACAGAGGGAAGGGTAAAGAGAGGGAAAACATTGTCAAACAGTGCCAGAAAAAGAACACCTGAGGGTAAGAGAGGAAAGAAGAAAGTGGAATGAGAGAGAAGAGCTGGGGGTGGACAGAAGGATGAGGAATGGCTAGAGCATAAATGACAACCTCTCCACCTCTCCCCCTCCCGTTATCCTAGTCTACCCTTCTCCCCTGCTCTGTTATTCCACATCTCTCTATCCCTGCCCCCATCCCTCTCTCTCTCAATCTCTCTATTCTCCTGCTCTCTAGCTGACCTGCTCAGACAGGGGTGAAGAGTTCAGGCGCTTCAAAGGCTGCAGTGTGGAGACTGCATGTCATGTGGGAGCCACAGCAGCCTTGCCTGCAGCCTTCACAGACAGCTGCTGCTACAATTGATCCTCGACCAGCTAGCTCTCAGTAGTTCAGCCTTCCAACGATCACAAACTGCAGCAATATCTGACTCTAGAACAGCGTGCTTGATAAACTGCCCATAAAGAGCCAGATATGGCCCTTATAAAGTGGTCCTAAACAAAAACATTTCGCACAAATGGTAGCTCATACAAGGCTAGTAAGGCTTTATCAAATAAGGTCAAGACAAAAGAAGACAGTTGGTTGCCTCAGTGATTCTGTCAATCACTTGAATATATATAACTAGCTATCCAGGAGACAAGTACATACAGTATATCAAGGGGCAAAAGGATGCCTTTCTGTGAATAGAACTACAGGCAGTGATGAGGAGCGAGTAAGGCAGAAAGACAAATATGGAGGTAGGGAGGGTGGGAGTGAGAGAGGTCAGCGAGCGGCCACACTGAGGGGGCATGTTGAGGACACCAGGAGCAGATTACAAAAAGTAATACTGTACAGTAATGCCAGTGTTGTGAATTAAAATGGTCAGTTGCGTACACAGTATGCTGTGATAAGCTTTATTGCATAAATGGTGAATTCCTTTCATGTGAGGGTAAAGATAAATTATGAGCATTACACTGATTCACTAACTAAAGAGGGAAAAATGCTATGTAGAAGAAATCAAAGCTTCCCATATTATTCAAACCATTACAGTCTTTTTAATAAAAGATGAATTCGTTACTAACTAGCGCTACCAATGCTAAGACAAGTTGGTGTTTTCCTAACCTTCACCTGTGTTTTATTGTCCGTCATGCAAAGGCTAGAGGAGTAGTATCAACTCATGTAAGCTCTGAATAAATGAAGCGGTGTGAGGGAAGGTGATGGCGGGTTTAGGGAAAATTGGCTCTTTAAAATTACACTGAGAATCGGTGTCAGAGGACCGGGTCTGTTGGTGATGGCGATTCAATCATCAGGCGCAACGCAAGTGTGTGGAAATAGGCAGCGGTTACGCAACGATGCCGAATAATGTCAATAAAAACATTCTACACCCGGTAGACACACGCTGTAGATAAAACACACATTTGATGTCAACAAGCCGGTCCCACAGTGAGCTATGGATTAACGATAGGTGAGATGATACTGACTGGTATGTCATCCACAGCTGCCTTCATCTCCAGTTGACTAAATTCCTACAAATACCTAAAGGCAGCAGGACAGATACAGTATGCGCACTGGAACTTTATCTGTTGCATTTTAATGAATGCATTTTAATAGCAATACGGAGTGGTGCAGCAGAATTACAACAGTTTCAGTTACATTTAAAAGTGGTAAGTCAGGAGTCATCTTGGTTGGAGAAAGAAACAAATCTCTCTTTCTCTCTGAATCATAAACACTGAACTGTCAGTTTATCCAGTCAGCAGTGACAATATTCAATATCCACTCTGCAGGCCTATAACATGTGGTAGGTCAGTCAGTTTGGCTCCTACTGATGATGTAATCATGTTATGTTTATTTATGGGAAGCCAGCTGATGTTGGCATCATTTGATTAAAGAAAAAAAAAAGGAGATTTCAGATTTGTCAATTGCTGCTCTAACTACCAATGCCTCTGGGTAATAAACACCCATTTTCCAGCTAATTGATTTGCCACAGTGACAAAACCAAAACAATACGGTTTCTTATAAAACAATCCACTATCACTAGAGTTGTTCAACCAAATCAGAGATAACCATCAGTGAATACTGAGCCTGCATTTTAATGGTGGCCAGAAAACACTCCAATTGGATGCCTGTGTTTCTCTGGTTCTTCTGGATGTGTAAGCAGGTTATTGTTTGCTTGTTGCTGTTACTTTGGTTTGGAGTTTTTCTGCTCCTTAGTGTTCAAAATAGCTTAATGCAACTTTTATTAGCAAGGTAACAGGCGCTGTAGAGGGGAGAGGGCCTGCAAAATGTCCTCAGAGATGGAGGGCCTGTTCCTGAAGGAATGAGGAATGAGTTAAGCGAGTACAAAGTGTGATTTCACACCTATAGTGGTGGTGGCTGGATGGTGAGTGGGTGGCACGGCTGTTACCCACATGATGCCAGTCTGCCAGGGCACCACCTAGAGCCCTGTACCCCTCCTTCCCCCTCCCTTCCTGTGACGCCATGTTCCCCTTGCCCTGCAACACCAGTGCCCATCTGCTAGTACACGTTAGCCGCTGGCGCCAGGGACTATTTAGCCCGGCGTAATTAGCCCCCAGACACCAGCAGCCTGGTTTTAAACAGATGTGGGGGAGGTAGCGCTAGCAAGGCGACTCAACGCGACCAACCAATGTTTGATAAGAAAGAGAGGAGCGAGAGGGGGGGAAAGGAGGGAGAAGTGAAGGAGTGACCTAGTTAAAGGGATGATGCAACTCATGTTACAGCACAATGGACAGTAATGATGACAACCCCACTTGCTCCAACTGTCCAAAGCCATGGTCGAGGAAGAATCAGTACAAGAAATTTAATTAGGCTGTGTCCATTTGCTATAGTAACACTACAGTAAGAATGCGGAAATAAGCATGTAATAACAGACAAATAGTAAGGTTTTGAACAAAGAGAATGCTTAGTCTAAACTCCCCAATGTGATTTCCCTATTTAAGTATCCTTATTGGGTTATTGTGTTCTGGGGCCGACCTTTATCAGGGGACAGAGAAAGGTTACAGTGTAGATGCCCTTGAACCTCATGACTGTAATCACACGTGACTGTAACGGGAATGACCTTTCCCCAGCTCTCTCCTTTCCTCCTCGCCATCTTTTCTCCTTCCCCCCCCCCCCCCCTCGGGTCATTTGAGGGTCCAGACTCTTGTCAAGGCTGTCACTCTAGACAGCCCTCTCCATCTACCGCCCCCGCTGTTGCCATGGCAATGGACGGCACTGCGCTCTGAGGACTGTGTGAGGGGGCAGAGGGAGCCAGTGGACGGATGAACGCTGCAGCATCTTTCCCTAACCTAGGTCAACCTTGCAGAGCTAGTGTAAGTGATGGGAGGGGATAAACACTGGCCATGCTGCTTGTGGTCCAAATAAACTGGCAGGATAACGTCAGTGCAGGGATTGGAAAGCGGCAGAAATGACAGGAGAGAAAGAGGGATAACAGTGACAAAACAAAGAACATAGGTGGAGGCAGTACAGTAAAGGAATTATATACTGCCCACATCATTCTCTGTTTTTCTCTCTTGATTTGCACACAAAGGCCAATATCATAAATTAGTTTGTTTTTTTTTTCTGTTGTTTCAGAGTAGTAATCATGTCATCTTTGTCTTCCTCAAACCTGCACACAAAAGCACATGCACACACACAGGGAAACGTGACCTGGGGGCAGGCAGTGGAGCAGCACACGTGTAGTACCACTGAGCTCCCAGCCAGCATGAGTCACTCTGAACACCAGTCGACCCAGAGAGAACAATGGCAACCGGTGTGTGAGGTGTCTGTCAAGCACGCACACACTGGCACAGGATGAAGAGCTTTGGATGAAGCGACGCCCCACTGCGCCACCATCAGACTGCCATTTGCTTTGTGTGTGTGTGTGTGTGTGTTTTTTTTTTTTATGAGTATGTGTCACATTGTAAATTTTATGGCTGATCAATTCCAGCATACTAACCATTCCAATGTCGAAACCAGGCTGTAATTTTGTTCTTAAAAAGACAAGGCAGTCAGCTGCTAGGTGAAGTCATTCTGGTGCTACACAAAATATCTAATGTAATAACTATTATCTGAAAAATATTTGTTAATTCATGTATTATATTTAGTTGTTTAATCAGGAAAAAACAGTTTTCTGAATATTAAGTAATTGCAGAAACTAGCTCTGTTGGTACATACTGATACATACTCCAGCAAATTGCATTCTTGATTGCCTGTGAGACGCTCTCCAGCAGCCCACAGTGGACAAACACCTGTCCAAAACACACTCGAACTAGACCTGACACTCAATAGTCATTTTGGATGGAGACTAAAATAAGCCGCGGCTTGAAACTCGATTTAGCAGCGGCACAAAGTGTATAATAATTGAAAAACAAAAATTAACATTTGCATAATGCCAAGTACAGCGGCAGACACAATGTGTGGCAAAACAATGAGCAAAGCTGGAGTCCCTGCCTGAGGTCTTGTTAACAACTTCTTTTGAGAGCTCAAACTAAAGACATACAGTAAAGGCTAAATCATCACTGCCTCTCTGCACTGAATTATGCCAGAGTTGTACGCACGGGTTGAGGCCGGGTGCATGTCAGAAATCTTACTGTTTTACTGTCTATCACAGAACAAGGGGCAAGTCATAGTTGAGTTTTAGGTTCAATAAAGCAATCAGATCCAGTATATCATCTGCTAATTGTTTTGGCAGGGAGAGCGACTTTAGAAGTGAAAACAATCAGCTGCGCAAAATAAAAACTACCCCTTCGTTCCCCAAAAGTTGGAATAACCTGATACAGAGAAGGGTAGAAAGAAAATAAAGGATCAAGACAAGTGACCTGAATATCATCTCAGCGGATACAAAGGCTTTTGCAGCCACAATCTAGAGCAGAGGCCACAGAGAAACAAAGACCATTTCACCACATATGCTTCTCCCCCACCTTTGAGAAGCCCCCAATTTTAGCTCGGTTAGGTATACTATGGTGGAAAACAACAGAACCCTTTTCTAGCGGTCAGTGGCATAACTGTTGGCCTACAGCTAACCTTCTGAGCTGCTATCAGCTGATCTGAAACTCAAACTGCCGACCAGCACAACAAATATTAATAACACAGAACATGTCCACTGTCTCCAAAAAATACTTTCTGTAAAGAAGAACTTTTACATATTCATGTCTGCATTTGCATGAACTGTTTTTCCACAAATTTAAGAAACGCGTCGGCATCCAATAAATACACATTTTCAAGATCACAGATTAACTGTTCTTCTTAGATTTAGAGGAATTACAGAATTGCAGTGGACTTTTTTTTACAGGTCATTCTGAGAACTATGAAGCTCATTAGCATTTCCCCCTTATTGCAAGCATGCAAAGATCCATAGATGTGTATACATCCTTACCTGAAAGCTTCATCAGCAGCTCAGAGGCCACTTTAACGTTGATATCCTGGCTCAGCAAGCTGTTCTTAGCCGTGGGGCTTCCTTCTCTCGGTTTCAGCGGCCCTGGGCGCTCTGCAGCTGCTGTAGCCCCCGTTGGCCCATCCTGGCAGAATGTCACAGGGAAGCTGGGCTGGACCTGGCTCTGGGACTGGGAGGCTGGTCTGGGGCTCAACGCCTCCTCCACTTTGGGCTCTTCTTTTAAGTGGAATGGAGATTTCAATGTCTCCCTCTGGTTGGCCGCTGCAGCCAGAAAGACAGAAGAGATCGAAGGAATGAGAAGAAATTGAGAACATTTGAGGGGGGAAAAAAAAGAGACCAAATACTGGCTGTGACCAAACAAGTGAGGTTTGTTGAGTATTTTTAAGGTTAAAAAAAGTTAAAAGGTGTATGATAATTTAATCCAGCAATAACAAGAGTAAAAGGGAAAAGGTCTCTAAAACGTGTATGCACCCAAAGGTCACACATCTATCAAAAATTTAGTGGTGCAAACTGACTTACAAAGACAATTTAAGTGTAGTGTTATATCCAACAAAGACATTATTTCACATTTCCTTCAAGCAAACCTCAAAAGATACAACGTATAATACAAGAAAAGAAAATTGAACATAACACTAAGTGGTCAGTCGGAGTGGATTTTTCACACTCCTATCACTCCAACAGACACCACAGTTGGGGAGCTGTGGGACAAAACAGAGGGTGCAACCTCATGACTGTCCTTCTCTCTCGGTCTTCGGGGCATCCGCAACGAATTCCCAACTCCTCTCCTTCGTCTTTTCTCTTTCACACTTGATTTTTGTCGACTTTATTCTCAGCTACTTTCCACTTAAAGTCAGGCTTCCTTATCCTCTCCCTTGCCTTTGACATTGTTTGAATCCTCCTCAGACGTGAGGACATGAAATAATTCCTGTACTTCTGTAGATTGCGATAACAATCAGCTAAAGCCTTATCTGCCATCTCTGCAGAATGTAGCCTAGGTTAGGGAATGAACTGTCACATGGATCCCTCTGCTCTAAAGTCATCTTCAAGAGAAACTGGGCCACATCTAATCCGCCTTAGATGAATAATTAATAATTAGACATGGAGCAACTTCCGATAGCCGCCAAGAAAAGAACAGCGGGGCAAGCGGCTCTCTGTGTCCCTCGTCACGTTCCTCTACACTCTGTGCCACAACCAAGTTTTACCTAGCCTACAGCTTACAACACTGTTGAAATATAAAATGGCCATAATCACTCAGAGAAGCTGTTTCACTATATACACTACGTCTGTGCATAGTCACTTGATACCTTAGTTTCACTCAGTGCACTACAGGAACTGTGAGGAATGTTTAAGAACAGAATTCACTATTGTAACCTGATATACTACAGGTGCACCATGCCGTTTTTAAGAAACAATTAAGAGTACCAAGCACTTCATTAAGTGGATGTTGTTGTGATCCACATATTTGAAACTTGAAACCATTACATGAATGTGTGTCCAAGTTATGCTGTTAGAAATGTGTTATTGTGTCAGTTGCACAAAATCACACGTCAACTTATTGAAAGAATATAAACATTTTCTTTTGTTGTGTAAGTAAAAAATGTTATTTTTGGACTGGATAGTTAATTAGATGACGATGATGGTCACCAACGCAAGTCTCTGACCTAAAGTTATTCTCTGTGCTCTTGTTTAAAGTGATGGATGGATGGGATGCAACAGTACGTCACTGTGACATTGTGATTGTCACACGAGAGTCAGGATGCAGAGCCACATCGCTGTGGCAAAGTTTATGAGGGCAGACCACCACATTTATTATCTTACTGGTAATCTCTGACACACTGAATGCGGAGAACGTTGCTGTCTACATTTTTATTATCTTTGTTAATTTTGAAAGTATCTCCATCTGAGAGATAGTTTTCCTCACAGCAAAATGTTTTTAATATGATGTCACTGTAATGCAGCGCTGGTAATGGAACCAAAATAGGCAAATTCATTTGCTGATGTTGTAACAGACACAACAGTTGGGGAGCTACAAAGTAATAATCGATACTACGTTTATTTCAGAAATTAACATTTTTAATTTTTAAAATATATTCAAACTAATTTTTTTTTAACTCAAACTGTGGTGTGGCACCAACAAACACATCCACGCATCTATCAACACAACCCTTGACCTGTACAGATTTCAAACAATCTGTACACCCCAACATGTACAGTCAATCTGTCTCTCTCTCTCTCTCTCTCTCTCTCTCTCTCACACACACACACAGGGCATGGATATGAGAGGCTATCACTCTTGGGCAGACTGCTGTCCAGTCTCCTCTGGCCCCAGCAGAGATCTGCTCCTCTCCTCACCCTACCGTCTCACCTAACATCTCTAACCGACACAGGCCCGCCGCCCCCTGCCCACATCATCAATCTGTGCCGGCTCCGGCCCCTCTGATTAATGATGATCTATGCCGGAGGGATAGAGGGCTCAGGGACAGGGGATACGGGGCAGGGAAAGGGGACAGGTGCTGGTGTTTTGACCACCCATGTGGTGCCATGATGCCACAGTGCCACACCATGGCGGGCCGGGGCTGTAGTTCAAGAGGGGGAGAAGGAGGAGGTTGAGTGGGGGGCGGGTGGGGGGTGGTGGGTGGATGGTGACCTTCAAGTTCAGGGGCAGTGGCGCAGGGTCACACGCGGCACCAGCTGGAAATGTCACACCGTCAGATGTCAGCGGGCAGGCTAAGTATAACCTGGTCAGCACCTGGAAGGACGTCCTCTAATTAGAAGCGTGTTGGGCCATGTCGGATCAGACAGGGACAGCACACTTGGTCACCACTTTACAAACACACATAACAATACACTATCGCATTTACCCACGCAGACACATACTTAACTATATCTTCAGGAGAAGCTTTACTTTGTGTTGTCGCAAACAATACGCGCGCTGTGTCATGCTGCATGCCAACCGTATGCAAAAGCTGTGCTGCACATTAAGCCACAGACAAACACAGACTCGACACAAACTTCAAATTCTCCTCTGTGGCCTCATGAGAACAAAAACAACCCCAGGACGTTCACTCGCACACAAAGTCACACCACTCCAGTGACCTTTTGGATTGTCGCTATAAATAGAGTGTATTTCCACTCAGAATCTATGTTACAGAACCCAATGAATTATTTAGTAGCCTAATCCAACGGGCAAGTTTTTTATTCCTTCAAGCTGATGGCTCAATAACAAAAAGCCAGAGCACAGTACCCAAAAAGGAACAATTCAACCTACAACGCCAAGCTTACACTTTAGCCTTTTGTCTGTCACAATCACAATACCACGATGAGAGTCCAGATTCTGGCGCATCATCTTGTGAAGTGAACACACATCTGAGGAGGAGATGGGCATCTCTGGGTGACTGGGCATCTCTTCTGTGAGCTTCCTGCCTGCGTGCATACGTACCCAGGCCCATTCCAGCTCCCTGTGCATGATACTGTAAGGCTGGTTCTAGCTCAGGGTTGACGATGCTATCAGTTTGTCTCCATGTCATCACACCCTTCTGACACCTGCCACCAACGCTACTTACATCGCCGTTCTTTTCCCTGTTTCCTCCCCCCCCCCCTCGCCACGCTTCTCTCTCGCGCCTCATCCGTCTCACTGCCAGGCGCTTGTCCACTCCGCCTCACCTCTCGCTCCGTGGCCAGGGCTTCCGTCAAATAACTTCATTAGCTTTCCACCTCTGTCACGCCGGCCTGCTCCCCCTCTGACAATTGGCTGCTGTTTTCTCCCGGAGAAAAAAAAAAAAGCAGCACAGGGCTACATGGGGCAGGTTGAGAACCCAACAAAAGCTGACAGTGTGCTAGACACCGCACAGTGATACTGATGGCTGCAGCGGGGATGTATGGACCAGAGGTCACACACAAAAGGCCTTCCTGTATCTGCTCATGCAGAGCTGGAAAAGCAAGGGACATGCAGATATAATCTAGATGTTCACAAAGAAAGTGAAGACAACTCCAAATATTCTGTGACAACTTAGAATGACTAAAAGATGGTACAACAAAGCCCAAGAACATCTACAATTGAACATACAAATGATGCCTTAATGGTGTTTTGACACTAAATTAATGTCTGTGTGGAGAGAAAAAAAAAATCAATGCTCACTAAAATCCTTCCAGGTTTTCCATGTACAACGTTAAAATTATGCCTGTGGATCATCTCACTGTAGCAAAGCAGTGCATGCAAGATACTCTCCCAGGAAAAAGATAAATAAGACAACTGCAGAAGCATCATGACAGATGCAACACCTCCCACAACCCCCTGCATGCCAATTATTCACACCCAGCCAGGGTCAAGCTCGTTGTGCCTGTGTCACCGCAGCGGGTGGGTGGGGGTTGGTGTTTGGAGGGTGTGCAGTGCCCACTGTCATTATTAACTCAGGGTCCACTGGGCACAGGGTAGGGGCTGTGCATTTCAAAGTGCCTCGGTGGCTTTCATCTCTGAATCAAAATGTGGATCACACTGGATAGCTAACGGTTGTGTCAGCGTGCGAGGATAAAAATCAAAGGGTATCAGTATAACACTCAATGGAAAGCAGCGCAGCCCAAAAAATGATATGCTTATTATGTCAGAGGTCAGGAAGAGTTCACTGGCTTTTTATGCCTGGGGAACTCGATGCAACTCCCTCTTTGCCTAGTTCTCCCTCTCCCTCACTTGCTGTCACTTCATATGTCTCTTTTTTTATCTTTCCCTCTCCAGCTTTTTATATGTCCAACCCCCCCCCTCCCCCCCTCCCCCACCCCCCTCACAGGCCTGGTGGGATTGAAGCACTGAGACAGCAGTGTAAAAGCAGGAGGGATGAGCTGCTCGTGTACACACTCAATCTGGGTTGTCAGGGAGGTCAAAAGAAATAGAGTCTAGAGGTCCCAGGAGGAACTTCCTCACCTCTCCCTCCCTGGCTGCTCCGTGGCATGGGTAAGTCTCACAAAGATCTGAGCCCAGTTCCTCTCAGCTTCATAACCCTCTATCTTTAACTCCACCCCCAACAAAAGGGAGAACTTTGTGATCAAAGCACCAGTATTCATTAAAACCCATCATCATGCATTCAAGTTCAACATCCTCTTGTCCTGTCTTTTTATATCCTCCCTAATTCTCCTTGAATGATGCCCTGACTAAGATGTCCGCCACTTGACACTGGACTGACATTGCATGGAGCCATCTTGGCTCCTCTGGGAGTTGCCTGGGCTTGATTGTGCAGTCTGGGAGTGAAGTGCAACTGGCACCCAGGGGGCATCCATGTGCAGCCGGGGTGTGCGAGATCGAGGGGGAGTTAACTAAGCCGGCCTAGTCCCTGTGCATCCTGGCGGGGTCACAGGATGGCGCTGAGGGTGCTAATCATTTCAAATTATGAATTCCTTTTTAATTATGAATTATGCATAAATTTTTAATTAATCTAATGTTCCCAGGGTTTTTTCCTCCCATCCTCGCTCAAGATCTCAATCTAATTACACAGCATTAAGTGGAAGAGTGGCAGCCGTAGCCTCGACCCCGGCGCTGAACCTCGGTCAACCTTTTTCCATCAATCTTGCCATTGTCGCCAAGCTCATCCTTTGATATTTTGCAACATGGTGAAATGCATCTAAACATGGTCTGGACCTAGTATACCTTGAAGCAGCATGTTTGTCAAGTTTGTTTAAACAATGCTGTATCATTATGTTATAAAACTTCACGTCACATTGCAACTTTACCAATGGTAGAAAATATGACATGATAAAGTTTAAGTCTTAAACTGCTCCATGAATGGAAAATACCACCATCATTACTACTTTTTGTCATAGGTCTTGGGGTGCAGACAAGCAGGTACACAACAGTTTTAGTTTATATTACAACAAAAAAAAACTGACAGGAATCGAGGGACTGTTCCATTTTTAGACAAGGCTTTCCAACAAAGTAAGGTAGCTCTCTGTAAAACAATCATGCAGGGCTTCAGACCAAGATCTTCCATTTGTGTCTCTTACTATTTTTAGCTGATCTCATCAACAACTTTAGAATAAAATTTCTCACCATTGTCAGTCTTTATAATACCTACACAGACACACGTATAGAACTGTTAGCAGGAGGAAGATGCCTAGAGGTTACAGATCTTCGACTCCCCCTAACAACTTCAAGATGTGGGTGAGGAAAATGAATCGCTATTGTTGAGGTGGCCTTGAGCAAATCATTTAGTCCCCAACTGCTTCAGAGGAACTAATCTGTGGCCAACAGCAGAGGGCTGAGGTTGTGCTATTGGGCAATACTCAAGTGTGATTTTAAAACTGTGTATAAAAGAAGCCAGAAAAAACAAGCACCCTGGGTAAATAATTCATATATATAATTTGGGTATTGTAATGAATATTAGTTAGCAAACAAAATATAGTTCAAAACAGACTGTTTATCCATTACAATAGATTTGAGCATACTGTACATGCTCTGATTTTATATCATGACTTCAGTGCTATGCAGTGGTACTTAAGTTGATTTTCATGTGCGCGCTCTACTCGGTTGCTACTAATCATGAAGGTGCAAACTGCATGAGGTGCACTTTAAGTGACGAAAACAAAAACAACAAATATTCATGTCTGGCCTCGGTTTTTACAAAATAAGAAAAAAAAAAGCTCAATTTCAGAACATTCTCAGTCCTTCATGGTATGTTTGGAATCTGTTTTTACGCAGAGAAGAATGAATGTCTCCTCTCTTTTTGCTTAGCAGAAGTGGCACGACACAAGGAGGGTGCCAGTAAAACAGTTAGATGTGCCACAGATGCCTTGTGTATCCCCCCATTTGTACATAGATCGGGCCTAGATCACTAAGATGTGTCATCTTTTAGAATATATAGATTTGCAAAATCAGAACTCACAGGTTAGGCTTTCCTGTGTTTTTCCCCCAGTTCTACATCAGCTGGGCAGCCCCCCCCCCCCCAAGAATGTTATAGGAATATTTCAAACCTTAGTATCTGTTTTCAAGAGAAATCAGCTGTTGTCCCAAATAATGTATACAGTATATATATAGTATGTGTACCAGCAAATACAAAGTAAGCAGGGGCCACTTGTGACTGTACACACCAGAGTGCTGATTGCACATGATAAAACTTTTATACATACAAAAAGGCAACATTCCTGTGTCTGTGCAAAGTTTCAATGCTTGTTAAACAGCTGATAAGAAAGCAGCTCATCTAATATTATAAAAATGTATTGTTCTGGTTGCTACTTGCAGGTAAAATGAAAATAATCCTAAATCTATTTTGTCAAATATACAGTATTTTGTCTTCCTCAAAGCCATGTCCCAAGTTTTGAATTCTTTAGGTGTTGTCCTTACCAGTTTAAAGAAATATGGTGCTTAAACGCAGACTGAAGAGAATGTTGTGAAAAGGCTTAAATCCATGGCCTACATTTCTACCATACTCATGGGAAAGACACAGAAACCAAGGTTGAGAATAAACATGTGTACAAGTGAGGCCATGTCTGACAACCTTGATATGTACAATAATAGTTAAAGTCTGAAACACAACAGCTAAATTGTGTGTTTCAATCAACCCATATTGTGTAAACTATTCCTATTCACTTTTGCCCCCCCTATGTTAATGCCCATTAAAAAGTCTAAACATATTAATGTATTTACCACTGTCAAAAGCCAAAACTGTCCATTCACTGTATGTTTGCACTAAATCCCAGACATTTTAGGCTCTCATTGTTTTAAAATATATCAAAAACAGCTCACAGACACATACTGCAGCCTTGACCTGAAACTATTAACATAAAACTGTTTAAACTTCTGACAAATGTTATTTCTGGTGACAGTGAAGAATCAAAACAGAACTTAAGGCAAAGGAGAGACAACATCGAGCTGGAGATTAGCACGGATGTCTTCACGTTCAACTTTGGAAGAACTTTTGATAAAAGCAGAACTGCGATGGCTGCAATTCGACGTCAAGTTGGGAAAACAATACAATCGATAAAACATATTGTATTATCGGCGGTCAAGCCAGCAGTGTGTCTATGCAAGCCATGTAACCTCAGGAAAGTAGGGCAAATATGCTTGCAGTTGGACAGTGGTAACTTTTAACTGCAGCACATACTAAACATTGGTGGGTTTTCCCGATTTGTGGGCAAAAATGGCAATAAAGAAAATTTACTTTTAAATTAACTTAACTAAGATTTACAGCCTTCTTCTGACTTCTAAGACAGCAAGAAATATATATGTATGGATTCACTGAATTGCATTCATTGTTTGTGCTAACCTGATAGCTTCATAAGCAGGTCAGTGGCCGTCTTGGTAGTGATGTCAGGGCTAAAAAGGGAGGCCGTGGTTGGACCACTAGGACTGGACCGGACCCCGACTCCTACGCCGACTCCAGGCAGGTCCAGGGAGTTGGCACTGCTGCTGGGACGTTCCCTGCAGATGCTGAAGGGGGAGAGCACAGACAGGTCTCTCTCCTGTGGCTCCTCCTTGATGTGGACGTGATTGGAGGAAGCCTCGACGGGAGGGGATGTCTGCTGCTGAGTGTCTGAGTGCAGCGGGGACACCTCCGTCCCTCTCAGGTCTGCGGAGCCGCTGTCACCCATCACGGAGCCCTCGCCCTCCGTGTCGGTAGTGAGCTCCTCTTTCACCTTGACGTCTGTGCGGGGGAAGTGCTGGTGGCAGCGCATGTGAAGCTTCAGGCTGAAGTGACGGGAGGAGGTGAAGGGGCAGAGTTCGCACTGAAACGTCTCACCCCGGTCCTGGTGCTGATGTACCTGGAAAAGGAGGCCAGGTTTAAGTGTCAAATCACTACTTCTCTCTGGCACTACAGGACACCGAGAGAAAAGACAGGATTCTTTGCTTCATTTCAGTTATATTTACCAGTGAGGTGCTACAACAAACATGCAGTAGTGCTTAATTATGCCATGGAGAAGTTATCAAAAGCATGCATATCCTTTAATGTTGACAATTATACTCCAAAGAGCCATAATAGCCACTGATTAAAGATGATGTGGGTAGGGGTGACAAGGAGAACAGGGGCACAAGTTGAAGAATATCCATCATCTCTCACCTTCATGTGGGACTTAAGATTGTCTTTGCGAGCACAGCGGAAGGGACACAGGGGACACTGGTGGCTTTTCAAGCCTGTGTGGATGACCATGTGTCTCTTCCAGTAGCTCTTGCGTTTGATGACCAGTCCACACACAGGACACTGGAATGGTTTGCCACCATCCTCAGGAGAGCCTTGAGGGGACAGCAGGTCATTGTTACCATTTAACAAAGAATATTCAAGGAGTTTCAAAAGCGAGACTTCAGTCTTTTATGTACAGTGTTGCTGAAATTCGCCTTTATTACTGTGAAGAAATAAACATAAAGTATATCCAAATGCAGGCTACAGTTTGCACAGATCTGCAAGAGACAACTTCTGCACACCTAATGGTGAAAACTATCAAGGGAAATGTCAGCTGGAAGCAATGGAACAATGGAAGTAAAAACTCAAGCATGTTTTAGTATCTCGATTATTGTTGTTGGCTTCATATCCGGCATCCATTACTGTTTAATTGGTCTTATTAGAAAGAGGCATGATTGCATTACAAATTCTACAAGGGCCTGTCAGGATGGCTTCATAAGTATTCCAGTGCCGTTCCTTGAAAAACATCTGGTAATCAGTGTTTGGTGAAATTACTGTGCTCAGCCATTCATTGACCTGAGGTGTAAAACCTCGAGACTGCCTATTTGCAACAATAAACCGCCATCTGCGGCCCAACCTCTCCAAGCACAGCAGAGATCACAATGTAAAAATGACTTCTGCTTACTAAGTTGAGGCGAGTGAAGCAGAAATAAAACAGGAGAGTGGAAATGTGTGCGAGTTTAGTGCCTTCATCTTGGTACTTAACATGTTTCCTGTGTAATCACAATCATGTTTTAGGAAAGAGGACTAAGCTTTCCATATATATATGCAGAGTGCAGAACATACCAGCGCAATACAGTTTTATAGTGGAACTGGCAAGGGACGGCAATAAAACAAGACATGACAGTCAATAATCAAGGTCACATTTTTCAGTCTGGCGACCAAACAACTACCTGCATTTTTACAGCGCTGCTCGACCTTGACGGCTTGCAGGTTAGAGCAGACCCCCTTTTTAGCATGCAGATCACAGAATATTACATCGACTGCCTCATCTGTCTGAAGTCAATTTGATCCAGCCATTTTAGATTTGGCGGGGTTGCGACACCATCCCTCAAAAGTGCCCATCCATCTCTCTGAAAACATTCTGTTCTCCCTAAAGGCTACTTAGTTAGAGCCTGCACTTTGAAGCTTTCTCTCTCTCTCTCTCTCCTTGTGCAAGAGTGAGATCTTTGTGTGCACCCTTGTTTGGGTTATGCGTCTACATCTGAGTACACACTTACAGAATATACTGCATGGCCATTTGTGAGTAACCGAGAGAGCGAGGAGAAGAGGGAGAAAGGAAGAGCGAGAGTGAGTGTGCGCGCATCTGTATCCAGTCAGTGGAAAGTATGATGTGTTTGGCCTTAAGTCTGCTGTGCTGATCAGTGCAGAGGGCTCTGGTTAGTGGGGGTTGAAGCCAGGAGGAGGCTGCCGAGATGGATATGGACTCCAGGGCTCCCCACTGTGCCGAGCACACACTGACGGCCCCCTTTTGGCAGCACGCACATCCGAGCACAAACGAGCTGGTCTGGGAAGGCAGTGAGGTCTCAGTCGGAACCCCCTGTTGAGCCCACAGACCATTTCCCAGACTAGAAGGCCAGCCAGGGCTGTTTTCTCTCGGCTATGCTCTCTGCTCGGCTGACAGTTAAACTGAGGCTACACTACTTGCTACTTCAGCACCAGTGAGGTGAGAACAGAACCATTACAAATCTAGAGAAAACATGTCATGGAAGTTCATAATTGTGTTTTATCTGATGAGAAGTAAACCTGTGACTTTACCACACTATGACAGCAAAGACATATTATCTATTAGGAATTGCACTTCCATTAGTCCATTAGTTTTAATTCACATTTCATTACAAAAGTGGTGTTATTTTCTTTGGTAAAAGCTGAATGGAAAGGAGTATAATGATAGGGGAAATATTTTGTTGAATATATCTTGAACTTCTGGTAAATTTTATTATTTTTCAAAAGAAAAGAGCATGATGAAGGAAGATTAAAACATTTCCATAAATTAAGTGCAGCTGAAATGATCTTGAACTTTCATACTACCTCCTCTCTCCTACAATTTTATTTTTATTTCATTGTAACAACCAAAGTAGCCTGACAAAATAATTGAGTGTGTTTTAATGTTTTGCAACTGTCTCACTGAACTAAAATATCTTTCAACTGGCAATATATCCAAAAATGCACCTAACCTAAGCTGAGTGTTATTCCAACCTAGTATTCTTTTTATTAATGCAGTATTTCTACTACTATACACTTTATTTTTCATTTAGATTACCTGCTTGGCTGTTGGGTTTGCCTCTGCTTTTTGGAGTAGAGGGCAACAACAACTCAAGGCTCTGGGTGGGTGTAGATGGCGTGGGGGCCTTCTGGTTCTTGTCCAGCAGGGGTTTCACATCCTCTTGGAGGACCCCAGCAGCCACCAAGGGGGACCCCTCCTTCTTCTCTGCGAGCATGTTTCCCGCTGCTCTGGCTGCCACCTCTTTGAGCAAGGCAGCGGAGGAGGTCATTGACACGAGTGAGAGAAAGGAACTTGCTGAGGCTTGGTGGTCAGTAGCAGCACTGGCCGTTGACGAGGCTTGGCTCCGCTCACTGACTTTCTTGGAAAGTGCAGCTAGGGTGGAGCTGGCCGACTGTGGGCTAAACGGAGAGTTGAAGGCATCAAAGCGCACCACATCATCTCCTCGACCACCCCCTCCGAGGGTGGGCACTGCAGATGAGGCAGAGGTGGAGGAGGAGGAGGAAGAAGTTGTTGAGGAGGAGGCCACGGCATTCTTGTCTTGAAGTACAGCATTCGCTGCTGCTTTTAACTTTTGGATTGCAGAGTCCGGGGACAGGCTGGAGCCGCAGGGCGTGGAGCAGCTGGCCGGTGGCCACTTATCTGCAACACCTGCCCATACAAAGCCACTTCCATTGCTAGGGGTGACAGAGTTAAACGGGTCAAGGGGCTCTTGCTTAATGTTAGTGACTGAGGGGGCCAAGGAGGCTGGTGAGGCTGAGCCGCTGTTGTTGTTGTTATTGGCCAGTTTACGGGCAAGAGCACTTAACTGCTGGGCATGGTGGGAAGATGGGGACAGGGTCAAAGGTGGGGCTAGACCTATTGGAGGGGACTCCCCACCTGCACCTCCCCTGGATGACCGACCCAGGAGCTCCCCTGTGTCAAGTTTCAGCGACCCAGCCTCTAGTAGGCGCCGTAGGTTGCTGCTGAGGGGTTTTCCAAGGGCACGAGATGCTGCCTCGCCATACAGTGATGATACCACAGAGGAGAGTGTGTCCTGGGCCGAGAATGCACCTCCATCCAGTCCAAGAAGTTCCAAAGAGGCACGACGGACGGGTGTGGGGCAACCCAGTGAGCTCTCACCTCCACAGGTATCGTGGTCCCCGGACCCAGCGCTGACTCCAGGCCGTTCATCAGGAGAGGAGCCCCTTGGCAGGAGGAGCTCATCCTGGGTGTCTCCATAGGACGACGACTCTGAGCGTGTGTCAGAGGCATTCCCAAACCAGCCTTCCTCCTCCACAGGACCGCCGTCAGGCCCTCCTTCCTCATTGCTGTCCAAATCTGGAAGAGAAGAGAGGACATACAATTTACCACGGGGAAACAAAGCCGTGCAAGTATTAGCAGTGACAAAGATAGACTAGGCATCATTGTTCAGCTAAACACTTTGAGTATCCTGAGTAAGAACTGTGAAAACCCGACATTTATTACTAAGAGTTAAATAGAGGGCATAGTCATAGCCTCTGTCTGACTGAAGACAGCTTTTAACATTGGAAATTACTATTTACCATTCTCTTTTATTATTTCCCATCCTTGCTCATCTGATGCTGCAGAGCAATTAGTGATCTGTACTATGTGAAAGCCTGACTAGGACAAATTTTTTAAAAGAATTACCTGCCCAAACCCAAATCAAATGGCCATCTTATTCTGCATAAATGCACTTCAGTGCTCTGCAAGGACAGCACAAAAATGACTAGCAATACAAATTCACTTTTTCTTATATAATGGCAGCTTTCCACAAGGCGCATCCCAGAAGATGTTTGAGTAATTTAGATTTTTCTTTCCTTTTTTAACCATATTTTTCCCACCCTTGGTCTGGAAGAGTCTAGTAAAGGGGTTACCATGACAACGGGTCCTTCTGGGAGGCTAGACAGCAAAGATTAGGGTAATGGAGGTTACAGAACTAGATTAATATTCATGAGCCTGCAGATACCACCGGGGAGCCAATAAGGATAGGGTTAAGGTCACCAAGGGTCATTAATATACACTTCATGTATCAATATTCATAAGCAAAACATTACAGCTTGCCAGACAAGGACGAACAAAGAAAAGTGAATATTCCTGATACATATTAACAAACCTCCATAAGTATATGTCAAAAGCACCAAGCCTGGGCAAAACAAAATGTCAAAACTGACTTTTTTCCCCTCCTCTTTGGGTTACTGTACACAACCTCATGAAGCATCTGATAAAAAGGAACTGGTTGAGCTTTCTGAGAAAAACTGGGTGCATGTGCAATTGCAAAAACTTTAGGGAATCAAAGAATTACTTTAATTGTCTCACACACCAACATACATACATCCACACACACCAAAGCTGTCTTCACCCCTTGCAACCCTGACAGAGGCCTGGTGGGTCTGCTCTCTGTTTACAGGCAGAGGCAAAACGGTTGCCAAGCAACCCAGCCCGACAACCTGTTAGGATCATTAGAGTTGGCTGACATCTGGCCAGCGTGACTCACCGTGGTCCACAAAGGTGACCACAATCACAACCCACTATGACCGCTACTCTCCTGCTGCAACAGATATCAAACGGGGGCTTACACACTTCGCAACATCTACTCATCTCTGCCTTGCACAAACACTGACAGAAAATGTCAGATAGCAAAAACAAAAGCAATGGATTATGTTATAATACTGGCCTTAGGGTATTCCCAAAACTCTAAAACCCCTTGTCTAATTGAACTCGCCTGGACAAACAATGCAAGATATAACAGACTGATGAGCAAACACATCATCCACGAATCTCCTCATTGCTTAAGACTGTTATAAAGGTGAACGCCATTATGTGGCGATTGTGAACCCGATTTCCCATGCTCCTTGATTTTGCCACCTGAGTAGGGTTAACAGGAATGAAAGAAAGGGAGAGGGAGAAAGAGCCAGTGAGTCATGCAGGGCAGGGCTTGACCCATTTCCATGTGACGTGAAAAGCAGCAAGAGCCACTAATGGCTGTAATGTGGTTAGAGGGAAATCGCTAGATTGCTGACCCAAGGTCTCAGCTTTGAGGATGAACTCTCTTGCTTCCTAGGTTCACTCTTAAACCTAAGGGTTAGGTGCAGCTGAACACAACATTACACCACAAGGCTTTTGCCACAATGCTACAGTGCACTGATGCACTCCACTACCATGGCTTTGTGTGTCACAGGCGAGCCACCCTGTGGGCGGAATGACATTTCCCAAGGTCATGGTCTCCAGCCCAAGCTCTAAGGGGGCTTCATCTGAGCTCCGTACTCGCGACTGCTGCTGTATGCCCACCACACGCATAGGAACAAACATATGCATGCGCGTACACGTTTGAACTACAAATACACAGCCAAGACTGTGACTTAATGCACAAGTCCTTTCCCCACTGCATTTTTCTGACACACATTCAACTGCTTAGCCTCCGGTATGGTGGCTGGCTCGGCGACAGTAACTGCAAACCCCCTCCAGTGATGGAGGCATGGAGATACAGGCCGAGGCGGCAAGCGTCTGCCACTGAAAGGGAACCATTTAGCGGTGTAATGGCGGGGATGACTTGCATGTTGAGACAAACAGCTGCGGGGTGCTCAGCAGTCTGGATCTGTTATCACACACACACTGGTGATTCAGTGGTGCAGCGGCCGGGGATTTTCTCTCTGGGCCACATAGATGTATAGCGCCACCACTTTATAGACAAAGAGGGAGCCATAACAAGACAACGTGGAGGCTGAAGCTTCATAAAGGGAAAACCAAAAAGCTTCCAGACAAGCCTTGAGTTTAATCAGAAAGAGATATTGAAGAGCTAAAAATATTTTGATGTAACTTTCAATGTTTGGAAACCTGTATGTTGTGTTAAACTATCACGAAAAAAAAAAAAAAAAAAAAGAGTCCACAGCCTGTAACTACAACTAAAATCAGTTGGACATTACAGGTAGTGTACTTGTTCATTGTTTCACCACGCAGTGCTGTCAACAATCTCCATTTGTGAACTTGGCAGGATTATTTTGGCCATGGCTTTTCTAGGTCAGAGAGGGGGGCATGTATGTGTGTGTGTGCATGCACATACATACGAGTTCAGTACAGGAGTCAGCCGGATTTCGGCTAACCTTGTCACTTGTTAGAGGAGGGAGAGAAGAGCAGGGGACTAGAGTAAAGGTAGGTCAGGAGGTCACCCACCACATGACTTGTGTGAGGCTGCTGCTGACTAACATATTCCTTCTCTCTCTCTCTCTCTCTCTCTCTCTCTCTCCTACACACACACATATACACACACACACACACGCACACACAAAGCTATTCTGTGACTTAGCCAGGCATGAAAATTGGCCTCACTGACCCCAGGCCTGAACAGTGGAGGGAGAGGAGACGGGAAGGCGAAGGAAGGAAGGGAAAGATAGAAGGATGGTGAAGGGAGGGGTTGATTTGGCTGGGCAGGAAAGAAGAGGAGGCCATTAGCCGATTAAGGCTGGACGGGGGTGCATCAATACTGTGGCGATGTCAAAAGGAGAGCCATGCCCATGAGCTAATATAGCAACGAGAGAGAGAGGCAGAGAGAGAGGGAGCAAGTGATAGAGAGAGAGAGGTGGTGCAGGTCAGGGAATCGCTAAAAATCGCAAAGAGTGCTGACCGCTAAGCCATAAAAAGTGAGACAAAATAAAGGACTGCTACAACATACCAAGACTAAAGCCATCACATTCACATCGCCAAAATGATTAGCCCTGTATGACTGGGAGGGAGATAGTGGTGTGCGTGCATGTGTGTGTTCCTTTAGGGGGTGGGTTAAGGAGGTAGGGCAGAGGGTGAGGACATAGGAAGGAAGGCAGCGAGTATGGATGTAGTGAAGAAGGAGCCGCAGCGTTAAGTGTCCGGCTGGGCCCTGGCGGGGGTTGCCACGGCCGCCGGCTATGCTAATGAGCATGCCCGGCGGTCAGGGCTGCCTTATTAGCGCTCACTGGACAATATGGTGGGAGAGACGCTCTACTGGCGCGGGCTCACGTCTCCGCAAATGACTAACGGTCCTCCCAAGGAGGAAGGTAATTCCATTAATTGGGACACACTGGATCAGGATCGCTTCCCTTCCCTTTTCCATAATCTCTCACTTGCTTGATCTCTTTCACACTCATATGCTCCTTTTTTCCCTTCTTGTACATTTCTCCCTTCATCCCTCTTCCTCTTTCTCCCATCTCCAGTAACTGGGAATACAAATATTAAAAATAAATTAAATACAGATGCTCTAAATCCAGCTGGATGAGTGGGAGCTAGCAGACATATACTTAGCCCCCCCCCCCCTTTACATGAACTTATGTGCCATCAATCTGTTAAATGCTGTTTGTGTGCAGTAGCAACCCGATAACTGCTCCAAAGTTTATCCATCATGTTTTTTCCATTAGAAAGTTGATGAAACATGACAACCAACAAGGAAATGGGCAAGACTTCTGACCACTGAGGGAAAATGTCATGCAACCTTTCTCGAACTTGGTATTGGTGTGATTCCCTGTGCCGTGAGTTAGTAAGAGTCACAATTCTTATTTACCCACTTAAAAGAAGTGTCCCTTAGATAAACTGTTCTCTTATTAGCAGTGTAGCAGTACGTAGTCAAGTAGTCAAGGCCTTCACTTTTAGTAATCTGAAAAATTGTACCTGTTTTTTTTTTCAGTGCAAGAGTTAGACTGTTAAACATCATTCTGGCAATTAATTATGTTGACACGACACCTTGATCCAACGAAAAATATCCTCCTGTGTATTAATCAAAGTTCATGCTAGACATTTTAACACTTATGAAAAGTATGAATCAACTACTCCCTTTTAACTCCAACTATCTGTTATCCCGTCCAACTGGTAGTCTGTGACAAAGACATAAAGAGCCCGTCTTTTAGTTGTAATCTGAGGTGAGAGGATACTCTCAGTAAGGATCAGGGTTCAGGCAGCAGGGCTATATATAATGGCGGTTGAGTCGTATTGAAATGTAGTGCAAATTACCATCTGTGTATTTTCGGCCTTGGCCTCCGTGGTTTGTGGGTACTTTAGGCGGCATGCCAGAGGTGAAACAGGAAGGAGAAGTGTTCTTGGAAGAGAATGAGATGACTGAGAGCCCCAGACCTCTGAAATTCCTCATTGCAGATGAAGTGCACTTTACCCCCTGGTTTATTTTTCCCTTCCATTTTTAGCATCTCATGTTAAAAAAAAAATACTTGCTCATAACCTCAGATGTGTCATCAAAGCTATGGACCTAAACTGCTGAAGGAGAGAAGTGGTATGTCTATTGCATCTCTGCAGCATAAACCGACACAGGAGATAACAACAAAAAATATTATCAGACACTTTATTGTCCCGCCCTGAAATGTATATTTCTGAACATGCTCTGGACAAGCCATGTCATCATTAGAGTTGTACATGTGGTCGCTTTATGGTATTATGGTAATAGTTATATCACTAAAATATCATTTACTATGTGCTTGTATGATGTGACAGTCTGTGATAAGCTCAACGTGGCTGTTACATATATTACGCTGCATTTAAAAAAGTTAGGATTAATACGTGAGGACTATATTGAAATTTTGCCATTTTCCATTGCACATGCAACAACATCCTGATGTAAATGTGTGAATATGGTGTGAGACCATTAGAGTACAGCTAAACCTGCCTGATTGACCTAATCTAATTGACCAGATATATAGGCATACCTCAATTCAAAAACATTTTCCCATCTCACTTAAGAACACCCTCTGTGGTTAAACACACACAGTATCTCACTAAGTGATCAGGATTACCATACTGGCAATAATTTCCAACCCAAGCTTGAAAGCAAACTGCATTATCCAACAGATGACACTAATTGGTGATTTAAAAACAGGCCGACGTTCACTGTCACCGTCACAAAAACTGCTTCAGAATGTTTGAAACATCTTATACACGACACTGTCAAACCCCATCTGTGTTTACCAATCACTGTGTCAACTGAGACGACAATGGCAGTCACTTTCTAGTCACTGCTCTGAACTATCAAAGACTTTTGAGATTATGTGTGCGTATATACGGTATTCTTCTTCTTCAAAACTCTTCAATGTGATGAACTTCAATGGTGCGTTCACGTGCCATCGTACAACTGGACTCCCCTAATTCGTTTGTCTATGCGTTGCAGTTTCAAGGCAAGTATTAGATGTAAGGAGCTCTACAACCACCAGTTCTCAACCTGTAGAAAACACCAAGTTCATTGAGTTCTCTCAACCTGCTACCTGAGTGGCAAAAATAGACACACTACGGCTGCTATGAACAGGTAGAACTGCGACACCTAAGAAAAACAAAGTAATATCTTGACAAACTAAAAGGTCATCAGCATCAGTAATGACCTGTACACTCAGTAGTCTGTAAATGTTACCCAGTATTGAAAGCCTGAAGACATATAGACGCCTGGCGGGATTTGTCAGCCTGATCAAATCAAAAGCACTTCAAAAGATATGACAGATTTGTAAAAAAAAAAATATTGTGATTTTGTTTCATTCAGAAAATCATGTTCTTAGTTAATTTTATACAGCCCTTGCAAAAGCTATCTTATCTCTTCACCTTGCCTCTCCTCGGTTTAGCTTTCGGCAGTCTCTAACAGCATGAAGAGCCTGAATTCTTTCTCAACCTGTTTGATCACTTGACTTCAGTTGTGAATGTAAAATATCAAGTGCTGAATGTCACACAAGGAGTGGCATCAAGTGCATCCCCTTTATAACCATATCCAATTTGCCAACCGTATAACATAACCAATGGCAATCAAGGTCGTCAATGGCAGCCAAACACAATGGAAATTATTTTCTCACTCATTATTAAGAAGGTGACTTTTATCAAATCAGAGGAAAGTGTACAAATGTTAGAGATTGCTTCAGTTAGCTACCATATAGGCTTGGTGCTGCTTGCTCTGGTCATGGGTACTGTATGCATTTGTGGTAAGTGAAACTGAAGCTGTTGAAGTGATACCTGCAAAGTTAGCACTCGGGCACCTTTCACCCCTTCAGTTTGGCCTTTAGTCGTCTGTAATAATGTTCCTGAATTCTCAACCAGTGAGGTGAGGTTGGTTTCAGTTGTGAAGGCAACATGCAAATGCTGACTGCCACTCGGAGGGGTCATGCAACAATTCAATACTCCCATTAAACAGTCCTGCTCAATGATTTACAAACACAACAACCTAATACACCCGGACATGTTAACCATGGTATAAACTGTGTGCCAAAATCTCAAAACAAATGTATATAATCTCATGGTATATCTCAGCATATCGTCGACCCCAGAGTAGTTAAGTAGTAGTATATTATTCTAGCAGTAGTAGAGTAGTAATATTGTTATCATGGATGAATTTCTCCTGTAACCTTCTGGGACCAGGTCAGCTCAACAAGCTACTAGATCCCTGAACAACTGTGAGGTGGCACTGATTCTTACTGGGCACAAATTAGCACAACATAAAGGAGTGACCAGTGCTGCAGCAGAGAAGGAAGGATTAACTGGCTTATTACAAAGTGAGAAATACTAAAACCAGCATACTGGTATTCCCAGGGTACTGGTTTGGCCAGTCATGTGGCCCTGGTCAGCATTTTACTGGCCCTGGGCCACTGGATGATTTTTACTGTCAAGATGACTGACAGAATTTATCATTTTTTATGAATGACTTATTCGCTGCTTGCAGTGTTTTGGGCAATGATGAGTCATGCGTTCTTATTGAATCTGTTTTACAAGCGCTGGTAAATAATCTAGGCAGCCATTTGGAAAGTAGATCTCATGCCCAACAAGGTTATACACACGCCCTCTTATCTTTGAAAGCAGTTCTATGTGCTGCTCTTTATTTAGTGAATAAGAAAAACTCAAAAATATCTTGATTTTTTTTTTTTTTTTGGAATAACCTGTATGCGGATCAGGATACCCCATACTAGAACTGATGGAAATGCCATTAATACTAATTAAGTAGTAATTAGTACAATAACTTTAAAAAGTATTAAATGTCAAAGGTCAAATGTACTACGCAGTTCAAAAGTTTAGTCCACCACTCACTGGAAATCCTTAATCTGATTGTTGGTGGAAGTGTGGTACATTTTCTGGCCATTTTTTTACTAATTAACAACTGTTAACAGGGTGCAACAGGTTTCTATCCAAGGAGGAGTGCAAGGAAATAATCCCAAAACACATGAGCATGTGTTGGGTGTCTTAAACAGCAAGGTGCCAGTGACAGGTATTATTCCCAGTATCATAAATCTAATCCCAGCATTTAAAACTGCTGACCAGCCATTCTGCTCAAAAGAGCCGTCTCCCCAGCCGTCACATGGGTATGGCAAGAGCCAAATTTATTAAAATATGTCCATGTTGCATTGCACCATTTTATCTATCATAATCTTCATGACTTTAGTCTGTTTTTAAGTACTTCTTTGGGTTAGTTTTTTTTAGGCCTATATGCTCTTTCTTTGCTTTATTGCAGCAATTCTTGCAGGCTAAATAGACAATACAATATTGCTTTAATTAAAATAAAAAGTCTATCCTACACTGGTTACCATTTGCTTTGCTATCATGAGTCATGATATAACACTCCATTTATTGTGAATAAAAGCCAGACGCCAAGTGTATCACTGGCCCAAACACAATCCTATCCTTTTTAAAAAAGCGGTGGGCTATTCACTCAAACATATTAAGAATATTTGACCTAAGACTATCATTTAAATAAAGTAATTACTGAAAAGTAATACTTTGTTATACATTGATGTACATCATAGATTTAGTAGGTTGTTCTTTGTCTTCAGTTTATATCCGTAGTAATAAAATACTCTTTATCCACGTGGACGCTTGAATAAGTAAAAGTAAAAAGGTTCCACTTAAAAGTACAACTGTGGCACATAATTGTTTTTTGTAAATGTCCAGTAAATGTCTTAACAAGATAGGGGGAAAATTCATTCACAAGTTCCTTGATAAATGGGGCTCATTGCCAGCACAGTGTCTAAATGCTATACATCACAGACCAATCTCTTGATTCTGCGTGAAAGAGCTGTTCATATTCATAAAGACTTCAGCCGTGCTGCTTCATAGAAATAGGCATATGTGGGTGGCATCCTTCTTTGTGAAACTGAATACAAACACATGCAGCACACTTTAAAAAGACCACATATGGTTAAAAAATTTTTTTTTTTTTTTTTAAAAACATAGGTGATCTTACATGCACATGTGTGAAAAATGCAAGAAATCGTGTGTCAGACATATTAGGGCTCACAACAGCTTACATTTTCTATTCTACCTCCCATTAATACTGTGCTGGCTTGCTCACTTAACATGTACTTGGTAGCATTACCTTTGATTGACATAACCAGATCAATTTGCTGTGCTGCAGTGGTTGTTTTACAGCGTATCATGTACACAGTGTATCCAACAGCCTGGCATAGTAACAAATCCAAACAACAGCACAATGATAACCAGTTTATTACAGCTGCCATGGAGATATAACAGTAATTTTTTCTGCTTTCTTACTTTTCACATTTTCCTCTTCTCAAACAGTAATTAGCATGTGCCCCCAACTGTACAACCAACATAACTCCCTCACGTATTTGCTTTATTTGACGCAAAATTGTCATGAATAAAGCTCAGATTATTATTTCATGTGGTTTTGAAAACTACTAATTATAAGCCACTGACATACTAGTCAGATCCCATCATTTTTTCTTGACAAAAGTAACCTCATTCAACCAAGACATGGATGTCGCGCTAGCATTCTCGAGAAGACAGGGTACATTCTTTGGAACAAGTGCGAAAAGAACAGGCCATCACCCTGCTGTGTAGTTTTCTGGCATACTGAAGCTCCTCACAGAGGTGATTGTGTGTCTGTGGAAGAGAAGTGAGAGAGAGAGTAGGAGGGTGGAAGGTGGGAGTGTGTACAGCGTCCATGTATTGTTTGTAAATCACCCTACTGGCAAAAGGGACAGTCGGCTCTATAGCAGCCAGTCCACCCAGGGAGACAAAGCAAGGTCCGGTGGGAGGTGGGGGTAGAGTGAGAGGTAATTCTATATGTGCATGCATGTATGTAAAGGGACAGTGTGTTAGAGCGATGGAGGCAGTGTCTATTAGAGACACTCAGAAAGGACGGCAGGGGAGAATGAGCAGAGGAGCGAGAAGACGAAAGCAGGAGGGAATCTTGAGAATTAAGGGGGGAGGGGGGGGGGAGGAAAAAAGATGCCTTTTTTTTATGGTGGTATTGGTTTGACGGCTGTTTGGCAGAGGCGCCCAAGGCAGTGCCTGCTTGGATTTTAGCCTGTCACTTAGGACAGGGACACTAATCAGGATTGGTCCCGGTCCCTACCCGAGGAAAGGGGGAGCACTTTCAGGCCATTATCAAAAAAAAAAAAAAAAAAGAGGGAGCAAGAGAGGGAGAAGAATTGCTGTGGCACAGCAGGAAATGCTAACCGCTAACCTCATTTACATGCAGGTCCAGGGAGAATGGGGGGAGAGCTTATTCCGTTTCCAATCTCCATGTTAAATGCTGGCCAGGGCAGCTGATGGGAATGAGAGGCATTGTTCGCCCCATGCTGCTCTTTCCCTCTCTGTTACACCAATACCTGCCTCGCTTTCTTCAAGGTATAAAAAGAGACATTGCCTCAGTAATTTCAATCTGGACTGAAATCTATATATGAACCTGACATGAGATGTATGCGGCTGTTTACTTTGTGCAGACTGTGTACTGCAACCAACCCTCATAGGTCTATCTTTTCTGTCATAACCAGGTTGTGACCTGAGGCTGCCGCATTCAAAGCCATCCTTCACCCACTGAGTCTGTTCTGTGGCATAATGATTGCTATGACAACCATCACTTAAAGCCACGGGTAGGTGGAGGAGAGATGTCAGCTTCTCGTCTACTCTTCTGATGATCTCATTTCTGGCTGGCAGGTACAACAAGGTCAAACCACTGAAACTGGAAAAGTGGCTGCTTGCTACATGCAAATGACAGAACCGAGTTTCCAAACAATTACACTGCCCTGTCCAAATCGACATGGGGCTAAGCTCTGAGAACCACAAGGTGGAGGGGGGGGGGGGACAAAAAAAAAAAAAATCACCGGCGTCAGAGAGAATGAGATGTAGAGGGAGGGATGGCTCTCTTTGGCCAGTTATGAGCACAAAGTCTGGTTGTGCGTGCCAAATGAGGTTTTTAAACGGTTTTTCTGGGAGGATTTGTGCTAATCTAGAAAACCTTCTGGAGGAAGTGCAAATACATCTGCTGCTGACCACTCCCCTGTAGAGTACGAGGGATTAATGACATGGCAATCTGAACCAACATGGCCCCCATTCAAAACGCTCATGGGGAGTGGGAATATAGAGGCAATCATGAGCTGAGCCATCTGATTCAGATGAATAGCTCGCTACCTACATTCATTCATGATGTGACTTAGCTAATTTATCCGGCTTACTTTGTTTCTACTTATGGTTATTGTTCCTACAGGTACCATAAAAAAAAGGGTTCCTCCTTAGAATTAGGGTTGGGGACCGAAACCCAGTGTCAATTTACACACCATTACCATTTTTAAAGTATCATTTTAGCAACGGTATCGGAAAAAACCCAAACAGTACCCAACCCTACTTAGAATGACATATCCAGTGATTAGCTAATCTCATTAGCATCACAAGGACAAAATCAAGTGACCAAATGCCCTCAGTAAACAATCAAAGGATGTGACCTGCGTTATGTCATTCTTTTAATGGACTAGGAGATGCAAGGCTACATGGTGCAAATGGGGAGACCTTCTCTACAACACCGAATGAGTCAAGACACTCACCTGCATTCCCAGCATCATAAATAACCTCATACTGCGCTGACAATGGCTTTCTCAAAAATGACATCACATCGATGATTTTAACTTCTCTGGATTTTTGTCCCGCAGCCAAACACTTCCACTCTCCTTTTAGAGGTGATATATTGTTTCCCTAGAGGGCTGTCACTGCCTTATGGTTCTACTATCCTGTGTCTGTAACAGCCCCCCCTCCCCCCCCCTCCCCTACTTCTCTGTACTTTTAATCTTCCTATTAAACTGATCCTATGTCCCAAAAAGCTGCAGACACGCAGCTGTTAGCCCGACTAGTTAAAGACATTAGCCTGTGCCTTGCTCTTGACTGCCTAAATGTGCAATGTGGAAACACTTCCACACCGAGAGGAGAGAGGGGTTAGCCTGGCTAGTGCACTGAAGGCTAACTAGAGCCAGGCCGTGCTTGAAAGAGAGAATGTCTGTACATGTGTGTGTAAGAGGCCTCCTGCCCTCTTCTACCCACACAGGAAGTGAGGTCATCTCATAGCACTGCGCCGTGCAGAGTGCATTCAGCGAGGGCGACAAAGATCAACGTGTTGGCCAGAAGCCATTTTAAGCCCCCTAGCAAAATATACACTGATGGCTTACACAGAATTACCACATTTTAAAAAGCGGCTTCATGGACAGTTAATGTATAATATGCTAGAGCAGCAAGTTTGTAGGGACAGTCAAAACGCAATAATCAAAGCAAGATCCATAGTCAAAAAACTAAAATCCAATGCCGTTATAAGCCAAAAACGTTCCTATTTCATGCACTAGTTAAACACGCTCCACATGCTCCAAATTTCTCCACAGCCCACAGGCGATGGTCTTTCTTCTAAGACGATTGAGGAAGTTCTTTATTTCTCTACAATGTAATTTTAGTGTCTTTCTAGGAGTGAAACGTGAGACAGAGTCCAACAATAAATCACATCCCTGTTTAGAGCAGGCGTCTGGCACGACTGGCCGGCTTCAGCTCCCTAGACCACCACCTCCTCCACCGCCGCCTCCTCCTCCTCCTCCTCCTCCTCTTCTCTCATGCTCTCCATCCCTCATGCCTGTTAAAGGCTTGTCCTGCAGGGCCTGGATGCACTTGTGTGGTACAACAACAGAGAAACCGCCCAAAGCTCTTAACAGCTCTTCCTCTCCACTTCCTCCCTCCCTCCATCTCCATTGCTACCACCACCAGCTCCTCTCTCCCTCTCCACTCTGCTCTGTCTTTCCCAGCTGCACCGGCGAGCTGTTCCGTATGAACTGCTGCCAGCTGAAAGCCTGCTACTCCTGTGAGATTGCTATTACTCAGTGCAAGCAGGGCTCTGCGTAGCCAAAGGGCTGCTCTCCGAGCTGTAGATCTCCATGTTGTGACTTGTCAACACGGGAAAAATCGTTACCAAGGCTGAGGCACTTCCATTCCACACAGAGGGGGTTCTGATTGAGACCAGGCAGACAGGCAGGGTACTGTACTGGAGGTATTAGGACGACTACTCTGCTGCAAAGGATACTCTGCTAAGAGAAGGCACTGAAATTATGAGATAACAGACATCTGAGGAAGATGATATTTACATGCAATTACCGATACCGAATAAAGTAACTTGAAATCAGATGCTGAACAAGTTGACTCAGTAGTTACAGATGTTTTCATGTGTGATTCAACATTTTAAAAAGGTGACAGTTTCAGGCGTCCTGGTGGCCTAATGGTTAAGGTGCACGCCATATAACTGCAGTGTCCATGATTCGAATCCCGGCCGGGGGACCCATGTTGCATGTCACACCCCTCTCTCTCTCCCCTTGTTTCCTGTCTCACTATACTAACTCTCAAAGGCAAAAATGCCAAAAAAAAGTCAGCTTTTTTTCCTTTTTTTAAAATTTGACAGTTTTAAGTTTTTATATTATGATTAGAACTAAACTGTGGTGTAGAGTGCAAGAGTTTGTTTTATCAACCTGCCACAGACTATTAAAACCAGTAAAACCACAAACTGAAAGGAAAGTATTTTAACAGTTGAATAAGTTTACCAAATTACTTTCTTGAACTCTTACTTTGCTGAGTATAAATATGTTCATCTCTTGATTTTTCCTAAAAATAACCTAAACTTATGTGCATCACCGTTTACAGCTATATGCCTACATAACATGTTATGTTTTAAATCAGGTAATAGATTCAACTAACTAAAGAACAAGTACTTACACAGTATTATGGTACACAATGTTATAATACAATCAAATACATATATTAAAAACTGTCAAAGCTTAAAGCAGCACATTATTTTTCTTTTAGTAAAGATTTTTCTTTGTCACTTTGCAGTTAAGTAAGTAGCTTACAAACTTTAGGCAGCTACTTCAGACTTCTGGGATCTACCTAACTACCCTCTTACATGCACAAATGAGCACTTTATCAGCTCTTCTGCTGAAAAGGCGTTTGTGTTACTAAATTATTAACCACTCAGGGATCCTTCAAGTGACCTTAAACATTTCTTGAGGAAGAAAATATACAGTTTATAAGACAAAAGAAGAGCAACAACTTATCTGGTCAATATCAGTCTTTATTTTTAATATATAAAATTGGGAGAAAAATTGGTAAAACTATAGAGGCACTATACTACCTCAATGGGCTGGACTAATATATAACATTTATCTAGATAAATAAGAATAAGAATAATAATAATAATAAATTATTTAGATAACAGTCAACAACCTACACACTTGAAATTAATGACATTTTCACTTCAGTATTTGTGTTTTTCAAGTGCTAAAATGTACCACAGCTCTTCACTTCTCAGCGTCTACAGAGCCTAAAGTTCTGTACGAAACAATCTGGTATGAAGACACGTCCCATAAACAAAAACTACCAATTATACAGTTTGTCAGTTTAGGGAATTTCCTACATTAATGCTATATTACCTGTGCTAGTTTATGATGGAGTCTGTAAGTGGTCTTGTGACTAGAAGGTCCACAGTTAGATGTTCTGGACAGGCAGCAGAAATCTGGATAGAATGAGTCATCTCCTTCATCAACTACTGGTAATGTTGTATTGAACAAGGTACTTGACCCCCTGTTTTAAAATATAGGCTTGGTTTCTTCTGGTTGGGCTGTACACTGTAGGTCCCAAATGATAAACTTTGCCTGGATAAATACAAAAGGTTTAGGATGGGGAGGGAGAAAAATGTAGCAATGATACTTTTCACTTGCTACCACAGGATCTGCATCAGTATTAAGTCATTCACCACAATTAACAATTTCAAGCATTAGCCTAGTTCTATAGCAACAGTATAATGTACTGTGTGAAACTGTGTAAAGAGGCACATTACGTCAAAAGAATTACTAAATGGCAACGTGAAGGAAGTTATTTTGAGCAAATTCTTATTTCACGTTATTCTCAGATAACACACAGTCTCATTGAGAGCTTTGATTCTTGAGAAACATTTATTTTTAAGTTGAATGAACCCTGAAACTTATTACTGAAATGACGATAAACCACCCTGCTGTATATGTGCCATCTCAGTTCTCTAAAGTGGTAAATGAGGCTAACAATTATGTAAAAGTACTGATTCAAAGCTTGAGGCTTGGCTACCATTTCAAACCGGGCCCATTAAACCTTACAAAACTAGCTCTTAATTCACATCAGCCTCAATGTTTTCAGATACTATCACGTACAACACAAAAGGCCGAGTCCGGTTCGGCCAATGAAAATGAATGTTCACTGAAAGCAGGTTTCTATGCTCTCTATGACAGTGTATGGTGAGTAAGGCATCCACCACCTTTCCCCTGCCCTTAAATTCATTTCTAAGTTAAAGCCTGTGTATCATTATTCGCTTGAGCTCCACTTGGCCGACACCGGCTGAGCACCCAAGCCCCATCAACTTGAGGGGGGGGGGGGGGGGGGGGGGGGGGGGGGGGACGTGGCGGCGGTGGTGAGGTGGGGGATTCTTGGCAGAAATTCCCCACAAATTTTATGCCAAGAGCGAAATGGAAACCTCCTCTCATTTTCCTTTCCCCTTAATCCAATGTTTTCAAGCCCCAGCCCCACCAAGGTCATTATAATCATAGCAAGTGGACGGGAGCCAGTGACCCGCCATTACGGTAAGGTAGAGAGCCACCCAGTCAGTCAGCTATTGGCTGATGGAGGGGAGCAGAATTCTGTGTAGAAATGTTTAACATCTCTCCATTTCAAATGTAGATAACCAGCGGAAGAGGACGCAGAATATAAGTGTTCCTCCCAATGCACTTAAGGTTGTGCCTTTTATAATATGGACTCTCACTCAGTCTACATTTTTAGCATACTCACCCACTTACATTAAAAGACTTTCAGGACAGGGAACGACAATGGGTTGTGAAATGTTAAGGGCACTTGTTTGATCTAATGGCAACATAGCCTATAATACGTGCATTTTGGCATACAGCATGCCAGAAACAATACTGAGTAGTAAAGTCCATGTTGATTTCTGCAAAAGCAGAAATTCAAAAGACACAGAATATTAGCTCTTATAAGCATTTTAACTAACCATAACTTTTAATAGTGAGTAATGAGGAAACAAAATTACATAAACAATAACACACTGCAAGGTCATAAAGAATGCCAGTTTTCATTGTGGCACCAAAGGTCATGTTTACTTGTCAGAGTGAAGGCGCCATACTGTACTGTGACCTCCATAGCCGGCTTATGTACCCCCCCCGCCCCCACCACACACACACACACACACACACAAGGGCCGAGTGTTCACTTTCGCATGTGCATGCCGTGCGCACACACTTAAAGAATAGTCTCCTCTCACAAGATGTGCCACAGACAATAGAACAGTGCACACTGGGCTACACAACCCATATATCTGGGTCTGTGCAAAGATAAAGCACCTCCAGCATTAAAGCCAGTGTATTAGCTTGCCCTTTTTCACCACAGATGAAGAGATTTGAAGCTCGATATTGTGCTTGTTGGCTGGTACACCACCAGGGTGTTGTTGGCTGAATAATGAAAACACACAGACTGACAGCGAATGGCATGAGGTGACACTTCCATTCTAGAGTGGGAAGATCCAAAACAAAGCGCAAAAAGCTTCTGACAAATTCATACTTTTCTGGTGACAGTTTGTTGACTGAAGAGGGAAACAACTCCTAAATCAGAAAAAGCTTTCATTTAAACCCAGGAACACAGGCACAGCAGTGCTTCAGTACAGTGCCTACACAGGACTACATGATTTCAGATACGTGGGTGAAGAGTATTTTTGCTACAGGCCAATTACGAAGCGGCTTAATTGAAAGGTGGACATGGGCTTACTTTGGCCTTTGTGCCCAAAAGATGAGAAAAAGAAAATAATGGACTTCATGTTTGACTGATCCAGACTGCATAATGATGACGCTCTGCCAAATACATCTTTCACCCTAAACTGGGCAGCTTTTGAAACACAAGTTGCCCAAAATCAGGAAGCTTTAGCGAACATAACCTCATGCATTTTCATTGTCGGATCTTACATTTATTATGTCCACCACTTTTCTAATGATAAAGAAAAATCTTAGTTAAACTGATGTAGCCTAATCATTCTTTAACATTTGAAAATAACAAAGTCTGTAGTTAAATATTTGAGTATGGCTTGTTTTCAAAAAATCCTAGTAGTGAAAATTCAATTTCAGGGTACATTTGGCTGTTGAAATGGATAATCAATAGCTATTACCCTTAGTGGGTAACTAGGTGCTAAAATCAGGTTTTTTTTATGTCTGCTACACAAAAACATGCAATTTATTTCATTTTTGTTACATTTGGAGAATACTGACTCATATCACAAAAATATTCAAAAACTATTAATACACACGTGTCCCTGTTAACAGGGAGACATGTCATAAAATCCTACACAATGAGTCACTTCATTTGACCAAGACTAGACACTTTTTTTTTTTTTTAAAACTTGGACGAAAAATGCACAGCTTATCAAAGTATCAGTGGGCCATACTGTTTACAAAGGTCATTTAAAATTAAGTAGATGAAAGCCACTAACCAAAAAGAGGAATGTGGGGGGAAAGCACCTTGTTTTTTTATGTACTCAAAAAACCTACAACTCACGATTTCACAGAACACTCAACACACTTCACAAGTCACAGATTTTGCTAAATGAGGAAGAAAAAAAAATGTTGAGTGGACAAGCGCCCTAAAAGGAGCCTATCCTGACCCTGCTCTGTGCAGTCTAACCATGTGGCTTACATACTCCTTATGTAGCATATCAGTGAGGGCTGTCCAAATATCTCTCCGTCACCCAGTCACACACACACACACACACACACACACACAGAGAGACACACTCACAGTCAGCCACTGCACCCACTGTCACCCAGTCTCCACCTCTATGCCTCCCAGCCAACCGCTGCAATTTCCCAAGTTCAACCCTAGGTCAAACACCTGAGCAGTAAATATTAACAGTATAAAAAAAAAAACCAAGACAGTGTGTGAAGCTACTGTACAAAGAATTACTCTGTGGATGCACGTTTGTGTCACAAATGTTAAACTGTGAAAGGTACAGGAGCTCACCCCCCCCCCAAACACTCTGACTTTAAAAAGAAAAACACATGTAAGTAAACTGAGCAAAAGAAGCAACTTGAAGTGTCTTTTCATCATGGCTGGTTATGCTGAACAGCTGGCATGGTCTGACATTTAAGAAATATAGAGGGTAGTGTCATAAGATAAATGTATCAAGCCGCCAGTTGACTTAAAGATGAATCACTCAATTATTCATTGCATTTGCATACCAATATGACTAATTGAGCTGTTTGCTTATGCGTGTATTGAGCAGAAATGTCCAAGAGAGAGAGAAAAAAAAATGTCACTCTCGGACAACTCCTTTAATAATCGTTTTCATTGCCCACTACCATCTGCAATCCTCTAGTGGCCAGAGTGTGTTACTGCAGCTTTTCATTATCTGGACTGATAAAGGCACAATACGAACATCCAAGATACGGTGGGTCAAATGTACGAAAGTAAACCAACCTCCAACCAAAATCAACTACAAGGGGATTTATAATAGGTGGCTGCTGCGGCACAACGTTAACGTGGTGGAGCATTAGTGTCGTTTCCCTTCTCTTAACCGCGTTATTGATCGTAGTCTGTCTGCAATGAATGGCTGCAAAGGGAAGGGGGGAAAAACCCTGAACTTCAGGTGACCGACCATGGCTCTGACATAGCCTGCATGCAGACTGGGAGGGGTAGAAAAAATACATTGGCTTAAAGAGGGGGGGGGGGGGGGGGGGGAAATCTCTCCATACTTTTTTAAAGTCGACGACAAACAAGCGCGAACAAATTCGGATAGGCGATTTGGACCAGCAAAAACTATGAGGCGAAAGTTACACGTTTATTGCCGAGGAAATGAAGTTTATCGAGCGTTGCTAGATAGCGCTATTGCTAACTAGGAACACCAGGGTATGGGTAGCCAGAGTCTGGCTTGTCTGATCCGACTGACCCTTCATTTTATTGCGGCCAGACTCCCAGATCCTCCCCTTTCTACCCGAAAAGCGACCAAGCAGAGGCGGACACATTACCGAAAACGCTCGGCCGTTATTCCTCACACACACAACCGACACATATGCCAACTGACCGCAACCTTTAGCGGAACCGGACCTTTATCGATTATACTCTTTAATAAAAAGCCACGTATCATTTATCCACTCACTGCCTGGCTAACGTTACCCATCGCCAACAACATGGCTGCCTCGCTCGGACCTAAAAAGGGAGAAATAACCTACGCCGAGTCTTTTGTCTGTTTCACCTCTTTAACCCTAAACTACTGCGCAAAACACACGGAGAGCCGTTAAAATTGCACAAATCGAGTGAACGACTTACGTGAAGGCAGGCGCTTGGGTTGCTCCTGCTTCCTCCTTGGCATTTTCCCCCGTTTTTAATCACATTCTCGTCCTTGTTTAGGGATAAGAAGAAAAAAGGTTTTTCCCATTGAGACTGGAGGCGCCAGTGATGGCAGGGACTTGGTCGTGCACCTGGCTTTGCTCGGTTTAAAGTGTATTGTTGGGGAATGGGAACACAGGCGGAGGAGGTGCCGCTGTTGTTGTTGCCGTGTCTTGACTATGGCTGCTCTCGGTGCAAGTGTGTCTCCGAGCCCCTAACTAACACTAATGCAGGGATCAAAGGGCAGCAACAGCAGAGCAGACACACGCGCGCCCGCACGCACGCACGCACGCACGCAGGCACACTCACACACTCTCACACACACACAACACAACACACACACACACACACACACGCAGTCACTCACACACATTCACACGCTCTCACACACTCAAACACGCTCTTTGCGCGCACGCACACACTCGAGGAGCTCGCCCCCGAGAGCAGCGTACGGACAAGGTGCCCCCAAGCTTTCAGGGTGTATTGCTTGAAAAGAAAATGTATTAGGAAAAAAGCGGAGAGGCATAATTCAGCAGAGACACCATATTGATGGAGTCAAATTACATTCACGGAATCTGTTAAAAAAAAATTTCTCCTCAAAATAATATTAAAGGTAACGATAATAACAAATGCAAATGTATGAATGTACATCTCAATTATGGACGCAGTCAAATACAGTGACAGGTTTTTAACATGAATTTAGCGTTCATTAGCGACCACTAATACCACATCTTTATGATAATTAGAAATTAGCATCCCTACAGCAGCATGGTAAAATTTTGATACTGTATTATTAGGCTATTATTATTCGGAGGAATGGAGGAATTTATACAGTCAACCTATGTTGCTATGTACTGAGAGTGAATGTAATACTACAGAAGTAGTACTTTGGACTATTTAGCATATTATTACTATTTAAGTGCATCCAGGGTCTTCTTATACAACTCAAAGAGGTAGACATTTTTGGCTTATTATACATGTATACACATGTATAAATTATACATGTATACACATGTATAATAGTTTGTAGCCTAGTAAAACCTTTTTCACAAGAAAAAGGTTTTACTTGGCTACAAACTTGTGATTTTTAAACTATATAAAAGTTGCATTACTATAACTAAAATCTGCAACTTTAGATTAACTAGTTCTTAAAAAAAATAACCCTAATCATCACCATCACATAATTTAGTTTATTTTTGTCATCACCTCCTCCTACCCCCTTTTCTCACATGCAGGCTTCATACATGTCAGGCTGCTAATTTAAAAACTGCCTGCTGAGTTATACCTAGAATTTGTCTATTAAAAGACCAGTAACAAGGTACATTGTGTGGGAAGTGGGAAGCAGTATTAAATCAGATGGGGGCAATAACAGGTGTCAGTGTCAGAAAAATGTCCAGCAATTATCCGACCCAATGTAGTCATCTCCTCATCAAAGTTGAGAGTCCAAAACTGGCCAGAGCTGAATCCTCCTCCCTCTCAGCTGGGTGTTGGGGCTTTTTCACAGCGCAGGCTGTCCCCCACTCCCTGCTGTTGGACTCCTCCAGGCTGCGTTCTGTTGGCCTGCCGCGTTCTTTCACACCTCGGCCGTGTGCGAGGAGAGCTGTGTCTTCATCCCTCCATCCTTCCATCCTCCAGTCCTCCTCCTGCCATGCCTTCCACCCACCCCCAGCGGAGGCGCAGGAGGCTCGTTACCGTGGCAATTAGTGAAAAGCCCAAATTAGCCCTCTTGGCTGTCCACAGGTGACAAAGACACTTTGCATTTCTGCTAATTAGGAAACAGAACAACATGATTAAATGGGGCCTATCAGGAGGAGAGTGGACAAACATGCTCCACAAATAGAAAAGAGTTATATATTATTGCATCTCCTGCACGAAGTGATTAAGACATCCTATTAGGTTTTTCATTTGTGGAGAGGATAATGTTGGGTTGTGATACTGAATAATACAATGGTTTACATTACAATTTTAATAGGCTTGTGTGAGTGTGTCTCTGTGTGTAGACAGCTGTGTGTCTCACCTGCACCTGCAGGTGGACAGTCTATGCGCAGGTGCTCTGGCCAGAGAGTGGTGAGCAGCTACAAGAAAAAGGTCAAATTATTTTTGGTTTATTTGTTTCTTGCACATTGTATTTTTGTGGACAGTGCAAAATATGCATATGGCAAGACCTCTACATGATTTCTTTAACTACCTCAGGGAAAAAGTACTCATCATGCAGATATCTACTTACAGTACATATACTCCAGGATATGCTATACTTCTGTTTGTATAACATTCAACTCTGACAAAGAGTTATTAGAGAGTTTGTTCTGCATATATATAAATATATATGTTTGTGAGGTTATGCCAGACTACAGACAAACTGAGAATGAGTTGTAAAAGATGGAAAAGAGGGCTTAAAGATCATGCAAGTGATTTTGTGTGTATGTATATGTATGAATTATTTTCATGATTCCACTGAGTCAGTCTAATGCGTCAGCTCTGACATCTTGATGAAATCACAGATAAATGTCTTTGTTCTGTGGGTTTCTAGATTTGTGAGAGTGATGTTTGTGATTACAAATTTCGAGTGAACAATATCTGGGCAGATGAAATTGTTCTTTAAGCTTTCTCATGCTGCATGTCTTAATCAGTGCTCTGTTATTGTGTGTGTCCATCCTTAGCTTATTACACCACATTACTGGTAATTAATGATAGCAAATATCAAACTCAATTTACCAGGGTAACTTATTGTAGTCATAAATCAACACAGAGATCAAAACTTCTGCATCCAGCGCCATAAACATGCTCATTAATAGCAAATAAACTATGCTAGACTAGTTGTGTTTGTCTTGGTGGTGTTTTTGTTCCCAGTTGAGTTTGGTCACCATGGGGAGGTCACAGCCTGTTCTCTGACCCCGGCAATGCCAGGCAGCTGAGGTAATGCTGGCAACGGTACAGTCTGCTAGATAGTAGCCATGGCAACACTGACATGACCTCACTCAGGGTTGAACCTAAAGGTCACTCCTCATTGCTCCGGGGATGTGTGCACCAGCTATATTACCAGTGACAGCTCTCAGATTTCCCTGCTGTAACGCGCATACGCTAATGGGAAAAGGCTTTCTCTGAATGGCCCTTAAATAACACCACAACAAGCGCTGTGCATTTGTGAATACTTTTCTAATGTAGAATATACGCAAGGTCAATTAGAATTGTTTTGTTTCACTTCTCAATAACTGGCGCAGGTTCCCCACTTCAAAAGCAGCTCTTATTGTTAGTCTGCATTATTACTACTTATTAAAATGGTTCCCTATAGTGGCACAACAGTTAGTAGGGGCTAAATGAGTTTCAGGTGCTTCAGTGGAGGATGGAGCAGACTAGAGAGAAATGAGCTTACTTGTTTATGTGGCTTGAGGGCAAAGTGATCCTCCAGTTTCTTCTCCTTTTCTCTCGTCTCTTTTTCTCCCTCTCCCTCTCTTCCCTCTGTCCTCCCAGGCCCTGTCCTGTGCGGGCTAGGCTGGTTGGGCTAACGTTAGGCTCGGCCAGTCAGATGTTGCCCTGGGGTAAACAGAAACATCTGTCCCCTGCCCAGCCGTGACTGTCGCTGAGTGATAAATCCTGGGGAGGCTTGTGCCAGTGCTGTCCGGCGTGCCACCTGTCCCCCTCCTACACAATATCCCCAACCCAACCCCTACACATACACACACACACTTCACCCTATTTGCACTCATCCGCCTTCATCCTGACAGTGTGACAGAAGCAGGTGGTTCACTCCCTTTTTGCCCTCTGGCCTTCTATGCTCTCGTCCTCAGTTGGCACATTTATGCAGGGAGCGAGAAGGCTTGTCGCCTCTAGCAAATACCAATGGAGAGATCCCTGTACCAGGTTATTCAGCGGTGGTCCTAGAGAGCACAAAAGCCTATAGCAGTTGCCTCCTTTAATTGAGCATAAACTCATAAACTAAGTTTCACAAAAGTCAACAAAATGCAAACTGAAAAAACCCCCCATCAGAAAGTGTGAGAGGATGTGACTTAGGCTAAGTAGATTTAAAAAAAAAAAAAGTTTTTGGAGGATTTCTGTGACCGTCTTGTAAATACAACTGTTAGAGAAAAGCATGCACACACACTGCATTTACTTTCTCTCTTTCCTGCTACCGCTTCCTCTCTCTGCTCTACTACTTTTACTAGTGTGACAGAGGCAGGTGGCCAACTTCCTGCCCTTTGACCTTCAACAGTTTCCCCACAGTAAGGAGACAGTACAAACACACACATGCACACATTTGCGTATACACAGAGGAGGAGCCTAGGTTGCCCTGGGTGAACTGGGGCAGAGGTCTTGCAAAAGGCCCTGGAGGAAAGTGAAGGTCTTTCGACTCAGGGACAAGAGTTATTTTAGCTTGCAGTGCCAAACCTGACAGGCTGAATAATCATCCCTGCAGTGCCACAAGCTCAGTGAATATGCCCATCAGAAAGGGAGAGATGTAAAACTCAGCCCTGTCTAACAGAAAACTGAATCAGTTAGCTGATCAATGACACACCCCCTGCAAACACAGTTCTTAAAACAATGTGCTCTTTTATCAATTCAAGCAGTTTACAGCACATTTCCTCCCCCAGAAAGTCACAAAGCACTAGGACAGTAACACTGTCTGCCACCTGCCTCTAAATCACTTTTTATTCCAGAAGCTGGGTGAGCAAAAATAATTACAAAAAGTGTTATGAACAGCTATTCATTTATCCACCTCTCTGCCCTGGGCTGCTTGACTATCTTTTTTTCCCTTTACAATATGTCTGAATTTATTTTGCAAAAGGCCAGTGATAAATTCTTTTTACAGCTTAAAATAATATCAACTGAAAGAGCACTTCAACATTCAAATGCATGTTCTTTTGTGCATGTCTGTGTGCATGATTTGCATGTTTGTTTTATGCCTCTATGTGTGTGTAAGAGGACCCCGACTGATTAATGTCACTTCATATTGTAATGGAGCGTGCTGCACATGTTCTGATATCTGTAATGTGTTACCAGTCTCAGCTTGATTTTATTGCCATGGTCTAATAGGATATTGCCACTATCATAATTTGGATTAACTTCCATATCAGTGTGTGTGCACACAAATAAATGATAGAGAAGGAAGTGGGGATGTCTATCAGGGTGGGCTGCTCTGGTCGATTAATTTCACATTCAGCACCTCTTTCATAATGTGTCTCTTCTATTTGTCACCACAATAGTTTTCATTATGAACAGTTAGAGCTGCTGTTTTTCCTCTCATTGATGCTGTGTTGTGGAGGGGGGGGGGGGGGGCATTTTTGACCCTGTGTAAGATAAGACGCTGCTGTCTGATTTGGCTAAGGGGGATATTGTATGAGCAAATGCTTTTGGTTTTTTTTTAACCAGTCTTTTATGATTGGCTTGCCTTTGACACACACACACACACACACTTCACGCACGCACACACGCACAGGTATAACGAACCCTAGCAAAGAGGTCTGGCAACAACATTTTTTTGTCAGCAGGGAGCAGGGAACTGTATGCAGAGGAGGCTGCCCTTGCTCTGTGAGTCCTTTGTCTCCCTACATCCCCAAGCTCCACCTCTCTCTCAGCCAGCCCTCCAATGGGAGAGCCTTCAGGTGTTGACCTTATCGGGTGGAGGTCAAAGCCAGGTCAGGGATCTGTTGCTAGGCTACCATCAGATAAGTGGCTAGGGTAGGCAGCAGTGGGTAGCTCTGTCATTCAGGGCTTGTCATGTAATCTTGTTCATTTGCAGACAATTGTCTGGACGTCAGAAAGGCTATCTGGCCCATACTGTTGTAATGAAACACATTAAAATATTAAAACCAGCCATGCTGAGCATTGGCAGCTCCACTTGGCACATGCCTTTTTTTTTACAGTCATGCCAACTGTCATGCAGTAACATGAACCCCTTAAATACGCTCGTGTGCTTGGCTGTGTTGAATTTTCAGACTTGTAGTAGATAGGGTGGTATTGATTTTCTTTTTTTACATTGTTCTGCATCATTTTGTTGTTTGTGTTTTACATACTATGAGTTACATCTTTTTTTGTGTTCAGATTACCACAATATACTAGATATTATCTGTGTCTGTATGCATTTTGTAAGTCATTACTGACTTATATAACATAAACTTAATTCCATTACTACTGTTCTGTAAGAAAATAAGACAACCTTAGTATGAATAAACCTTTAATTTATGTATTTTTCCTGCAAATACTGTACATAAATAAATGGATGAATTCATTCATGGCTCATGACTCATTTAGGGGTACAGGTGGGAAGGCATCTTGGTGTTTGCTAACCTACAACCTTTAAATAGAGTACAAAGAGTGCTACAGCAGTCTGTTTGAGGAGGGAGGGAGAGGGAGGGGGAGGGAGGGGGAGGGAGGGAGGGAATGAGAAAGAAAGAAAGAAAAAAAAAGAGAGAGATAGTTGTTGCATCTTCACACAAACATGGTCTGTTCTCCCACTCTGCCATTCCACCACCTGGACCGAGCTATGTGGGAGACTGCGCCGCACAGTGATGAACGACACCAAACAGGACGATTTCTGTTCACACTGCAGGTCATATGGAGTAAGACGGGTTGACACAGCATCTGCGTGATATCACAGGTTCCTCTTTGGTGACATCTGCATTTTGTCAATGTCACACACTCAGCCGTTCAGGTTAACCGGCAGGTCTGGGAGGAAGTGGCCTTCGGAGGCTGTGTGAGGAGCAAGACCTCAGACAGTTAGACATAAAGAGACCTAGATAAGGCACGTGGCAATTTATCCATGCCAGTCCTTGTGCTGTAGCTCCAACATGGGATCTCGTCTGTTAGATTGGCGCATTGTGAAAAGAGGTTCTCAGTGTCTGGGCGCTTGCCAACTGACATTCCACGGAGACAAATTGAGAGAGAGGCTCCGGCAGATTTATCGGGCCATTGGCTCGCCTCAGGAATTCTCTTGTAACATGGCACTCCTGTGAAAGGGATAAAGAAATTAGTGTAAAACAGCCCCCCATGCCCCCCTCTCCCACAGCACCCGTTTAAAATTTTGCTAGTACTAGCTTGTACCCCCCCCCAACCCCCCTTAACACACACATACACTTCCTTTTTTATATAAATGCGGATGGATACAAGATGGATGGGTCTGAGCTTCATTCCTCTTATTTCTATGAATATTCAAGAGGGTGGGCAAGAGAACGTTGTTGTATTCTGGCTGTTGAGTCACAGGTCCTCAGTGGCAGGAAGCACTGCTGGTCAAATGACAGAGAGAGAGAGACATGGAGGAGAGAGAGAGAGAGATATGCGTGTGTGTGGGATTTGAAAGGAACTGCTCCTGGCTGTCTTGGATATTTATTCCTTTCTAAAGCAATGAGGTGTTTGGAGAAAGAGGCCAGCTATGTTCTTAATGCTACAGTGAGAACAGGGAGCATTCTTCTGCACTTGCCTTAACAGACTAAAGTCTGTGAATGTGAGGGCATGTCTTCACCTCTGACCTCTTGTTAATCAATAGAGAAATCTGATTGACTTTTTTCCAAACTGTCTGGAGAACAGGATCCTACAAATACAGTGTAACCTTCTTGTTAAATATTCATATAACCATACATCATATACATCACAAAATAACACGGATGTATTATTAATTACTTGTATAAGCAGAATCACTGTTGGAAATTCACTTCCTGGTTCTGCATACAATAGAGTCCTAATGCCATCCCCCATATCATCTGTCAGCATCTAGAGGTTATCTGCCAAGTTGATGAACAGAGAGATTGGCTATGAAACACAAGGTGTGACAGTATGGCAATATGTTATAGCATGCAGGCAGAGCTCATCAGGAAAGAGAGGACGAGTGGCTTTGTTCCAAATGTCACGATGCATATTTATGGGCGCACTGGAGTGGCTCCTTGTATAAGCACCATTCACCATCTATCAAGCAAAACCACTACAGTGTCTCTTTGACAACTTGGTAGCATAGTGTCGAATGACAAACTGGTCAAACTGGGCGAAATGCTCATGGCTTGAGCCAAATTTTCCGTCATTTGGACAGTGTAGACAATGTAGTAATGTGAGGTTAACAAAATGTAATAATTAGTTTGTATGCACAGAATTATTTTTATGACAGGATGCTTCAAGGCAAACGTGTCCACACAAGCTTGTCATCTTGCTGACAATAGTTAATTTTAAGTGTTTTATAATGCTCTTTTTTTCTTCCCTAATGTGACAAAAAGGAACCCTGGATGTGAAGCTTTAAAATCCATTCCCTCCTCGGCTCGGATTGAGATATTAAAGTGAAGTGGGAGAGGATAAGATGACATGGGAGGTTGTCAGACAGAAAGACAGACAGGCAGATACAAGCAGAGCCCTCAGCATAAGCTCCATTGAGCTTTCTTTCCACTGAGGAGAATCTCAGGAGAGTTGTGTACTGGCTGGCTGCGCCTGGGCCATACAAGCACAGGATGGGCAGTCTGACTGTCTGCCTGCGGTACCACTCCTTGGGGAAAGAACTCCAGGGCTGTAGCTGATTTGAGATAGTCCCAGGACTAACCCCTGGGGGACACCAACCAGGCAGAATCGGTTCTCTGAAACTCTCTTTTCAGACTTTTGCGAGCAGTGGAGCTCAGTGGTTGTGGAAAGACAGAACAAGAGGAGGGCTTTCATCTTCACTGTGAGCAGCTCAGTGGATTTTCTCCAAATTACAGGGAGTGATTACATCCCACCTCGTCTGCCTCGTGCCACCCCCTTCCCTCAGCATGAGGCCCCCAAGCCAGCCAACCGCTGTCAATTGTCAGTGCTCACAGCTGAGTTATTAAGTGGAAGTTGAGCGATATGTCATTGGCACAGAAATAATAAGGAGCAAAAGAGAATCAGAACTCTTATAGTGGATGCATAGTGGAGGAGAAGGTCTGACCACCTGTTTTGATGCACCTTTGCTGTATTGTGTAGTTACATGAACAGAAGGCAAGCACGGAAAGAGTCACAAGAGCTTTGAACAAAAACAAACCTTGGTGCTACAAAGGCAACAGATGCAAGAAACAAGCCATGCAGCTGAGGTTTCCTGGCCCCTTTTTGATGGAAGAAAGGTTTCCCACTTCACTTCCAAGCTATTACCTCCATACAGTTAAGGATTACATAGAATCAAGAACAGGGGACACTCTGTCTACACATCTGTTTTTTTTTTTTTTATTTGAAAACTCCCCCAAGCTTTTCCATTATCTTCTCCATATCAAGCTTGACCTGAAGAGAAAACCCGGCTTCAGAAGGGTCAATGCAGTCTAGACTTTCTTCTCATCCTGCGCCCTGCGCCGCCAACCCCCAACCTCTGCCTCCATCCTGCATATTGCTTTAGGATACAAGAGGGATGTGCAGTCCCCCCACCTCCCCAAACACACACCCCTCGCCCTGATTCCCACTCACCTCAAGCTCCTGCCTCCTTTGGTCCAGTCCCCCATTTCCCACCTACAATAGCATCTCTCGTCACCATAATCTTTCTATTTCACTGGCCCGCCCCTTGGGGTTAAGAGGTCTGGAGATGGAGCTGGGATTTGTCTCTCAATTGACAGCACTGCTTTTGTGCTTTCTGGCTGACCACTCTTATACTAAATGGTCGGACAATTTTTGAAGAAAAGTCAATCAATGTTTGTCTAGACATCGATGTTTTAGATGTTTTTTAAATTTAAATTCAAGCCGAGCTGTTGAGTAGAAGAGCCAGACAGAAGATGAAATGTTACCAATAACTATACTTATACACTACTGATTATTATAATTCATATATTAAAGTAAAATACCATATGTAGAATAAACACTTATTTTAATCAGAGCTGCAATGATTATTTGATTAATCAAACAGTCGATCAACAGAAAATAATTAGTAATAATTAAAGAGCAACTATTTTGATAATTGACCAATCGTTTCAGTAATTTTTTAAAGTAAAAATGCTACAATTTGCTGGTTCCAGCTTCCCAAATGTTAGGATTTTATACTTTTTTTTTTTTTTTAACCAAAAATGATAGTCCTAATTATAATGATAATGCAAATAATGCTAATGTTATATTACTGCTCCTATTAATACTACTACTTCTGTAAAACTACTACTGCGTCTTCTAATAATGATATGTTGTTGGTTATTATGAAAACCCTAAAATAACACAGTATCTTTCAAACATTGAAAAGTGTCCACAGAATTTAAACTGAAATTAAAAAAAAACAATGAAAGCACAAACAGACACCAGAATAAAACTGCACAAAAGATGCTAATTTCTGCTACAAAATTATAATACAATAAGATTGACTGGAAAAGATGAAAGCAGTTGCACACAACATAGAAAAATCATGTTCATAAAAACATCTGAAAAAAAAAGTGTTTTTAAGTGACTGACAATACAAACCGGCTTCAGTAGCAGCAGTATAATGATATTTAGGTGAGTCTGAGGAAAACAAATTTAAAGAGTGAGGTTGCAAACTAATCTTCACTGGAAATTAATTTGTATAAAAATAAATCTGCCTAGCTACCAGAGATAATATAATGAGGAGTCCACAGTTTCTGGAGGTTATTGTTAAATAGTACATTTCAAATGCTGACAGGTGACCATCAGACCAGTTAGAAACTAGAAGCAAAAACAACACCTACTAATGCGTATGTATTTAACTGCTATTTCAGGGAATGGAAAAAGGGCTTGGCATTTTATAGGTGTACTCCTACACACTTTAATTCTAAGTAATGTATAGGCTGCAGAATGTGTGCCCATCATTGACATGTAATCTGTGGTAAAATGGTATGTGATGTTGACAATGATTTTAGACCACAGTGTCAGTGTTTACAATTAACCCCCATTTCAGCTGAATTATTATCTACCGTTCATGGATTTTTGTGTAGGTTACAAGCAAAACACACTTATCTCAAGGCCCCTGGATACCACGATCTGCCTGTGAGAGATCAGTTTAAGCATATTTTCTCATCAGTTATCAAGCTGCATATAATAAAGCATTTACATCAAAAGTTAGAATTTTATTTTAACCACAAACTTGATGAGATGGGGGGGAAAAAAGGCACATTATTATTAGATTAGTGGTTTCATTGTATTAAACAGGCAAATGATGGGTAGTTACTACATTTGGTGCATTCAGGGACAGAGCTGCATAATGAGCGTGCCACATTTTAAATAGCAAAAAGCCACTTTATATTACGACTAAGGCCGTGTATTATGATAACAAAGGACAAGTAAATGAAAGTGCATAGAGGTCATTTGTGAAGGCCACACAGATAAACTGTTGTTTTTTGTTGTTTTTTTCCCCAAAATTTCCTTCAAAGCAAGCATCGATGAAGGGAACAGGGGACAATGGGAAAAAAAAATCTTCACTGAATATTCATTAACCGGTGCCTAGGTGTATACATGGCTCTTAACCACTCTTGTTTATGACTTAAGGACTTGTAGTACTGACCTTAGTTTAACACAGCAGCAGATACCAAATTAACCTCTAGCCTCCACAGGGCTAGCCATGCCCCGCTAACAAGCAACCTGTCTAGACACACAAGAAGTACTTTATGATTCCACCTCTCACAAACCCACCCCAACCCACCCCCCCACCCTCTCTCTCTCTCTTTCTCTCAACCTCTCTGTCTCTGTTAACACGTACTGGCACATCCTCCTCCCTCCCTTTATCCGCTTCTATCTTTCACCTCGCCATTTCTTCCCTATTTCCCCCCCCTACACCATTTTTCATGTACCTCCCAAGGTGTGCAGTGTTTGGGTCATGCACCCAGCAACCACAGTTTTATCAGATGTTAGATTTTCTCTTATCCTTTACAACACAGCACAGACATAATAAAATAATGAAATGATATTAAAAACCAATGGTGCTTAAATTTAACTACCCATACATAAAGTTATTATAGTAAACCTATAAAATACTTAAAAATTACACATCAATGCAGAGGTCCTGCGATATAACCATATCACACTACCATAGAACACTATTATTAGAGTAATAATTATACAAGATAAAAAATATTGTGCAATAAGGTTGCTAAACTCACTTTTGAATATCACAGAGTATAAATCCAATCGAGGTTAGCATATAAAAGGAATATTCTAATAATTTCTGTTATAGGAACTAGACTAAGAAAAAATCCTACAAATGAGAATTAACTGGTGTCTTATTAGTTGATGTGCATATCAGGAAAAGAAAGTATTATGTCTTCTTCATGTCAGGACAAATAGACTGATACCATGGAGAACAAGTTACTGTACTTACAGTCTGCACTATGATCCAGATATTGCTCTCCTTCCTTGTTGACAGATTGGACCGCAACCCAGAACTGTAAATCTGGTAACCAGCTAAATGTTCAGCACCAGCCAAGAGTTTGCACTCTGAAAACTCTGCATTGCACAGAACCACAAGGACAAAGCCGTCACTCAGATTCTGTTAGATGTAACAGAATGTCAATCTGTGAGATTCAGTGCATTCCAGGAATTACACTTGCTGAGGGTACAGCAATTGTCCCCATGAAAATGTATTGTGCTGAAATAATCACGTTGACATATTGTGGTTCACATTTCTGTTCAAAAGACTGTGAACAAATAAAATTTTACAAAACTCTGCAACAGCATGAGTTCATAAATTAGGAAAATATTTTTGAAAAATATAGAATTTTGTTCTAGTAAAATGCTAAAAAAAACACATTTGACTGAATAGGATGAGCATTTGATTTTGAATACTTCAATATGTAACACATGAAGATCAAGATATTGCTAGTTATCTACAGGAATATTAATAGAAATATAATAAATGCACTTCTGAACAGGGTCCAAAAATGCCAGGTACCTTTTTTCTTTTAAATAAGAGTTAAAGCCCTCCTCCACTCAGAAATGTGTTTTCTTACTACTACATCGCTTAGATGTTTGACCTTAACTATGCAGTGACAAAGGCTGTTTTCACATTCATCTGCTGGAGGGAGAAAGTTTCTCTGTGCTCATCTTAAATATGAGTTTTAGGCAGGTACCTACGTGCATGATTTGCGACATCACAGCTAATTTGGAAGCCAATCATGGTCCAATTTGCGACTTATACGAGTGTGATGTGGTTTTTCAATGACAAAGAGAGAGAGAGAGAGTAATGTGTATTTTTAAGATTTTTTAGCAAGGTTGTTGAGCTTTTTGTGGAAAAAACATATCAGACACAAATCATTAGTCAAAGCCGAGTATTTTATAGCCTATGTTTAAAAAACTGTTTGATTTTTTTTTTCAATAAAATATGTCCCATTACAGCTAGTGCTACTACTTGCACAGGCTTAGGATCCGAATACTGTACTTCAAAATATTTCATAATCCAGTAATTAAATGTATATAAAATAGCTTATTACATTACCCATTCAATATTTATTTCAGCACTCTTTGCACTCTTGAACACCTTTGCACTACTCGTATCTTTGTTTACAATCTACAGAAACGGTTTGGCCTGTATATGTATGTTGTTGTCTCTATATGTAGGCTATATATCTTTTTTTTCCGCCTACTTCCTTGTACATAATAGTCATATGTGAAATGAAATGAAATTGTAACATATGTTTATGTTTAAGTATCTCTGTTCAGCTTTGTTGTCCTTGTTTTGGCTGTGTATCCATGTCTATCTTCCTGAACATTGTTGTGGGTAAGCACATTGAGAGCCACTAGAAACCGAAGTCAAATTCCTTGCATGCATAAACATACTTGGCCAATAAAACTGATTGGGATTTTTTTCCACTAAAATATGTCCCACTAGAGCTTGTTAGAGCAGGGATATTAGTGCTATTACTTGCTCAGCATCAAGATCTGCATACTGTACTCCAAAGTACTTCAGAATCGAGTAATTTACTTAAGACGATCTTTTCTGTTTAGTGCACAAAGTTAGAGTAATCTGCAGGCCTATAGGTGCAATTCAACTGTGCTGAAAATGAACAATCTGTTGACTGAAAATATGTCTTAAATCAGTCATCCATCACTGTCAAATATATATATTCAAGCAGGCTGTACATACTGTACACAGATGTATATACATGCATATACTGCACACTTACTACATGTATATAAAGTAACTTATTAAATTACCAATTTCAATATTTATTTCAGTGCTCTTCGCACTATTACACACCTTTGCACATACTTTTATTTGTGACCAATTTTTATGTCATTTTCCAAGTGGATGCGACAATGCATGGTAATTAGTCAGTATACTTAAAGCGGGCATAAACAATATACTTAATGATACATAAATATACATGTGACTTGAATACATAATTTAATGTTTATCTGCTCATGCTGTCTGTATGTCATTTTCCACCTGACCTATAACCCTGTAATTACACGGCTGCTGCTAACCTAAAAATACAAAGAAACAAAAAGAAACAAAACAAAACCAAAGAAAAACCCTTTTTCACAACCCTTATACCTATCCCATGGGTTCTCACTAATGTATATCAATATACCCCCTTTGCACATACTTGTATCCTTATCTACAATTGACAGAAACTGTTTGACCTCTATATAGACATTGTATGTTGTTGTCCATTTGTTGTTTCTAAATGTACAGTACCAGTCAAAAGTTTGGACACACTTTCCTGAATGAGAAAGTGTGACCAAACTTTTGACTGGTACTGTACATATCTATTTTTTTCACCTACTTGCTTGTACATAATAGTCATATGTTTGTGTCTAAGTATCTCTGTTCAGCTTTGTTGTCCTTGTTTTGGCTGTGTATCCATGTCTATCTTCCTGAACATTGTTGTGTGTAAGCACATTGAGAGCCACTAGAAACCAAAGTCAAATTCCTTGCATGCATAAACATACTTGGCCAATAAAGCTGATTCTGATTCAGATGTTTTTTCAATAAAATATGTCCCACTAGAGCTGGGATATTGGTGCTATTACTTGCACAGCCTCAAGATCTGCATACTGTACTTCAAAGTACTTCAGAATCCAGTGACTTACTTAATATGATCTTTTCTGATCCAATTTGGGGTAAAAACTTAATTTCTAGTTGCTTGTTTACTGCACGGAAATAAAATAATCTGCAGGCCTTTAGGTGCAATGCAACTGTGTTGCAAATTAACAATCTGCTGACTGAAAATGTGTCTTAAACACAACGAACACATAGAAACATGTCATGCTATACAATATACCTACAGTGGTTTTGTCTTAGCCTCTCTCTGGTGTTTGACGGATGTCACCTCAGAGGTGCCGTACCGCTGCGTTGTTGTGAGTTTTGTCCCCACTCGGGCTCCGTATATTACGAGCTTCTGATTGGTCGATCCACGGTCCATGCTGAAAACAATCGTTTTGAGAACTACCCGCAGGTACGTGAACTGCTACTCAACAGCTACTTCTAATAATTATAAATAAGCAAACTTTTTTACGTGCCGTGCAGCCTGCTTCGATTCCAGTTAAAGTATTTAATGTACTTACAAGAATAACGACCTCCTCACATCACTTAGGGCAAGAAATTCAATGGAGAGTTGGCGTAAGCGGGCTAGCTACACTAGCAGCTAACGCTACCTATCCGCACAGTTGTATCACTTACTACGTTAGCGTTTGGTCAAATCATAAACATTAGTCACAACGTACTGCTACGCGCAGTACTCGTAATTAAAACCCAGCTGTTGGATTGAACGAGGGACCGACATACAGCACGAGCTAGTTAGTTAGCTCGTAGGAAGCTAATGTAGCTAATTGAAACCGTAACATTCACTGTTTGTCTGCAACTCTTCCAGATCACAGTCAAGATGAGTCTCAGAAAGCAGACCCCGAGTGACTTTCTGAAGCAGATAATTGGGAGACCTGTGGTGGTCAAACTGAACTCTGGTGTCGATTACAGAGGTAACGTATTAAAGGACGGCTGTCGCAAAATAACAGTCAGGTGCCCAAATAAGCATTTAAACAGGTTTTTCTTGCTGTAATCATTCCTCCTGTTCATACTGGCCATTAGAAGATCATAAAAGCCTGAAAGCTGAAGCCTCATAAAAGCTTCAGATAAACTTTTAAATGCATTTTTGCGCAAAATGACTGTGTGGATACACTGTGGATTTTGGCCCCCATTACTTACATTGAAAGTGCATTTGAAGGAATGATTACAGCGAGGAAAACCTCTTTGAGTGTTCATATGGGCACCCGACTGTTTGTTTGAGACTTGGAAAAAGTGTGAACTTATCCTTTTAATGTAGCTGGCAAGTTACTTCCATCATGTCCCTTAATTGTGACAAAATGCACAAAATAACCAAAACACTACACGTGCATCTGTTTGCTGCAGGTGTCCTGGCCTGCCTGGATGGTTACATGAACATTGCCATAGAGCAGACTGAGGAGTATGTCAATGGGCAGCTCAAGAACAAATATGGTGATGCTTTTCTAAGAGGAAACAATGGTAAGATTCTTCAATTTATACACAATTAAGTGTTATATAGCACCTTTCTAGTCGTCCGACCACTCAAAGCACTTTTTACACTACAAGCCACATTCACCTATTCACACACACACAATCACACACCGATGGTGGCAAGCTACCACGCAGGGTGCTGGCGCAGCCATTGGGAGCAATTTCTGAAACAGAAACACTTAGTTATATACACAGCTTATCTACTGCTGACAGCAATAAAGCCTGAAAATCAAATACTAATAACAGTAAGAGCAGTTTTTAAGCAGTTTTCCGCTACTATGAACACCATGAGTATTTCCTGGTTTACATGTCAACTTTCCAACATCCCCTCATTGATAGTAATGTCATTCCATTGTAAAAAACAGCAGGTCAGATAGTTATTAAATAATTGTGATAATTGGTTAAATAAAATTCAAGCGAAAGTTATAAAACAGCTAATGAAATCTAAATTTAAATGTCTTTTGGGCTTTTTAAAAAAACATTTGCATATTTTGTAAAGTCTGAACTGTCCCTTTAAACCCTTTGACTCTTAAAGAAACAGAGATCAGGAGCTTTCCTACTATCTTGCCTGCTATCCATCCTTGATGAATAAAGGATCGTAATATCACTAAAACCTAGGTCATTGTCAGTTCATGATACTTAAAGCCGTTTCACAAGTTCTGCCTTCACCGTAAAAGACAGAACTTCTGTTAGAAGAGTCTGTTGTTTGAACTTTTGTCCGTATCCTCGTCCCATCGTCTAAATTTTCCTGACATCAGCCATGTATCATATCTACTTTATGATTCCCTCTTGAATGTGAGTCATGCTGGCCAGTGGAGTGCTCGGTGAGATAAAAGAGCCATCAGCCATAGATGAGGCTATTTTAGTCAAAAATGACCAGGTTGATATAAGTAGATTTGAGTAAAAGTAACAACTGCAACTCAATACACCTTTCAGCTTAACATCTTTATCTAGAATGCCATAAAACTGACCAGTATGAAACAATACTACAGTTATTTTGGGGATGAGAAATGAGTGACTGTTTTTCATAATTAGATCTGCTTCAATGGGACAGTGTTTCTCACAGGTTGATGATTTGTTTGTGGTCAACCATGGGAAGTGGAGGGTGGGGTGACTGCAAACAGCAGACAGCATTAAGAGTCAAGTCAACTTTCAATTGCGCACAAATTCACCATTTCAGCCGACTTTTAAGTAAATCTGCACTTTCAAATGCTTTTATGTAAAAAGCAAACCATCTCATTTATCTGGACATGTTTGAAAATTTAATTTGACGCACGGACACATCAAATGACCACAAAATAAGAAATTAAGTGTCAAGAAATGTCAATGTCATTGGTCTCAGGAAGGTCTTTGTGTTGCTCAATAAAACTACAGATGCAGTAGTCATGTTTTTCTTTATTTTTTCCTCCACAGTTCTGTACATCAGCACCCAGAAGAGGAAAGTCTAGTGAAGATCATTCTGTATTTTTGTTTTTTATTTTTTTAGAGGACATGTCTTTTTGGTTCTGTAAAGGCTGAATACTGAAGAATGTTTGTTTTTTTGTAAAAGTGGAATAAGTTAATAAATCCAGAGTTTTGATTTATGTCTGACTTGGTGAATATTACTTTCATATTTTATTGCACATTTTGGTGTCACAAGGGAAATGACTGAAACTGTATGTTGATTGGAAAATATAGAATTCAGGTAAATAAGAATTTACTCTCATTTAATCCCTTTTGTACTTGAAAAATGTAAATGCAGGGTTTGAAGTAATATAAGTTCTACAGGAAGATTTGGGGAAAGATGTAATTCTTGCCAAGAGTTGAAGTTTATATTGTAATATCTTTGGTTTTAATTCTTGAATAATGTCTATCAGGCTCCTCCACTGCTAGTGGGCCTTTAGCTGTGAAATAAAGATGGGCGCCTTTTTTTTTTTTTTTTTTTTTTTTTGCTAAATCATTCACTCACAGTTTATCCCTGGAGCAAGCAATGAAGTCCAAATCTACCACTGTTTTACCACAAGGCTTCAAAAGGATTAGAACATAATATTGTAATTTGTCAGTACTAATGTGCTACTTTTGTAATTGATCTTGATAGGACTGGCTTGCAGAAACCCATTAGTGAATGGCCTGTGTACAAATGTACACATCCTTCATTTACTTTATTTCATCAGGTAATCTGATGATCGTCTGTTTGTATAACAGAACTATTCAAGTAATGTCCCTCAAAAAAAAAAAAAAAAGATCATTTCTAATTGAAAGCTCAACTTCTTTTAATCCCCACATTAGCTTTTATCTCTGGCTAATTTTGTTTTCAAACTGAACATGAGTAATGTTACTGATAGTATCTGCACAGCGATGACTCCACTTCATAGCTTTCTACTGATGGAGTGTTTGCCTCAATCCAGTAATGTAGCTGCATCTGAACTTGGGCAGTATTTGGTTAAGTAAATCATATGGCTGCATGATGGAGTACCCATGCGTACAAAAGTAACGTGTTGCTTGTTTCAATGCAGCATTGTGGACAGACTCAATATCTACCTGCGCAAGAAAAATCTTCACTTACTGGCCATTCAAAGATCCATTACTGAATAACACAATAAGAGTGCGACTGCAGGACTAATCTATAAATGGTGCCACCTGCAGGCTATGTCAGGCTGCATTAACATGTAAACGGATCTGTCAGATCAACTCCCACTGCCCTCTGCTGCAGTCTTCCACGTTTTAGTGCTTTTGAATGTCTCGGAGCACGCGGCTTACCTTTTGTCATCTCTGACTGTATATAGATGCTTTTTGTCCGTAAGTCGGATTTGGATTGGCTCTGCCGTCCCCATTGATGTTGCCCTGTGAAAATGAATGCAGGAGCATATGCAAGGAATTGGAAGTTTATTCCATTTCAGTGTGGCCTGTGGTAATTTAGCAAATGAGTTCAAAAGTGGCATCACCTCATTACGCTAAGATAAGAATGCTATAAATATATGATTCATTAGGCTCTTAATGAGAATGCTGTGGTGTGGAGGCAGTGAGGGGAATTCTTTTCCTTCCAAGGGTGGATTTTTGAGAGCCTTGTTTTCCAACCTGTACATGCGCACTCTGGCCCCTGGAAGGAGACAAAAGGCTGCCAAGGTCAGGCCCGACTTGAGAATGAAGGACGCGTTATTGATCAAACTCTGGCGAGCTGCAGCTGTAGAGAGGGAATGTTTGGGGGGGGGGGGGGGGGGGGGGCAGGGGATTGAGCTGCAACACAGACACACACAGGCAGACATAGGCACTGAGTGATGTGTACACAGAAACGCATTGTACACAGTGCAACACACAAAGAATCATTATGGCACCTAGTGAGGGTTAGTACAGGCAAATATTTACCCACTGGAATCATAACCGAGCCGCTGGCTGTGTGGCCTCACAGGGAACCCAATTAATACCATTCACGCAAATGACCTAGTGGTAGACATCATGCTATTGAACCATGCTCTTAAAAAAAAAAAAAAAAAAAAAAAACACTGAATGGATGCAGTCACTTTTTCATTTTGCATGTCCACGTGTGTGTCAACATCCGAGTATTGGTTTTAGTCTCATAGTCCCTTTTCCAAACCCAAATTTTTTTCATTTGAGTCACTGAAATGAGGTGCATGATGAATGTGAAAAATAACCAACCCCCCTTTTTTATTTCACATACTTTTATTTTTTCCCTCTGACTGGTGTAGTTGGTGTAGGGCAATGGTCCCCACTCACCCCGGCAAAGCAGACTGGCTCAGGGGCTTGGTGGAGGATGCTGCAGAGGCTCAGCGTTGACGTATGGAGGTGAGTGATGGAGGGGAGAGGACAAAGGAGGATAGAATAGGTGACAGCCTTGTTATGTAGGAGAAAAGCGAGGGGAGACTCAAGTCTTACAGCACCACCAGCTGCCAGAGCCACAAAACTACAGTAGAGACACAGGAGGGAGGAGGGAGGGAAAGTGGAGTATGACTTTGACCCTGACTGATCACTGCAGCATGACTGTCTAGCCTTTTCACAAGGGATCAAAGGATGACAAGGACAACCTGAAATCAGTTTTTTTTTCATGTTTGGCTGTACCATATTCTAATTTGGACAAGGACCCATTTCTGTCTTCCTCTATGCAAATCTATTCAGTCTTTTCATATGAATGGTTTTGCCAGGGTTGACGAGAGTCTGTTACACATTGGGAACATTCGGGTTACCTTTTCTCCCTCTTTTTTTCTTTTTTTGCACACATTCAAAGGTATCAAGGTGAATCACCACAAGGTAAATGAATGCGTGTGCATACATTAAATAATGTGAGGAATGTACAGAAGTAGACAAAATAAAAAAAAACAAACACTACATAACGTAACACAAAACCACCAGAAATTACAGCCTCAAAAATGACTGTTAGGTATGATCAACACCTCTCTGACACAAGCTAAAAATGAAGATAAATGCACAGTAAGTTAAACAAAGGGCATGCTTATTGCATTGTATTATATAATAGTTTTTTCATGTGTAAAGTCACCTCTCTCCTCACAGTGTATTAGGATCTGCGCTGTCCTGTGTGAACTTGACCAGCTTTAACCTCTGCCTGACAGCCTGTCATGTGTTTAGGATGTAAATGATGACGCTGACCTCCCACACTGTGTCTCTCCTCTCACATTCCACTGGCTGGGTCATAGGTCCTGTTAGGTTAGCACAGAATAAACAAACACCTTAGAAACCGCATAACAATGGCAGACTAATGTTGAAAACAGCTGCTACTGATTAATAAACTGAACCCTCTGTGTTTTTCTATTAATCCATTAATCAGTTATGGCCAATCCTCTCCAGATATATCAAGATTAAATGTGTGTTACTGTGAAATACTAATGTTTTGATCCAAAAGGTTTCCTGCTCCACTTCGTTGTCTTTCAGTAACTGAAATCCAAGTTCAAGTTTGATGGTTGTTTTGATCTTAATTGAGTGTGAGAGCCTGCGCTGGCCTGTGCTGCTCTGCAACCCCTAGGCTCTTTATTTAGCCCTGAGGACAGTCGACCTTGGCCAGAAATGTGACCCTTGACCTTCTTATCTGGAAGAAGCTATTCCCAGCGTGGACAGGGGCTTCTGTGATTTATCTTGGCTCCAAAATGGCAGCGTGATGCAGATGGTAAGGTTAGTGGAGCATAACTAGGTACCCTTCAGGAGGCCAGAGATCAGTACTGTTGCTCTCACAGAGAATTCATTCAAGTTATGTGTTGCACAGGCAGCAACGCTACAATAACAGAAAGTCTAAGGCAGGAAAAGTCTTGTGTGGTGCAGTAACATTCTCCACGTGAGTCCTTAAACCTTGACCCCAGAGGCTCTCTGGCTGTCCCACAACAGCAAATGTTGTTTTGTTGATTGTATCATCCATGTATGTCATACCTGCGACTATTGAAGATAATTTCCATAATATATTAGACTTTTTGATGATGAGACTTTAACTAGATTCAGACTTCAGTCACAAACGGGAGGACTCGACCTGCGCTCGGCAGATTTCACTTGCTTGAGACTTGAAAGCAGAATCATTCAAGTTTTATATTTCGACCTTGTACAAATCAAGAACAATCAAAACTAGATAAATAAAACAGCTAGAGGCGTGCCTTTGTATAGGCATACAACTTGAATATTTAATTGATTGTTAAAAGGACCTTGTCAACTTTGCATTTACAACAAAATAATCCCATTTAGAATACGTCTGTTAACATGTACTGCTTTATTTTCTCCTTTGATACAGTGTTTATGTTTTTTTTACTTATGCCTCGTTAAGTCCAAAACCAAATTATCTAGCATTGGGGCAAAAAAGTAAAAATACTCTGTTGCATGAATCCTTGGAAACATGAAAATTAAGTCACTGAATTGCACATTGCACAAAATAGTAAATTTAAGAATGAGGTCATCAGCGCTTGTGAGAAATAATTAGTGAATATGAGGTAAACAGTCCGTGTCAAAGAGCCATTTTCAATCGCTTTTTTGCTTCAGAATGGCTATTGCCTGTCCTGTTTGTCAGCCAAGTCTCACTACTATACACATGAGATTTGCATGAAATACAAACTAACCCTGCACTCAGGCAATTAGCCTCCATTACACTGGCGTTCCGATTGCCAATTTGTCTGCCATGCAAGGTAATCCGGAGTGTTGCTGGCAAGCACCCAAAATGGTAATAACGGTACTGCAAGAGTCTTTTGTTGTTGTTTCCTCTCAGACTAACGGCCACAGGCGTCTGTTGTGTCACTGGATGAAATGTTGAGGAAGTGGAAATGTCTGCACTGCAGTCAGGAGTCAAGACATGAACCTTTGCCCTTAAATACTACAGTGCAATGGCTTTTAGGCTGCTGTTGTTCTGCTTTTGGTCTTAATACTCCTTCTTGTTTTGTTATTCAGTTTTTGGTTTTATTCTGGCTACAGCAAACTGTTGGGTTGTTTGCAACCTGTTTGATTGTCAGATGTTGCTGTGTTCTCAGATCTCAGCAATCACATCATCATCATTATCATAACCAATAGAAACAATGGCCAAAACTCTGAAGATAACACCCACCTTGTAATAAACTGGAATTATCCTTTAATGATAGTTTGACAGCTTCACATTGATCTTAAATAATTTGACATCATACATGGATTTTTGTAGTTAACCACATGAGTCTTCCCATGTAGTAGCGTGTGCTCTCAGTTGGATTGAAGATTGCTGGGATGTTCGACTGTGCATGCCACACTTGAATGCCTTCGTGTGTGTGTGTGTGTGTTTGTTTCAGTTCGTGTGTCCACAGTTATGGAGAGAGAAGCTCAGCGGTTTGACTTGCTGCACTCAAAGTGCCTGTGATATTGCTCAAGGGTAAAGCCAGACAGGAGAGTTATGACTTCAGCCCATCTCTGGCCATCAGGGAGGTCATAAGGAGGCTACAGTCACACAGGCTCAACCGCATATATATATATATACACACACACACACACACACACACACACACAGAGGAACACACAGTAAGCCACCTTATCCATCACAAACACATGCATGCATGAACACACGCACGCACACACTTGCATACTGGACGCGGGCCAGTATTAGAGTCAGGGCACTGTCATAAACACAATTACAGCCTTTCAGTCTTGAGCCTCAGCTAGATCTCTCTCTGTCCTGTCTGTGTGTGTGTGTGTGTGTGTGTGTGTGAGAGAGAGAGACAGAGAGAGAGAGAGAGAGAGGATGTATGTGAACATTTGCGTCACAACATATTATGAGGCAGACGAAGGAGAGCACCTTTCACATCAAGATATGATTTCCCGTACAGCAAAGCGCAGGAACAAGAGGCCATTAAATTCAATGTGACACTCCCCAGGTTAGCCACTGATGCTTTTTATGTGGGCGTGTCACTTTGAGAGTTTTTAACGACCGTCATGGAAAGTGGAGAGGGGATGCTCTCCAGCAGACACGCACACACCTCTGGCAGAAGGCGCCGGTAAGATTGGAGGAGCAGCTTTTATAGAGGCAGATATAAAGGTAAGACCTGGGAGAGGTGACATCTGACAGACTTTTACAAAGTGCACACAAATTGCAAATTGAAACATATTCCTACATCATATTTATTTATTTTTGTTTGTTTAATGTGACAAAAGATGTAATATCCTCCTTAAGAGAAGCTTGTATAACCTTCAGTTAAATGTGTAAGGTGAATGTCTTGGTTATCTGCATGTTATCTGGGCCGTCAGCAGTCCCTGTGCTGCTGCACTGTATTTTCTACATTTCCTTTTCTACATTTCCAAAACATATCTTAGCTCCTTATGCCCTCTTGTGGCAGAAATTGGCGGTAATATCACTCGCAGCCAGCCACTCACTCAGCCCCCTTGTTCCTTATTTTAATTGACCTGGATTTGTTCCTTTGCTTTGCTGTAATGAAAAAGCGAGAGGTGCCTCGAGACTGAAAATCCTGTCAGCTTCGCCCTGCAGCAATTCCCACACCCCAAAACTGGGTCCCCTTTACAAGATCTACTGTTTGAAGCTGAGCAGAAATAAAAAATTTAAAAGACCTGGGTGCTTCAATGCCTTGCAATGAATAATTAAGAAATATGCATTTCCAGATAATGGAGAAGGGAATTTTAATACATTTGGATGTAAATTCATTGAAGAAACACTTTGGCATATATTTGTGTGGGGCTTGTACATGAGTTTGTCTTGTATCCTTATTTCTCTGTGTCAAGAGACAGTAAAATATTCATCCAGCGTTTCACACTGAGTTTGCTGCTATATTAAACATAGAGGATGACTTTTTAAAAAACGGAAACCTGTACAAATGGGACACGTGCTCATTTGGGCCCCCGCGCTAAAAGAATATGAACAGAGATACCATCAAGCCTGATGCATATACATATTATAGTGATGCTGTCTGTGTCTGCTTGTCAGTGTGCTGCTGAGAGACTCATTATCAATACAAGGCAATCAATATTCAACATCATGAACAAGGTCATTCAATCAAAACTTGTTGGATTAAAGATTAAAAAGAGATTAAATTTGTTTTAGAATGGGATAGAAAATCAAACATTGTAACTAATAGATTATACAGTGATTTTTAGATACACAGTGCTTCTATGAATATAAAAATGCTACATAAATATACAAAATACTGCATATATGTGATTAAACACAATCTCATCCTCACTGTAAAAATACCTCCTCTTTGCTGACTAAAATCCAATTAATATAAAGTCACAGTTTCTCTGCAGTTGTCATGTAAAAACTATTTAAAATGCATAAATCATAACAGTTAGGTTAGTCGTACCTGTCAGCACCTCCATCCAACAGTGTTATACCAGGCCACATAAAAAGCATATTTGAGGATGAATTCTCCCTTGCTGCTCATTGGCGTTTTTTTTTCTCTCTTGTCATTACAGAGCATAGCTTACAACTCCCTGTCTAGTTATAAATCATAAACCATGGGCCTGTTTGATTTTACACTTGATGACTCATCAGAGGTTTAACTCTTCACATTAAAGCCTGGTGACAATTTTACGGCCTCCATACTGGAAGAAGACTGAATATGTTGTGCCGTGTTACAACAGAAAGCCCCTCTGTCTTCATAACTCATCTCCTGCGAAAGGCAGAGCCGGGTTTTTTTTTTGCTTGGGGGGCCGCGAGCAGAAAGCCTGGCACGGCTGGGACTGAGGTGTGCGTTTGTGCGCGCTTGCATGCCTGCGTGGCGTTTGTTGTGTGTGTGTGTGTGTGTTTCGTGTGTGCGCTTGAATGGAATGAGTGTTCTTCCTAATTAAGCATCAGCAGCTTCTTGGACCAGGGGAAGGCAAGACTTCACAGCCATTAAATCAGGACAATGCTTTTTGTGTCACTGGTGCTGGCGTAAGTTGCCCTCCTTCCCCTCCTTCTCCCTGCGTCTCTCTTCTCTCTCTCCTTACCCTCCCACCTCCTCACCCCCCGTCAGTCTCACAGCTGCCATGCAACCTAGGGCTCCAAAAATAAATGATGGCTTCCCAAGTGCATGGTCAAGGCCAGGCAAGTTGGCAGGACTGGACCTCCTTCGAGAGCTGCGGCAATGACTTCACTAGTGTGCCCTCCGCTGGTGGATTTTGTTAACTACAACTACACTTCAGTGGGCACGTTAATGCACAGGAGGTGGATAAAAGTCCATTACAACACCACAAACTACTGCTTCTAAAATTACCATAAAATTGAATTATAGCTTTTCTCACACAGTTTCAGCAATAAATGAACATTTCAATCTTCAATACAACAGTATTTATTTCAGGGCAGCTGTATTGGATTCAGTTTTACGGGTATCCATGTTATTCCTCTACTGCTTTGCAAATAGATCCTTTCTTTAACATGCTGTTTGGACATAGATAATTGATCAGGGAACAATATACAACCTTTGATCTCCCGTTTACACATTGTATGCCAGATCCCACCACATAAAAAAAAGTTCAGATTCTTACTGTTAGGCTTGAAGGCTAGTGTTTGCCACCCGTATGACACTGATTCATACATTAATGAAAGTACATTTTGTTGGACGAGTTGTAAAGAATGCTCCCGTCTCCTCTCCTCGCACTGGGTGACAGGGGAAGTGGAAGTGAGGGCACTGAAAAGTCAAAGTGGATCAGTGTAGACTATTCCCAGAATAAAAATTCAGGTGTGACCACCTGCCTTAGGCTCTCTCAGAGAGAAATTAAGGTCAGCCAAGGACCAGTCTGTGTGTATGTATCTGAGATACATCCTTAAAATAAGTAACTTCAAACAAGAGCTGACAAGGTTTCTGATTAACGGATTAGTCAATTCACAGAGAACTGTTGTAATTACTTTGATTACTAATTACTTTTACAGGCAGAAAATGCCCCCAAAACTAGCTGATTCCAGCTTCTAAAATGTGGGTATTTGCTGTTTTTGTCATTATTTTCTGACTTTTAATAGATAAATGATTAACAGTCACAAACAGTTGAATAAACAACTGTTTGTCACAGTTAGAGCAAAACAAATTTTAAGCTTTAAGGTCCTTTTTATTGCATGGGTATAGTCTGGTATTTATCGTATAGTACAGGTGTTCACATTATTCTGCCCACACACTGCATGGTTTTTTCGTGTTGGTAGGCAGTACATCCATCAGACACACAGCTGATATTGTACTTCGGCTTATGCGAGACGACACGCAGATGAACGCACGAGAATGAAATATACAAAAGAGGAATGTCATTCTTGTGTCGGAACAAGAACACACCTACAGAAACACATTATGTATGTGAGCAGGTACATGAACACACGCATAAACTCAGCCTCATCTGCCCTCCATCAAAACTGTGTGGCGGCTCAGTGCTGCAGAGTGGATGAAGTGGCTTAGAGGCAGGTCCTTTGGTCTGGTATGAATTTTACATACTCTAAGGAGGCCATATATATCTTTTATCCATTTAATTAGTTCTGCTGTCTCTAAGTTGGTCAGGTCCATTTTACCCTCGACGATATGAGCCGGTCCAGTCAGTCATGGAATTCATCAAATATATGCATTGCATCTCTGAAGACTATTCAGGCTTTAATACATATTCAATGCCTGAGTTATTGTTGTCAAAGGCAGACGCACTGAACTGCAGTTCAGAGAATTGAGAGCAATTTAACTCACATTTCTGTACAGGCCGTTATTGACTTTGGCATCAAACATTATGAATAATGGCTTAGTCTACTCAAATACAAATAAATGTTCATAGACACAGACCAGTGCTGAGGGCCTTAGGCGTTTTAGCTTGAATACTTTCTGCAAAACAACAATTTAGGACATGTGTTGCTTGTGAAATGCAATCAAAACATCTCAATAGATGATTTATTCATTTTAACAAAATTTATAGATGTTTTCCTTTCACTGTTTTTGTGTGATACAGTAGTTGCACAAATAGGAGAGTTGTGCACCAGCGGGTGGATCGGGTGTCCACTAGGGGTCAGGCTGACACAAAACATTGAGTACCTGCTGTATGTGGTGAAATAACTCCACATATGTTTGAACGCTGAAATAATGCAAAGGAAGGTCATCACAGCAAAATAAAATGTCTACATTGATGATCAGAAAATGGCTGATTTTGATTAAAAACATTAAAATACAAAAGCAACTCATAAGCATGATATAAGTTAATTTGTATGTAAAAACCATGAAAAACTAGATAAAGAAATATTTTGCAGCGATGAAAGCAACATAAAAATAAACTCAGTAAGTCGAAACTCAAGTGGAGATGTGTTTATGTTCAAAATAAATATATTTAATTCCTGCTGGCTATTGTACAAATGAATGTTTACACTATATTGATCTTTACCTATGAACAGATGTGTAAATGAAGTGCATTCATCTTCAAACATTGTGCCATCAGTACTCACTAAAAACTATATTTCATATTTTCACATTCACATTTTCATGTACTTTCCTTATAACACTGCTAACGGCTTTGAGAACATTAATTAATGCAGCAAGATAATGATATTTAACAGTACAAAGTTAAAACTAAATGTGTCAGTCAGGCTTTCTGTCACAAAATTTTTCATTCTTGTTTTTTTCCCCACTTTCCTAAAATTAAATTCATGAATAGAATTTAAACAGGAAAACTGGCCCTGACAACACTGTCACTCATATATATCCTTTTCATATTATATATCTAAAATATTCTCTTCTTTCCTCACATCTAAAATGTGTGTGTGAAACAGACAATGTGCTGTTACTACAACGTTCCTGCATCATATCTCGATGAACCTTCACCTCCTGGCTCACACTACTTTTCTTCATTGTGCTTTTTTTTAGTTAACCACTGTAGGTAAATGAGGCATTTTAAAGTCACTGAAAAGTCCAACATGTCTTAGTCAAAGTTTATGTTTGCATACAGTCTGATATTCCCGTCAACAAAACCGATTACTCAAACTTTCAATCTGTTACTGGGCAGAAACAAACTCAATGTACTGGAGAAATTTTCAACAGTAAAGTGACACAATTCCAGTTTCTCATGGAGGTACAGTATTTTTGCTGCTGTCATGAAGTTAAATTACTATCTGCAGCAGCGGGTACAGTATTTATAAAGCTATCCTGGCCATTATTTTTTATTTATCTTCTTTTTTTTGGTAGCATGTGTTTGTATTATATCATTCATACATCTCTTACAAGCAAAATATCAAACATCAGTTTTAAAAAGTATTAGGATGTATAAAGGAATTTCATTAAAAGCAGAAAATAATTAAGGATTTGTTTATTTGGTGAGTGACAGCATGAGAAAGTTCACACAGTCAAAAAAATGTGCATGAATTTCTGCTGTGCTCCACTTACTACTTTACACCCTCACATGTTAACAAACAAGAATTGAGTGTTTTTTGTGAGTTTGAAGTGTTTACTGTGTGTGTGTGTGTTGAAATATGTGTTGTGTATTGCAGGGTGTTAATACACAACACAGTGGGAGCAGCGCCAACATAGTGGAGTCTTTAACAAGCTGTCAGGGGCCATAACATTGTTCTCCTGCAACAGTTAACACAGCACACCGGGCAGCTCCAGGTAGTGACACCCTCAATGCACTACAGAGCACCTTTGTGGTCCACACACAAACACACATATACACACACAAACGCACACAAAAACCGTGTCTGCACAGACTGCCCGCTCGCATTTTCACTTCTGGCCCCATACACACCAAAGCAGCTAATAGGCGGCAGTGTTCTTGCTTAATGGAAGTGCAGAGAGAGTTCTGCTGTTGAGGTAGATAGGGCCCTCTGGGCAAAAACACATTAACCTATTTGGAGGGCGTGAATTCTAGATGGTGTTATTAGCAGAGAGTCTGAGCACCTTGAGCTGAGCTGCTCTAATACTCAGTGTGAGTTTATGTTTGTGTGCCAGAGAAAGAAAAGAGGTGAGGGGTAGGAGAGAAAATTCCTGTGTTAGTCGACTGTCTCAGTGAAGGTCTTTGCACAATCTGTCTCCTCAGTGTGAATCAGCAGGTCCGAGGTAAAGCCGGACTTCTTTCACTGAGGGTTTTATTAGTCTTTTGGCAGCATCGCAAGTTAATGCAGTGTTGGAGTTGTTTACTGAGAAATGTGGTGCGAAACAAAACTAGCTAAAAGAACTGATCATTGAGTTTTATAGGAAAATGCAGGGTCAGGTTATGTTGTCATGCACTTAAAAAAAAAAAAAATGACTTCACTGTCATTGCCACAGCTACATACTCGATTTTGCACTAAATGCTTTGAAAAGAAAAAAAAAAAAAGGGGGCAATTACGCTTATGCCATCCACCAATTCTATCCAATTAGCCAATTAAGGCTAATTACAGTTTTAGCTTTGGCACAAGGGTTTTCATAATTAACCATTTATCAAGTCTCCACCCTCTTTCTCTCCAAAAGACACCCAGGCAGCAGAGTAGAGGAGGCGTGCGCTCCCGCCTCCTGCTCCGCCAAACTCCCGTGTCCACCTTTCCCCAGGGGAGTGAAGCTGGAACTGGGCTCCAGCTTGCATCATATTCCCCTTATCACGTCTTTAGGGATGTAAATACATTTTTGTTCAACCTTTTTTACTCTGTGTTAATTAAAAAAAAAAATTAATCATTATTTTATGCACACTGGCAGTCTAGCTGTAAAACATACAGTCTTAATCTGACCATACATTGCCACCTGCACAGTATGAATTAATTGGGGTGACCACAAGGTCACCAAGGCATCTAACCTGTCCTGTTTCTCTCTGCCACACACACACACACACACACAACACTCTAACCCCTATTGTACTACTGCATTATCTACTTTTAGTTAGATTCTCCAGTTTCACAGTGTAAGTGAATTTCGTCGAGTTGTGCATTATTAAAGGGCAGAAATTATTTATCTAATATTCATTATTTATATTTATACAAGGAGCTTGTCCGCAGGGAGCAGGTCTCATTTTCAGCCTCATATTTTGTAAACAGGCAGTCACAGAAGCGACAGTTCCTCTGATTTAAAGAGACAGGCCTGCTTATGGGGAGTGATGCCTACCTTGAATTCAAATGGAAAGGTGATCAATTTTTTATGTTTTTTCATGCAGCATTTGCATTGACTCACTCTCAGATTCTGCCGCTGCTTCCTCTTTCAAATGGACAATGGGGGCAGACAGGTGAGTCTGAAGTGGAAAAGAGTGGAAAGAAAACCGCCACCTGAAAACTGGACAACACCAACTCAGGCAGAAATAAGATATTTTCAGCCTTTGCTTTGGAAAATAAATGGAGATGCATCTATGTCTCCAAGCTGACCTCTATCCAATTTGATTAGAATTATTGATAAGTGATTACATTAATCCCTCCTGATGACAAACGGAATCAATTATTCAGTTTCGTTGTTTCTTTACCTTGTTTAAAAAAGTGAATAAAGTTTGTGGAGAGCCACAGACCACTTTCAGAGCCTCGAAAAGTGTCTACAAGTACTCAAAAACCAACACTGCTTCAACCACAAACTCAAAGTGGTAAGAGTAAAGTTCTCTACACTGAGGACTCTACTGAGCGCTGGAGGTCGGTGCACTGAAAAAAAAAAAAAAAAAAACAGTGTTCAGTTGGTCGGGATTGTAACATTCAGTATGCATCTTGCCATGTTAACACCACAGAGTAGATAGACAGAAGGGATGGTAAGGCCAGACAACCAAGTGTGTGTTTGTTAGCCGCGAAACTGTGCCCGCACCTCCACATCCGCCGCGCCTGAGTACCTTTAAGTACGAACAAAATCACTTTTCAAAGGGAATAATGTAGAACAACATCATGTCAACTTTAGGACATATTTATATATTTCTTTGGGCTGGCATTAATTTTAAAGCAGCATTTTGAAGTTGAGGAAAAGGGAATGCTGTGCTCAAACCAAGACGAAACAAGAGACACGGGGTGCAGTTATGCAAATGAATGAAATAAATGTCAAAATGGCAGTGAAGAATTGATGAGGACAGAGAGCGCTTGTCTTGGTTGCGAGGGAAGTGAATGACTGAGAGGACAAGTGACGTTCATTTTCAAAGGAAAGTTTCACGCCGCTATCATGGCAGCCATTGTGACTCGCAGATAAATTTTAATGCCCCACTCTGACGATTCTGTGTCACTCTCTCTTCCTTTTTCTTTCTTTCTTTTTTTCATTTTTTTTTATGCAAGTACCCATCGCAAACTCCTCTCCCTATCTTGCCGCGATGACATCCGAACAGACACATGTGCATGTGGCGCGCCAGGACCCAGAAAGCCTGTGCACATGGAAAAGAAAGATGGGGAAAAAGTCTTTATAAAAGATTCATCACAAATGTCTCTAATCCACTACTGCATTGTCAAGGAGATGTTATAAAGCACACATTGTAAATGGATTCTTCCCTCACTGACTAAAGTCATTTCTGCAGAGGGATGGGGGAGTGGAGCCGGGGCGACAGGGGGCATCCTTGTGTGGCACCAGACAAGTACATAGTGTGAGCAGATGAGCAGCACTCTCTGGGACTGCATTACTACCTGTCCCCAGTGCTCTGCTGCCTGTGAGCCCGACTCTAATGTAGCCTACAAGCCGGCCACATTCCCCTTGTCAAGGCCTTGACGTGCACGTCAAAAATTACCCAACCTAAAGTGACAGCCCCCTTTCTTCCCGTCTCTCCCCTCTCTGCAGCCCCGGCCCGCTCTCTCCAACCTGCTAGAAGAGTGCTTTGAAAGCAAAGACTGCCAATGCCACTCTTCAGCGGCAGGCACTTTATTTATTCCTCACCGCAGGCAACGGGAGGTAAAACAATATGGATGGCACTGTGGAAGCTCATAATATTAGCTTTGGCTGTGGGCACTGGGCCATAAATATCGCACTGACTCGTGGAGAATATGATTGGAGCCACTTGAAGTATCAAGATTTTGAGCAAAGGTCTGAAAAAAAAAATGGGAGTAGGGCGGGGTGTCACTACCTTTCTTTCATCTCTTATCAAATCACCCTTCAGCTCCTCCATCCTCCCAGCGCAAAGTGACATAAGTCTCTCATGCTTTTAGTGGCACTTTGAAAAATAAGACCTCAGTGAAGCAAAAATAATCACTCTTTTCAACACTTCACTTCATCTGGTGATGCTCTTCACTCCTCCATTCCAGAGCCCCTTCAATCACATATGATGATATTAAGTATTATTTATTTATTTTCTGTTTCAGAGGAGCAGAGGTTGTAAAAAGGAGGAAGCGACAGGAAGGCGGAAAGGGAGCCCCCCTGCCACAAACACAAACATACACATACACAAACAGACACACACACACACACACAAACAGACACACACACACACACACACACACACACACAAAATCAAACACATTTTGTACGGCTTTGATCTCTTCCACTGTTTGACTTCTACATTAGTACAAACGTGACATTTTATGATCCGACGCTCTTTTTAACCTCATCGTGGTAATTTGTATGTGTGTATGTGTGTGTGTGTGTGTGTGTGTGTGTGTGTGTGTCAGGATGAGAAAAAGTGTGGGTGAGAGAGAGAAATATTTCAGTATGTCTTGTGTCTTTCATTACATGTTTCTCTTGAGGAAAGATGACTTCCTGATTCATAATATAGTTAGAAAAGCAGATGCTGAGAAGTGTATTGACATATTTTTACACACACACACACACACACACACACACACACACACACACACACACACACACACACACACACACACACACACACACACACACACACACACACACACACACACACACACACACACACACAGGGTACATCTCGCTGAACTTCCCTTTCCCTAAATTTCATTAAGATAAGAAAACAGACTGGACAGGGATATGGACCTCAGCCTGATCAGGAGTGAAAAAGACTTTTCACTGATCAATAATCTTTTGTTGCTTTGATCTCGCCTCTGTTCTGCTCCACATGTCCCCAGACTGACACTATTCTTTCTATGCTTTATATCTACGTATATTAAAAGGGAGGATTATTGTTTTAATCCGTTTTTTTAATTTTCCAACATTTCGATATGGAACAAAAACTTGACCTTTAAAAAGCCAAAATCGAAGCAGTAGAGGCCAAGATATACCAACTTTTAGTCCCTAGTATTGGTCAAGCCCCAAAAAAGGCTGGATCCTACATTTCCCATAATGCAAATCATAGCACCCTTCAATAGAATCCTAAATGCCCACTTCTCACCTCTTACCTCCAGTTTGTAATGCAGTCTTTGAAGTCACAAGCCTGAGCCTAAAAACCCTACAAGAATACAATTCACCAAATATGGAGAATGAACTTTACAGTAAAAATAAATCAAATAAATGATTATTTACATTGGTTAAAATGGATCTGTTTGTTTTTCCAGTCATTAAGAAATCAACAACCTCTTACGAACTCAACACTACTAACTAAACCTAAATAACTGTCAGAACTTTGTCTCTATAATCACTAACACATTACATAGTTATTTTCAAGAAACTTCCGGGACCTTTAAAATCTCATATTTTCATTAAAAAATATCTGCATAATCGTGACTTTCTTTCACACAAGTTTATTTTGTGGGAACTTTCAAGAAGTACATGTACCGTATTCATAAGCGGTATGACTTTGAGTTGAATTTCACGTACTGTAGAAGCGAGCTCACAGAACGAGTATCAAGCCTTTCCGTCTTCCTGTTCTCTTGTATCTACATCAGTGCACAGACGACACTCACATCTGAGCCGGGTCACTTAGGACCTCTGCCTCATCACTTTAACTAAGTTACACAATCCTTTGCTCCGCTGTCGTTTCATCCCCACTTACCCTCCTCTCATCTCACCCTCCTGCACTTGCATCTGTGTGCATCTGCGTCCCCAACTGCTGCGCAATTAAAGAGAGATGAGCAGTGCTGTTAGTTTATAAAAAAAAAGGAGTGAAAAAACATAATGTAGTTTGTGTGTCACCATCAATTTACTGCATGCTGAAACTTTAAAAGAGCCGATGAATAATTCCAGAGGAGAGCAAAAGGGGAAGAAGGGTGGGGTGGTAAAAGAAATAGATGGAACATAGAAAAGAAGACAACAGAAGGAATGGGTGAGGGGGTGGGGGGGGGTGGGGGGGTTGTAGAGAAAATGACATTGTTATTCATCCGACTCTTTGTCACAAGTTGAGAGTGAAAGATGCAAAACTTCAAGCACACAGTCTCCCGTGGGTGAAATACTGCAGTTCAAACAAAGTAAACAACTGTTTTACTGTGATGCACACTTTAGTCTTGCTGGAGGCTAAGTTGCCTTCCTGCTGCAGCTGGTATTGTGGCACACTTTGCCGGCAGGGGAGAGCATGAAAATTGTTGCAAAGATCTCACAGTATTCTCACCAAGTGTGGCACGCAGGAGACTCGGAGCCTTGTTGTTATTTACATAAAAGGAGCAGGTTTGCCTTTCATGAATGGAGGCTGCTTGAGTAGAAAAAGGATCATGAGCACCGTATGACAAATAATCTGTTCTCATATGGAGAGAGAGAACTTACTGTCAGAGATTAAAAATGTACATTTGGGAAGTATAGAGTTGTTTGATAAGTTTTCCCAATAACTTTAAGGCAATTACGTAAGCGACCGCTGGAGCTGAATGTCAGGCTTTTTTTGATACTAGTGTGGATTTAAATAAACCCTGTTTTAATTTTTTTTAAAAGAAGCTGATGTTCTGCATTATAGACACATTTCAGTCGGTGCCAAAAGAGTACTGAGATCTGATACCCAGCCCCCCACTAAAAAATTATCTTTCAAAGGTGATTAGCAAGGTTTCAACCAGGGGTATGTGTCTCACTGTTTTAGAGAAAACAAAACAATATTGTCAAAAACAAACAAAAATGAAAAATATTGGATAAAATGGGTGCAGGAAAAAAAAAGGCCCTAGGTAAGCTACAGCTGTTTAGTTAAAAGATAAGACTTTAATGTTTTACCTGGTCCAGGAGAGAATCCCCCACAAGAACACGAATCAAAGCTCCTATTACAACAAGAAGATTACACAGAAAACATGTGAGAGTTTGTGCAGCATGCAGGTTGTTTGTCTGAATCATATCATAAATTCTAAAGTCTGGAGGCGTAGCCACCATTTATCCCTCTCTCAAATGTGGGATTTGAGCTTCACCTAAAAAGAAAAAAGAAAGAAAGAAAAGAAAAAGAAAACATGCCCTCAGTCTTTTTACTGTATTTAACTTACAACAAAAAGACTGATAGGTTGTGTGTGTGATCCATGTAGAACAGCGAGATAAACAAGGATTAAAGCGAGTTTATTTTACAGATGTACAGTACTGTAGCTGCTATAGTGGATATATAGTGGATAGATATAGTGAATAAGAGTTGAGATGGATGTCACAGAGTAGAAAGAGAGAGAAATTAGAAAACTCATAACATGAAAATAGCTGCATGTTATTGTACCTTCAAGCCTTTTACAGCTGTGGTACAACAACAAACTCTTCTAAGATACACTGAATTATGATAACCAATCAGTTCATCTCACATATCCCACTCGGGAAAGGTGTCACACATGAAAGCAGACGAAACTGTGTAATAGATCTCTTATATGTTACCACATAAACTGTATAACACAACTAAAACTGCAACAATTGACATTAGAGCTGCAATGATAAGTCAATTAATCGATTAGTTGCCAACTATTAAATTAATTGCCAACTATTATCGATTAATTAAAAAGAAAAAAAAATTAAACAACTAATTGATTAATTGAGAAAATAATCGACAAATTAACCGATAATGAAAATAATCGTTAGTTGCAGCCCTAATTGATATTCAATAATTTGGTAAAGGGTGATGGAAAACTTGCAAAAACCAGTGTAACCTGTTTTTTCTTTTTTTACCTGTGATTATAACAAGATATTATAATTGATTTGACAATGTTAGATCTATGTTTGAAATGTAGCATTGAAGCATGGAAGTTCATTTTTGAGTGTACAGAACTGTATATGCAACAAAATAATCCAAACTCAACAGTACACTTTCCACTGCATCTTCTTAAGAATGGAGCTGGCTCAGGTGTCATCACATGACCTACGGGTGAAACACATGATGCGTCTGAAAGTGAGCAGGTGGAACTTTGAGCTCAGACGACTTTGTTACAGATAACATGTAGCATGTTCAACATGAAAGCTAACAAGCATCATGTGTAATACTGAATTATATAAAAGTGTTATTGTCACTAAATATGTATGCTTTCATTGAAATAGCAGATCAGTAATGTTCAGGATACACATAGTCACAGTTTGGATGTTTGGAAGTGTGTTTTTGGTGCAGATATGTAATTTTCTATGGAGCCTACGGATGCAAATTTTATTAATACTTTTTAGATTCATTCAAGACAAGTGATAGAAGCAATATGCTTCAAATATCTGTGCTCAAACTACATGCACTGCACAGACGTCTATACACATTACACACACACACACAGAGCACATGCATCAGCTGAATTTCTTCAGACATGTAATAACAGCATGTGTACAATACCCAATTAAAATAAAACTCCTCACAAACAGACAAATGTTACCACACACAACAAACCCGTGCATTGCTTTCTGTTGAAATGTACATACTAAATAAGATATGGGTGAAAATGAACCCATTTCCCCTCTTGTTACTTTTAAATGCAAATTGGGTCCTTCATTAAAATGTGTGGCTAAACTTCATTAGCAGCAGATATTGATTTTCAGGCTGCGACGATCTGATAGGCCCTATAGGCAAGTGAAGGTACAAAGGTTTGTCTAAATGCTAACTGGTAGTATGTGGCTCCGGGCTAGTTGGAGTTCTGGCTCTGAGAGCTATAGAACATCTGGAGAGGTAACATTTACATAAGCTTCTCTTTGTACATGGGAACCTTCATTAACATCACGCTGCTTTGAACTCAGGATGAGATGGTAATACAGATGAAACTGAAGTTAAGGAGAGCGGCGCTGTGTTGGATTGTTGCAGCACTGTGCTGTTTTCTCTGATGGTGTTTCCTGTTTTTGCACAATATTTCAGGAAAGTGGCGGAGCTTCTGGGTAATCCCACAGGAACAAGAACATTTCTAGAAATTTGGTTTCAATTTCAGGATTTTAAACATCAAACTTATGAGGCTTTCCTAAATGTCAATGTTTAACTTTGGTGACCGCAGTCGTTGGGGAGGAACATACAGACGTTATAATGACACACTTTGATTGGTGGCTATAAGTGGCTGCTCGTCCGGTCAATGAACTGCACTCTCCAGAACCCTGATATACTTCAGGTGTGTAGAAAGTTGCAGGTGCTAACCATAATGACAAATTATTAACAATATTCTCTCTCTTTTTAGCTGTTTTGGTCTCGACCAACTTCTGAGGGAAAATCTGGCTCTTTAGCTGCTAAATACTCCACTATGTTCACTAGTGAGTCACTAGCTTTCTATGTCTGCTGTTTAGTGGTGGGCAGATAGTATACAGTAGTTGTATCAGTGCTGTTTTTGCTAAAAACAGCTGGTTGCTGTGTCAGGAAACGAGTTTGATGAGAGCTGTGAGACTGAACCAAAACAGTAAAAGCTGCAGGCTGTAAAACCAAAAAGTGATTTTGAAGTAGCATCTTCACTTAATTTTTTAAGTTGACATAAGAATGTTTTTACAATTTATCATACCACTGATTTGAACTGTCAACTTTAATTGTATGAAATTATATATTTATTATTATTTATTTATTATATTATTATTATCCTGCTCTCACACAGCTGCTCTGACCGGTTTTCTCACTATCCTCCTTTTGCCGCCTACACTCTCTTTCTAATTTTTCCGCCACCCCTCCTCTCTCTGATACCTCGGTCTCCACCATAGACTGTGTTAATTCAATCTCATTATATTTCCAAACATGGTCATACTGTGTGGCTCCCCCTCAATCACTGGCCGGCCTAACCCCCTGATCTCTGGCAAATGGGGGCCCAGTTGTGTGCCACTCCTCTCACCGTACGGAGCACACAAAAGGCCATGACCCAAATTGCGGGGGATTTAGGCCCTAATCTGTCTTTACTCTGCAGAAAAATGGGTGGCTTGGATAGAGACCAGAGGAAAAGGAGGAGGAGGAGGAGGAAGAGGAGAGGAAGGGGGGGTTTATAGAATGGTAGGTATAGAAGCATTAGGAGCACACCCCCGGTTGGAAAAACATCTGCTCTTTATCATCAGGGCGCTCGTCTGGTCCAAAGCCATGTTATGTTTGTGTGTGTGTGTGTGTGTGTGTGTGTGTGTGTGTGTGCTTGGAGGTTGTGGTCGGTGGGCAGGGACTAACATGGCCTGCTTTACATTTTTAAAAAGCAACACACATGAGGCATCTACTACAATCACACAGAGTGTAAATTATTGAAATTATCCTGTGTGTCAGTGGTCCAAGACAGCACAACACGATACACAGAGACATGATGTGGCTCTACCTGCCAGGCCCCCCAACACACTTGTAAACAACTGTAATTCTCTGCGAAGCAAGCACAAGCGCAGTATGTCTGTGTGTAATTTATTTATCATTTATTTATCCGCCTCCCAACAGGCAGTTAGAGGTGAGAGATACTGTCTGTTTACCCCTCTGTGAACATACACACTCGGGCAACATGTGCACATAGACACAAGATACACTCTCTCCAACACAATTGTCAGAGTTATAACTGCTTTCCGTCACAGATGACTCCAAATCTTTCTGGATTCAGAACCTGTTTCTAAAAAGTTAATTGTGAACGGAGGTAATAGTCGTGTAAAGGTTAGAGAGGCAGGGTGATTAAGGAGCTCTTTACAAACCAGTTTTTTTACAGGATAATTCTGGTTTATTGGAACTTGGGTCTTATTTTCTTAGCTCTGGCCATCATTTATATGGGTTATGATAACACTGTATTCACCATAGTCATTGCTGAGATCTGGGAACACACAGACGTCAATACAACAGAGTCCATTAGAGAAAGACTAATGGGCAATCAGACAATTTAGAGGTAAAATTGACAGTGAGTGCAAACAAAATGTCAGTGAAAATCCCTCATTGTACAAGAAAACTGTGTGTGTGTGTGTGTGTGTGTGCACAACTACGGCAAGTAGGTCAGTCGATCGAGGAAGTCGGTCTGGAAACTGTGATGGATGTTTAAAATGGACAGTTTGGCCCATAATTTTACCATTTCTCTTCCAAATAAGTTTGCCTAAAGGATCAGTCTCAGTTCATCCAAATCTTAGGCGTGAAGTTTAACCTTGGAGAACTTTAACATGCAAATTCACACCTTTGACCAGTCGCAAAGCATCTTGGCAATGCTGAACTTTGAGGGAACAGAGAACCGAAGAGTCAAAAATGAAGAAAGCTATTGTAGCTTATTTTTTGTAGCTTTTGTTTAACCTGTGAATGAAATCAAAAATACAAGGGGGATGTGAATGGCCCAGTACAGTGAAAACAGACAGAAGCTGGCTTCACCAACTAGCCCTGCTAGGATACATGGATGAACTCCGCTGTAACACTTTCTGGTGTGGCTGAGCCTTAATCTGGGCTTTGTTTTAAACCTGTACAGTCTTCTGATATCTTGTGTTTCTTTCCCCCATTGAATTTACTTTCAGTGATGTCACTGTGCTCCTAGATCTCAGCAATTCACTTTTGATTACAACATATTATTACCAGAGCGACTACGAAAATAAGACAGAAGTTGTAAAAAACATATCTTCTTTATCTTTTAATAGAAGACGTTCTCTTCATCCTGATGGACGATTACTGAGATATTCTCCAGTCCAGTTGACATCAATCTGCTAAAGTCAGGCTGAGCGTAGCGTAGCTCACAGAGGTGAACAGTGTGTGTGTCTGAATATGAATCCAAGTGTTTCTACGAAAAAAAAAGAAGTGATATTTTAGCTGAGATACTGTTCATATGAATGTACTCTTTTTTTTCTGTAAATACTTTACAATGGATGCTACACCGTCCTGCCTGAGCAGGAGCGTCTTGCTTAACCAGCCGCGGGGAGCGGGATTATGAAGAACAACCATCTGATTTCTTCCTCCTCCTCCGAACCCCTGCCTTTTCCCCAAAACCTCCGATCTCATCACCGCCCCCTCTCTCTGCTCGTGATTAAGGGTCAAGCGTGCCACCTCGTCTCCAGGCCATCATTAAAAGGGCGTCAGAAAAGAGAAAGAGAGAGAGAGGGAGAAAGACACCCTGGCACACGGGGCTAATGAAAGCCATGAATCACAGTGTGGTCTTTAAAGAACATATTAGTGGCATCATTAACTCTGCACAAAGGCCAGAGCCGGGGTGAACAGACAGGTCGCTCCACCAGCAAGCCCGCTGCCCCACCCCCTGCCACCCGCCCCTTACCGCTCTGCCTTTCATATCCCCTAGAGCCGCCTCTCATTAGGGAGGCACCCATACCGCCACATACGGTACGGCTCTAAGTCCTTGACTATTTCCCCAGACGGATTTGAGAGAGATCTAAGGTGTAACAGGAATTAACTGGTGTAACTAGGCAGCAACACCAGGCTCAATATGTTTAATTATTGCAAAACTTAACCTTAACAAAAGATTGATACTTAAATCAAAGACAAACTGTGCTTTCCGAGTATCCTAGAACAAACTCCGAAAAACTAAAGCTTCTATTTCTGTACTAGCAAACAGCAGACATATTTTTGATGGACACGCTCCTCTTAACCTGCCACTTCCTGTTTGAACAAAAACAACTCTCCCTCCAGACGCCCTACAGCGGGGGCCTGTGGGTACTCCTCACGGGCAGTGACCTTTTCACACAGCCTCGGGACAAAGTGGGTCTCCTAGCTCACCCTGGAGCAAAACTCACCACCACCACCACCACCACCACCACCAGCAGCACTTTCCTTCCACATGCACCCCCCCTCACTCCTCGCCCCTTCAGATATCCAGAACCTGGTGTTGCTGGTGGAGGCTGTAGCCCCTCAGTTCCCTCCATCAGAGTTGTGTCTGGGGCCCCTGTGCTCAGGGAGTTGGCCCAGGCCTCATTAGGAGCTCCATGATGAAATGAGCTGAAAGGCCCCAGCCTCAGCCAGCACCAGCCAGCAATCACAGCAGCCTGAACTGGCAAGGCTCATCTCACGGCCCCATAGGCGTTAAATCATGGATAACCTTCTCGTTTCTCTCGCTATCTAACTATCCCGCACCCCCTAACTTGCTCTCTGTCTCACTCAGACTATGTATAGCTCGCTTCTTCTTTCTCTTACTTCTACAACGCCCCCTATCCTCCACCCCCCCCCCCCCCCAACCTCTCCCCATCTCTTTCCCCTCTGTCTGCCTGGATAGGTCATCAGTCTATTACTGCTACTCACAGATCACACTGTACTTCACCGCTTCACTCACTGGGGGCATCAAAGTTTAACACCTACAACTTACAGCTCTCAGTCACATCTCATCTCTCACTTTCTAGATTTCCATGTTTTTCTCTCAGATTGTTTCTCCGAGATTTTCATCATGCGTCGTAATTGTAAATCTTTTTTTTTTTAAGTCCTCACTCCACTTCTGTCCTTCTTTGACCTCTGTCTTTGACTCACTTCCAATCTCTCGTTCCTGTCTTTCAACTATCTGTTCTTTCTTTCTTATAAATAAGTATAAAAAGTAAAAGTTGTCATTATGCAGGCAGACTGCATCTTCTATTTTCATTGTTATCTTCTTAATAATTTTACTATCCCGTTATTACGGATGCATTAATGTGTAAGCAGTGTTTTACTGTTATAGGCGGTCAATGTATGGCTAATGTATACACTGTTCAGTTCAATCATTGCATCACGCTTTATATAACTTTATAGGTTTTGCATATAAAAATCTTAATCTGCAAGGTAACTTGTAACTTGAAATGTAGTGGAGTAAAAGTGTAAAGTAACACGAATCTATCTGCCCTCGACGCTGATGATTAGATTCAGTTCCTGCTTTGAAATTAGAGTCATAATTCCCTGAGCTGAGCTGCGCTGGTGACATGCAGGTGTAAGTGCCTGCAGGTACGCAGGTATGAAGCGCAGTTTGCTCTGCATGCACTGCCAAAAGAATCAAAGCACCGGCTCTCTGGGAACCGCAGCGTTTGAGTTCCTATCAGAGCAAAGGGGAATGATTTTAGAGGACTAGAGAGGACACCGAAGACACCAGCGACAGAGATATTAGTGCCTCATTCTCCACAGCGCTGTTAGTAAAAAATCTAAACATTTCAGCGAGCTTTGACTCAGTTGTGAGCAGTGAGGCATCACTTGCAATCTAAAACAGCGTATCTCCAGAGAAGTGGAGTGCCAGAAGCAGGTGATAGCGAGCATTATACAGCCTTTCTTGAATATATGTTTGAATAATTGAAAGCCACTTAGTCCCATTTGAATGGTTGAGTGTTGTGGATCACCTACACCTATGGAGGGACGGGGTCAGTCTGGCTAGCAGGGACAGGCGTTTACGCTACAGCTTCTAATATATTCATGAAATGCGAGCGTATGATTTTTTCTAAAGTCCTCACGTATGTCACAACACACAGAGCTATGGATAATTAAGGATTGTCGCAATGCTTTATTTCTGCAGGCAAAAACATCTCTCCCCCGCCTTCCATTGCACACCTTGTATTAAAAGCATAATTCTATGATAAAGCTAGTTTAGGGAAACCTAATGTTATATTAAAGCGGAGTTAATCAATGCAAGGGGAGCCTTCTTACCATACATTATTATGCACTACAGAATGCTTTAATGTGCAAAAAAGACCTTTTTTGTTGGCCAAGAGTAGACATTATATTACTACAGGTTAATAAAACTTTGGGTTTCTTAATTTTTCATAGTGGTTAGTGCATATGTAAATATTTAATGAGGTCTTTATGCTCCAGATATTCCAACAAAAAGGTTAATAAGCTCTAAGATGGAGGATAGGGTATATAATCGCTGGCCTGTCCTACAAAGAGGGGAAGAAAAGAATGGTAGAGCGGTAATAAAGGACCCAAAAGAGGGAGCTGAGAAAAAAGTAGAGAGACACTTAAAATGTATTATGAAGAAAGAAATATAAATAAATATATATAAATAATTGTTAGCCTCATTCTTACTATCTTTTATAAAGGTGTGTTTGTTGATATTTCAACAATTGTTTGTTCATTTTAATCAATTTTTACCAAATCAAATCAAAACCGTAAATGAAAATAATGATTTTAATTATTAATGTATCTGTTGATTATTTTTTAATTAATTGTATTCAATTTACAATGATATGAGACAGAGCAAATCATCAGATCCTTACATTTGAGATAAATAGAACCAGCAAATGTTTGTCATCGGTGCTTCCTAAATAACTTAAGCGATTAATCGATTATCATAATTGCTGGTAATTTATTTTCTATTGATCAACTTATCAAATCATTTCAGCCCTTCAAAGATGACACACGTATGCAGAACATAAGTGGTAATTTTCTTTTTGTAGCACTCCATTAACAGTCAAATCAGTTGTAAACCAAATAAACTATGATGCCACTAAATAGATTATAATAAAATAATAATAAATAGCAGCATAATAAAATAAAGTCGCTCCTTGTAAGTTTGGCATTTAGTTTCTACTTCACTTTACTAACATACAAGCACCTTATAAAATAAAATCTACATATTGACATCAGCCTGCAGCCGGGAAACTCAAATGTCACTTTCATTTAACTCATCTTCTGCCATTATGGCACGTTGAAAGCTCTGTCCCATCTGAAGCATATAGCTCTTTCTTTAATTAACACACACGCTGTGGTGTGTTGCAATATGAAATTAATATTTCAGTGCCTGCTTCGTTTTATGGCCGCTACCATTTGAATAGGCCTTAATAGAGTGACAAGACATTCCCACCGACCACTGTCCCATGAAAAATGCACAAGCCACTTAAAACCAATGGCCAGTCACAAGAAGACACTTGGCCCCTCAAGACAAACCATGACTTCTTTCCTGATGAGGGGAAAGCAGGCATATTTTCAGCGCCTGCTGTGGAAACTAATGCCCTCCCCTGCACACACATCTGTTATGAAGATTGGATGAAATGGTTTGATAGTGAAACATTAGCTTCTTTTAAATCTCACGCCTGGTGAGCATTCTTCAAATGTAACGCAGAGTTAATAATTAAAGTGCCCCATTCGCCATAATATTAATCGTCAGGGCCATCTGATAGTCCTCCTGCCAAAAGACTCAGAGGTTGCTTTAACATATTTGAACTGAATCTTTGGCTGAAGATGAGAGCTCATTATGAATGGAAATAGGCTGACAATGTCTGTGCTGAGAGTACTGAGGGATGCTAAAGTAATCAATAGATCTGAAAGAACGCAGGGCTGAGGGGTCAAAAGGCTTCATCTTAGTTTGCTGAAGGTCAGTTTATTCACTTACTAATGTATGCGGAGTTGTTGAATCTGTCTCACAGTGCTTCATAAGTTCATTATGTGTAAAAATCCCCACGACATTTACAGCATACAATCAGCATTTAGAAAACATTATTTTGGTTTACCTCTCTTTGACCTTTTTCTCTCTCCGTCAGTATGAGCATCTACAGTAAATAAAGCATCACTTTTTACTGTCCCTTCTCATCTCTATTTGATTAACCTGCATTACCCCAGTGTGATAATGAGATGTTAATAAATACAATGCTGTTTACAGGGACGTGATATTATTAAGGCATGCAGCGAATCCTGCCCTTCTAACTGTGCAAACTGCTGAAATATTAAAGCCAATAAGAGTCAAAAAACATCTGTGGAGAGAGAGAGAGAGAGACAGAGAGAGAGAGAGAGGGAGGTTATTCACTGTACTGGTCAAACCACCTGTCTGTATTCAAATCTGCATGTGTGCGTGTTTGTGTGCAATCTAAAAATAGAAAATGATACATTACAAAAATTTCTTGGTACCTTGGTTTTTACACAGTTTTCATCAACACCATGACAAAGTGACATGGCAAGCACAGTTAATAATTGTATGCATCATATATGAGTTTTGACACCAACTATCCACATTAAGTTGATTCAAGTACAATATTCAAGCTCAAATAAGGGTCTGGTTGGTATAATGCATTTTGAATTTAGTTTTTCAAATAAAGAGTTTTTAGCAGCAGCACTTTGAAAAAGTATGTAAAGGGAAAACAAGCAGGAATTTTCATTGTGGCCAATTCAAATTAGCAGTCAGTATGTGGCCACATATCATCTCACACTGCTCTCATGTTCTATACTATCAGGACCATGGAACAAATTGATTGAATCCATGCTTGTATGGATTTTCTCGGGTCATGAAGTCTCAGACAGTCGAATCTGAATTTGAAGAGCTTGAAGATCAGTTTGAACTTAAATTTTGTAAAATCAGTTTGACGGTTCAGTTTCAAAATCAAGCATATAAACACAAAATACACAGTACTACCTAGATGACTTTGTGAGTCTAAACAGCTAAATGTAAATGTATATCGGTAATTAATTAATCCATACAAGTTCTTTAACATGTAACATGTTGCATATTACAGAAAAAAAGCTTATGAGCGGCACTTAAAAGCAACATTTGTCATATTAGTCTTCTAAGATTTCACTTTTTGTCCAAACTAGTGCATCACTAAAGATTTAACTCTAAAATATGCCAGTGTGCTGAATTTTATAGTCTTTTATAACCATTCACTGTAGAATTGTGCAGCAGATCCCTGATAAAAGGACATTTAGTGAGAAATATTTCCCTGAGAATAAATGATGATGATTGAGGGATTGCAGGAGGAACAGAGGAAGAGATGAAAGGAATCTGGAATGACAGGACGAGACAGGAGAAGAACAGGACCCCACACGATAGGGGGCCTGAGAGGCCGTCTGCAGCGCTGCCTGATTGACACACAATCGCAGCGCTACTGCCAGGGCCCCTCCCAGAGTTAGGAGAAACAGAGCGCGTTATACACCAACTGCGAGCAGACAAATACACCTGTTCAGATGCACAAAATGACAGGTAGAAATACGAAGAAAGACATAAACACACACACACAGGTATACGGGAGAAAAATCATACAGTATTCTATGGCGTGGTATTGAACTATATCTGAATCAAAGAGCCAGGTGAAGGATCTGTCTGTCTGTCTATGAGCTGCAGCAGGAACAAGGAGCTAAAGCTAACAGATAGCTTTAATGCATAAAAGAATAAATAACCGTCTGGAGGAGAAGATTAAAGTAAATGCTGGTTTATAATTAGCTGGCTGGCCCACAGCTAGGAATCACTAGTACATCTTTGCCACTGGTGATAGAGTGTGTGTGTCACAGGGTTGACCGGGGGAAGGATTGAACAACCTGTCACCCATAATTCACACATAAACTGGACAGCGGCGGCTGTGCATACGCCGCACACGTGTGCACGGTCTCTACAGTGTGTTGTAGAAATACACATTTACTCTCTCTCTATCTCTCGCACACAGAGACATTTCGGGGGTAAGCGAAGAGAGAGTGTTGTGACAATTTTTTGACATATACATGGCACACACGCACACACACATGCACACAAAGTACAGAGAGCCAAAGTCGTGATGTCACTTTTGGACTGGCTGCTATTCTAGCTTCTGTAACTCAATGCAATATCTCCCAGGGTTTAGAATACATATTCTAAGATAAGTGAGCATCTATCACATCAGTTACTATTAGAAGTTGAACCCTTTAATGATTTAAAAAATAAAATAAACTGGTGATAATCAATATTTTCCGTTATTGTCTCTCTTTCTCTCCTGTGCTGTAGACCTCCACTGCTGTCTGAAATCTATTAAATGCACATATGAGCCACACTGTTACACTGGATCGCATGTTATTTCACTGTAGTGAACATTTTCACTGTAATTTTGAGTAAATACTCACAAGCGCACCAAATGAGTATTAATGCATGGCTGAAAATAATCCCAAATAAATGCACTATTCACTCCTACTACAGTGCCCAGACATTTTAGAAGATTATTTAGGCCATTTATATATAAAATGAACATACAGTAAATGAATAAAACTATATATTTTTGAATGTTTTTAAAGATTCATGGGACTTGTTGAATATCATCAGCCATAACCTTTAAAAAACAAATAATTTCTTATGAAAAAATAACATGTCTTTGCATTCATTTCTCTCTCATTCATGATATCAACCCTTGCTTTCTATTAACGTCATCTTTCTTAACTGTAATTTTTGTCCTCTGAAAATGTGCATGCCACCCTGCTATTGCTACAGCCACGTCTGTACAGGGAGACTGACTTGTCCATCAAAGCAGCCACTTGACTGGGCTCAATCTGTCAAGATGATGACCTTTAACCTGTGATGGGCCTGGACTTGTGGGAGATGGTATTCACAAAGTATATGTACACTATATGCACTTCACTATGTCACTTTGCTTAGGAACGTGAATACACAATGCAATATTGTTTAAAATATTTTTTTTTGCACACATACTACATGAGTGCACATACTGTTCCTGTGAAGCACGTTTATGCACACTGGCCAAGGGTTTTGCATCGTATATAGTTTCTAATTTCAGTTTATTTTATAGTGGATTTCTCTCCTCTTTTCTACACAAGTATTTCCTCCCCAGAAAAACCAGAGCATTAGTTGTTTCAGCAAATGCACAAAAACAACATGAGACCCAAACCACATTGTTTCCCAACCTTAATCAAGTAGTCATTTTAACCCAAACCATGATCCTCCAGTAACCCTGAGTTGTTTTTTTGTTGTGTGTGTGTCTTACTCTAATCAAACCTTAACTGTAGTGCTGTCAGACCATAAAATGGCTTTAGTTTTGAAACTGTGATGCCTTCCTGCTGATAGTGGCGTCAGATGAGAAAACACGTGTTTTTCTAAGGGGCATGGAGCATATTTTGTTGTTTAAAAATTGGAGGACTTGTTTGGTTTATGATGTAGTTCTAGTTAGTTTTTCCTTTGCTCAAATCCTTTTAGTATCTCTCAGGGGATCAGCTAAGTATTATCTTAAATCATCTTATTTTATCTGATAAAAACAGAAATAATAAATAAACAAAAAAATTGCCATCTCTGTCTTGACAAATGGAGAGAACTGTATTGTGCAAGGTTATGTTGCCGAGCTGAATTTTTAGTCATTTGTAGTTATCATATCAGAACACCGATGTTCCAGAGTCACTGTGGCTGTCTATGTAAACACTGATAAATTCATACAAACATGAAATAAACACAAACGCACACAGCACCACAAGTCAACAGGTTGCACCCTTTGCATCCAGGGGACAAAAGAAGCAGGACGATAGGCCTCAACATGGCAAGAGGACGCCATTGTCACACCACAATCCCCCTCCCACCCACCCTTTGTTTTACTACTGTCAGGAGAGAAGCCTAATGTAATCATCTTTCAATCCAGACCTGATAATGAGGATTGCCTCTCTCTTTTAATTCATATCAGGTCAGCCCTGTGTTCACAAACTCGTGCATTAAGGTTCCCAAAGGTCCATGACGACTCCTTTGTCTCTAATGGAAGAGTCGACAAACAATCTCTGAGCGCGGGAGTTCAGAAAAACACTGATGGAAATGCAAGAAAGCGGCGAGAGTGAGAAGAGAGAGAAAGAGACAGAGAGAGAGAGAGAGAGACAACAACTGACATCTCAGGGAATTTCACAAGGATGGCTAATCCAATGTGATCAGCGGAAGATTTTAATATTTAAATAGCCAGCAACGCACCAGAAGTTTCTAATTAAATTATAACTCATGCTTGAAAAGCAAAAGTGCATGTGTTGTGGGAGCTTAAATAATTCAGCCCGCCCTATATCTCGTCTTTCTGTTAACCCGGAGACAAATGGCACTTGCTAGGGCTTTTAGACAGGGGGCTGGCACTGTCAGAAACATGAACAACATCAGCTTGTAAAGGGCCTCACCCATCAGGGCCCAAATCCAAACTGACTGGCCTCACTACTGAACAACGTTCCTAACCTAGGAATTAATTTGGTTAATTAATTCATTATTAATTACCTTAAAGGCCACACAACACTGGCACATTGTAAAAAGATGACAGGAAAAAAGCCTCTTCCTAATGAACTGGGGATGTTAATGAGGCACAAGACAACTCTGTTCTGGCTCCTCTCACTATATCATCCTACCTGCTTGCTCTTATTACAAGTTTCCAGCAAAAAAAAAAGTATCAGAAAAGAGTTTATTAATTAATACACTCTTGAAGGATATATGAGACGCTCACAATATCCATGAGAAGCGTAAAATATTTAGGGTAGTAACATTCATATTAATGGCAAAATTACACATACATCTCAGAAATTAAATTAGAATTCGACCCAACATTGATGGCAGAGTCATGTCAAGCATATAAATGTACTTATGGCTCGAGGTTAGAATATCTTTTTTCATTCATTATTTTTTTTTTTTTCCACCAGGTATCTTCGCTTTTGGCTACTCGGCCCTCGCGGCGTATTTCGAGAAAAGAATTACATTTTTGATGGGAACTAATTAAGCAGGCCTTTACCTGAAATTCTTCCAGACTGTTGCGTGTTCCTGAGTTGAGATGATGGCGGTATAACTTATTGAGGGGCACCAAATGTTCTAACTTATGCTCAGGACCAGAGGGAGAGTTGTGAGCGCACAGGTCTGTTTCACAGTGCTTGTACTATGCGTGCTGCGAAACAGAACAGAAGAGATTCTTAAAATAATAAAAAAAAAAACTCAACAAAGAGACTGAAAGTCAATCCCTCCTCAAAGGCCTTTCACTCTTTTGACTAAAACTAAACCCTGGTGTCATAGTCTCTTGCTCTGCCCTGAGAGGGAGAGTCAGCGTTCACATATCCTGCATATGAGACTGCCTGAGAATTACAATACATATACTGGAGCAAACTTCTAAGAGAATAACAGCTCCTGCTGTGATTACTGCATTTGATGGCGGGTACACCTCAGACATTTTGCTGAGTACCCTCTATTTTTCCCTCTACCTGTTTCCCTTTTTTTTCCCCTTTATTCCCATGTCAATGCACAAACAGACACAACTGGCAGAGGGTGGTAAAGTGGTAAGAGAGTGTGGGTGAGGTAGGCAGTATCATGATCTGAGATGATGAAATAAAACAGTCTGGCTGCTCGCTTCTCTTGCTGGCAGTCGTAGAAAAGCCGCAGAGGATTTCAGGTAGGAGGCAGACGCAGACATGAGAGATGTGTCAGCTCCGATACAGTTCAACACAAAGGAGACCAAACACCACAAACTACCAACACAAATTTGTGTCTTGTCCTCAACAACAAGAACAGAAATGAAGGGCTGATTCCAGACTTGGCTGTAGGAGGAGGAACGGGGGATGGGGGATGGGGGGTGGGGGGTGGGGGGATGAGCTAAACTTGGGGATGTTTATTTTACAACTTGGCGAGCACTTTGAGAACATGGAACAAAGACATGTGGTTCTGTTCTTTTGTGCTTGCAGTTCACACAGCCTTTGGCCTCAGTCTTCTAAGGTCCCCAGTCATGACTGATGTGAGCCAGTCAAGACATATAATTCAGATACAAACTACAAGAAAGCAGCAGAGTCCACCCCAAGGAGTCTCTGACACACACACTCACACACACACGCGCGCACGCATGCGTATGCACGACTTTGTGTGCAGCCCTTTATGATTGCAGCTAAGTTTCTAATTGTTCTGATCATAAAGAAATACCTTTCAAGAAGCTTCTGTTTCAGACCCGCAGCCTGATTAAAGAATGCATGATACTTCAGTGACAAGACTGTATTATTAATTCATTGCAAACAGTGGAATTTGGGTGTGTTACTTTGAAAAATGTTCAAAACTGGCGGCCTGTAATAAAAGCACTGAGAGAAATTCCAACTCATTAACATTTAATCACAAAATTCTCTTTCATATGAAATACCCAATATAGGCTGTCAGAATCAATCAGGTGTCCAGAAAAAGGGAGATGGCATGCCAAAAGGATGGGGAATATGTCAATTGTGGCACTCACTGTTTCTTCTGGCTGTCATATTGCCAGTGCTGCCTTTAAACCGACACTGTTAGGAAATGTGGCTCCGTAGTGCTGCTTTAACACACTCGGGGAGATATGGAAGAAGAAGAAGACGAAGAAGACGAAGAAGAAGAAGAAGAAGAAGAAGAAGAAGAAGAAAAAGAAGAAGAAAAAGAAGAAGAAGAAAGGCTTCTGTTAAAGAACCTTTGCCTGACAGGAGCCAGCACTGGAGGTTGTGTCATCTTTTGGTGTGGGGGACGTGTTCAAAGCCAAGGCTTCTGGGTAATGGGGTTCGATAGGGGATCTAGAGGAACTCTTTACTCATAATTTTATTATTTGGCCTGCTGTCCCGGGGATCCATGCCAGTACTCTTGCCTACACCTTCAACTCAACTCTTTGAAAGCTGGAGGTTGGCCCTCGTGTAAATACTGGTTGTAGGGACGCACAACTAGGATCAGGATGATCCAGATTTCCCATCTTGAGGGGCAGCGTAGAGGCAGAGTGCGACTAAGGCAGGAGAAAGCTGAGCTCAGAGAATGAACTTTAAAGTATGTACATGTCACACCAAATATTTGGCCTGTCCAACGTGGGATTATAAGACGCTGTTGTATGTCAAACATAAAAAATACAGCAACATTTCTTCTAGTAATACATAGACGATGCCAACAGAAAGATCCACACTATTGCAAAGACAAAAATTGTTTAAAGTCCACAAAATGATTGATATTAGGAATCCTCACGTTCTCTGTGTTGAAATCTCCTTAATTACAAATGACTAATTTTTAACTTGATTCCCAGCAGTCAAACAGAAAAATGGCTACCACAAGAGTGACATTTGTTTGACAGACTGGAAAAGGAACATTATGGGACATACAGTAAAATGGCTGATAACATACTAAAATGTGTTTTTGTTTTGCAGAAAACATGATGCATTATTTAATATTATATTTTTTTATTTGTTTTCATTTTCAAATTTTGTTCCATCCATTGCAAAAGCAAAGCTGAAATGTTTGTTTTTTTTTCCTCCGCCAGACCCCTGAAATACAAGTTACAGTAATTAAACCGGACTCACTAGCTTCAACATTAGAAGTACAGTGTGTAGGCTCAGCAGCATTTGTGCTTGTGTCATTACTTTCTCACTTTTTCAAAGTATCTTGGAAATGTTGTGGCATGTTGGCCCAGATAATATTCCGTGCGACAGTTTAGGTTTTATTTTTATGTTCGTCTATACAGAGAAGCGAAAAACAACACAGTATTTGGCTGTAAACTACACCTGTGTACACAGCATGTTCAAGGAGAAATACAGTGAATCAGATTCTTACTGCCCTACTGAACTAAATGACGAAATCATATTGATATCTTGATAGGTTTATGGATCAATAACACCTACTTAGTTCAGGCTTTCAAAACTCGCTTTACTGTCATTTCAGAAGGTTTCTAAGACTGACCTATATGAGGAAGCGACCAGCGAGACATTTTATTCTCAAGCAAAAAAGCAGTTCAGCTCTTATTAGCTGCCCTGATTGTGTCTGTTATGAAACAGATATTTTATTTTTTTTTGTCAGCGAGCCTAAAAGCCGACATACTTCAGAGGGACGAGTGAGGAGGGAACCAGAGACCTTCTGATGTCGCAATTTTATCTGGTTACCGATAGAGGTTGACAGAGGTCAAACATGATATAATGATTTGCATCAGAGTGGGGTTTTATATAAAATAAGCTGGGAAGAATCTGTAGCCTCATTTTGTCGAGTGACTCAAACTTACACCAAATATGAAATACAGTATGTGCTGCCTTCTCTATCTGTCTCAAAGAATGACACCACGTTACGTGAGTTTACAAATGTTTTGACTTCATTGCCTTCGTGTCACTCGTGACAGACATGCCTCTGCCTCTGGGGGGCAGGGTAAGCACTGTGTTTGCGATGCTATCAAAATGGAAAAGTGACACTCAAACTGGAGGGGCTACAGGGACAGAGGAGGAAAATGTTTCCCTGCCTTATGTGGTGGCACTTCATCTCTTCCTGTCCTTTTGCAGACGTGTTTTATTTGACAATTTCATCCTGTCTCATTCCTGTCATTGTGGATCCCCAATCCTGTGTCAATACAGAGCAATTATTTCCTGCAGTGAGAGCTTAAACTGAGAGAATCAGCACAGGTCTAAATACAAAGAGAAACAACTAAGTATGAAAGTGACACTGGACTTCGCTCACCACCTCTACCTTTTTTTTTTTAATAGGCATTTGTGCATATTTTGATTTTCTGAATTTATGTTGCAAAACATCATACATCCCTGTGCTGAAATTACTGAGTTATAAGCTGAATCAGATGACAATATACAGCTAAAACCTTAAAAGCTCCACTGAGTGAGTTTCACCATGAGAGAGTCGAAAGACTCCAAAACAAACTCACAGCAAAGAACCTACAGGCTTAACGAATACCAAACCTATCAAATCTCATGGTTTAAAAAAAAAAACATCACTGAATGTTGGCTTGAGACAGGATGCGAACAGCACTCTCCCATGTTTGTACACCCAATCACATACTGCTACTTCCTCTGTAACAGGTGCTATAGCAAAATTATCGTTGATTTGCTCATGGCATACGTACACAGAGGTCATTGTATTATGTGCATAGTTCAGGTCTGTGGAGTCGTTGCAGTACAGCTTGCAATCGGCCTGCGTGAACTTGTGACCTGAAAGCTGCAGCTTGTAGTTTCCCAATAGTGAGTTGATGAGAACCAAAAGACTCAACCGTATGAACGGCTGAACCAAAACCGAGCCGAGAAACAGCTGAAAGTTGTGTAAAACTCCAGTCCGGTTTGTTGATTCTCAGTGGGATCAGTAGTACTAGCAAACCACTTGATTCACTGTTAAAATAACTTCACGTTGCTATAAATTCCACCGACTCCTGTCATCTTTTAAGACATGTTTTTTTCCATCCTAAAGACACAATGTCATCAAGAAATTAAAAATTAAAAAAAAATCCTGAACAGCCATTTCTGGACCTAAATTACATGTTGTGTTGAATTGATTTTGATCAGAACAAATGTTTTTACTGTAAATCCAGCAGAGTGGAGTACAAAAAGGATGAACAACCTGCTGAAGCGCCACTGAGCAGGAAATGACTACAGCACCGGGTACATTCCTGTTTAGCTGACTGTGCACTGTGAACTCCCTTTGGAAGAACAAATGATTTCCCCATGAGGATCAATAAAGCATCACATTATCATTATTATTTAACTAGAGCTCGGACAGATTGTGAACACGGATGTAACACAGGCTGTACTCCTGTAGCCCAACCTCAATACTAACCTACTTGACCTTAGTGAGAACTTCAGCAGCAGGATCATACAGCACAGAGAGAGGCTATAGGTTAGTAGACCCTAGAGCTATGTGAGGGTGCTATTACAACTGTATGGGCTGTTGATCTCTAATGGCTGTGTGCTGGGCTGTAATGGTGCTTGGACAGAGTGGAAAAGAGAAAATAAGAAGAGGTAATCTTGGAAAATGCTGACCTCTGAGCCACAAGAAGTAGGTGAGAAGTGTTAACGGCTTCTTGGCGCTACTCCAAGGCTTTCTTTATAACCTTTGGCCTTTTCTCTCTATAGACTCTAGAGAGCAGACCTCCTCTTATTCAGCCCCTGTACTTACTATGGCTTTTTCACTGCCCTTATTTTAGGGTCAAATGAAACCAAACACCAGTCTTACCGTAGGCACTTTCTTTGTCGTCCTCTGACCAGAGACTTCATTTTTGCATGTGTCTGTGAGGAAAGTCGTGAGATGTTAGTAGGCGAGACTTTAACTTGATTTCAAATGCTCTCAAGTTACCCGGCTCAGTGTGACCGTCTGCTCTGCCTTTGATAGAACATTGATGTTACTGCTTTATGCAAAGATTTGATTGGCTGTATGGAAACAAGGTCCCCATCTACATAGATGGACGATTAATGATATTCTGTCAAATTAATGTAAAACAAGCGGGCGCCATCATGAAACCAAAAAATATAAAATATAAATTTATCCCTTTTGGTTTCGGATTCTTTTTCTCAAACGAGGACAAGTGATTTAAAGAGTGAATATGTATTCTGTAGCAGACAAAAAGAAGAGAAAAAAATAGAAAAAGACATTTTTATTTCAATTGGACTTTAAACACAATAAATCTTCACAAGTAAGAAAACAATTTCAATCCTTTACATGAATAAAATTAGCAATATAACAAAGTAAAACATATTCAATTTAAAGACTTTAATACTTTAGGTACTAAAAGGAAAAACTATTCAAGTATAGGTAAACCAGAGTTCAAGTGTTGTAGTCTAGGTAGTCTTGTGCTGCCGGGTAATTTAAACTGTTAATACTTTTCATGATTTTATCATGTTTTACCTGCAAAGTCTTAATTTTCAAAAGAAGGTAACTAAAGCTGCCAAATAAAGTGGATTAAAAAGCACAATATTCAGTAATGTACTTAAGTATAAAACGAAATAATATAAAAACAGAAATATTTCAGTAAGAATCCCACAACCTCAAACCAAACCTCTGGTCTGCAAATGAAATCTAATTAAAATGGGTAGATGTAAAATGTTATGAATAGAAATAAAATGTTATGCCACGCTAAAAATGTAACTCACTAAAAATAGGAAAAAGTACATATACACTGATGTACAAAAGGTTGTCTGAAGAGGACAAATGACAGATGTCAGCTTCAAAGTTGTTACCTTGTCACTAATATGTCGTGACCTACTCCCTCCCCTCTATGCCTCCATCACACCCCTCCAGCCATTAACACAGTTAGGGTCTGGCCAGGGGAATAAGCCTGCATTAGTACAAACAAGTCTGCTGGTGTGATATTGATGGTTGTCACTGCCATCGGTTGTTTGGACCATGAACATTTTCAGAGCGGTGTTTTCTAAGACTTCAACAAGCATGTATTAACCCTATCTAATTGATCATATGTGATTTGATTAACTACAGGCTTTTTCTTTAACAACATTAAGCCAAAGACCAAATGAAGATATCCACATGCACAGTATAAAAATCAATCAAGACCACACACACACATAAGCACACACACGTGCTCTCGCAGATCTCCTGATTAAGACTGACTCAGTGCTTGCACACCTCATCAACCCTGCGCGACAACTCCCCGGAGAAAACAGGCCTCATTATGCCAGAACAAAAACAATGACACCCAGTGCTAGCTGTGACTCTTTTGCTAATGGACGAGCCGAGCAGGGAAGGAGGCAGATGTGGATCTATGGGTTAAGGCCCGTACCGGGAGCGCGCGAGCATGAAACCTGATGTGATAGCGTGCCTCGTGGGCAAGTATTATTCCAACTGTATATCATTAGCAGGGTGCGTTTTCTAATTAGCAATAGGGCAGAATAATGAATACAGCTCCATTAATCAAAAGGTAATATATGTAAAAGTACTGTTTTATGGCCTTAGGGAAGAGCGTGAAAGGTAAGAGAGAAAACACAAAAATGAGATGGAATGTGAAAACAGCTATCATTGCCTTGCTGAAAAGAACATTGCTTTTCATATTCATTTACACACATTCTTTTATGCAATTTATGGTGCTTGCTCTTTGGAGCCCAAATAGAGTGGATTTGAAGTGGGGAGAGTGAAACAAGAAGGGGAAATTTGAGTCAGCACAAGCCCTCCTCCTCTGTTCAAATTATAGCACAAATTGTTGTCTTACATGGTAATTAAGGAGGTATAGTGTGTGTCGTATTCATCGGTAGTCTTTTCCTGTTTAGCCGACTACAAGTAAAAATGATTTTACCTGGTCTGGAAAGTCATTAGCTCAGTGTGGTCAGCCCACATAAAAAAACATATAAATGATGTAAGGTCCCTGATCTAACAACCATAAACAAGTGAAATGAGCTCAGAGGTTCAACCTTAAACCTGTCTCTATGCATTAGAGGATTTTTATATCATATTTTAACATATTTTAAAACATTTCTCTTTTTACTTTAGTCAAATAACAAAAATTCTTATCCAGATCAATGAGTGTGACATGGAAAAGCAGCAAAACCTCACATTTGAGAAGCTGAAATGTGAATGTGCGGCGTTTTTCTGCTTGAAAAATGAACTGAAACGATTAACTGATTAGCAAAATAGTTGCAGGTTAATTGTCGATGAATCTGCTTTAACGTTGAAAACTTTGAAGGTCATAGTTATATTGCACTGATAAATATCACCCTTGATTGATCAGGTGACAGAGAGGAAATATAAGAAATAAAAGCTAAGGAGAGAGGGAGAACAATGGTCTAATTAATCTGGTCGCAGTGGTATTATCTATCATCTGATCTCTCAGGAGAGTGCCGGGGGAAATGTGCTCAACTGTACAGATGTACTGCAGGTGAGATGCCGTAATGTTAGGGATGGGGGAGACAGAGAAAGAGAGAGAGAGAGAGAAGAAATTGGGAGGCAGAGAAAAAAAAAGAGGTAAAAGGATGGAGAGAAAAATAGAGGGATAATAGATGATCTTGGTGCCTCTTCAAAAAATGTTTGAGAAAGCATTTAAGCGATCTGATATTTCTGCTGCCACAACACTCCTGGCTACTTTACGCTGAATCTCCAGCTCGAGCCTTTTTTCATACATTTGCACCTCGCATCCAAAGTGAGCAAAGCCATCTCCTTGTGACAGCAGCCCGGGCTTTTAAATGCATTCTAAGATATAAATAAAGTTTGCTGAGCGGAAGCTGCAAATGCATTTATCCACCCCTACAAAAACATAAGGATGAATCCTGAAGTCTTTGTGAGAGGGGAAAAAATAGAAATGTCATTAAATTCCTCTGAAATATAGATCACTTCACAGGAAAAGACAGTTGGCACGCTGGAAGTCAAGTTTATTCAACTCAACTTGGTGCTGAAATAATTTGGTGAAGGTCTGTGTACAGTATAATTTTGGATTTAAATGCAGAATCATTTACTTCTCAGATTTAAGTACATTTTAAAGTCATTTAAATATAAAAACGCATTTGCTTCATGTTTTTTGACACCTTTCCATCAGTAAAAATAAAACACGAGTAATCACTTGTGCAATTATCACATTTTACATTCAATATTTACGTTAAATTGCTGTCTTCTAGCTGATTTTATTGACAAAAACAGGCCTAAAAATGAAAAGAAGTCATAATTACAAAGTCAAAGAGCAATAAGAAGTGTAGAAGATTGTAAAATAATCAAACTTTGTCATGTTTGTTGGCTTCAATGAACAGAGAAGGAGCTCAAATTTTAGAGAAGGAAAAAAAAAAAAGGGGGGAGATCGTCTCTGACGTGCATATGATTCTCTGTGATTTGACATGTTGTCTCAACCATGATTTGTTGCCACTCCCCAGAGAGCAGAGTTAAAAGACTTGGAGTGACTTGAGGAAGACATACACTTTAATCACGTTAGCGAAGTTTCATGAAAATTTCAGATCAAGATGCCAACATCTGCTTTCCATTATTAATCACTGTTGTCACCACAAAGAAGATCCTGGCAACATGATACACTTGACTTCTGAAGTTACTTACTTTCGACTGTAACACAGGTATTACTGTCGCACACACACACACACACACACACAGGCACACAAATTGTACATGCACACATTTTCCTGCACGCACACACGAACATATAGAAACATGTTTGGTAAAGAAAAGATTACATGTCATTTATGAAAATGCACACACACAATTAAAAGACGTATGAAAAAAAGGGTTCGAATAATAAAAACTTAAAGAAAAAAAACAAAACAAACCATATTAAATGAGTAAATGGGACTGAGAGACTGACGCGTTAGTGAGAAAGACAGAATAAAAGAGAATCAGATCAGCTGGCTTTTTTGTGCCTTCTTCTCTTCACTTAAACATCATGCTCCTCCCTGTACTTAAAAGCAGGCCTTCCATGTCTATTTTCCCATTCTATCTTATCAGTGGCATTTATCTCCTAACGAGGGTAATGATATCAGCAATATCAAAGTAGCACTTTTGTCATGTTGCATTAGGGTCCCTCCCCCTCTACCTGCTTACACACCTCTGATCAACGATTGTTTGCCGAGATAGCGAGTGAAAGACAACTATTTATGTATAAAAGAGAGCGGAGCCTGTCGTCTGCTTGGCAGTTGATCATCCTTAAGCAGCTCACCACCTCCTAACAACCTACATCTCTTTCCATTCTGCCTTCTTTTTTCCCTTTTTTTTTTTTTACTTTGCTCAGGCTGTCTTTCACTCCTCTCTTCATGTGGACTGGGTTATCCGATCAGACTGTAAAACAAGCCAGCGAAGGGACGCCTGACAGCGCCAATTAGAGAGGACAGAACGGCGAGCCCCTTTCTACATGCATTACGCTAAATAAGGCTTTTGTGTACAAAGAATTGCAGGGAAGAAGTGTGGACAAGCCTCACCGGCTATTTTGCAAACAAATGAGCTTCAGTGCTTGTTGTGGTGCCAAAACATGACAGATTTGCTACACAGTTTGCATGAGAAATTTACTCAAGATAATTCAAATTTAAACAGAAGCACAGACTTGTATGTGTGCGGTGTTGGTACATAGATATGAATTAGTGTTAGAGACAGATATAAACATACAGTAAAGTGGCCTGACATCTTTTCTCAGTATCATGCAGCTAAACTTAAACAGTTTTTTTTTCAGACTCAGCTGTAAGTGATTCCAAATTGTATTTAATCTAAAGTAGGAGTAGTAGTAGCCACTGCACTAAAACAGTATGAAACCATTTTTTTTTGCAAAACGTTAACAATAAAATAATAATACAAAAATAATGCCTGTCTTTGACCTAAAATCACCCTTAAGGAGAGTTTTCTCAGGGTCAAACATGACTTCAGCTTCCCTATGTGGAGCAATTAACTGAACAAATGCGTGTAAAAAAAAAAAAAAAAACTTCCGTATGTAACTTTAAGTTTCAGGAGTTTTCAAGGCGATTTTCAGAGTTTCAGAGTGAAGTTTTACACCAGCACTTACACTGCAGTTATATTTTATCGGGTGATGAAGGATCATCAGTGTGCAGATGGATCAGTATAGAGAACCACATTACATCACCACCAGATGGCGCTTTAGCCCTTTAGATCTGTCTTCCTCTCCCATGCAAAGAAACGCACACACACACACACACACACATACACACACACACACACACACACACACACAGCCTGTATGAATGAACTGATTAGGCCCCATGTAAACAGGCTGCATCTAGTATAGCATTAGATTCATATGAGAAGCTCTGGCATGATGCTACTGGACCTCACATTCATTTATTTATAAGGATGTCTGTAGTTGCTAATGAATGCATATTGCAATTATTAGTATTCTGTCAAATATTTAGCATTATAGTTTATTTATTGCATTTGGCCTAGCCTTCACTGCATAGTTGTGTTTTGTGTAAAATTATGTATGCTTCTGCTTTAATGCAGTCTTTGCAATGACATTAACAAATTCCCTTCTTAGTCAAAATCAAAATTTAAACAAGTTCCTTTTTCGTACAGCTTATTTTTTAAAATTATATGGTGCAAATAAAATGAATAAATGGCTTAAACCTGGTTATGGAAATTGAAAGAGTATTCATCTTCGTGTTGCTTTGAACAGATACATTTTAAACAAGCCACAAGTATAAATGTGAGAACACACATGCACAGCAACACCTCACTTGCCGTTTTTCATGACAGCACATTAGACTACAGCGAGCTGAGATGCAGTGCAGCGAGAGCACAAAGCACGCTGAGGCAGTGGGGTTCAAGGAAACAATATGAGATCGATATGCACGCGCCTTTCTGCTTCTCCGAGGTGTGCGGGGCCTGAATGCCCGGCGGTGCTGCTCTTCTAACACAAGCTTCATTACCACACTGCAACACGGGGTCTCTTATCAGATACAATAAGAGAGGGAATGAAGTGAGACAACAAGGAGAAGCACTGGGGAAGGCCACTGAAGGCGAGGCTGATGCTTCTCAACGTCCACACACACACACACACACACACACACACACACACACACACACACACACACACACACACAATGTTTTATCTTAATCGAAATGATGTCAGAGCTGCTGTGCTCATATAGAGACAGGCTGACAAAAAACTAAAACCTCACCAGACCCGCTACACATGCACATAAACAAAAACACAATATTAATTAAAAAAGATGACAGAAAAAGGATGAAAAACAAATCAAAAAGGGCGGTATTCATGTATGAGAAGCTGTCCGATTATGGTTTGTGCTTCAGCGCTGCAACACTGACTGACTGAAGGACTGATGGTCTGTGGGAAAGACCTGCCTCAGCCCTTCACGCTCCCATGCTCATCGCTCAGCCACCCAGGGAACTGTGTCCTTCATGGGACCTCCACCTCACACTGCCCTGGTAGCGCCTCGCTACCTTTCTGCCTCTCTGCGCTTCCACCTCTGCATCTGCGCAGGGAAAGGGACGGGCTTTGCTAATTGGTGATCAGGGATGGGTGTTGCACTAGAGGGTGGCCTCTTGATGATGGGGGCCAAAGGGTTGGGGTAAATGTGAGGGGCGCAGGCAGTTGTTGAAAGGTTGAAGCTGAATGTGAATGATAAGCCAGAAACACTCACAGCACAACAAATGCTTTCACCTGGGTGCACACACCTTCAGATGGCTGCAGACTTGAAATAATATTGGGGTATTCAAACGTTTAGTTGATGTTTTTACTGGCTTGAACACTGGCTACTTGCTGTTTGATCAAAAAAATAAACACTATATCTGACCCCCACACTTCCTTGGGCATTTAATTTGCCTTTGCCTATACTGCAGGTAGAAAAAACATTTGCATAGCGTAGGACAGCAGAGAAATGAACAGCCTCCTGTGTCCACGCTTCAAATGAACAAACAGCTGTGTTGCTGCTGGAGCTGAACAGAGGCATCGAGCCGTGTGGCCAGCCCCCTGCCCTCTCCCTGTTGCCTTGGCTGGCTGTAAACAGACTGAGAGGCAGGGAGGTCGAGGCACGCTGCCTGGGAGCCCAGGCACCACCAAGGCACGCTAATTACAACAATAATGGAGCCTGATCGCAGGTCCTTGCAGGCCACGTCTCTTAGTAAACTACCTCTATGTATACTAGCTACCGATGTTGCTTTTTCCTGTTGTTTGAGATTAGCACGTAGCTGTTCTCTGTACCCCACTAGGGGGATGCCTGGGCTGGTTAGAGCATGTTAAAAAGGCCCCCAGCTCCGGCTGAGGCAGCAGGCCCTGGCCTAGCATAGTTAGGCCTAATGAGCAGGCGTTAGCGTAAACATGCGTTAATGCTGTGGGGAAACAGGCAGGGTCGGGTCAGGGAAGTGATGTTACCGGTAGGGTGGCTAGCACACCAGAGCTGGGGTCCTGATTAGTGCTCATAAATAATGCAGCAGGCGAGGCCGGTTGGAGAACGGGATTGGCTGTAGTGAGGTGAGGCTGCATAACGATGACAGGGGACCTGTGTGAGGTCGCAGCGAGTCAGGCTCTGCTGGTAAAGCTTATGATTCAACTAAAACCATGACATCCATGTAAGGAGTGCTCATTTACTTTGTATCATCACCGAGATTGCGCTCCTGTTTTTATAGCTGTGATGGTATTAACCTCACGTGTGAGTCTGCTCACTTTTAGATGACATATGCTACCGCAGAGCTGATCATTAACCCTTGTGTGGCAGAGATGTGGAGTGTAATGTGGCGGACACGGCTGCAGGCTACAGCCAGTAGGGCTTCACACTTGGCTATGTGTCAGTTTGAGAGGCAGTGAGGGACAGAGTTCAAAGGTCAAATCCATTACGGAGGATTGAGAGGGAGTTTCTGTTTGAGGGCGACATGTCATATGTTGCTATGGGAACGTGGGGTATGAACTCTGCCCTCTGTGAACTTCAGCTGAGACCAGAGGAGAGAGTGAGACTCAGGGGCTACCACGCAAGTCCATTAAATCACTGAATCAATCGGCACAAAAGGAGAAGGACAGTCTGATGCAGATGGAGGAAGTGCTTCATTACTCAACGACTGGACAAATATTAAGTGATTCCATTAATCAAAAATGTATTACAAAATACGCCTTAATTCTCCCTGATCCCAAAATCTTCTCGTAGCTGACGGTGTTGTGAAAGTCAGCACAGTTCAAGGTTGAGAATCAAAACATCAACAGCGAGCAGTGAAGAAATATTGCCACTTTGGGCAAATTTTTCACACTATCACAAAATCACCTTCTCTGTGGCATGGGTTATGTGACATTTCTAGTGTGACTTTGCTGCACCTCAACAGGCACTCATTAGTGTTGTTATTCATTTGACTGTGATGCACTTTTCTGAAATCACAAATGTGTTGCCCTCCTGTCATGTGTTGTACAATGTGTCACCTGAGGATAAATTTAGACCTGAACATTGTACATTTTATTGCAATATGAATTTAAATTCTTTAATATGCCATTGTTTCAGTGTTTATGAGCTCATATTTATTGGTAAAAAAAAGTTTCATATATATAGAAAGCTTGAAGATATAGACATAGTAGTTTCTGTATAGGTACTCAAAGGTTTTTGAGGAGATGCATACTAGTGAGAAGACTTAACACCCGTTGGTACTACTGAGTGATAATACAGTAGTCCAGCAAAAAAGTTGAACCAGGCTCAACTTATGCTGCAACGCAATGTGACGTCTTCCGGCAATGTGCTGTGTTGGCCAGTCACATACAAACAAAAGATTAAATAGTTGCCACCGTGATCATTTTCCAGAGCTGTAAAATCCTGTCTATGAGTATTACAAACCACTGTCTGGTGTTTTGGCATCTGACAAGCCCCATAAACTGTGCATAAATCTTTTACTTCAATTGGCCTTCCTAGATTACATTTCATTGTCTCACCGGTACCTTTAACAACACAACCACCAATGCAGTTTTAACGCAGGACTGTTTAGAGTCTACAGCCATGCTAGCGGCCCTGAGAGGCTGCACTTAGGCACAGCGGTGCATTGAGCTAAATAGTAACATCAGCATACTGACATTTGCTAATAAGCACAACACACAAAGTACAGCTGAGGCTGCTGGTGGTACTGGAGGAAAAGTGAAGGGGTCAACGGATCACCAAAGTCAGTGAGATCCATCCTCTGGGGACCATGAATGTCTGTACAAAATGTCTTCGAAATCCATCAAATAGTTGTCCAGATATTTAAATCTGGACCAAAGTGGTGGACGGACTGACTGACCGTCAGACTGACATTGTCATTCCTAGGGCTGTGCTGCTAGCATGCCTAAAAAATGAACAGACTACATAAAGGTGCAACAATGTTATAGCATACTAACATTAATCCTTTTCTGTGATTTACCCACCTGTGAAGTAAAACTCACAAGAATCATTAACGTGCAGGTAAATCAAGGGCTTTTCAAACCAAATTACACTTTAGCCTGTATGTTCCACACCTTTGCTGATATTTAAATGATTTTGATATCAAATCCAGCTACACCTATTCTTTCACAATTTGATCTGTCTGTCATCACAGTTCAACAACTGAGATAGTTTGATGTACGGTATGACAGTAAAACACTCCTTTCCAAACATTTATCCTCATCTCCATTATGGATTTCGCACCATGGAAGTATAACATACAGTAAGACACAGATTAGTACTCATGCTGGTAGTTCATATTGCAAGGCCAAAAAAAAAATCACCAGGAATGTGAAAAAACAAGATGTTCTCAAATTAACCCTAACTGAAATCAGAGAAAGCAGTAAGGTGAGACCAAACAAACGCCCCAGGACTTGGATACCTGATCAATTAGTCCCCAGGAATCCACAAAGGTAGCAGCTAACCCAGTGTGCTTCTGTTTATTGCGAAGGTCTTTGGGTGCACAGGAACCAAAACCTGTAGTACAAAAAAAAAAAAAACAACTGGTGAGAAATCAAACATTTCAAAAAGCAGAAAATTGGAGAACCTAACCAGGAATTAGCAGTCAAAACATAAGCCAAACTGGAGCTGGAAAACACAAGGTCGGTCCATTACATTTTTTGGCTGCAACAACCATATCGCACACACAGACACATGCTCTCACTTGCACATACAGACATGCACACACTCGCATACACATACACCATTCCCTCTCCACACACAATGATGGCTCAGAGTCAAGTCCAGACGAGGGCATGCATCTGAAACCAAGAGTGAATCCATATTACATGTGTAGTGCGCTGTCTGTCTGGGTCCGGGTCATCAATTATGAATAGAAATATACAGCCTCCACAGCCTAGGCCCTGGTGTCTCTCCACTTGTAAAGGATTTCTTAAAAGGGGGACAGACACACAGGTTTGTCATTCAGATGCATGCCCAGGACTTAAGAGACAGACAACGAGAAGGTTTCCTGTTCTCTTACACTTCCTGCCTGGGGAACTTTCTTCTGCTTTCATTTAGACCAGTCCCTGTTGTGCTGAACTTAAGTGAGGCATCAGAAACTTGTACTGTAAAATACTAACAGCTACAATATTGAGAGTTGAGTCAGATACACATAATGATGTGATGGTACATACCTGCATGGCTCATAGGCCTCACTCCTTTCTATTAGGAAAAGCATCACAATGGCAGTAAAGTTGTGACCATCTCCTACGTACAGTATCTAATATCAATCCAACATCAAATATAAAAACCCGATACGTGTGTTCTTGTTGCTCTGTAGCTGTTCAGAGGAAAAACAATAACAGCAACAACAAAACAACACAACGGTACATCACAGCTACTGTCTGCATAATGTTTCTCCTGTGGAGAAGTCATTAATCATAACTAAACATCCCAAATCTTCTAAGAATTAAACAAAACATCCCACCTTTGTGTGTGTTTATGTATAAATCTAACACACTTGGCTACAATGCAGCAGGCATGGAATTACAGAGCACATGTAGCTGGCAAAACAAATTTGCAATTCTCCTTGTCTATTCCCAAACCCCCAGTGTACTGCACATGCCCTCTAGAGACAGAACAAACAGCGGTTAAGATGTTTAAAAGGCTTTGCTTTCTTAGATACCTGTGCAGCTGAATACCAATAGACTGCTCTTACATTAAGGGGGGTGGTGACAAGGTACTACATTTAGAGCTAGCAGGGAAATGCTAACTCCTCTGGTTTCCTCAAGGGCAAAAATGTGCTTAATGCCTTTGCGTGATGTTATATGAAGGTGTGTCTTGTGCATTTGTGGCTTATTCTGTCTGCCTATTCAGTCGGTGAGCTGAGGTAAACACTGTGGCCCCACAAGTGTGCTGTAGTCCTTTCGACTAGTGGGACATATCCTACTGGTTTCTAAAAGGTCATTGTCATTATTGTTGCTTAGCAACCTTGTATGGGGAGCCATAGGTGTACTCTGTACAGTAATTGCAGATGTGTATGCTTAGATGCCGAAGATCATGGGAAAATAAAATGTCTGATGGACCCAACAGATAACACTGATCTATTTTGTTATGCTTATTAAACGGATGCTGTTGAATGTATTCTGTGTTTAAGTATGTTTCCATCTGCCTGTTTTTGTAAGCATTCTGAATTTGTGTAAAAAAAAATTGTCAAGGAATCTTCCATTAAAATAACAAAATATATATACTGCATTTAAAACAGTTTTTTTTACTTGACTGAAGTGGAAAACACAAAAAGAAAAAAAAAAAGAAGAGACGTTTTCAAATAAACAATGATGTTGCAGAACCACCTATTTCTGCTTCTTCTGCTTGTGATTTCTGGCATAAGTGTGTAGATGCAGCATCCTCTAAACTTTATGCCTGTTCCACCAAAAAGCCCAGGAAAAAAATTGAATGGGAGCAGAGAAAACACCACATGGTTTGTGTGGACAGGGGAAACAAATTAGGAAAGGAAATAGCCATATTTCTGCATGTGGGCAGCAGCAAATACTTAACTTGAGCTTTTGAAAGTTATATTCTCTATAATTTTCATTATATAAAGCCACATTTTGGATACTATTCATGGCCAGCATTATTTCAGCAAAATCAATTCAGTGTATTTGCATTCTGTAATTACCTTTTTAAACAGTAGTTTGTCTGAGTCCGCCTGTCCCAGTTCAGTATTACCGTGTGAATCAACATGGCTGACTGTCTTCTTTAGTCTTTTTGAGTCCTACACTTTTTGGATTAAGCTATAAACAGATACAAAATTGTCTTTTCTTCTTTCTGCTCAGTTGTGACAGAGTCACAGCTTAAGGCATGTTTGCTGCCCTAAGTGGTCGATAGTCATTTCAAGTGGAACTCTGGGATCTCTATTATTAAAACACACTTGCTGTCACCACCTGTAACCACAGGTATCGACAAATTAACTGAAAGCTTAAGGGGGCGTATCATGCACATTTCCAAGTCTATATTTTTATTCTAGGGCTCTACTGGAATATCTTTGCAGTTCAAAAAAAATCTGACTTTTTATGCAGCGCCTCAGTTCAGCCTCTGTCTGAAACAGGCCGTTTTAGCTCTTATCTCTTTAAGGCCCCCCTCCTGATGAGCCCACTCTGTTCTGATTGGTTAGCCTCTGGAAGTTGCGTCTCGGCAGACTTCCAGCCGTTTCGGGAGCTACGAAAATGGAAACCTCTCAAGCACATCTGTGCATGTTCGAGCCTGAATCCTATCTGAAATATGCGAGTGGACAACGCAATCAACCCATGGAACAACCTTAGCAACAAAGACTACCAATGGACGGCCGTTTGTGGGCGTGTGCGAACAATCTGACGCCATCACAAGGAGGAAGTAGAGGCAACTTCGCAAACAGAGCATTCAGAACAGGCTGAAGCCCTGGTTTTTGACTTTCAGGGAGCATTTTTACATACATTCACCTCAAGTTTCGGACCTTTGACAATGTTTAAAATTTGACATCATAACAGTATAAAAACAACAGAAAATCACAAAAAGCATTATATGTCCCCTTTAAGGATAATACATTTTGATATTTTTTCCCGTTGGTTGCGCCCTTTTGACAATATTCATACTTGATGGATACACACATGGATTCACATTTTCATGAGCAGACTCTGAAGATCAATTTTCAAATTTGGGAGGAAACATCCAACAAGCACGCCAGAATGTACGATGTAAATTCAACGTTTTATCCTAAGTGCTGCACTCACCGACTTGACAATACTTTATTGAGGATGTGGAATTTTCACTGGATGTTTTTACATCCTGTGTGATGATGTCTACCCAGGCCTGGATGGAAGTTGGTCTGAGTTATACAGTAATACAATGTTAAAGCCAGTGTAAGGTATGTACAGAGCCCAGTATAGAGGCGGAATGATCTCTGAGTCATGTCCCATTTGTGGAGGTTGATGGATTTCCCCCTTGCTCTGCTCCCTCAGCTCAGTGGGGAGAAGGCAGGGCTGATAAGGTGATTTATCTGCACCTTTCCACCTCCTGTAATGGATGGCACATCCACCTTTCCCTGAAACTTCATCATCTCACAGCTGCACCCCCTCTCTCACGAAGAGGTGTGGGAGAGAAATGAAACAGACATGCTACACTGAAAAAAAAAGAAAAAAAAAAAAGAAAACAGACTAACCAGATAGTGACTTCTTTTCCACACTTTCTCATTAAGGTTAGGAGAGTGTGGGGACATGACACTTAGCACTCTGAAGCCACTAAATCACTCTGCAACATCAAACAGAACCAAAATATTGGAAAGATCCTGACTTCAGCTCATTCCTTCAGCTTTAATTGATTCCTCAATTCCTTCATCTGGCCTCAGTCCTTTGGGGTCTTGCTCTGTGTTTCCATGGCGTAGCTACAAAGGCTGGACAAAATGATGGGAATGCCCAACATACAAATAAAGAGTAGGGTGCTGCTATGAATTTATACAGTGTTTTGCAACTATTCAATTGTCCATGTTGACCAGGCAGTGAGTTTTGAATTGTAATACCTGAACAACAAAGAAGGTTGTTTGTCAGTGTCTTCCAAAATGACTCATATGACCTAAAATATGATCTAAAATTATCCAGTGATTCACAAGCTAGATTGAAAAAAAATTGAACCAGATTTTGTGTTAATTATTTTGCAGTCCTTCTGATTTATCTTGGTACCAATGTTGGGAAGAAAACTGCGTTTGTTTGGAACACACTGAACATACAGATCAATAGTTGAAGAGGACATTATGCTACAGAAGTGGTTTGAGAAGTTTCAGTGAATGTTTTCATATGTTTTGTCCCCTTTTTACACACTTCTGGGTTGCCATCGTAACTACTGTGAATCCAAGCTGACCACAGCTGGAGCTCTCCACGAAGGAGGAAACTACAAGCCCTTTAGAGCCACCTGATAAACTTGGAGGAGGTGAGTATTTGATACTGGAAATATACTGGAAATATACTAGGTAATGTTGGCTGAGTATGCCTTTAAGGCAACTAAAACTATTTGGTTATTATAAGTTTAATGAAAGATTGTGGTCATGGTTATGGTTAGGGAAAGGTCTTGTTGATCATGTGCTTTGAATATCAATCCATGTATGTTGTATGTTGTTTCAACAGAAGACCACTGCTGCCAATTTCCTTGAGAGCAGTGATTATTCTGAAGAGTTGTTGTTGTGTTGCTGTCATCATGAGTCCCCCCTTCTCTTGCCCGCGCGCTGTATCTCCAGTCGGTTTAGTCTTCTCACATTTGCAAATGACCAAAAGTGCTAACAGTACATTGGATTCTTTTTAAATTATTAAAATATTATTAAACCAATTTTTAAACTGTCATTATTGTTTTGACGTCGCCTGTTGAATAATTCTGCACCTACACTCTATTTACTTTGAAAACAGATATAAAAGTGGTGATAACATTTCTTCTAAAAGCTCACATTCTGCTAATTGGCTCTTGACTAACATGAGTCACCAGCTTTGATGCCCAAGTTTTCATACAGTGTTTAATAAATACAATCCAATGGCACTAATTTAGCGTATCTGAATCCGTATCTGTACTCTCCTCTGTAAACAGCTCCTCAGCTTTCCTTAAACATATTTATGATTTTTACACCACAGAGAGGATATCAATTAACCTCAGTGGTCAGCATTAGAAACACAGCAGCGTGCCGCTGGTTTCTGCTTCAGTGCCTCAGGCCGCTGGCTGACTCACCTATGTTTTAACAGAAGCAAGGAAAGAGGGCGGAGGGATGAGGAGGAGGAGGGAGAGAATCAATAGCAGATCAAAGTGTTTTAGCTTACCTTGGGATGCAGAGAGAGAGAGAGGCGTTGTAATCAGCAAAGACACTGTTTACTCGCCAAGCCTTCCCAAGGCGGAGGGGAGGACTCCAGGCGCTGGGTAGCCTAGCTGCGGTACTTTCAACAACCTATCTGAAATTAGAGAGGGAAACAGAAGAGAATGATGTAAAACAATAAGCTAGTTTATGTCATCTCACTTTACAGAACTGTGCAGAGTTTTCCATATTTAACATGTTTACTTATTATTATAATGTAATTTATAACATGTAGAGTTAAATTGAAAATGCTATATTTTGCTGCTACCTGGAATTGAACTGTTAATATATATATTTTTGGCTGGACCACCAGCAAGGGCCAGCCTTTTAAACACGAAAGTGCGTGGCTGACTGAGTCACTGACCAACTGAGTGATGAAGTTACACTATTGGGCGACTGAGTGATGAAGTTAACTTCATTAGTCGCCTCAGCCGCGTGTCGCATCTTCCTGTATCCATCATTTCAAATTAAAAACCCTCCGGTGTTTCATACACGTTCCAGCCATATACTAGGTTAAACTAGAGGATTCTGTTGTTGGAAATATAAAAACTGACTTGAGGCATGAAAATATCTTATTGGTTGCAGCTGCGCATGTAAATGCACGTGAAAAAGGCAATCATACAATGCAGACAACTGTATTGATTAAAACAAGCACGTTCCCCAACCTTAAGTACTAATTTTAACCCAAAACATGATCCTTGCCTAAACCTAACCAAACCTTAACTGTAGCGTTGTCACATCATAAAATGTATTATTTTTCCACAGTGATTTGTAAAGGTTTTGCGCAAAGGGCTTCAAAGTGTTTCTTGAGGGATGCGACCGTAGTTTGTAAAGTCAAATGTACCTGGGGCAGACTTTTCTGTGGACAGTAAAACTGAGTGTTTGCAGATTAACTCTCAAACCAGTGATAATAATCTACCACTGCTCACACTGAGTATGTAAAATGTTTCTTGTGTTTATTAAATCACCTGCATTTCACACAATTCAACTTTTTGTCAGTTTATCATTATTAGCATGTTAGTAAAGTTGGTTGTTTATCTTTGAAAAAACAGCAAAGTAGAGACCGGAAGGGAAAGTGGAAGGAAGCACAAGTCAGCCACTGGGAAGTTTCATCTCAGCGATCCACATCCGTTGAGCAGACAGCTGGCTGAGTGACATTGACCCATGACACTAACCTCCCTCCACTGCCACATCCTCCAAGCTGTAAAAAGCATGTCTGAAACAACAGGGGTGGGGGCAGAGAGGGAGTGAAATGGGAGAGAGGATGAGGAGGAGGAGAAGGAGGAGGAGGGGTGTTATGCTGAGTGTCCATGGAGGAAAAACCAAAGTGCTAAGATTTGTGAATGAATTAAGGATTGATTCCTCTTTTGGGGAGTTTCATGATAAGGGAAGTGAAGCCTGTTTTCTTCCTTTTTTATTTTCTATTTATTGTCTTATTGTCATTTTGACTCATGTCCTCTTTTGGTCACCAGGGTGGCACCTGACCTGCTGCTTTCTGTCTCCTTCTCTCTCTCTCTGAGCTGAAGTGACCACACACCACACGTGTCACAGGCCTACCAGACAGGGGAAACCAGCAGTGATTTAGCAAACAAGCGCTCAATCAATGGTGCAGTGAAGCGTGTAACACATGCCAGTCAAAACCTATTACGTTCAAACAGCCCTCTTCAACTTCCACTCCACTTGTCCGACCCTTGGGCTGGTAGCCAAAGAGACTGGCCAGAGGACAGCCACAGCGGCACAAGTCAAACTCTTAGGAAGAAAATTGTTTGCAGCTGAATAGGCTCACTAATCTAATTGTTTATTATTTTTTTAATTATTAATTTATTTATAATATATTTTATAAAATCTTGATGAAAATCCAACCGTGTCTACTAATATTTGCAACATCAAATACGTTCTGAAAGAAAAATAAGACCTCCTGGATTTTTATGAACATAATGAGGAAACATTACGCAAAGTTCAATCTGCAAAGTTGCATACTGAACATTTCAGTATGAATGTTATACAGTTCACTTACAACACATTTGATTTGTTTTCCCTATAATATCCAATATTGTTGTAACTAAAGCATGAATATTGGTTATGTTCAGGCAACTCAAGCACTTGGTTAAGATTTAGGTAAGATCATGATTTTGGTCAAAAAATTGAAAAAAAATCAATAGCACTAGGTGGGACGTGTTTACTCTTTCAATATTCAAAATAATTCAAACCTTTACTCAAAGTGTTCTAAACCTGACCACATGTGGGATGCAGGACTTAAACGCGGGGTCTCTGGTGTCAAAGTCCTGGCTTTTGTACACCCATCATCCACCCCAACCACCTCTGGGTTTGCAAAAGTAGTTAAAACTGATCTGCTTCTTGCAGGTATTTTTCAGTGAAAATCAGCAAACCAAAACCAATGAGCTTTAATTATTAATGCTCTATACACTATTCCAGTGTTTCTCAACCTTTTTGGCTTGTGGCCCTTTAAAGCGAAGCAGTCTAGTCGCAACCCCCCCCCCCCCCGTCTAGTCTCGCAATACCAGACAATCAGAGATTTCTGCCTACCGGTTTGTATCTAGACACAAATTTCAATTCACTTTTCTAACTGCGATATTATGATGACTTTATTCAGAGAATACCAGCTGACTGTGCTTCTTCAGTTATAAGGCCTGAGCATACCTAATACTAATAGCACTAGAAAATGTGTGATGATGGACTCAGTCCTCTGGTCTCTTTCCCGGCCACTGTCACTGTTACTTTTTGGCCGTCAGTGCAGTAGTGAGGATCCTGGCATCACCTTGTGATTTACACACATGCATGTACACATGCACTTGCAAAAAAAAACACACACACACCACCCACACACATGCACACAAACACAAGATGAATTTGAAACACGCACACATACAAACACACACACACACACACATAGACACACGAGTTTCCACACACACAGACACACACACACAAGAGGCAGGCTGCGAGCAAGCCGGGTTTTTGTGTAGCACCACATGCGAATGAGGCTAAAAGAAGTGAAATGAACCCTTTGAGTCAAAGAGGAGCTCGGGGCGTGCTGCAGGCAGAGAGCTCAGTCAGAGAGGGAGCTTGGCAGGCAAATGCGCCTTCTGTTGACAGCTTCCACTGAACATCTAATGGCAAGAGATGGGGGCCCACAACCGCTTTCTTCCATGCCATTGGTTTCCCATTTCATCGCATTTAGTAGGGCGCCTCTCAGCGCATTTGTAAATATGTCAAGTCACCATTCATATTTTACAGTTATTAGCATTGTCTCTCGATTTTTTTTATTCTTGAGCGATGTTGTTTTTCTTCTTTTTCTTTCTAAGGAAAGTTCTTTGTTTCAGCTCTTTTTCTGTTCAGAGTTAGAGAACAGGGCTAGGCACTGATGCCTTGGAGACTGGGTAGTTTTCTTTTTTTTTTTTTGGAGAAGGGGTTTATGTATTCTTTATGATGTGATATACAGCCCGGGAGAGGGAACATTGGGTAAGAACATACCAATGCCAGGCTACTTTCTCAGCATGATATGAGGATGAAAATGATATGAGAATATGTGAGCACTTGCTCTCTTTCTGTCAATACCTGAGGCTGCTATTGTAACACATTGGGTTATCAAGATGTTCAAGGTAGTCCTGCACAATTTACGATTTGCTTATCTACTAAAACAACTAAAAACAAACAGCTGCAACAGAATATAGAGCAGCAAAGTATAAGATCCTCTGTATCAAAAATATTGAAAAAGACAATATAGAAGATTATATAATGTATGCAGAATAATTTCCATTGTAAAAATTACAAATGGAAAAAAATTTAAGTGCACAAATGGATATTTCCCCTCGGCTCTACTGAACATTTTAGCATCTTTCAGCTTACTGTTTTGGTTTTAAGACCCGTAACTTGCGGGAAAGCTGTGATAAAGCCATTGTATGCTACTCGCCCGCACCACATGACAAAGTTAGCGACTAGCTGGTGAACACAGTGGACCATTTACCAGCTGAAGAGCCAGATATTTCCCTGAGAATATGGTGGAGACCAAAGGGGAAATAAAAGGAGAGTGCATACTGGACTTACATTCACCAGATTGCCAGAAACATAACTTCAAACGAATGCTAATGTTGCTCTGTATCTGCTGGATGTGTAAAGAGGCAACTGTTTGCGAACATATTGGCCAGAACAACTTTATAAGGTGATAATGTGTCACTGTTGTGTTTACAGCTTGTTCAGCTGCATATTTTCTGTGGTTGGACTTGATGTCTGTGCTGCTAATTACTGCTCTGGTTCTACCTTTCTTGCTGACAAAACTAATAAAGTCTGTTCAAACCAAAGACATCGCAAAGCAGTGATGCTTTATTATTTTCAAGCATTGAAATTCATAGCAAATGCAAATTGTGGATCAATTTTTTTAAACTTTTGCAATGGCTGATTCAAATAAAGGGCAGGCTGCAACACAATCTGCTCCACCAAACGCAAAAAAATGAAGTAGCCTACTTTTTGAGGCAGTCAAGAAGCCAAAAGAGTCATGAATCACTTGATTACAACGAATATTGGTTGTGAAGCCTTAGCTTAGTGAACCAATTAGCCAAAGAAGATGACGGACTTGGTGTTAGTCAGGTCTGGTGGGCACTTGTTGTCATGTGAGATCACTTAACAGAACTTGCAGTAGAGCTTTTACCAGCAAATCAATTTTGCACATTGTAACATTGCTGCACAGTTGTAATGGCCATGTGAATACAGCAATAATATAAGTTTTCTAAACTGTAGCCAACAGGACAAGGCCACATCTTTGTGGTGGTTTAAACATCATTTAAATTGCCTCTCGCTGTTGAACAGGGTGACAATGTTGAGAAAATAACAGATTTCTGCTTTAAAGGACTTTTTTAGAGTTAAACTGGGCCTTTTGCATTTTAAGTCAGTTTCACTGTGTGTGTACAGTAAAGAATGACATCATTACTTGGAGGTACCTTACCCTTAGCACTCGTCCTCTGTTTCACAACCTTTAGAAGAAAGGCCACATCTCTGGCTATATTCCAATTAATATTTTCCTCTCAATGCTGTATGTACATACATCACTTTGATGTGCCCACTGCTCTGAATGCACTGAAGGAAATGAAGCGAGAAAGTACTTCTTAATGCTTGAAAATGATAAACATGTTGTTCCTTGGGTATCTAATTTGCTGTGATGGCATTAATCAGCGTTGCACGGCGGGCGATGGCAAAGCGGAAAGGACAAAATGAACCAGGACATTAGTCAATGAGAAGAATGATGCATTACCTGCTCACTCATAAAGTCATTGAGTGGGGAAATTAGAGAAAGGACTTATTGTTCTTATGACTTAGATTCCCTGTGTAAGTATTGAACTATAGGAGAAAAAGAGGTGGGAAGACAGTTTTTAGATGGTTTGACACAAATGTCCTTGTTTACTAGTAGTAAAATTTGCATAAAATAAGACCATAAGCACTTTTCTTCCTTATTATTCCAGTTAAACTGTGTAGGAGATTTTGTCTAATTGTCCATGGTGTTATGCAAATGTTATGGAGTTACGGTGTTTTCTCCATGCTGGACAAAGCACTGAATTGTTAACATCAAATATCAGCTATCAACATTAATTAGTGGATTTAAATTTGTTACAAAATCCAAGATATTCCCTAAAATGTTACCACCATTTTCCAGATTTTCAAAATTAACGTGGATTGAACAAAGTGTTACTAAAAACATAGTCTTACCAAACATAAAAACTCTCCTGATGGTTTTGCTATCCTTTACACTCAGAAGCCCTCCACAGAGTTAACAGTCCCGTCACCAGGTGGGTTGGACTTTATATGGCCACCTGATGTCCCGATCGTTGTGCGCTACTCAGGTAGTGGGATCCCTCATCCAAGGCTATGGTCTACTCCCTCTGTCAATATAAAGACATTACAACTATCAGGACAGTGAGTCTGTGCGCCTGTAAGTAACAGGCCACACTATAAACCTACATTTTGGATTACTTCAGGTGTAGGATTGACGTAAGTTTAAAGGAAATAAAAGGAGGAAAAATATAATGAAAAATTGAATAAAATGAAAAAAATACAGCAGAATAACATGCAAAAAAAGCTAATATTTTACGACAACACCACTGTAATTGAACCTTTTAGATGGTTATTTATCTACATAATTGATGAGGAAATATTAAAAATTCCCTTCAACAACATTTCACACATATTATTTAATATTAGATAGTTCGTGTCTCAAAAGCAAAAATTTACAGAAAGTTGCCATAAAATTGATACTTTTCAGCCAAGGGTGAAATTCTCGTGTAATTTGACCCTTAATTCTAGTATAAACTCTACTTCTAACAAAACAATAATTTCAGATAGCTATTCAGGTTAGTTAAAACTGTCACAAAAGTGATCATGAAGTGCTGTGCTTTTGAGCAACTGCATTTTAAACTGTTCTTTTATACCTGTCTGTGAGATTTGACCTGTGACTAACGCATCTTCTCCTGACACCTCACATTGGAAATTTGACCTCTGTCTAACTCTGTGCTTCATGTTCCTTTTAAAACCCAGAAACAGTAGTGTTGACCGTCACACATATTTTAAAAGCTGACACATTCAGTTTAACACAGCTCACCAGTAGTCTTTGATCCAGTTTATCACTCCTCCATTTAAGTTCAATTATGTCTTTCCCCATACAGACAATGCTTTCTTTCAGTAATATAACACATACAAATACCATCAACAATTACTGTTTCAAATCAGATTACCAAGCCTTAATTTTTCCTATTAAATATAAACTCATATTCCCAAATTGTATTGGGAGACAGAGGAGAGAGTTACTGTACAGTCGATGAGGGAGAAAGTTGCAGACAGCGGGAGAAGTGGGATTTAAAGACAGAGGAGGAAGAGCGGCAGACATAGAGGAGGAAGTCATGGGGTAAACACAGAGAGAGAGATTCTGTACAGATTGGTGGATGGACAGAACAGTTGGAGGAGGAGTAAGGAGGTTCCTGAGAGAAGAGGAGAGAGAGAGAGAGAGCGAGAGGGGGGACGGAGCCAGACCTCTAACAAGTGATTATACTGAAAACCCCCTCCTCTCCCTTTTTCTCTACCCCTCAGGGCATGGGGACAAGAGAGCAGCAGGCTGGCAGTGTCTGCATGTGTGTGTGTGTGTGTGTGTGTGTGTTTATGTGTATATATATGTGTGTGTGTGTGTGTGAGTGCACCCTGCCTGTTTCAGCATATTGTGCCCTCAAACACAAAAAGATGATTAGTGGGATTTTCTGTGGGCTGAACAGCATGCCTTTAAGACTGAGACAGCTGGTAAAGGATGTTCAAGATGAAATGGTCCTGGGGTCTCCTCACAGCCATCTCACTTGAAGAAAAGACAGAAAATAAAAACTGTTTCTGGTCAGTGTAGAGTAGCTCTATTCATACCCAGTGTTACATATTCCAATGAAGTCAGATCACCCAGGTAGCTGAGTGAATCCCTGTGATGGACAGGTTGGGATAAATATAAACATCTCTCAATTTCCCTCACTCTCCATCACAAAATGTACACACCATTACATACTCACACACACACACTAAGGTGTCCCTTTGGCCCCGGAGGTTAAACAAACATATTGACTTTAATCAAACTAAACACTTAAAGTCAGACTTATATTAAAACAAGGGGCGAATCTCTGCATTCCCTCAAAGCTCATATAAATCCAACCAACAATATCTATTTATTCCTTTATGCAATATGCCTTTAATAAACATAGTGTCAGAGGGAAACCAAATCATCCGCGGCTGAGAGCATGTAAGAAAATCAATTAAAATGAAGTCACGGAGCTGGCTGCCCAATTGTCTGTGGCAGTTATTTGATATAATATGGTTAATACTACTGGCTGGGTAAATTAACACAATTTTCCTATAGTACACTGTGTGTGTATGTGTGTGTGTGTGTGTGAGAGAGAGAGAGAGGGTGGGGGAGGTTTGAGGGAGGGCACTGGGCTCCCGGGAGACCTCTGGGAGTCAGATTAATACAACACTTGAAGTAAACAATAGCAGTGGCTGACCAGAGAGGACCTCAGATGCACACTGAATCCACCAGGATATAATTAAAGCTTGGACAAATATGCAGTTGTTCTACACATTTGCTAGAGCTTAACGATTAATCGTTTTTTTTTTTGCAAGAGTACAATTTTCAAATCACAAGAGCCGTGATTTTGAGTATAACTTACATAATCAACAGTGTTTTAAAAATCTGTAAAAGGTGAACGGTTTAGTCGGCAACCACTGATTTTGCCAGCTATATTGACAACTGTCACTGCCAAAAGTCTGGTAATATGTCTGGTAATGTCTGGTTAATAATACGTTGCTTTATGTATGTCGGTGCCTATTGGCCAAAAATTGTCTGGCCAGTATACTCGCTACTTTGATGTTTGAATGAATAGACAATGGGCTCTGTCTCTCTGCTGTTCAACAAAACTAAGAGTCTACAGCCATGCTAGCAGCTCTGTCAGACTGTACTAAGGCACAGAGGTGGTTTGAGCTAAATGCTAAGTTCAGCATGCTAACAAATGACAATGCTAACATGCTGACGTTTAGGAGAAATAATGTTTAACGTTCACCATCTTAGTTTAGCGTGTGTCAACATGCTAGCACTAAACCCGAAGTATAGCTGAGGCTAATGGGAATGTCATTAGTTTTGCGTATTTTAAAAATCTTTTAGAAAGATGATTCTTTTGGCATTTCTGCCTTCATTTGACAGTTGAAAGTACAGAGAGAAAGGAAACAGGTATAGAGAGAGGGGTAGGAAGTGCAAGAAAAGGTCCGTGGCCGGAAGCGAAGTGTGGACAATGTGCTGACATGCGTCTTAGGTCTTAACCAGTAGGCTACCAGGGCGTCCTGTTTTGCAGATTTTTGATGATAATCAAACGTATTGGACAAAAAGAAAATTTGACCTGATGATGGTGCCAGATGAAAAGTCAGGGGATCACAAAAAATATTACAATTCATCCTGAGGGGAACATGAATGTATGTCCCAAATTTCATGGCAGTTAAACCAATAGTTGTTGAGACATTTCATACAAAGCCAAAAATGTCAACGTCATGGTGGCGGTAGAGGAAAAGTCAGGGGATCACCAAAGTCAGTAGGATTTATCCTCTGGGACCCATGAATGTCATGGCAATCTGATCTAGTTGATTGCCACATATCAATTACAGACAAGTAGCGAGCAGTTAGCTCAGTAGTTGTCGAGTGTAAATGACAGACAGCTGGCGGACAGAATTGTCAGAATCTCCTGCTTATAATTCAACTACATGATATTGTTGTTTATCATCTTAAAAGCTCTGAGTCTGGACCTTCAGGATTCAGGGCTGTGAAACAGTCTGTGAAGCTAATGCTGACGTTAGCTTAAGCAGCTACAGTGCTGAGCTGTCAGCAATATCATTCATCAGATATTGTCAGACATGACTTGGTTTTATAAATAACACACCTGTCCAAAATCAGCAGTTTATACACGTATTATATTATATTCTAGTGTGAAATAACTTTTAAATTCAATTATTTTGAAGATTTTATTGATAATAGTTTACAGAAAACCCTTTTAAATCGCAAATATTGGTCAAAATAGTCAATAAACAAATTATTCAGCCCTAACATGCACACAATGCTTGTATTTCTGCTTTCATTCTTCAGCTTTTTCCGCTTCCCTGTCTCTCTATTTTCACTTTCCTCTTCTGCTTCAATTTTATATTTACCCGTAATAACTCTCCATCTTATTCTCGCTCCCTCTTTTCTCAGTCCTGAACCACATGGCTGGTCATTGTTGGTGGTGCACTGTACTGTGATGCATGGACTTCAGTGGATCGTTTGTATGGTGTCGCAGAGCGATTGATTCTGGTGGTGGTGGTGGGGTGAAGCGGGGACGGGGGAGGCGGGAGGCGGGCAGAGGGGCGGCGGCCAGGCCCCCCACGGCCTGCTGGGAGAAGGAGTCGGAGCCAGGCGCTGAGCTGGAGGGCGGTACTGAGGGTCACAACACATTGTTCTCCCCTCTCAACCCGTCTGGAACCTGTCACACACTTGTAATGGATGGTGAAAGAAAGACTGTGAAGAAAAGAAAGGGGGAGGAAGTGAAAAAAAAAGAACAGTTAGAGGTATTTTTGGATTTTTTTTTTCTGTGACTGTGACAAATGAAGGATCAATCAGGCCTTTAGACATTAGAAGCAAGATGACAGCAGTGCATCTGTTTTCAAAAGCCACATTAAAGCAAGTGTGTAGCAGAAATATGACAGTAAATACACTTAAAATTAGATATTTGCCTTGACACAAGTATTTCAGTGTTGAAAAACTTTATTAACATTGAAGATATCGTTTTTTTTTTTAAACACCTATTGCCGACATTTTAAAAATTTCCGCTATTTACAATATCTGCACATGGCAACTATGGTAAAATTAATGTTAATTAAAGATCGCAGTGATGGCTTATAAACCATGGTTAAGGTGTTAAGGGTTAGGCAACTGAAACATTTGGTCAAGGTTAGGGAAACAACATCATAGTTGCTGTTACAGTAATAACAAGGCATTACTCATAATATGTTACAAAATTAATTACACGTCTGTGACAGGATGCAAATTCTATCACAATCTACACGCCAATCCACCACCCCGACCTCTACTTCCTGTACTGGCAGTGAACTTTGGCATTGGATGTAAATTGTTAGGTGTGGAATCGTCTTATATGGACGTAATTTCTAGGCCTACCGGACGGAAAAATCATGATCATTATCCCTATATACACTAGAAATAACTACTGTGAATAAATAAATAGAATAAAGGTGACCTAACATTGGTGGTCTGAAATGAAATCAATCATCAATCAATTGCAATGAAATCAAGCATGTTTTTGTGTTTGTGTATAGCTGAGTTTTCTAAGAGCGATCGTTGTAGTAAAGCAACAGCAGCTCAGTCTTTTTCCTGCAGATCAAAAGGTGAAGCAGGCTGAACAACTGCTGACAGATCTAAAGTCCTGAGAGTATCCCTAAAACAACTCGTCTCATCAGCCGCCCCAAAATGAAGACATGGAACAGGATACTAGATGACAGAGGATCCCTTGGTATGCATGTATGTATGTGTGTGTGTGTGTGTGTGTGTGTGTGTGTGTGTGTGTGTGTGTGTTTGTGTGTGGGGTAACTTTGGCACTCTGGACCTTGCAGCTGTGGCACATCGCAGAGCCAGTGTTCCACGTCAACATCAAGGAGTCATGGGTGTGTTCAACATGCAAATGATAGCAGATGAGTTGGGCCAGTCGCTACCTGCACTCCCCTGTGAGGCACAAAAACAAAATCCCTACAGCACAGCCATTTCATAGAATGACAATATCTGTCAGACGGTGTGACATGACTCACTGAGATATATCACATGGCTCGGTGTGTAAATATTAAGTCCAGCTCTCACCTCCCTTCCTCTAGTCCCTCACACAACGTTTCTATTATTCTCTGTGTGTTTTTCTGAGGTCCATTTGAAAGAGGGGTTTATAACACAAAGGCAATGAGGCTTAATTAAGACACTTTAGCGAGCGATCACAGTGGGCAGATGGCTTTCTGTAGTGGATCCAAGCTCAACCACAGGACACTGTGAAGTTGAAAAGAACTGCCAAAGGGGGCACTGCAAGTGGGCTTCCCTCCTAATCAGCCAAACTGGTGGAGGGTCAGGGTAAGTCTGGAAATAGAAGATGTGCGGGTGGAAAGGGCGAAGAATAAAAAGGAGACCACCCTGCTTTCTTTTATTAGAAAATTATCCTTAAGGACAGATGTGTAAGGACTGATAATAGTTATTAAAGGGATTGTTTATATTAAAAAAAAAAAAAAAAAAAAAAAAGTCCAGGACATGGAGAAGGACAAGTTTGATGCATCTCTGACCAGGGAGCTCATGATGCTGTGGGATTTCTGTTCAGAATAGGCATCCATGTAGACAGTGTTACCACTCACAATGGCTGTCGTCACTGCTCTCTCTCAGCCCTGTAAGACAGCATGGCGTGTCTCATTTCTTGCTCAGTGTGTTTGTCAATCCTCAGCTGGCCCTGCTCCAGCAGCAGACAGATCAGAGGATTATGTAAGCTGGAGGGGCCTTGAGCTAAGACTTACTCAGAGGTGTGATTTGACAATCTACGTGCCAAACCATCGCCCAGCCCTCAATACATGCAATAGATGTTAGTGATCACATATCCAGAGGGGTAGAGCGAGCAGAAAGAAAGCAAACCAATATTTTTGTTCTGTTTACTCTCAGCGCTCTTCTTCTTCTTCGTCTGCTGTGTTGCTTTTTCATTTATGCGAGTTGAAGGGAGGTGGGATGAATGGTGGATGGATAGAAACAGGTAAAAAGTGACGATTCATCTTCAAGGAAACAGAGCTGGGACTGTAAAAATGTTTTTCTTTTAGTGGTATTGTGGCACAGATAAAATTGTGAAGATTGCCAGTGGCCAAATTTTTATTCACTTTACTGTTCACACAAGACTAAATTGTCAGTGCAACAATCAAACAGGTGAGTGAGATACAATCAAAAACTAATACGACTGAAAATTAAGTGTTATTTAAAGCACTTTACATACATTACTATTTGAACCATACTATTACAGCATTGATTTACTTTGTATTATGAGTTTTACTATATTGGTAGCCCAAACCATCATTTCAGTCAGGACCCTTGCATCAAGGTTTAAACAATTAATTGCTAGTATAATAAACATTTTAGTGTAACTAAATGCTATAGATGAAGAAGCTAGGCAGGTGGAGGGAGTTAAATTGCTCAAAGCAGGCAGTGGTGTAGCAGCGAGGTTGCAGAGTTCAGCACTGCCTAGTTTTAGAAATAGGACCAGGGCAGCAGCAAGAATTTTAGAAATACTGAGGTCCTGAGTCCAAATTGCCCCAACACACACCCACCTAAAACAATTTAAACTAGCCAGCAAAAATCTCTAGAAGATTTTCTACTTTTAAAAAAATCCAACATTTTATTTATGAATTCAACTTCTGTATAACTTCTACAGTACAGGTCTAAATATCTCAAGATTTATTGCCATTGGTGTTGTGGCGCATGACGATCAAAAAAATAGAAGGTGAGAGAAAAAACAAGCATCTATACAAAGTGAGAAAAAAAAACAACTACCACAAAAGACAAGTGGTATAAAAAAATAAATAAAATTTTACAATAAAGAATAAGTAGAAATATATTCTATGTGAAGAGACTTGTTGAGTTAAAAGAAAATGTACAGGATATTGACTGGAAAGTATGTGTAATGTGCAAGTGTAATTATACAAAGAATACAAATGGTTGCATTCATGTAACGCGCCCTGTTAGATGTGATGAGTTCACAGATGTGCAATATAAGATTATAGATTTCATATTAATATAATGTGTAGTGTCTATGTGTGGGGTAGAGTCCGTGACAGTGGGGGGCCTGGGCCTTGTTGATGAGGCCACCTGCAGTCAGGAAGAAACTGTTCTTGTGGCGTGAGGTTAGACTGCAGCCTCTTGCCGAAAGGGAGTGTTTAAAAAAAGTTTATGTCCGGGGTGGGAGGGGTCAGCCATGATCTTTCCTGCTCGCCTCCTGGAGGCGTGCAGATCCTGAAGGGATGGCAGGTTGCAGCCAATCACGCTCTCAGCAGAGCGATTGATACCCTGCAGTCTGCCCTTGTCCTAGGCAGTGGGCACCAGGACACCAGATAGTCAATCTCCTACCTGTAGGAGAACCCATCAGAGATGAGCCCAATGAGGGTGGTGTTGTCAGCAAACTTCAGGAGCTTGACTGACTGATGACTGGAGGTGCAGCTGTTTGTATACAGGGAGAAGAGCAGAGGAGAAAGGACGAAGCCTTGAGGGGAACTGGTGCTTATGGTCCGGGAGTCAGAGACCTGTTTCCCCAGCTTTACGTGCTGCTTCCTGTCAGACAGGAAGTCAGTGATCCACCTGCAGGTGGAGTCAGGCACATGCAGCTGGGAGAGCTTCTCCTGCAGCAGAGTCAGGATGATAGTGTTAAAGGCACAGTTGAAATCAACAAACAGGATCCTGGTGTAGGTTACTGCAGAGTCCAAGTGCTGGAGGATGAAGTGGAGGGCCAAGTTTACTGCCTCGTCCACACACCTGTTGGCTCTGTAGGTGAACTGCAGGGGGTCCAGGAGTGGGTGGATGATGGTTTTAAGGTGAGACAGTACAAGACGATCAAAAGACTTCATTACCACAGAGGTCAGGGCGACGGGTCTGTAGTCATTGAGGCCTGTGGTGATGTGTGATGGTGAAGGTCTTGAAGCAGGCTGGTATGTGGCATGTCTCCAGTGAGGTGTTGAAAATGTCTGTGAACACTGGAGACAGCTGATCAGCACAGTGCTTCAGGGTGGAGGGAGAGACAGAGTCTGGTCCAGCTGCTTTGCAGGGGTTCTGTCTCTTGAACAGCCTCTTAACATCCCTCTCCAGGATGGAGAGAGCCATCATTGTGGTAGGGGAGGAGGGGGGGCCTCTGACGTGGGCAGTTGTAGAGCGGCTCGGGCCACTGCTGAGGTGGAGCTGGTGTTCTGGAGCTGGTGGATGGAGTCACTGGTCCACTTCTTAGGTGTCCTCACAACAGGTTTAGAGAGTTTTAATTTCTGCCTGTATGCAGGAATCAGGTGGACTTGAATGAGAACAATGCTGCACAATCACTGTCACATCTTTACACCAGCCACTGTTAGTATAAAAACAAATACCTCCACCTTTCACTTTACTGGAGAGTTGTGTCGCGAACCGCTGTGAACAGCTGGAAACCTGCAGTGCAGAGTCCAGTATCGATCCACACAGCCAAGTTTCCGCGAAGCACAAAACGGAAGATGAAGAAAAGTCTCTGTTCTTCCCCACCAGTAGCTTAAGTTCATGTCGTTTGTTGCACAGTGATTGCACGTTAGAGAAATAACGGAGTGCGTAGTCTGCGTCTGCAGAAGCGCGCGAGCTCACCGGCACATTTCCCTCTCCTCCAGCGTTTCACAACTTTGACCAGTAATTCCACAGATAGGATGAGAAAGTTGGGAAATAAATCGACAGAAGTTGTTTCCCTGTGTAATAACAACATGTGTAATATGGATGAAGTAATAGTAGAATATAAACTCCTTTTGATGTTATGTCACTCCACTGATCCCCAGAAATATTACTGAGGACATGACCTTGATGTCCTCAGTGGTAGCTATGGCCCTGGGTAGGTCATGGAGATATGACTGGATGATATATGGAACATGTGACAATGAAACAAATTCAGTGCCAGCCTGAACTACCACGAGGCTCCATTTTTAACCATATAATTTACAGTATATTCACATATATTACATGTCTGAATAAAGAGTTTGACTCATACTGTAGGTGAAAAATGTATGTAGCCAAGTTTCTCTACTGATAATAATTTAAAATATTAGATGTAAAACAATTATTTGATAAATTGACTAGTCAACAGATAGAAGATTATCAGAAACAATTGATTATTAATCTAACATTTAAGTCATTTTCCAAGCAAAAATGGTCAACCTTGATGGTTCCACCCTCTCAAATATGAGCATTTGGTGGATTTCCTTATAGTTAATCTACATTATAGTTAATTGAATATATTAGAGTTTTTGACTGTTACTCTGCTAATAAAACTATTTGAGGACATCACCTTGGGCTCTAGGAAACGGTGGAATCAACATTTTTCACTTTTCTAAGGTTTTATTGACTAACAATAATGGAAAATCATTGATAATAAAAATAATCTTTAGTTACAACCATAGAAAATATAGATATGTGTTTACAAGCACTAAAAAATGAAAACAAACCATAATTTAATACCATAATGAATAACTGGTGTTAATCTCTATATTAAATATACTGTATGATGTCAATTAACTTGGTGGTAAAATCACTGGTTTGGAATTTTGATGGTATAATAATCTTTTGTTTACATTTAGATCACAGATTTAATGCCAGAGTTTATCTGTGTGACATTATGCATAACCATTATGTTCTCTACTTGTGAATGTTGTTTCATTTTGTCAATTGCGCATCACTTTTTCCTTTGAGCTTCCAAATGATCAGTACCTGCCCACTGTCCAAAATAAAACCGTATATACTGTATATATGCATATATGTATGTCGGTACATTGTTTGTTGATGCAGAATGACTGTTGTGACTCGAAACTCTCCTTTGAAGTTTCCGCGGTGACAAGCCCCTGAGCTGTGGATGAATGGATGAACATGGGCATCGGCAGCCCTGCCAGCGTGGTGCCCATTCCTTTGAAACAGCCAAGGTAAACGTATGCGGCATGCTATTTTCATCCCTCCGTAGCTGTCAACCTAAATCTGCCTCTCCAACTGGTCATTTTTATCACTTGCCAAAACTGCCAACTGGTGATAAACTTTTAAGTTAGTTTTTAAATTTCATTTCCCTAGAGTCAAACCGAGCAGGAGTCAGCCAGAATTTGCAATGAATTGCCCAGGGGCAAACATGTTTTGTTTTTTCCCCCGCACCCACTCGCACCGAAAAGAAACAAATAAACTGAAAAAAAATAATAGGGGGAAGAATTGTACACAGACAGCAAGCCTACAGATATCCACACACACATGTATAATATACACAAAGACACACACACACACACACACACACACACACAGTGCATGCTACAGTTCTTTTAGACAAAAAACAGACTATCTATCTATCTATATATCTATCTATCTACCTATCTATCTGTGCAGGAGGAGCCAGGCAGTCGTAATAGCAAGGCAGCACTTGTTAGAGAGGTAATATCAGGGTATAAATAAATCCTCTGTATCACAGATGGGGGAAAGAAAGAGAGTGAGCATAAAGAGAGCCATCCATCAGTCTCCCGGGGGAGCGGGACAAATTAAAGCCCATAAAAGGGCCTCATTACTGGGGGCAGCTCTCCTGTCTCAGCCTCCCTCATCCTTCCACATCACCTCTCTCACTCTCTCATTCTCTCTCTCTCCTTCTATTTCTCTCTTTCACAGACAGACAGACAGACACACACACACACACACACACACAACAGCATAACCACCACCACTATCAGGGGGAAATTATACACATAAAACACTAAGGAATCCAGTGCTGCTGCTAATATGTCCGTACGACAATGTCCACAGGCACTCGCTGATTCATTCCACATCATCATGGTGAGCACATACACACACGTTCTTTGCATATTGTATTTTAGTTGATTGTTATAGCAGGTAATGAAACCACTTTATGACTGTTTTCGTGCTTGGTTAGAGCACCTTTTGATCATTCGGACTTATGAGTGCTTATACATTTGCATTTTAATTATTCTTACATAGTGTTGTGTAAAGGTGGAAAACACAGAATACTTGAAGCTCGGTACGCACAGCAAGACTTAATGAAAGGGTAATTTTCACATATACTACACTTGTGCAGCATCTCGTTCAGGACTGAGCACAGTTGATGAGGATATAATGGTGCCATGTGGAAACCTCATAACACCATGATTTTCAGGAGATTACATTGTCCTCAATCGGATTTTAAAACATTCCTTCCAAACGGAAATCTGTTTTCATTCTTCCTCAAAAGCTGTGATGTTAGACGCAAAGTGTCATCTGAGTACAATTAGACGCCTCAAGCTCAGCTAATTAGTTATTACATTCACCAAAAAAAATCGTGTGTATGTTGAATGTTTGCATAAACAGGAACCTGAAAAAAATTGCATTCATATACAACAAATTTGCAGTAGCAGGTATGGTTTTGTAGAAAAAGTAATCCTGCCCGGATTATGTTTTTTATCAGTGTAATGAGAAAACATAAAATTGTTAACTGCCAACATTTTTTCTGGACGATATCTGCTCCTGGCAATGATTCATGTTTTTATGGTTATGTTTAGGCAACTAAAAGTGGTTGGTTACAAGGTAACAAAAATATTTTTTTTATTAAATATCACAAAATTCAAAATCACAACCAAACCAAAATCTCTTCTTAACTCGAAAATTGATTTTTTTTTTGTTAGCGAACAAAGTTATAATGACTGTAAGTTCAGTGTTTCTCACTAAAATCAATTGCGTGAATTGCTGTCTGAACAAACGTTCCTTCCTCACAAAATAACTGCAAATGCATCTAATTGCAGATATTTTGAAGCCTCCATTGTTGATATTAACTAGCAGTTTTCTTCCCTGCTTTTGTTGTCACTTTGCAAGTTCTTACAAACAAAAAGTACAAACAAAATGGGTACTGGCTCATGAAAACATTGCTCTATAGCGCTACTAGGTACATTTGTGTTTTAGAAGCCAAAACCTAACAACACAACAAAAAAAATTACGTAAATGAACATAATCCAAGCAGAAATAACATTATCTTGCAAAGCAAATTATTAGTATATATGCAAATTTATAAGAGACAATGTTGCTAAAATATATCTGGGCGTAGAAAGAGCAAAAGTAGGTCTGGTTTTTCCTTAGCATGACAACAATACTGCAGAATTACAAGTGCCATGCCACTAGTGAAGACCAGGACAAGGGTGAAGAAGAAATGAGCGACCTGTAATGAGAGCGATAAGCAGGGCAGCTGTGGAAAGCAGCTCTGGGACCCTCAGTACAACCAAAACCCCACCGGCTCTCCTTCCCTCCACAACATCACCACCCAGCCCTTGTTTTCTCTCAGAAATTAGCCTACAGACTAAGTACAGAGTTATGTGAGGCTTCTTATTTCATTATAGGCCCCGTGTAAATAAAAGAAATTCGCCATCAATACGGGCGAAAGTATCTGCTGAATCCCATGAAATCCCTGACATGAATTATTGACAGTCTAATGGGACTGAGGGAATGGTGCTGGAGTTGAAGCCTGAGAGCAACCATGCTGAGGAGAAGCTTTAATATAATATCTATTTCTGTGTCTGCGTGACGTGTAACAACCCGCCCCCCCCCTCCCCCTCCCCCACCCCTCTACCCTCAACCAACCTTAACACACCTTCTAACAAACCAGCATTACAGCTGTCACCTCTCCATATACAATCATGAGTACGTACACACCTGCAACAGCTAATCCAGTCGGCAACCTTGCCGTAAATATAAATCACCCAAGGTTGAGTTAACAGCTGGCCAGGGGACTTTGAGGGCACAATTAAAATGTTTGAGTGAAACTCAGTGCCTGTTTACTCTGAGAAACCTTGTCAAATTACACTTTGACATCTCGTATTACGGTAGTGTGAAATGAGAGGGGTTGATAGGATCTAAATCAGAGAAAGCTAGATGAGATGGTACAGCTCTTGAGGGGATTCATTCCAGCATTCGCCCGCGGAGACGCTAGAAAGAAGCCTGTGTAACATCTCACTTTATTTTCCTCAACGCAATGTGAGGCCCCACTTTCTACTTTTGTCTTTCAGCTCAAATTCACACACAAACTGCATACTCAATGATTATTTGCATTAAATTATTAATATGCCAATGGTAACTGCGCTGGGCTTTGGAGTCGGTGCAACCAGCGCATATTCTTTCAAGATGAACATGGCAAGAAGGAACTTCAGAGCTGGTAGCCCTCATTTAAATCAAGTAAGAAAAGAAGACACTATTGATTCCATGCTCTCTCCCGCACATTGGTTTGGCTTGCCTTCCACAACATTATTTTTTTGCAAGGGGGGTCCCCATAGAGCTCAAAACAAAGAGGACAGACTTGTTTTGAGGGTAATACTCTTGTGCACAGCGTGAGGCATGCACTAACAAGAAGGAGCAGACTGGAAAAAAAAAAAAAAAAAAAGATGTTGCAAACTTCATCCATAGTTGTGAAGCTTCTACCTATGTGGCCGCACAATCAGGGACAAAAATACAAACAAATCAAACAATCACATATCTTAAAATATACCATACAGAGATGTCTCGCCAAGAACAGCAACAATATGGGTACGAACTTCAGGTAATAATAAAAAAACAAAACAAAACAAAAAAAAAAAAATCTGGCACAAATTCCACCCATCAGCATGGCAGCATTTGTGATTTAACCCCTTCCCAATTCAACATTTTTCAAAAACAACCTGGAATCATTTCTCCATCATCTTCAGGTATGGTACAAGACGAGGCTGAGTCTGACTCGCTCAGCTCACGATCAATAGAAAGGAAAAAGACACAAACTCTGGAGTCTAATTGATGGTGCTGTTGTGACTGCTGCCCTTCAGAGAACAAGAGCTTATTATTCGCCCGTTGATGATTTGACACAGTTTGATCTGCACATACCCAATTGCAGGGCTTCTGCATCAGGGTTTGTTTATGGATTGATTGATCAAAGGGCCCCCGCATGTCTCTTTGTTTGTTTCATGTACGCGTACAGAGGGACAGTTTGGCTTTTATTACCGTAGTGCGAAAATTGTAATTTTGAGTCCATTTGATGAACACTGAATAGATTTATAAAACACCTCGCTTTGTGAGAGGATTTACCTTGACTTAACTGCACTGTACAATTTTTTAAGTGAGAAAAGCAAGGTTACACTATGGAAAGGTGAATTTCAGAAGGTTTACCCTATGTGTGCATTTGTGTTATGGATTAAGACAATTCAAGGTAAGAGTGATTTTGTTGGGAAAAAGAAGACAAAGAAATCAAACTACTGCTGGAGCTAATGAGGTAATAAATGTGATGATAATAGCATGAACCACACACTACTTATGAGGATTAAAGAAACACACAAACAAAAACTCCCATTAACGGATAATTGTGATTAAATAACTTATTTTTGTAGGTTTGGCTATAATTTCTATCAATATCATAATAACAGTGAATTCACAGAGTTAATTGCTGAGATCTGGGAAAGCGCTCACATCGCTAGAAAGACGTGAGCCAGGGCAAAAAAACATGAGCAGTCAGACAATCATACAGGTTATAAACAAAACCCCAAGTTAGATAAACTTGGAAAAGAAAACAAAGGTGAAAAGTATATTATTTTACTAATAATTATCATCCAAACTGTCATTGTTAACAGACATCGCAGTTGCCCAGAAGCGCCGGCACATCCTCATAATTAAACAACCTATAGTTACATTTACGCCATCTAGCGGCTGTAGTAATGCACTCCAGAACGACCCATAGGACCGTAATATGCTGCTTTCCAAAACTGTTACAAATCACTGTTAAAAAATAATGATGTTATATGGTGTGACAACGCGGTGGTTAAGGCCTTGTTAGGTTTACACACAAAAACCACTTGGTTAGGGAAAGATCATGGTTTGGGTTAAAATGATCACTTGAAACGTGGTTTATATTTCCCTCGTCGTCCTGGCAACAGAAAACATCACAACGTTACGTCATCTGAACTGCGTCACTTCCCTGGGTCATAATTACTACGGCTGTTTTTTTGGTTGTTTTTGCCGGCCTGTATTTTAGACCTATACTGTCATTTGTCTTGTGAGGACGGGCTGGAAGCTCGACGTTTCAACTATTTATCCTTTGCGTTTAATTATTGTCTTTGACTCGCTTGGTAACTAGTTATGTTACACACTCTCAGTCACAGCAGGTGGTGCTCAGGTGTTACAGCTGACTCAGGTTGGTGGGAGATGTGTGCAGTCAGTTGTAGCTGATAGTTTATTGGTTATTGTGACAACAAATATACTGAAGATCAGCATCATGCCAATTTGTAATCATATCTGTGTGTTTATTTTCCTCCTAATAAACACATATGTGAATATATGTTTATCAAATAATTTCTATTTTATCAAATGACCTGATCTACTGAGTACCTCCTGGGCTACAAGAAACCCTTGTTGGGAATCACCGGTTTAGATAATCTGGTTGAACTGTTATTTGTCATGTTTCTGGCCTTGTTAATCTCATCAGTTACTTTTGAGTGGCAAAAACTACAAAAATAAGACCCAATGTTGAAGAAAACCAAAGCTCACAAGGTCAAAAGGGGCATATGAGCATTATCACATTTATACACTAAAGAAAACAAGCACGCTTGAACACAGAAGCGGACAAACTCTATCTCTGTCTGACACACACACACACACACATAATATACATACACAGTCTTTAAGCAGACAGTGGCACTGCCATGAATACTGCATGTACAGTATGCTTAAAACCCATACAGTTTACAGAGGATCACAACCTACAGATGCTTCCTGCTGGCAGGGCTTTGAGAAACTGCAGTGGCATTCACTGGCACTTCATAAAGCATTTACCAGTCAACATTTGTGCGAACCATATATTTACAGAGAGAGAGTACATGAGGGAGAAGGGTTAGAAGATGATGAAGGAGCAGAGGGCAAAAGATCCTGGATCAGCTGCTGACAGCTGGCACAACTGTTCCCAGGTAGTTTATGTGTGTGCATTTATTTGGACATATATATTTTGTGGATTGCAGTCGTGTATGTGTGTGTGTGTGTGTATGTGTGTGTATGTGTGTGTGTGTCCTGGTCCAGGTCATTAGAGGCAGCTTGCTGTGCCCTGATTTGTGCATTCACAGTATGTGAACACAGCAAGGGATCGATTAGCACTTTGTGTGGCATTTCACACAGGTCTCATCTCTCTACCTTCATTTCCTACTGCCACTGGATCAAATCTACAATATACTGTATTGTGTGTGTGTGTGTGTGTCGCACAGAGAGAGAGAGAGAGAGAGAGAGACAGTGACCTTTTTGTATTAGAGCAGTGTTACAAACCAGTTGAGAAGTAACCAACCTGTGCGAGTTGCTAAATGGATTTTGTATATTTTCTGCCAAACATGTTTGTTTTGTAAACAATGTTGTAACAATGGCGTCCTGTGTTCTTGGAGAGGCAAAAAGAGACCAGTTAGGTGGTGATGGGGATGGGCAAGTTTTCATATGAATTATTCATTTAAACATTTAATAGATCTAATTGATAGAAGTGAATGGAAGAGACTAATTGTCTCACCAATAAACAAGAACTGTAACATTTCATATCAGTCAGTATCGGTCATTCGCCCGTGCTACATACAGTTCTAAACCTGTACTTTTTCTTACACAAAACATGAACTTTAAATAAATATAGGTATGTGGTGATATAAAAAATACCAGTGTCACAATTAACCTGCCCAAAGTTATGTTGACATATGATGTTAACTTGAGAATTAGAAAAAACAAGATGAGAATCTTTCTTCGAGCATTAAATCTTTCTACAAATGTATTCGCTATCGCAAAGTAGTATAATGTACTTAAACAACAAAGAAAAAGAAATCTTCTCAGAACAGTGCAATGATGAAGATAAAGAGGAGTCATTAAGTCAGTTGTTTTGCTGCCTTTGGCTGCCACACTTTTAGACCAATTTACAAAACATTCAAAGAATTTTCTGCAAGCTACTTTTCCAAAACAGATTTAACCAGAGAATCTCTGTAATTCACACTAAATCCTCCTTGATGGGAGAAGTCAACAGAAATAAGTGCTTTACTCTTTTTTTTGCCACAATGTGGCAATTTACATAAATTATATAAAATTTGAAATTCATGTTTTCATTCATCTCAAACTACTAACCCTGAACTCTGATCTGGAAATGACAAAAAGGTACAAAACATAAAGTCCCAAGTAAGTTTTGCTTGCTTTGATAACATTAAATGGTAAACCAAGTAGCCTATTACTGTGTTTTTGCAGAATAGACAGGTGACCAATGAGGAGGTTACCATGAGGGGCTGAACTTAAGGACAGACAAACTGATACTCAGATTCACACAACCTTTCATCACCACAAACACCAACAAGTTCTCATACTTACACAACAAAATATTTTCAGTGCGTTTCAAAATGGCTCATATAAGTGCTTTTTGATCTGTCACAGCTGTAGTTAAGGTCTGGTTTAGGTTACAGTAGTTGGTAAAGGTTAGGAACACATCATAGTCTAGGTTAAATGAAACCAGTTAGGAGACGGAACGCGCGTGCCAGTCGCTGGTGTCAGGTTAAGTCAAATGCTTTGCTACATGCCTATCCATCCATATCTAAAAGAGGAATCTGCACCACGTCTGATTATGTGTAACAAATGACAATAGCTTGTAGACACAAATGATTTCGAGCACTGCCCAGTAAAGTGGGTATACTTCAGGAGGTACGAGGGGAGAGGAAATCAACCGCGTCTGCTCAATTAACATTCACTGGTCTATTTACATACACAAATCCAAAGTGAGTGGCCCTTAACACGGCAAGGTGCTCAGGAGGCTGCTGGAAGCATCGAGGGTGGAAAGCTGAAATCAGCACCACATGCACAAAAAGAAAATCTGGCTGAAACTACACAAGAAACAGAACATGTCTTTTAATGAAGCAACCGTGGTCCTCGGTCATAATTTTCAAAGAAGCAGCCAAGATTAAAGTCAAAGGAGTCTCCCAATGGCTTCAAGTCTGCACTGCTTTGAAAAATACCCCCAGTGTACAAAGCACACCCCCACCACCACCGCCGCCTCCTCCCCCTTTTTTTCGCCCACCCCATCTTTCTCTCTTTCACACTCTTCTTGCTCTATGTTTCTCTTTCTTTTCTCCTTTTTTCAAATAACTGGAGCTGCACTTTAGCCACCAATTCCCGCCCCTGATCCCATCATTAAAAGGCTCAGGCAGAACAAGGGCTTTTTACGTGTGTGTGTCGTTGTGTGTGCGCGCGTGTGTGCGCGCGTGTGTGTGTGTGTGTGTGTGTGTGTGTGTGTGCAAGACAGAGGCAGAGAGAGACAGACAGAGACAGGCTGACAGACCTGGGCCTGCCAAGCGACGTGGCGCTCACTCTTTAACTGCAACAGACACCTCCTCTCCGACTACAGAACTAACACTATGCCACGCGCACGCACAATAGGATGAATAATTGATCGGCCTGGGGCTTCACGTGTTAAGAACAGAGGAGGCGTGCCAGTAGCGTTTTCACTTCAAATTTGTATTGTCTTTAGTCTCCGCCAGCCATCTACATTTCTAACACCTGCCTCAGTCAGATGTGCGCTGGTGCACTAGCCCCGGAACTATCTTTCATCTCACACACACTGTTACTGGAAGAAGAGGAAAAAACACACACTTTCAAGAGATCATTATCTAGTAGGGAAACCAGGACACAAGTTCGATAGCTTCCCTCTTTCCTCCCGCCTCCACCGGCAGTAACCTTTGTTAGATCATTTCAACACCTGCACCATTTTTCAAAACAGAAAGGAGACTATTCACTTGTAAAGGTTTTGCTTCTTAACTGTAAAACAATACATAAAGGCAGACTGCATTTTAAGTCTGAGCGTCAGGTATAACATATACTATTGCTGATAAAAATAAACCCTCGCACAAAATATACACACACAACGGTGAGATCCACAAAGCCAAGGTGTCATTGCGAGTTATACATACTGTTAGTTAATACAAAAAAGTTTGCGTCATACTTCTGATGCTGTTATTTAATTGGAGCTTTATTGAAAGATAAGGCTTACATTATTCTACCACAAATTCTATAAAAAGACCAAAACCTGTAGTTTATTTTGAGCTAATCCTGCTGCCCTAAACACTCACTAGAGCACCAAATGTATATTGTTCCGCAGCTGTAAATAGTCCCTAACAAATGCACTATTTCTTCCTGTTTTTGTTTGCTAAGACAGTGCCCAGCTGTTTTAGTAAACTATTCAGCCTCTTTCTAAAAGTGAAACAATATAGTGAAAGAATTGCAATTGAGTGCCTCAGACAGAGTAAGAAGGTCAGAAATTATTGAGTGGCGGACTAACGCATTGTTGTTTTTGGTCTTTTTATTGGATTTGTGGAGCAAAATATAGACGTATATAACGCCAGTCTTATCATTGAAAACAAAAGTAACAAAAGTATCACAATAGAGTTCATGAGAAGGGAGGCAATTAGATTTTACTTGCATTGGTAGGACTAATTTGTGGGCTGAAATTAGTTAAATTGCATTGTCACTGTTTGTAGAAAGCTGTACAACTGTGCTGTGCTCAGTAACTAGAAAGGTTTGGGGCATCTCAGTGCATTTGATTGTGTTAGTAAAGGGAGTCATCAGCATATTGCACTTACACATATACTGACATACAGCAGTGTTTGTTTGGCTCCTATTAACAGAAAAGTCCAATACTTTGCAGCAGAATTTGCCTGATAAAAGTTTCTAGCTTGACTTTAAATCACGATACACTAAGACTATAGCTTGTCTGAGGTTAAATAATAATAGATGAACAACATTTGGTGTTGTGAAGCAAGAAAATAAAATAATCTATAAACATATCCTGAATAAACACATGTACATAGTTAAAAAGAGCTACAGCAAATGAGCATCCTCATGTGTTTAACATTTGCACACACTGACATGTTTACTGCCTTTGTTCAGAACCGAGGGAAGTGTATCAGCTTTCAAAAAGTGGTGCGAAAAAGAAAACTGACAACACGAGCTAATGCTTTTGACTTTAACGCTTCCCCTCCATGTTTTTACCCTTGCCGAAAAGAATAAATCCCTGGATAAGCAATAAGTTATCTTCAGTGCATGTGTATTATACATTAAGCAATTAAAAACTCTAAATCTTTACTGTTACACAGCAACCAGACCATGTGCGTTTCACAGGTGACCTTTTTGAACCCTTTAGATGTTTCTTTCAGCTTCTTATTTTTGGTTTTTGCTGCCTCTATGCACTTAGTATAAAATTCCTTAACTGCTTTCTTGGATTGCATTTTTCTATAATATATATGGCACACTCAAGGTAACAATTTGAGCTTTTTTTTATGCTGTGAACTTCTGAAATTCTAACCTTCAATCTGAGATCTTCAACCGTGAAGATTTGATGTGTATCTGGCAAAACTGCACTGTATATACCTATAAAATAACACTCCACACCATGAGTAACATTCATGGATCATAAATATACAAAGGTCAGACAACCTTATAATCAAAAACAGTTAAAAGTATCTTGTGTTATAACGTTATGTAAGCAGTATTTCGACATTCAGGGGAATAAGATTTGCTTTAGTGCAAAGGTGAGATGAGAAGATCTCATATCTGTAGGCGCAGCTACTTCCTGGAGTCTTGTTAGCACCATGAGGTTGCCAGACAACCAGTTGAGACATCCAGCCAATAAATAGTCCAGTGCATTACCCCCCATTGAACCACAACTTACAATTTTACTACACGGTTTTTGTATGGATTAAACAAATGTTAATGTGAGGTACAGGTAGGCCCATTTTGTAGCGGTTTCCCTCTGTTTTCACTCTTTAAGCTAAGCTACACTCTTCTACTGCTGGCTGTAGCTTCATGTTTAGCGTACAGATACGAGAGCGTTATGGATCTTCTTATCAAACTCTCAGAAAGAAAGCAAATAAGCATATTTCCCAAAATCGTCGAACTGTTCCTTTAAACTTAAGGTACGCTGAGGAGCACAAAGTTCTTTCTGAAAGTGCCTAACAAGTTCCATCACTGCCTTGACTTGCCTGCCAAGCTGTTCATAACTATGTAATGTCCTCATGCATTATAAAGACCTGGCCACGATTGAAAACGGCACAGTCAAAAACAACAAGTGATCAAAGATCCTGAAGTTGACTGAAGAGGAACTGAGATGGCTTGACCTTAAACATACTTAGGCTCCCTGGTGGACAAGAGAACCAACTCCCTGCTCTGTAAACAGTCCTGTAATATTAAACACAGAGGACGTCAAAGGGCTCTAATGTTTGCTCCACTCTACTGTGTATTGGGATGTTTTGCCCAGGGTCGGCGTCCCACCATTATGACATCACCCAGGACTCAAGCAGGAGACTATCAAAGGCGCAGCGGTGGTGTATCGTATTCATCAATGGAAAATATTCATGCATATACACCCTTGCCACCCTAGAAGGGAAGCATCTCCTTTTTAAAGGCAGCGATCCACTGGCAACACATGAAAAGTTACAAAACATCAAATAAGGCGCTGGGAAAAAAAAATTAAAAATACAAAACGCTGGGGTGAAAGGGAAGACGTGTTACAAGTAGAGGAAATTCTTTAAAAGAGTAATGATTGAGCAGTGCCTGATTAATCAGCGATGGCTTTCTCGGGTAACTGTCCAACATTACTTTTGATTTAACGTGCTGGGCGATCAATAGAAAGAGCTCGGGGTGGTGTTTCTAATTAAGGTAATTCATGGTCTGGCTGATATGGGTAAATTACTTGCTTTGCACATGTAGATACACATCATGTGCAACTCTCATCAATTAAGTTGAGTTTGCAGATTTTATATTTCCTTTATTAGGAACTTCAGTTGCAGGCCAGACTTGTAATCTAACTATTGTCTAGTTGGTGAATTTACTCAGTATGTCTAAATTGTTTAAAAACTATAAACCACAAGTGAATAATTATCTATTAACAGATTACACCAAGAATAGAAGACTGTGAGAATTGTCATTTATGTACATATCATATTCTACGCTTCAATTTCTGCAACTTCCTTCCTTCTTTCTTGTATATATCATCTCTACACCTGCTCATCAGTCTTTCCTCAAACCCTAGAAGTTTAAAGCTTAGCCTTTATGTCATAGGTTCACATTTAATACAATACTCCCTTTACTATACTTTTCATTTAAGTAGTTATTGGACGCTGTAATCATTTCTTCTGTCCATACTGGCTGTGAAGAGATTCCTTTTTAATGTGATTCCAATGTAAGTGATGGGGGACAAAATCCACATTCTTAAGTTCAGCTAAAGCTTATGAAGCTTCAGTTAGTCAAATCAAGTGGGTTGCCCCCAAAATTACGGTCATTTTAGTGCAAAATTCTTTGCTTTTCTTCGGACTGTGTTTCTTTGCTGAGCTGAGCAGAGGGATAATAACAAAAAGAGTGAATCTCGCAGTATTTAAAAAATGTGAATCTGTCCTTTAAATTGTAACACACCAGTGCAAATCTTATTATAAGGACAAAGACACTGTGTGTGTGTGTGTGTGTGTGTGCGTGTGTGTGTGTGTGTGTGTGTGTGTGTGTGCGCATGTGTGCGTGTGTGTGTGTGTCAGGGTGTTAAGGTCCCAGGCCTGCAGGTCTGGGACATCACCCCTCAAAAGCCCGTCTTTTTATTGGCAGCTCTTCCAAAGACAAGATTTGATGGAAACGGCCAACGTTGAACCGACTGAGGATCAAAGAGGCTTGACAGCAGGTGGATAATTCTTCACCAAAGAAACAAAATCTCATGACTCCATTGGTGAAGAGGGGGGGAAAAAGACAGAGGGGAGTTTCTGTTTTCTGTCTCCTATACGGTAACACACAGGGAGTCTTGATTATTTCACTTTGTCTCCTCCAATAGCCTCTAATAGCCTCTTTAAGGAAGTGTTTCACTTGACAAGTTTATGGAAAAAAGTGCCTGACTTATTATCACATAATGCAGGACCTACGTGGCAATCCAGCAAACAGATTTACTCTTTGAATCAAATGAGAAAGTTACATAAGTACATCTATGTCACAGTAACTAATCCATGGGCAGATACTATATCAGACTATACAAGTAGCTAATTCATAGCAAATGCTTTTCACCAAACTAAAGAAATTTTGCATCACGTCCTGTTTTTTCTGTTTTTTAGTAAAGAAGGAGAAGAATTTTAACAATTTCATGATGCAAGCATTTGATTTAACGTGGTGTTGGCTAAAATAAAGGTGCAGGGGAGAATGGAGACGTGATGAAATATAGATGTCTGAGTTCAGGGTGAGCGGGCTGGTTTGTGTGTGAAGCATGCTCTTTATTGTTAGAGAGCGATGCATTCAATATCTGTAAGATAAAGCAGTAAACAGCAGCTCACCAGTGCAGCAGCGCACTAATTCAAAGCAGTTCTATTTGTCCACTGCCACTCCACAACAAACTGATGTCAATTGAATAACTGCAAATCTTGCTGTTTAGTGTATAATCGGGGAGCGTCTCGCGTTACCACAGGCCTTCAAGCCACTATTAAACCTGAAGACTTTACTGAGGGGCCGTGATGCAGTGCAAGGCGTCAAAAAAACAAGGTGCCACGTTCTCAAACAAAAAGGTAGGTTAAGTGGCAGAAAACGACAGTCATTTCGGAACGCCGCTGCTGCGCTGCATGCTTATGCCAGCAGAAATGGCTTAAATACACCCCCATGAATATGCAATTTCTGTATGAAGAGTCTGACAACAAAGGACCCCACCACATTGTTTTTGATGAGACTAGATTGTGTGTGTGTGTGTGCGTGTGTGTGTGTGTGTGTGTATACAGATCGGCAGGTTTCTACCATTCTGTCCTACTTACATCTCTGATTATGTCCAATTAAGGGAAGTGGAGTAAAATGAGTGGTGTTTAGAATAGCTGATTTTTTTTTTTTTTATGTGACACTGTGGTCTTGAATTACCAAAGTCAAACATTTTGTCACTGTATGATTGAAAAAGAAATTAATTAACGCCTGTCAAAGAATCATGTCTTTCCAGTTGTTAGAAACACTGGCTCTTCAGACTTGAAAACAGTAACCTATATACAGTAAGTTGCTCTTTTTTTTGCTTTATCATTGTCCTGTAAACTGAAACATAAGCTGATAAACCTCCAGAAGAATCCAACCTCATAACTCTGAAACATTGGAGCTGAAGGACTCTGTGTGTACAATTCAGTCCTTGGTTTTCAGTGACCAAAAGACCAAAACCATTTACAATTAATTGATCCTTGTGTTGTCTGTGTAACTAAAGCCCTGATACAGCTTATTCCTCTGGGAATGTTCCTCTAGAAACTATTAGAAACTCCTCCTGTACTTCTTTATGAGTAACATTTGCTAAAATCTACATGCTCACAGGAAAAACTATATAAATATTTATATAAAAGTATATATTTGTGACCCTTTCTTAAAGATTTAAATCTTCAGTAGGAACAAAGGAGCTTGAGGTTGTCATGTGAGTGAAAATGACAAAAATATAGAATATTGCTAGCTTTACTTTTTAAGTTGTGGCTTCAACTTTACTCCTGCTACCTTCTGAGTTTTGCAAATGTTCTGACCTGCCCACTTGAGCCTTTGATTACATTTTTAATTTAACAAATGGCGTGCCATTTAAGTTAGCAAAATTGCATTTGTGCCGGCCATTTGTGCGAAGCAATTGAAACCACCGGTGAATGATGACGTGTTGGGTCACCGTGACTGATGTGGTTAATGTGACTACAGCTGTGACATGATGAGGGATGAGGGTGACCCATGAGAATTAGAGAAAAACCGATGTCATGATTCTCCTGCTTCAACCCAAGGTAGACCTACAGGAATGTGACTAAAACCTGCTTTATATTGTAAAAGTGAAATGTTTTAAGATTATTGCATTTCAGACCATTACGTAGACAATATGTACTGAAAAAAAAATCATAACATTCATCTGAACGTTGACGATTTTAAAGAGCCAGGTTGTGCCACATTTCATAAAGTTGATTGATAATATCTTTCTTTTTGCAATTTTATTTCCAAAAGACAAAATGTATATATATATTTTCACATTACCTAAAATAAATTATTCCACAAAGTCTCCCTGTGAACTTTATTTCCACATTTATACCCTTCTTTTACTATTTTTTTTTTTTTACTTTAATTTTACAGTTCACTTCCTCTGCAAAGCACTGGTAAAATAGCTCTCCTTATGACTTAAGCAGAATTGACAATTAGCCTGCTAGCTGGAGCAGAGGTCTCTGCTGTGGGTCCCTGATGGTACTGTACGGCAGATGAAGAGATTGAACCACCACCATCAATGGTTGCCTGTCTGAGATTGGCTGCTGTAATTGGTACCCACTCTGTAACACTCACATTCCATCACACTTTATTAACGCCCGTCATCCAGTCAAAAGCTAATCTTTTATTCTGTTTTCCAATTATTGTAAAGTGGCGGGCTTTAAATGAGGAGGAGGAGATAATGAAATTAACTTCCTAACTTAGAGCAATTCTCCATGGCACAATGATCAGATATTCTCTTGGTCTGGGAAATGTATGCTAATTTTATGCATCTATCATTAGTTATTACCATTGCAGCAACATAAAACACAGTTTTCTTGAACAATTAGACTTAAAATGGTGCATTTTAATCAGTCAGGGGAGGCTTGCATGCATATTAAAACTGCGGTAATTGAAAAGTCTGAACTTTTGACACTTCTTGAAGCAAGTGTTTGACAGCAGTGACAGTTTGTTTACATCCTTCTGCATCTGTGTTCAGTTTCAAAGATTGTTTCGTAATACCTGAGAGCAACCGTGGGGAATACTCCGGGGCTTTTTCCTCCGCTTGTCTATTGTTTGTACTTCAACATTATGTTTTCGTGTCGTGAGTGAAATATCACATTTTAAGTGTTTTGTTGTGTTTTTTTTTCTTGGTTTTGGGCATACAGGAAAAAGATTGTCTGGCCTTCATTTATGTAACAATATGTTGAATATTAAGCATGCTGAATCTGACAAAGCTCAGAGAAAAGACATTCAAGTACCAGGATCAGGCCAGATTAATGAACGGGGCTGTTAAATGATGCAATGTAGGACTCATGCAAAAGCAAATCTGTATACATTTCTGGTAATTTTTGCTGCCAAATTACTTGTTAATGGACAATAAACTCAGTACTTGTGTACCTCCCCTTGTACCAGAAATTTTAAAGCGCCCCAGTTGCACTGAAGCAGGAATTAGACAGAGGAGGACCAATTGTTCAGTCTTTCTCTGATTTTTCTGACAGAGGATTATTATGTTTAAAGTATTCCATGGTAGTAAATCGTTTTGGGCAAACAAAATTTTTATTTTGGGTAGTAACAGCTCAAACAAATTAATTTGGATTTGCTTAACTAATGAATCTAACACTCAATAAGCACCCCCTCCCCTCTCTTCTTTGCTATAGGCCCAGAGCTCCGAGGCCCCCAGACGAGCTACCATCCCCATCCGGCTCATCAGTCACCCTGGGCAGTCTCTCCCCAAACGGGACCCCCTGATGCCCAGTAATGGCTGTTTGATGACCCTCATAAAAGGAGTCAATGTATTGATGGAGCCCTTTGAGGACAGACCTAATTTGTATGAGGATCAATTCAGCCAATTCATAAGAAAAGAACCAGCGGACGGAGAGGGGGGGCATGTGTGGGAGGGATCAGGACTTCAAAACATAACATTACACCTGTGACCTCGCAGCTCCGGCTGTGTGCTCACGTTGACATACACAATTAGTTTTAATGATAGTCTGTCGTGTTGTTATTAAATAATTGAATCCCTCTCAGATCAGATTACCATGTAAAGGACTCCACATTATACTGTATTATGTGTGTCACTGCTGACTGTCATGCGTAGTGCTTTGTGTCATCAATTTTTATGAGTGTGCTACATGCATATGGGTGATCTATTCGGGGTATTATGAAGCTCCAAAACCACAGTAAAGTCATTCTTTCTGCTGTAAACTGAATTCAAATAGATGAGGCGCTGACAGATAATTACGGTATCTATCAAACTGGCAGAACAATCATTTAGAGCATTTGTCTGCAGATAAATGAAACAGGAAGGCCTCACCAGACAACAGCAGCTGTGCGAGAGGAGGACCGACTACGAAGAGAAAGAAGAAGAAAGTTAAATGCTCTCTCACGCTTCAGAAAAAAAAAATGCAGACAATACTTAAATGAGCCAAAAATAATTTCTTTAAATGTAATAAAATTTCAGACCTCACACACAATCCACATAACAGACGAGATTAATTCATTTCCGTGAGTCAAAGAGGGCTCTGAACTATAAGAGAGAGAAGCTCTAATCAGGTGTATAGCTGAAGTGATCCTCCAGATATTGCTCTCAGAATAATCAGTGTCTGGGTGAAGCCCTGCTGCCCTGGCCTCTGCTTACCTAATGAGACCCCATGCCCGTGATTTCTCAGCGTGCTTCGGCTCGCCAGCCCACTCCTGCTCCACCCAGGGAAAAGAAGAAGAAGAAGAAGAAGACGAGGAGCAGGAGGAGGAGGAGGGGGGCAATGAATCCAAACGCAGCGCCCCCCCCCTTCACATATCATTTGCATGTGCAGAATCAGGAATGATATCCTCAGAGAGCCAGTCAGGAGGGAGAACTGGAGAACAAAAAAAGAAAAAAAAAAGAAAAGGAAAAGAAAAAGAAAAGAGTAGGCGGGAAAGAGGTGTGCTCTCTGACCACGAAGGTTTCCGGGATCGAGTCGGTTTTTTTTCTGTCTTCATCTTCAACAAAAGTAAAAGAAGTGATAAATGATATTAGCCACCAAAGAGTTCCCCTTCTTCTGAAAACGATGAGGGTGGGGGAGGCAGGTGAAGTAATGGGAAAGACAAAAAAAAAAGAAAAAAAAAAAACTCAAAAGAGAAAAGCAGAGAGGTAGGGGCGGTGGGAATGAGGGAAGATGGGAGTTTTTTTTGAATGGAATCCAATGGCAGGTCCTGATAGTGAGGAGAGGAGAGAGTGGAGAGCCCCAGTGTCTGCAGCTCCAAAAGAGGATGTGATGAGACTGCATGGCTAATGAAGCAGCGCTCCTCTCTGGCTCCAAAGAGAGCCCAGCCTTTTCTTATTCCCATTCATCATTAATTCAACAACGTTGATAATTTCATTAGTTTTTTTTTTTCCTGCGCATTTTCCAAGGGCCTTTATCAATAAATGATGGGCAATGGACCAGGGGCTGCCCCTGCTTAGCTAAACACACACTTTTCTCTCTCCATTTCTTTTTTCTTCTCTTTCATACTAGCAAATGTGAATTTGTATATTTAAAAAAAAAAAAAAAATCTCAAAAATTGGAGGACCTTGCCCTCAAATCAGAACAAGCTCCTGACAGACTGAAAGTACAGAACTCAGCGTTTAAGTCCAGAGTTAAAGATTAGGCCTTTTCAGTAAACATGGAAGTTGTGGGTGACAGTATCGGCCTTTTTAATGTTTTAGGGTCTTGGTATTGTGCTTACTGCTTCCCTGTCACACTGTCATGGTTTACTGGGACACTTGAATAGAACAGCACCATCGTTAATGTTATTAGTGACACCTGTGCTTTTCCTACTGTGACAGCTCAAAATGTCTGCTGTGAAAGAGGCCTCATTTTGTTGACTGGTTGCCTGCAAAACAACTCAAAACTCTTCTCATTTCAACAGAAGCGACTAGGACCATGTCCATCTTTTATCTAGCATTATATTGAATTCATAATAACCAGTTTCATTTTTCTAATGTCTCCTATTGTTGTGCTCTTCTTAAATGAGCATCCTATTTACATACATTTCAGTGCATAATCCTGTTTTTGACAACTTTGAACAGAGAAAACACACCAACTCAAACATTAAGGTGTATGTACCTTTGCTAAAGATCAAAATGACATAAAATGTATAGTTTTTCTGAGTTACTGTGGCATTTAACTTTACCTTCCAAAAAGCAAATTCATTCAAGGTTTTCTGTGTATTTTATTAATTATTTTGACCCTCCTCACCTGGATATCATCATACAAGAAGATGTATGCCTGATATTCCTGCAGCCATGAACCCCATCTGATCTACCATTTCCTTAAAATCCTGCGTTTCAAACTAGCCTAAGTCTAGTCTTTGCTCAAGACCACTTGCCTGCAGTAATTCACTAATTTCTATTGCAGACCCCCACCCCCCACCTCCCTTCTGTCTGCTTTGTTCTATTTTTTATCTATATTTTTGCGTTTTGTTTCCCATTACCACTGTTGTAAAACTAACATTTAAACCCTATCCTTGAATCCCTAGATCCTTGAATTAATCATTTACCTAATAAATATACAGTGTTTGACTAAAATTTGAAAAAAAAAAAAAAAGGGAGAAGGTGCATTCTGGGACCAATCATCCTGGGATCTAACATATGGCACTTGCAGTGACACAGGGGTCACCTCAGGTAAATAAACCAGTATCTGGCACACTACAGTAGGTTCTGCCTTGGCACAGTTGTAGTGACATAGGGAGCTTGGCCAGGGTATGCATGTATGCACACACACACACACACACTCACACACACACACACACACACACACACACACACACACTCACTCACTCACTCACAACACACACACAGCTACATTGGGAGCTCTGAGGGGCTGGATCCAGGGATTACTCTAACCACATTTATTTATTAACTCTCAATTAAGTATGGGTGTCCCAGGGCTTAGAGTGGCTTAGTGAGCAAGTGGGACCTCAAGCGCGTTTTGATGACAGTCAAGGCCCCTGATCTCAGTTCACTCCATTTTGCTGATTAAATATAAGCTTTTCATCTGTGGATACAATGCTATTAATTAAATCATTAGATGAGTGATTCACTTATGAGCAAAGGGAGCAGCAAAAGGAGAGACTCACACGAGAAGCTCGCTGCAATAACTACTGAAATATTCATTAATAAAAAAAAAAAAAAAAAAAGATTGCCTAAATTCATTGACAAGGATTACATGTGTAGAGACCCTCTCCCTTCCTTCATTGGGCCAGCCCCTTTCAGCATGGGCACAAAGTCCCTTTTTGATCACTACACAAAGGGATCGAACAAACGCAGGAATCCCACGCATTAATATAATGGGCGTGCGCTGCTGCAAACACCTACACACACACACATACATACACACAAAGTTACAATGAGCCTATTAAGAATGTTGCATTTTAAACAGTTCTTTAATGAAATATGACCATGGAGTTGTAATAGCTTGCTCGGGGGAAGAAGGATCACTGTAAATGAAGAGGGTAAAAACAGAGCTGTAATTTTTGTTTCCCTGCTGAATTACAAACCAAACATGATGCAAAGTGTCCGTATTTGTAGTGCATCCCTCAGCTGATTAAGGGCCCGTTCACACTCAAACGCATCGCTTAGGAGAAACGCTTCTGAAATCCATGTATTTCAACGGAGGAATGTGACTTGTAGCGTTCAGGCTGGGGCATTTTAACTTTTGAGGAGACCCAGAACAAATCATTTGTCAGAACCACACAAGGCAACCAATGAGAGCCTTTGAAATCTGTGTTCCTGCACACTTTTTCACTGGTCGGTAGCAACTCATGTTTTTTCTTTCTCCCCACCTTGCAATCAAGTCAACGCTTCAGGGCAGGACTTTAAAAAAAACTGCCATCATTATCAGTTAGTGGATCCAGAAAATCCCAAATTCAACAACATGGTGGACTCTGGGTGCAGCTGAGGCTGGATAAACATGTGGAAACGACCAGGCAGGCATACTCTAGATTTTTGTTATTGTCAGCAAATCCCATAAAAACACTAAAACCAACAATAAATTGATCCTACAGTACTAAAAAGTACTTTCTGAGTAGCCAAACCCTCATATTATACCTTATCAGTCTGCCATAGACCTCCATTGTTGTCCAATCCCACATACACCACCCCGCTGCCATAAATCCTCACTAGAGCACTAAATGTGTATTAATCCGCGGCTGAAAATAGTCCCAGACAAACAACACCCGTTATATTTGGTACAAACTACTTTGCCCAGCTGTTCTTTTAAATACATGGGATTTGTTGAAAATCAGAAAAATATAGAATAACGCCAAGCCTTTTTATTTATTTATTTTATAGAAAATCATTTTCAAAACTGCCACCAAGACAGTATAAGTGAAATTATGTATAGAGACCATAACTCGCTGTTGAGAAGAAATATTGACTGTGTATTTTGAGAGAGACGCTGCGGTTTACGGTTTTAAATCAGTTTGAATTTCTGGGGGAACCAGCACCTAGTGGCCATAAGAGGAAGCTTGAGACCCTTTTTTCAGGTTTTTTTCTGCTTGGTTTCAACCTTCTAAGTTTATTCACTCATTTATTACCCCCGAAAATATTATTCCCTCTTCCTTTGTCACTGCTTTTATTTACTTTGAAGAGCCTTGTGCGGCTATAGCGTTCAATAATACGAGATAAAATGTTTGCCTTACAATGCAATTTTTATGAATCACTTTGTCTGACATAATTGTACACTATACTATTCTAATTCCGTGTGGTTGGAAGCTATATTTCTATTACATTTTGAAATCACTGCATGGGGTCGGAGTATACCAATGAGAAACAGAAAGGTACTTCTAGTAGAGAGATCTTTTCTGGGAGGCAGCGGTAGAAGCTGATAGCCACAGACAGCTACAGCACTCTGTGGGGTGTAATATGAAACAAAGCAGCAGGTTCTTCTTTACTGTAAGACACCTCTTTCACCTCTCGCTAACATGAGAGCGCAGGAGTTGGGAGAGGAGTTGGCTGTGATAGATGGACAGGCGGAGTGAAAGAGATACAGACAGGGATAGGAAAAATAGGGAGAAGGAAAGAGATTAAGAATTAAAGAGAGAGAGGGAAAGAGGCTTGTCTTTCAGGAACCGACATTCTGGGAGGCATGTCGGAGGAGGTGAGTACTGTCGAGCAGATAGAGGCAGACTGAATGAGCAGGTGGAGTAGAGCAAGACAGGGCAGGACAAAGCTTCAGCGCTGCCACCTAGGAAGCTAAAGGCCAGACAATCAGCATGGCAGGGACCACAGCTGTGTGATGCTATGATGGCTGAGCTACTGAAAAGATACTGACAATACAGTGTACCTCTCTGTGATGGCAGCAAATAGTATTACATTTTATACTGTAGACAAGGAAAAAAGCCAGTATGACTTGCAGGTATAGAGAGAAAAAACTGCATCCAAGTCTACATGTGTTTTTATGATAAATGTTCTCCAAGAAATACACTGGCATCTTTTGTTAAAGGGCCAGTTCATACAAATTATAAAAAGAAAGGTATGCCATTAGAGCGAAAGAAAGAAAATTGACTATTTTGATAATTGATTAATCATTTAAATGCCAAAATACTCTGGTTCCAGCTTCTTAAATGTGACTATTTTCTGGTTAATTTGGTAAACTGAATATCTTTGGGTCGTGGACTATTTGTTGGGCCTAAACAAAACATTTTATAGACCAGACAACTAATCCATTAATCGATAAAATTATTTTAATTGATAATTAAAATGATCGTTAATTGCAGCCCTATATGCTATGCATATGTTTTATTTGTCCAGGTTTTTTTTTTTTTTTTTTAGATACCCTCTCTGAGACTTCTGCTACCATAATCAATGTCACCCATCCAATAGTATGCACTGTATTAGTAAAAGAGTAAGTAATAGATATTTTAACTCAAAATTACAAATCCTAATGGTGGCTCTAGAGCAAAGGTCATGGGATCACCAAAGTCAATAGGATTCATCCTCTGGGGACCATGAATGTCTGTACTGTTTCATACCAACTTTTTACCAAAGAAATAGTCCTTACGAAAACGTTCACAGTGCGTCCGAGTAACCGGGACATTGGTGTTTCTGTAGAATTTGATTTTATTAAATGCTACCTCAGTTCCATATGGTCTAGCGGTAAGGACTCCTAGTTTTCACCCAGGTGGTCTGGGTTCACCTCCCGGTATGGGAACTCCAGTTTGAGGACCATGTCAAAATGAGATGGTGCATAAAGGGGATATTATTAAATTTTTTAATAAATATGGTTGTTGCACTGGGGTGGCAGAAGAAATATCATAGATTGATATCTCAAAACTTGGGCACATAAGACCAACATTATCAGCATTTCTGGATACTACTAGAGATAGAAGGAAAAAAAGTGACTGCTTTTCATTTGGGTAAATCTCTGGGTAAAGCCTAGAGAGAAGAATGACCCCAAGACTGGAGGATGAACTGTAAATGTAAGAGTGATTGGCATCCATTGACTGCTCAACTTTATGTGCTAGAATACAAAACTACAAACGACAATACAGTTAATGTCTGGTTCATGGCTGCAAGCTAAACCAATGGCAGGGGTACAAAAGCAGATGAGAAGGATGCTCCTCCTGCCTAGATAGAGTTGTGTGGTTTGAGCATCTGCCAGTTCACCACCCATAGGGGAGTGTCGGTGGGCTCTTCAAACACCCTGCATGGGTCCTCCTCCTTTTGATGCTCCTGGAGAGGGAGAGGACAGGGGGAACAAGAGACACTCCTCCACACACGCTGCTGAGCTCTTCTGGACCAGATGGGAAAAAAAGTAGGAGATAAAGAGGGAGAGGAAAACTGAAAAATAAAAAAATAAAAAAACGCAGCTAACGGAGATAACTGTAAATTGTCAAAAACAGATTGAGTAAAATTAATGATCAGCACACAAGTAAGGAATGAAAATGCAAGTTTAAATCTAGTGAGCTCACTAGTTTAGTTCCCTGACTACATTTTCTCCCCATTGCAAAACGCAAAATTAAGCAGAGTAAATCTCCAAAACGTCAACTTTTCATGAGTAAAGAAAAACAGCCCAGTTTCAGCTTTGTGACAATGCATTTTCAGATAATCCAATGTGTTTTTTAATGTTTTTCTTATGTTAAGTAGGACAATTTTCACAAATTGTCTTTGTGATTGTCTTAAAAATTTAAATCAAAACCAAATCGGGAGATATGTGGTTTACACTAAACAGCAAAAAATTGTTTGCTGCTAATTATAGTTATAGGGATGCACCAATCCGATCTGCTGGATCAGTATTTGCACTGATACTGACCTTATTAAGTGGTATCCGCCAGATGTCACTAATCCACACTAAATACAGTTTGAAAGCGGACATATCATGCTTTTTGTGATTTTCTGTTTTTTTTATTTATATACAGTTAAGATGTCAGATGTCTATGTTAAACATGGTCAAAATAGAACGCTTCCTTTGCAATGTTGCCTCTACTTCCTCCTCGTGTTGACATCAAATCGTTCGCACTTGCCCACAAATGGTCGTCCATTCCTTAGCCCTTGTTGCTAAGGTTGTTCCACAGGTTGTTAGCGTTGTCCACTCGCATATTTCAGAACAGATTTGGGCTTGAACATGTACAGATGTATTTGAGAAGTTTCCATTCCGAGTAAAGAACAAGAAAAAAAGTGAAATCCTACTACTACTGTTTGTTTTTGTTTTTGTTCATTTTTGTAGTTGTGTGTGATTTAATGTCCTCCTCATAACGTCAACTAAACTACACTTAACTATGACTGCAACTAACTATTGTCATTAAAGTATGGATTATATTTAGTACGGAGCGGCTGTGGCTCAGGAGGTAGAGCGGGTCGTCTACTAATCGGAAGATTGGCGGTTCGTTTCCAGACTCCTCTAGTCCACATGTCGAAGTATCCTTGGGCAAGATACTGAACCCCAAATTGCTCCTGATGGCTGTGCCATCAGTGTATGAATGTGTGCGAATGGTTAGATTTCCTCTGATGGGCAGGTTGGGACCTTGTATGGTAGCCCCTGTACCCATTCAGCGTATGAATGTGTGTGAATGGGTGAATTGACTCGTAGTGTTAAAAAAGCGCTTTGAGTAGTCGGATGACTAGAAAGGCGCTATACAAGTACAGTCCATTTACCATTATTTTCTCAATAATTTTTTTTTGTCTACAAAAAGTTGGAAAATACTGAAAAATAGCCAACCAATACCCAAAGATATTCTGTTCATTATCATCCATCATTTATTTATCATAGTTGCCAATTCATTTTCCAATGATCAACTAATCAATTAGTATTCTAATCAACACATCGTTTTAGCTCTGAACTAAACAAATGCAAAAAATCTTAGTATCAGTATCTGCAACACACAACAGTCTTTTGGTAAAACGAAACAAACACACACACACGCACGCTTGCACACACACACACACGCACGCTTGCACACACACACACACACACACACACACACACACACACACACACACAGACACACACACAGACACACACACCAGCAGGATCAGAGGGAAAGCATCACAGGAAGGGAGCAGTAAGGGAGAGTGAATATCTTCTATAACTTTGAGTTTTTCTCTGTGCTTTATTGGCTGCTGTGAACAGACCCATAGTCAGCATTTTTATATCTTGGAGGTATCTTCTGGGTAGGTTTAAGGCAAAACCTGCACTCTGAATGTGTGTGTGCCTGTGTGTGTTTGTGTGGAAGTGAGAGTGGTGGGTGTTAATCTCTGGCTTTTATTCAGAATTCAGAGCATCCAATACCAACAGCAAACAATGCAAACAGACACATACAATCCTATTTGGACTTTTGGGAGATCAAAAATGACTCCTCAAAGGATAACTTTTTGGGTAATTGACAGGACGCTTGTAAAAAAAACAGAGAGAACCATAAATAAATTAATACACGAGGCTTTTGTGTGGTTTTGGCTGAGCATCTGGTATCAAACATACTCACACCTTGCGGATAAAAGCTATGACAGAAAAATTACAGCAACAATCAGTTAAACCTTGTACGAGGAAAAGCAGTTTCTCACCGGTCTCCAACGGCTACCGTTTGACTGACAGGTGGAGGTGAAAGGTAAGCTATGGAGACCAGCAGTCAAATGGACAGTGGAAGTCTCACCTGCGCTGACGTACAGATAAAAACATCTTACACTGTCTGATCTTCAAAGACAGAGGACTGAGGAGCAGTCATGTTGAAAATGTTCAAAAGTGTTTCTGAATAATTGAAGAGCTCCAGGTCTTCTAATGACGTGATAACAAACCAATGAGCTTAATGATCTGATGAGGAAAAAATTGATCCTTTTTTAAAAAGGCCTGCATATGCAAAACACTAAAAATAACAGTTTGATGTGAGAAGGTGTTACTAACTATTGATCAGTTAGTATAAAAAAAACTAGAGAGCTTCAACTTGATCTATGACAGTTTGTGAGAAAAAACAGCTGCCCACAAGGATCCATCAGAGAAGCTATCTGAACATATAAAATAAAAGGCAACACTGATGATCTACAAACTGCTGGTGTAGAAACAGACAGCTCAGCTGACTGGAGCTACACCACCATTTGAGCTAAGGGCATTGTGAGGGATGGATACTGGGAGGGAGACATGAATCATATGTCTGGGAATTATGTCCACAACATTTAATATAGTGGGAGCGTATTTCTGTTCAGAGCCATGTGGTCCCAGCAAGGCCTAGACGGGGAAAACAAATCTGTAATGGGCGCACAATTGAATCAGGTGTCTGGTCCTCTTAAGGAAATTAAGTTGTCGCCGGAGCGGGGCCACTTAATGAGAGGCAGGCTTGCAGACAGTGACGAATGGAGGGTGACACTGGCAAGAGTGTGAGGCCGCCACAATATCTGCATTTGGACTGGTGATGATTTTTCATCCGTGAACCCCCCGCCATACTGTTTCTCTCTCTCTCTCTCTTGCTCTCTCACCCTCAAACACACACACACATACACACACATACACTTTATCTCACCTCCCTCCACCCTCCCATTTCCAAGTCTTCATCGGGGACACATTTGATCCCTGTGTGATACTAGCCATTTATTTGCACATATATTCATGGGAATGATGACAGCTAATAAAGAGGGGGGATCTTCTTTCTATGTGTTTTTACTTCATGGTGCCTCTTGATGGTGGCCATTATGCGATTTTGATAGATGTCTCTCCACAGTCTCAGTCACTGGCAGCAGCAGAATGTACACAGCATGCCCTCCAGTATGAACAGAGAGATATACAATACTATTAAGTTGCAAGTGTACCCCCATTTTAATAGAGAGGTACTGTAATGTTTATTTTTATTAGATGATTTGATTTGAATGCATAATCCTGTGATTATGCATTCAATAGGATCGTATCTACTCAACCTTATTGCATAAAATATGCATGAGCAATTATGACTCAGTAATACTGTAATTTTAAACAGATGTTATATAAAAACGGTCATTATAGGTCCATTTAAAGTTAAAATCAAACAAAATCTAGTTTTTGAGTATCTAATATGTCTCTGAAAAGGTCTGTGGTCATGGTCAGCTTGAAGTTAGCAGGAGTGGAAGACATATTCAGATAATTTAGTAAAAGTAGCAATACCACAAAGCAAAAATACCTCTATTACAAGTCTGGCATTCAAAATGTAACTTAAGTCAATGTAAAGAAGTATTTTAAGTAGAATGTATCTCAAGTACAAAAAGATAAAGTTCTTATTGTGTAAAAAAGCCCCTATCAGAATGTGCATTCGTATATATACTGTATTATTGGAGTATTATTAATAATGCAATAACATGAAAGCAGCATTTTAAAGATGTTCTTTATATGATGTTGGATAGTTTAACCTATATTATTAAGTATATTCATTTAAAGCTTAACATACATTCTAATGTACAAGTAAGCAACTAAAGCCAACATAATTTAGTAAAAAGTACAATATTGTGGAGTAAAGCAGTATAAAATAAAATATTAAAGTACAAATACCTCAAAACTAGAGTATTTGAGCAGATGTTCTTATTTTCCACTGCTGCAAGTTACAAAATACAACAAAGTGTCCGTAGACTTTCCTCAGATTACTGATGCAGTGTAAACACTTGTCTGTTTGCAAGAATATGGCTTAATACACAACTCTGTGCCAAGCACCTTGAGGCTGCAACAGAAGCAAAAGATTTTATGTGGATCGTCACTGCACACACTCTCATTATTTGTGTAGACATAGCATGTAAGAACTAGATTTCTTCTTCCCATTGTGCTTGTGAACTATTAAAATGCAGACTGATATGCAACTTGTGAAAAGCTCAGCGATCTGTCACCTAAATGGATTATCCCGACGTCAGAGATATTGCCACTAAACATGGAGACATGGAAATTTCTACCACAGCAAAATGGCCTTGAGAGGAGGAGTCATTCTCATTCCCATGAGTTGCTCCATCAATGTCTCCAGCCCCGTCTTAAATGGATGTGAAGGGGAGCATCTCAATAGGTTTGATCGTTCTGTGCTGCACTGTCAGTGATCAAGTGCTAATTTGTTTCCTGCAAAATTGAGAAAATTGTCATCGTGATCCCCTGTGATGCTTTTGCTCTTGAGAGGGATCTTGAGTATTAAGAAGCATTTTCTTTTGTGTTTGACCTCCCCCATTATTTTCAGTAAAGACTACACCTTGAGACGCATCTACAATGCTAATTCAGTAATATAATCCACGTGTAGCACAAACAGACAGGAGCAATACTTGACACTGAGGCTCCCCATGTTGAGTAATTCTCTTTGATAACTGACCCGGCATGGTCTACTGTATGCATAATGACAGTACATGGAAACAGCTGTAGTGTGTTGACGATCAATGTCTGTCCTTTCAACACAGTAATTGTGAGGCCAGAGAATGACTGAGTAGCCAAGGCTACTGCTACAGGATGGCCACTGGGGTGAGTGGCCATTCATATACTATGCCTTTTAAAGTTACACTCCATCCAGACAAGACTTGGGCCTAGATTTAGTTGTGTGGATGAGGGAAGCACTGCAACAAAAAAAAAAAAAAAAAATCACTGCAGAGTGTGGTAGAATTGTAGGATTCGATGAGGCTTCAACCCCTCCTCTCTCTCTCCACATCTCTCCCAGCTGACTGGGTATGAATAATTGACCCTATAGTCTGGGCCCCTGCTCATTACTGGGGGAAGTGTCGGCCTGGTTTGTGATGCTATGAGGGAGCGTGCGAGTGCCCACTGTCTGCATGCTTGGCTTGGTTTTCCCCTCCACCTCTGACCACACACCAGTCCTTCATCTTTAATGGCCTGTGCCGTGATCGGACATCCAGCCTCTCCAACCTTCCAGCCTTGCCCACTTCATCAAGCAGGTGAATGGGTGTGCACAGTAACATATCTGCTGCCAGACAGGAGTTTTTCAAGAATTCTTAAGAATTCTCTTGTGAATTTAAGGAGTTTTGGGCAGGATTATCAAAGGGTGCAGGGGTGGGCGGGGGAGTGAACACTGACATACAGGAAAGTTCTGTGGGAAAGTTTTCAGGTACACACTCAAACTAGAAGAAACTATCCATGGTCTTAAGGTGAGTACTCTACCTGCATGGAGTCATGACTATTTTGATTTGGAAGTTGGGAAAGTCATTCAAAGAAAAGTTGCACAGGCCAAAGTAGTGCAGCAGCTAAAATACAAATACCCAACAAATTCACAGCACGCCACCATAAAATTTAACTCCAAAATTCATGTCAGACAAAAGAAAAGTTAACTTTAACTTAGCTTCAGTTGCTGCTCATAGATTACGGAAATTCTTAGGTCGCCATATGACCCATTTCTCCCTGCAGCACAGTGAATCTGACAAATCTGTATCCACATAGGAGGGACAGAAAAGGCTGGTGAGTGAAGCCACTGAACGCTGGCGAGGAAAACAATGGCTGACAATACGCCCCCCAATACATCAATCAGACAAGTCTGTCAGCTCAGCTCCCTGCAGAGAGATCCATGGGAAGCAAAAGAGGGACCACACAAAACACAGAGCCTGCAAATGAGAAGCCACAGTATGGATTGCCGCGTGATGAGCAGCCAAACTAGGCAGAGACAAGGGATGGATGAGGAACACGCGGAGGTCACGTCTACAAGAACGGTAAAATAGGGACTGGGCAAGTATGTGCGTTGTGCTTTTGCGGTGTTAAAGAATGAAAGAGATGAACCAAAAACTCAACAATTTGTTTTAATATAATTATGCTTACTGATTGTACTTTTTGTTTTCAATTGGTTTACTGCCCTTAGCAATACTTATCAGCCAGTCAAATAAGCATCTTTCAAGCAGTAAATAAAGATATTCCCCAGTAACCATTGTCCTCACCAGAAAAACAATATTGGTTGGTTGAACAAGACCTATGTTTATGTCGTCTACGTTTATGACGTTTTTATCGTTCAAAAACGACCTATTGGTTACTTTTTAGGACCCTTCGCAATTGTGAGAGTAATTAGTCCTTTCTACATAGCAAAGGTGGAAGTAATGTGACAAAACTGCAAAACCTCTTAAGGGAGAGGTCAGGGTGGATGATGGGTCAGCGGAAGACCAAAGTCAACATTGGTTTCTCTTGACCATTTGCATTTGATTTCTCAACCTTAACCATGATGACCACCATCCTCCCCTGACTTTGACCAAGAAAGTTGCCTAAATACAACCAAACTTTAAGCATAGAAATGGCAGATTAGAAAATACTCAATGGAACAGTCATATGGTTTTCTTTTTTGGAGACACAGAGAAATTAATATTTTAACGTCAGCAAGCTACAGGTAGCAAACACAGTAGTGTGAACCACTGGAATTGCATTTTTAAACACAGTGTATTTGTGTGTTGCGGGGAGGAGATCTGCTGTTGTAGCAAATTTGTCAATTGCATACAGTAGATTGTCCTTTTTAGGGTATTCCATTGTTTTCCTTAAGTTTCCAATTAGAGCTTCATAGTCAACATTCATGTAAACTTATTCAATGACCACTTTTTTCATGTGGGTAGAGATTGACAGATCCTGGAAATGGTCAGTCCCACAGGGAACAGTATGTTTCCCTGCAGGATGGCAGTGATGAACGGCTTTACATTATCACCATTTACTTTTCCTTCTGAGGGTTTAAAAAGGAACTCAACTATGACCACAGAATGACGTTAACATCATAATACAGCTACCAAATGTTAGGTCTGGAGAAATTTAGCAATCATAATTCTTCCAGAAAAATCTGTTTTAAGACATTAGAGACATTTTTAAAGAGGTTTACAGGGACAATAAGCACTACATAGCCCACTATATGTTCATATTAACCTTTTGATTTCACCTTTAAGTAAACAGGGAGTATCTAATACCATATGTGGACAAACATACAACCATGCAAACGAACAGCATCACACCCAAATTCAGAGTACGTTCAGTGCAAAATGTATGAGTGGCACCAGTTTCAGTCCACAGAAACAAAGAGAAACGAGAGGTGTCTTACCCACAATGTGGATGAAGGAGATTATCAGAGCTGTTCCTGGTTGTTTCATTGGTCGCAGGCAGCCAAGGATTCTGGAGAATATCGCAGAGCTATCATTGTGTTTTCAGGGAGGGGGAGAGGAGGCAGAGAGATTGTTTGAACTGGGAGTAAACGCTATGAAAATGGTGGAGCTGGCATATTTACACCCAGGGTCTGCACAGGGGGATTACATGCAACGTTTTTATGTCACCCATTTGACAGCATCATCTCATGGAGGTTTTGAAGGCTCCCCCTCATTAGCTGGGCTGGGGCTGCATTTAACACAGCTTTGAGTTTATAAAGACAATGGCTGCCAAACCTCAAGGCCTTTAACAAACAACAAAGGAGAGGGTAACAATCAAAGTGCCCCTGTTTCGTTTTGCCAAACTTGAGTGAAAAGTCGCCAGCTCGTAAAAAAATGACATTTACATGACAAGTGGAGAGCCCCAAGTGGATCTAAATGGATATAAGTGAAAAGTGAAGTCAACCTAATTGTGCCTCAGTGGGCTTGTTAAGTATCCAGAGTGAAGGCATGCCACTGATTGAATGTAACTTTAAAACACAATTTTACTTCTTACATTCTTCAGCCCTCTATTATATTTATACACTTTGGTCAAGAAATTGTATCACTAGCAGACGACGGCAAAAACAATGATGACAGTAATAAAAATGACACCATTAACACTTCAGTAAGATAAAATGAACCAACTGCACAGCCTCAAGCAAACAACACCCACTTCCAGTGGGGAAAGATGCATTCAGATTCATTCATGGAAAACTTGCTAGCAAACAGTTTCTTATTTACACAACCAGAAGTTACAGAGCAATTTTATCATTTATCTAGAGTTGAGTAGAGTGTTTCTGGCCACCTGCTGAATATAAGTCCAATATTCAGTCTCTTTTAACTCAGTTTTTTGTCTCTACCAACTCCTGAGGTCCAACTCCTGCTCTTTAGTGGCTGCTTGAATAAATAATAAGTAGTAATACCACAATGTAAAAATACTCGTTACAAGTAAAAGTCTTGCATTCACAGTATCTGTCATGCAATAGGTGTTATTATATATTTTATATTATTGGATTATTATTAACAATGCATAACATGTAAGCAGCATTTTAATGTTGTAGCCTGTCATGGTGGAGCTAATTTTCCCCACTTTATATACTTTTGGGTAGTTTAATATATAACAATGTGTCACATTTTATAAACTGGTCATAGGTTCTGTATGAAACATCTGAATCAATAAAGCTTCTGAATAAATACAGTAGACTAAAAAGACAATATTTCCTTCTGAAAGGTAGTCGAGTATAAAGTAGCATAAAATGAAAATACTACTCTAATCAAAACTGTACTTAAGTAAATGTACTTAGTTCCTTTCTACCGCTGCCTATTTCTGCATGTTGTCTCTGCTATTGTATAGCAAGACCACATCATGTATGATTTTATGTTGAGATCATACAAAGTATTTTTGAGGATATCAGAGAATCAGAATATTTTGTTCAGCGTAGACAAGACAGCATAAGAAAACAATGCTAAACGAAATAGAAAAAGTCAACAAAGTGGATGTCACACGTGCAAATGGTGTTATGATATATGTCGTTAAAATTGAAAATAATTTCACACAGTTAAATCTTGATATGAGAGAAGCCAGAAAAACAAAGATTCAAGATATTTTGTCTAAAGATCTGGGAGAAAATCAGGTAAAAAAACAGCTTAAAGGCCCTCTCCATTTACTCTTTGTCTTTCTTTGCCTTCTCCTCAAAAGCAGCACAACAACCTGCTTGTGTTACAACCTCTCTTGCTCTGACGTTTAGTCACGGCAAAGTATTTACCCACCAATTACCCGCAGATACCCTTCCTCTCGTTATAGCTGGGGCCCCATGAAAGGGAACAAACAATAACAACAGTGAAGGCTCCTCGGCAAAGAGACACATTATAATCTGGGCAGACATGAGAGAAGAAGGGTGTGGAAAGAGCTTGCATTGATGGAGACGAAATCGAACTTGATTAAAGAGCAAACAAAACAAACCCCTACAAAACACAAACACTCCGTGCACTTTGTGAATGGGCCCGCACAAAGCTAATATGTAGCTACCCGGGCGCTCCTGAGGAGGCAAGATGAAAAAGACAAGTGTTTAAAAGGAGAGATCTTCCTCTGTTTGGCTGACATATTTACACAATTATGTGCAGAATCCAAAGCAGTTCAACCGGCGTTTCTCCCTCTTGACAAGTCACAAGAAGTTTAGTTTTTTTTTTTCCCCTCACCTCCCTTTATACTTTTGTGTCAAGTTGATTAAATGAGAGTGTATGACATAGATCTGCAGGGTAACGCCATCTGCCAGTGTCATCATTTTTCCTGATGGAGTTACACTGACTTAACCAACTCTCTCTCAATTAATATTAAGGCTGTTACACATTACAATGAAGCCCTTCTGCTGCACTTCTGATACCTTAAAATATGGCTTTGACTGAAGCTCATCTAATTGCTTTATTTACATTATGAACATTAAACAAAATCTTCTCTCAGTCTCATATCGATTCCTACAGGATGATTAAAAGCATCGCACCTTGGTTTGTTCAGCCATCACATTTACAGGTACAGTAGATGTACAGGCACATAATGAAAGAGTCTGTGCAATAAAAGTACAATAAAATACATGGCATGAGATATAATGCTATGGGCAATTAAATTCAGCCGCACAAAAGGACCACACAGCCCTTATACATATTCACTCTCCCACTGAAATCCATAGGAATTGCAAAGTCATCTTCCATGTCTCTGAGGCATTCGCGTACAATGGCACTTTTATCATATGCTTATCAGTGGTGGCCCCTCTCTTATAGAGCTCGATCTTTTGGCCCCTCAATCACGGAGCATATTACTCCTCTGTCAGAGCAAAGCACTTCCTAACGACAGGGAGGCCAGCTGGGACTGAGGAGAGGGCAGGAGGCACATGCATTAACATAATAATCCAACCACACTCCCACAGGCCCCGGGGCCAGACAGCATATTAGGTAGGCCCCCCTCATGAAGGTCCTTGCAGAGAAATAAAGCTGCTTTACGGTGAGCCTGTCAACCTGTGGCGAAGGCTTGGCCCTACCTGGGCTAATTGTTGACTGAACAAAAAAAAAGTACATGGCGCTGCTAGCCCCACATGTGTAAACAGTGATCTTGTTACATGCTCAAAAAGGCTAAGTGTTGGGTAATATGAGGTATAACTTAACCTAGTTCTGAATATCTCATGATGGATTAAAGAGAATAAGTAAGGCTGTTTCTTTCTCTCCCTCTCTGCGTGCACTTGCTTTGTTGCCTTCTACATCACATTGCAACACAACATAACCCAGTAGCCTGACACATATTCCTGAGTATAGGAAGCATCTCCTCGCCTCCTCATATTTACTGAAGTGAAATGCGGAGAGACACAGGCTTTGAGGACAAGAGAGACCGAGAGGGGAGAGAATAAGGGGGCTGGGTGTTGGTTCCGCAGCCTTCCCTGTGGCATAAACTGGGGAGCGTTAGCAGCGTGCATTGAGGCCTGTGATCCTTTGCACTGGGGTCCCATGGCACCTTGTGTGGCCTGCACATTTCTAACCACATGAGACAGTTGCTATCATTGCGTCAAAGCCGTCGTAATAAAGCCATGCAGCTACTGTGTAACACGCTGCTTTTGCCCGGAGACAAAAGGCAAACAAAAAGCCAATGCACCAGCAACTAGAGAAAGTATTTAAAACAGACTCAAGTTCAGCTATTTTGAGAAACTTCAGCTTCTGCCAAACCCAATTCAGCGTCACATCCACTGGTAGAAAAAAAAAAAAAGTTCATATAGAGTAGAGAGGCAGTAAGTAATGTATTAGGAAACCAGCAGCAAAGAGCTGTGTGGAGCGTTTTCTTTAGGAGACCTGTCTAGCCTCTGACTGTCAGAGCACCTCTAATGTGAATGTCCCACTGACTGGTACTGTAAGGCTGTCAGTCGCTGGTTGGGGTCCTTGACTGAAGACTCTCACTAGCAGTTCATACACACAGTAGTACCTCAGTGGCGAGAGAGATGCAGGCAAGGAGGAAGAGAGGAGTGAAAAGAAAAAGGATCTCCACAAATCATTTTGATCAAGAGACAAGGTAGCGGTAAGGTAGACCTCCACCAGCCTCCGCCCCGTGAGGAGACAACTCTCTAATTGGTGGAAAGGGCAGCCTGTCCGTGGCCGCATGTGCTCTCAGATCTCTCCCAGGACAGCCGAGGCAACGTGCCAATTACTGCCAATTGTTGGCCTGTGGTTGAGATGTGGACAGTTGTCCGCATGGAATAAGAGTGAAGGCCTAGCAAATGCTCCTGCTGATGCTGATATCGTATAACAGCAATATGGTGCTGTTAGCCCACAAACTTTCGTAAAACAAGGTATTCCTCTTCTATTTAAGAAAATCCTTTCAATTTTGGTGAAAACCTCAAATAATTATCAAATACGATCCACCTTTCAACACCTGCAGCCATGTGAAGTGTGTGCAGCTATTTCAAGTCTTTAACACCACCTGACTGAGCCTGTACTTTTAAACAGCCCCAATATAGCCCAGTTTAGTAGGGCCAGCAGACCATTATGGGGGTCTTCTCAGCGGAAGTTGAACATATACTTCTTCATCCATTATCCATTAGCTGCTCATCATGGTATAGGTCAGAGCTGGAGCACATCCACCTCTAGCAGTCAGATAGAAGCAGAGAACAGCAGGCCTTTACAACTCCGCTCACCCACAGCTCATAACAAGGAAGCCAGAGAAGTGTAGCAGAGAGGAGGGAAAACAGTCATAATTCTTGTTCAACTAAAAATCACTATAATGCTCTTTAATTGTGTAGGCAAAAATCTTTTCAAAAGAGCATGGTAATTTTACCCTGCTAAATTATTCAGCGCACATTAATAACGGTCGGGGCCGGGGTGGACGAGAGCGGCTGTTTTAGGAGTGATGAGCTGCCGGAGCTGGGAGACAGGATCTCACTAAGGCAGTTTTGCCTCCTTTTAAAGTTACATTTTCAAGTAAACGACATTAAAAAAATGACCTGGAGTAAACCTAAAAGGTACTGAGACTGGATGTTGGTGCAGGGCTTTAAATACACTCAGAAAAGATGTCTTTCTATGGAACAATATCTTCCTGAGAAGTTTAATATGAACTGAAATGGGTAATTTAATAACAACCAATGAATTTTTCTGGTTAATTTGTTAAGTGTCAGCACATCTTAAAACTATATGGCTCAGCTTACACAAGAGAGAAGGGCTTATGTGTAAAGGTTTAGCATCCCTTGTCAAAAAAAAGGTGAATATATAGCGAACAAAAAAACATATAAAACGTGACTACTGCAGGAATGCAAAAAGAACATCTCCATTACAAGCCAGAAACTATGAAACCTCAATATGTCTCTATCGAAAATTCTCCTCTTTGTTGGTTGTTCATGCGCACTTCAAACAGTGAGAGCTGTAGTAGAATAACAGATAAAAGGAGAAAAGGTCACAAGCAAGATCTGATGAGGGGCAACATCCACTATAGGCTTTAAGGGATCCCAGCCAGCTGATGGCACATTCAAGAGGGCGATGCAAATGAGAATTTGCATGAACCATGCACCAGCGAAGGTAATATACATAATTGGGGGAAGGGGTAGGGGGGCGTGGTGGTGGTGGTGGGGGGGATTCTCCATCAAATGCGGACATGAAGCAACACTTTCTACACTTAATAATTAATATAATACAGTGCGCACACACACACTGCATGGGATGCATATCATCCATCCATTGAACAATGACTTTTAAGTACACTAGAACATAGTGAGCCTGACAAAATATGCACAAATGTGTGTGAGATGAAATACGCCTCTTCCCCCCATAAAGATGAAAAAAGCAACAAACTCCTTCCCTAGGCAGAGAGAGCTTAACTATTCTTCTCAGTTCAAAGTCAGGGGTCTACTCTAAATATTTGTGTATTAAACATAACACATAAGATGCAATAAATGGAGGACTCTAAAAGAAGTGCAGGGCCTGCAGGAGAAAACAACATGGAACTGCAATGCTTCTTAATGTCAGTCTGACTAACACAAACAACCATGGTGAAAAACAAGCCAAGGCTTCAAATCTTGTAGAAAGTATAAATCAGTGCAGCTCAGATGCAGGGTGGTTACAGTTCCTAAATGAACTGGATTCGTTGGCCTTTACGGATTTCACCTCCTCGTCGTCTGTGTTAGTTTGAGGACAATAAAAGCACGAGCAAAGCACTTATGATTAAACTGTTAATGACATTTACACTCCAACGCAGTTGAATCAGTTCGGTGTCAACACTTATAGCTTTCGAGGTATGCATCAAGGGCCAGTCAAAGGAGGCACCATACAGCATGATTAAATCTAAATTCGCTGACTCTTACACTGTTTGTTTGTTTATTGAGGCAAGTCAGGGGGTGTTCTGAGCCTCAGAACTGCATTTAAAGCTGATCTGGCTCCTTCAGACAGTGCTGCATCCGACTTCCTGTTGTCGACTCGCAGTAGCTACAGAAAAACTGCTGCTGCAGCCTTAGACAACCTACAGCACTTTGTATGCCGAAAGAAAAGAGTTAATTAGAAATACAAATTCTCCCAGATTGTTATTAATGGGAACTGTAGAGTAAGCAACACATATTTTGTGCCCATAAGTAATTCTCAGGTATCTTTGATCTGTAGCCCACAGCGGATGCTGCTGCGTGCCGCTGTCTGGCTTCTGGGACTCTGCCAGCGCCAGACATCTGGCTACTTTGTTATCATTGGCTGATCTGCTCCCGGGAGGCCACTCTTGTGACACCAGGCAGAGAGTGTCCTGGCAAGGAAAATTATCAGCACATTTTGAGTGGATTAGAGTTCCAAAGTGGTCTTCAAATCTCTACAGGGGTCTGGTGAGCCATGCTCTACTGGGGGTTCCTCAGGGCTCTGTTTTGACACCACTGTTGATTTGAAAGGCAGCGAGGGTATGACTCCCACTGTTGCATCACAGGTTTCAGGCAACATCTTAGGAAGTGAAAAAAAGGCCCCCAATTATGATCTGTCAGATGTAGAAGGGAAAAAATGCACCAAAGACTTCCCTTGATTAGTCTGGAGATTCTGAGTAGCAGCAAATGTTTGTACGAGAGTGCTGTATATCGTTTATACTCCAGTGTCATATCTGGCAAAAATGTATTAAGCTTGCATTCGTTTTTTTACTGACTAATGCAGTTTTGTTGTTCTTCAGAATCTGCAGCTATGAAATTTTCAGTCACGTTCAAAATACTTTTGCCTTGAGCTTTTTTAACTCTAAAGGAGTTAAATATGACTCCATCTCAAAGGTTGCGTCTAACAATCCGTCACACAAAACACTTGTTTAGAGGTCAAAGAAAAGAATGCTGCCTAAGCACTGACTTAGTGGAGGGGAAAAAAAAGCCATGATGTGACAATCTGAACCTTATTCACCGGATTGATTGAGGTATCGTGTCTTCTCCCTTTTTTCTCTTGGCGTTTCCATTTGTGAATACAAAGCTGCGGTGACCCATAAATATTACATGGTGTGGAGATGCAAAGCAGGAATTAATGACTGGGGTGTGTGTGTGATAGAGCGTGTGTATGGCAGGTCCCTATGGGATTCTGCTTAGACAGGCGGGCATGGCGAGGGTGTGGTCTCTCTCTCTCTCTCTTTCTCTCTCTCTCTCTCTCTCCTACACAATGTAGACTGTATTTTTTCCTCCACATCTCCACTGGGCTGCGGGATTTTGGACCATTGTGCTACCCTGCCTGTCAGTGGCTCTGTAGTCGCCCACAGTTCATCACCGCTCTATTTGTTCACTCAGTTACTCACTAACCTCTTGTGGGTTATTTTGCACAGAAAGATGAATGCAGTTTGGCTTAGTATTAATTAGTGCTGAAACAATGAATCAATTAACTGATAAGTTGACAAACAAAAAATGTTGATAATTGATTAAACATTTAACAAGCCAAAATGTCAGGTTTTAGCTTCTGAATTGTGAGGACTTGCTGCTTTTATGTTTTATATTATAGTAAACTGAATATCTTTGGGCTTTAAACTGTTGGTCAGACTAAAGATTTTTAGAGATGTCACCTTGGTGTCTGGAAACTTGTGATGGGCAGTTTCCCTGTTTTCTGACATTTATTAGACTAAACGATTAATCGGAAAAATAACCGAGAGGTTAATAAATTCTGAGATCCTCAATTATGAAATTTTGCTGCTTTCCTTTGTCTCATATTATAGAAAACTGAATATTAGAGTTCTGGACTGTTGCACAGAAAAAAAACAAGCAATCTGAAGACATCTCCTTGGCATTTAGGGGATTTTGATGGGCAGTTTTCACTATTTTAATTGCCAGTTGAATCTTTAGTTGCGGCTCTACTCTCTGTTACACACAAACACATACACACATACAGACACCATATATTAATTTGTGCTCAATAAGCATGAGATTCAACATGACCACTTTGTTATTTGACAGCATGAACCAACTTGCCGACCATGATCTGATTACATACTGATTTCCCAACATTGTCATAAAACATTGCTAACATGTGATCGGGGCGCACGGATGTAATGACAAAATAGTTATATGTGTTTACAAGAGACAGACATGCAGAAAAATATAAAGATGGAGAGAGAAAGAAAGAGAGAAAGAGAGAGAGAGAGAGAGAGAAAGAGAGAGAGAGAGAGAGAGAGAGACTGAGATCGGCTTTTCCTCTCTGCTTAGCATGATGAATCGGTTGAGGAGGGGCCACTTGACACCTGTCACCTAACCAGCCAGGCACAATTACCTCCAGGGGGAGGACGGGGGACTTGCTAGGGAGTTGCGCATAGCTCCCAGTGAAATAGACGAGCGTTTGAAGATCATTAGTGTTACAGGCCCTGTCTTCGTGGCCCTGTCCAACCTCCTGAATGGCTCGCTTTGATCACTGTGCCGCGTTTTTGTCAATAGTATGGGTACACTGCATAAATTATAAAGTTATACACACAAAGTCAGCAGGTAAAATGCCACACTCAATTTCTGTTTTGGCCACAGATGGGGCAGCTGATTGCAGGTAATGAGCGTCATCATCACTCTGCAGCCAATAATGTGCGGTGGCCGAGCTCTCATGTTGCTATCATGTTCGGGCCAATGGCTTCTCAGAATGGCACTAATGTTTTCAAGTGCAACAAAAAGAAAAAAAAAATCAATGTGAAGCTGTTCAGTGAAGATCTTGCTGTTGTTTAACTGGATTCCAATGTCTGTGTCATTATAATATACTGTGTGTCTGTGTTGACTAAGGTTTTGGGGTCTGACAGTGTGAGGCAGGTAAATATGACAAATTATAAATAATCTGAGGCTGTTAACGATTATGTTACACTGGTAATATTTTCAATCATTTAAATAAAATATAATCAAAATTTTGAGTGGTGATAAATAATATATGTAGCATATTTTCCTTACATAGATAGAACTCTTCAAAAATGTATGCAATGCACTTAGTCGAATGAATTCAGCACTGGAAATTTAGAAAGACAGAAAACTGGGCTCCAATCTGAGCATGAACTGAAACTTCATCCTTAATAGAAAAGAATACACCGATGTATAGGTTGAAGGACAGTTCAAGATTAACAGTGCTGAAGATTTCACAGATGGCAGACATTCAGATATGTTACACACACTGCACAACTGCGGCGGTGTGCCCCTTAAGTATTGTGTTTGGCAGTGCACTGCGGTGGTTCTACTGAAGAAAAATGATCATTATAGCTGATGAGGCAAGGGCTCCGAATGATGACAGTGTGACAGCAGAGAGCTTTTTAATTTGTCGGATCAGATTGTGACATGCTCCATCACAGGACGCAGGAAATCTTTTCATTTGTGCAGAAGAAAGGGGGAAAGGAGGTCAATTAGCATCAACCATTAGACAACCCAGTGACAAGCAATATATTACTGCGTGGGACAGTCAAACTAATGAGAGAGGCAGCAGCAATGTTCATCCAGGTTGGACAGAATTCTGCAATCATCCTGCTACATTAATCACTTGTATAGCACTTGACATACGCATTCTTTATAGTCACATGCTCCGAGGTGTTATTCCTCGTATACGCTGCCATCCTCACCATCGCGTTCGTTGTCATATGAGGTCAGGTTTACTCAAAGGAACGTCTGTCATGTCAAGCGTTATCCTACAGAACCACGTGCATCAACACAACATCAAATGCATCAAGTATTACAGTAATTCGTACTTTGCTGCATGGTTAAATTTTAAACTTTCTGTTTTTTTTCTGTCCTGTCAGTGACGGCTGATCAGTCAAATCTGGACAACACTGCAGGATATTTTTTTTTTTTTCAGATGTGTGAATGACCATATTGTTTCAAATATCACAAAGGCTTCCACCAATATGATCCTTGCCAAAAGCATCGTGAGAGGGGGAGAGAGAGAGAGAGAGAGAGAGAGAGAGAGAGAGAGAGAGAGAGAAAGAAAGAGAGAGAGAGAGAGAGAGGATCTCATTTTATCAGAAGAGACAATCTCAAAGCGTTTTTTCCCTTTGCCAGGGAGGGTTTATTTGACTGGCTGTCAGGTATAACGCGCCTCTCTTGATATTGATCTGAAGTACCTAAAGGTATGTGACATCATTATGAGGCTTGACCTTATCATCTGCTGCCCTGCAGCCTATAGGCAGGGCTGGACCAGAATCTAATGTCTCCCCCTCAAAGATTGGTACCTGGTGCGTAGTATTGAAATTGGTGGTGATGTTATTTGTTTTCCTGACTTCATGGCACACCTCACTCTCATGGCCTCTAGTCAAGGTCTGAGGTTGGCGTCACTACTTGACCAGGTTAGATGGCTTTGCTGTTGGTTACTGTAATAGTCCACATTAGTGATGATATTGGCCATAATGATATTCAGAACTGATTAAGTTATTATTATCATTATTATTATTAAGTTGGGCTCAACCAACCTGAGAGAATCAACCCTATCACCAGGCTGAACTTAAGTACTGGATGATTCTACAAAACCCAGAATTACAAGACTATATTTTTTTTACCATCAATGTAAAAAAAAAAAAAAAAAAACTTTCTTTTTACAGTATCTATGCATGGCAACTGTGATACGGTTAAGCTAAGGGAAAGATCGTGGTTACGGCAAATAAACTATGGTTGTGGTCAGGCAACTAAAGTACTTGTTTAAAGCTACACTAATCAATATTTTCATATTAACAATGGATTAAGTGATTATGTGTGATGTGAAAGGGGTCACTAGAGAATCTGCAGTTCACCTCAGCTCCACAGAACATTTTAACGTCTTTCAGCTCATTGTTTTGGTATTACAACCTGCAGGGTTACTGTTTTTATTCACTCTCACCGCTCTCATCAACCTCATTTCTAACAGCAGGAGTGATAAACTCACTGTACCCTACCTACCAAGCACCAAACAGCAGGCAGACAATGAAAGCATCATAGAGGAGCATTTAGCAGCTACACAGCCAGATATTTCCCTTATGAGTTGGTGGAGACCAAAACAGAGCTAAAAGGAGAGCGAATATTGAATTTAATTGTCAGTGACTCCAACTGAATGCTAATGTTGTTTAGTGTCTGCTGGATGTTTAAATAGGCAACTGTTTGCTAGCACGTTTGGAATATAAGTTTATAAGGTATATATCAGTTTCACGTAAAAAGCTTGTTACACTGTCCCCAAGTGGCCAAAAGTAATGCTGCTTAAAGGGTAGGGAGGATCATGGTTTAAAAAAAAGCGACCATTGATTTTTGATAAGGATGCACTACATGGCCATCCACCACCACGGCCTTCACACTGATACTTTCCACTTTGCTTCATAAACGACAAGCTCATTACCGTATTGGCGCTGAATGTTGGCACTGGATGCAAATTGTGTGCTGCCGGAATCGTCCGATATGAGCACAATATTTCTAAGACTGGGCTGAGATCATTTCACACGAAGAGACTAAGATGAAACTTTTATGAATGCTGTGATTCCTGTTGCGTAAGCGATGTTATGCCTGCAAATTGTGACAAAAGTGGGGAACGGCTTGTATTGTTTGAATTCTGCACATTCTTATCCTTTTCTAGTTATGAACTTGACCTAGTTATGAACTGCAACATAGAACATCACAGATATTATTAATTAAAATTAATTGTTCTTTTATCAGAAACAAGGCCTGATTGGCTTTATGTCATCATTAAGTGTTCATTATAATCTGCCTTAAGACAAGATGCACAAACATTTCAGGTCTTACGAACTATTTCAGGAGAAGTGGCTCTAATAAAATGTCACAGACAAATTAGCAGTTTTGTATCAACCCATAAAAAAACTCATTAGAATATCCTGAGAACTGTTGATGCTTTTATTAAGCGTAGAGATCAAATACAAAGCCATCACGGAGTTTGTGTACCGCTTGAGCTGCAATTCAAGTTGCAGTTTTTGAAACCCCTTTCATTATCTCAAGTGGTGAGCTACTTGTTCCCTCTGAGAGCTACAGTACAGTGTGTGACATTTAGTAAATCCTGAAGGCTTGTTGTATGCATTTAAACAACACATTAAAGCCAGAATGTTCCTTGTGGAACCTGTCACATTTCCCAGGTAAAGCAGATGAATAAATAAAACACTGCTGTTAGTGGCTGAAACACCCCCTTCTTTGTGTGATTTGCAGTTGCCTTGAGTTAGATCCTGATCTCTTTGTAGACCCTCTCTCAACAAACATTGACCTTCTGCTCCGACATGTAAAGAGCTCCACGAGATCAGAAAAGGGAGGGGGGGGGGGGAAGCTGTGAATAAAGGCATCACCACTGCGAGCAGCCAAGAGACTTCATCCACTTCACTGCACTCCTCTCTCCCTCTCTCCTCTGCCTCTCAGTGTAGCTTTCTCTCTGTGTTCAGTCTAGGAGCGGAGATACCTTGTTGGCGGCACAAAGGAGCGGTTCTGTAATAAAAACAGCTGTCTCTGGTGGTCTCGGTGTAATTGGGATTGTTAACGTGGAGAGCTCCTGAGGGAGACTGAGAAGAGTATGTCTTTGTGTAAAGCACACAGACACCTCTGCAGCACTCCTTGATTTGGATGTAAGTAAGAGAGTGAGGAGGAAAAAAAGCAAACAAGTCACCTGAGTTATATCAAGCCTTGCTGCATGTGCTCTCTCTATTTTACTTTGGCTTTACTTTTATTTTTAGACAGAGCAGATTTATTTATATGTAGTAAAGCGCCTTGAAGTGAGAGACTTTTTTTTTTTTTTTTTTTGCGGAATTCCACCGAGGGTTTATGTTTTTAAAAGCAAGGTATGACTGCACCTTGCAGCGTTGAGTCTTTTAATGATAGCAACATTCCCTCCAATTACTGCAGCGTGTGATGACACCGATTGAGGCACAACACGCTTAAAACTGGAAGGGCATTTAGCAAATTATACAGTAAATTTGAAAAAAAAAAAAAAAAAATGACACAACAAATGCAGACCAATCTCGAGGGTGTAAGATGTTTCTTATTTGGAGACCTTCACATATGTTTAATTATTTAAAATATATGCTATATAGTAATATTATGCTGAAACGCCATCATCATCAGTGTATTTGGTTTTTCCTCAATAGAGCCTTATTATGACTTACATGAATGACTTTTTTCTACTAAATTATTTAAGATAAAATGATACATTTGCATATAAGGTGCTATTCTAGCCTGTATAAGCCTAAAGAAAACACATTAAAAATTATATTATTTAGCCTACTATTCAAAACCATTGCTATATAAGCCACCAAGTGGTTTCTGATACCTACTGAAAATATCTGGAGTGCCCCTTAATTGTGTTTCTGTTTGCCATGGCAGGTCCTTCAAAGGTAATTCTGTTAAACAGTCTGACATACTGTCCTCCCTCAAACGCAAGAAAGCTGTTGGCATAGGAAGTAAAAGCCTTAAGTAAGTGAACACACTCACGAAGTGTTGAAAATGTACTTCAAAGTAAATTGCTTGGGAGCAGCCCGGGCTGATTTATTTGACTTAAGATATACTTTTTTGTGTGTTTCATTGTGGATGAAAATTTCATACACCGATTTAGAGGTGGTGAAATATAAATGATTTCTTTAAAGTTTCATCATAAATCAGTCTGTCGGTATATGTGAGCAGACACTGATTGCTCCTTGATGTCTCCTGAGCCTGATCTCTGTCTCCTGGTGTCTGGAGGTGGCTCCAGCAGCGCCTGTTGTCCCGCTGGGGAGGCAACATATTTTTGCAGCTGGATGGCTCTCTTGCAATGTAAAAAAAACCGCTGTGCAGCAACACCAACAAGCTTTTTGTCGCAGCCGTGGGGACATATTAAATGTCTATGTGCATCAAAATAACAAAAAAAAAAAAAGAGAGAGAGAGAGAGAGAAAAAAAAGGGGGGGAGCTGACATGTCGCTCACAAAGAGCCGCCGTATTGTAGAGAGCGCGTCTATGGCAGGTTAACGCTGGAACATCTGTAGCCTCGGTGAAAATGCTTACAGACTTTTATTGGAGCGGTGCACAGGATGTGGCCACGTACCAGGGAGGCGATGTGTAGCCTATAATTAGGATAAGACCTAATAATTTCCAGTGAAACGTGGGAATTTAAAGTAGAATCCCCAACATTACATATTAACACATTTAAGGAGATTGGGTGATAATAATTCCACTCTGTCAAACACATTGATCACTGCTTCATACCTGTTACAAGATGTGTCACATTTCCGTGTGTGTGTGTGTGTGTAGAGAGAGAGAGAAGGGGAGGGGGGTTGGGGGGTTAGGGGGTGTTAAGGAAAATTAGAGCCATGCAGGAAAAGGCATTGTTTTCTATAAGAATACTTCCACACCTCCGACTGCTTACTTCCATCATAACAATTATCTCATCCCATAGTCGTGACCATATTAAACAAATGAGATACTTGTTAATTACAATGTGATTAAACCTTTTAATGATGTTACCGATGATGTGGCTTAATTAGAAGAGATATAAGATAATAGCCTGCTATGACAAGCATATAGATTTGCAATTAAATACTGCTAATTATCTTAAGAATCCACTTTTTTTTTAAAGATCGTCTTTCGTAAAGTAAATGATGGCATTTTTGCGCGCAAAACACAATTCAAAATATTACAAAATACATTATAGTTTTCTCACAATTTTTTATAATTTGTCTCTGGCATTTTCCACATGTTTTTTTCAATATTAAGAAAATTGTCATAGCAACAAAGTAGAAAAAATAGCAAGTGACAATATGAAAAAAACAAATTTTGGATATAAATATGATCTGATCAGCTGTCGATCCTGTTAGCTAACATATATGTTTTTTTTTTGTTTTTTTTCAATTTTCACTTGACTTGTAATAAAATCTTATAAAAAGTTTTTCGATAATAACTTTGATTTCTTTTGTCTAAAGCGTGTGGAGTGGAGCTGTCCATGGTTTTAATATCTCTGCTCCTTCTGGGACGCGCTTTGTCTGTCCGGCATGACTTCAATTCTGTTTACAATAACCCAGCAATAAAATTATTTTCCAGGCGCAATAAATCGGAATTCAAAAAGCCTCTGAACTTCGGAAGACCTAGTAGTGGTAACGAGGTGGTGTTGGTGGCGAGGAGTAGAGTCATTTGAAATAAATGCCTTGTCGCAGACTGCCCATGCGCAGAGTCCCCAGCGGCGGCGGCGGCGGCGGCAGCGGTGGTGGTGGTGGTGGTGGTGGTGTGGCTAATGAAGAATAATAAATCATGAAAGGGTTTTTCAGGTACAGCTGAAAAGAGCGTGTGTATGTGAGAGGGTGAGAGACTGAGAGAGCTGTAGAGAGAGAGAGCGAGAGGGTGTGTGTGTGTGTGTGTGTGTGTGTGTGTGTAAGAGAGAGAGAGAGAGGGAGAGAGAGAGAGAGAGAGAGAGAGGCGGAGAGAGACTCAGTCTGCCCTTCGCCTCAGAGCAGAGGCAGTTCGGGTCCCCGCAGCATTCAACGTAGTCGAAGAGGTACAGTACAGAGACTGTCACCACCACCACTTCTCACGTACGGTCATTTCAAGACGGAAACTTTTGACAAAAAAAACCCAAAGCAGGTCAACGAAAGCGACAACACTTTTAAACTTGAAGTATTTTGGAAATCCTAAGAGACGGGAAGAAACTTTTTTTTTAAAATTTTTTTTTCTGGCGTCGTCTATGAGGAGTTCTGCCAACAAAAAAAAAATCCAAGGCAAAAAAAAAATTATATTTAAATAACACAAGTTGGGCAGAGTTGAAGGAGAAAAACAGAATTTTTTTTTTTTTTTGAACAATCGCGCCACAGGTCCACAAAGGAAACGGCATCGGCTGCGCTCAGTTGCATGGCGTGTTGGTGCCTGCGATATCTCATTTGCAAAAGAGACGAGACACCTCCATACCTCCGCTAGTTATAATAAATAGATGTGATAACTTCAGTGTTGGACGACCGTCTTCTGCCTACACTTTTATTCGACACTGACTTGAGGTTCCTGCGAAGCAATTGGGCTTCAACTCCCGACCGAGGAGGCGGAGTCTTAACTTATTAAAAGGAACTTGCTGAGGCTTGGACGCCCGCAAATATGATGATGATGTCTCTGAACAGCAAGCAGCATTTTGCTATGGCCCACACCAGCTTGCCCGAACCCAAGTATTCGTTGCATTCCTCCTCATCCTCCACTTTGACTTCCAATGCACCTTCATCCTCCTGCTCGTCCTCCCGACACAGCAGCACCATCATCAGCAGCAGCAGCAGCAGCAGCGGGAGCAGCTCGGAGGCGATGCGCCGAGCCTGTCTCCCAACCCCACCGGTACGTATTCTGCATAATCACTGCTTAAAGGCACATTTTGACAGCCCACTTTTTTTTTTTTTTGCTTGATGTTTTTTTCATGTCTGCACAGCAAATCACCCAACACCTCCATATTTTTTTCCTCTGCTCAACTTATGTATTCAGTCGGCTTTGCCTTTCGTATTAATTTTTATGACCTGGGATGTTGCATGTGTCTTGTTTTGTGTGCTCCTTTTTTATGATTTCTTTTTTTCACATTCTGGAAATGTTTTAAACCGAGGAGTGGAGGGAGAATTCCCTGCTGACAGTTATGTGTGCATTCTATTTGCAATTGCAGAGCAATATATTCGGAGGCTTGGATGAGAGTTTGTTGGCCCGGGCTGAAGCTCTAGCGGCGGTGGATATAGTCTCGCAGACCAAGAGCCACCACCACCCTCCACATCACAGTCCCTTCAAGCCGGACGCAACCTACCACACCATGAACACTCTCCCCTGCACCTCGTCTTCCTCCTCCTCCTCCTCGGTGCCTATTTCTCATCCGTCCGCCTTGGCTGGCCACCACCATCACCACCACCATCACCACCACCACCAGCCTCACCAGGCACTGGAGGGGGACCTGCTGGATCACATCACGCCGGGACTGGCACTAGGAGCCATGGCAGGACCGGATGGCTCGGTGGTTTCCACGCCTGCGCACCCTGCCCACATGGCGGGCATGAACCACATGCACCAGGCAGCCATCAACATGGCTCATGCCCACGGGCTACCACCGCACATGGGCATGAACGACGTGGACGCCGATCCAAGGGACTTGGAAGCCTTCGCAGAGAGGTTTAAGCAGAGACGGATCAAACTCGGGGTTACCCAGGCGGATGTAGGGTCAGCTTTAGCCAGCCTGAAGATACCTGGGGTGGGCTCCCTCAGCCAAAGCACCATCTGCCGATTCGAGTCCCTCACGCTCTCTCACAACAACATGATTGCTTTGAAGCCCATTCTGCAAGCGTGGCTAGAAGAAGCCGAGAAATCACACAGGGAGAAACTTAATAAACCCGAGTTGTTCAACGGCGCGGAGAAAAAGAGGAAGCGCACGTCGATAGCCGCGCCGGAGAAGAGATCACTGGAGGCCTATTTTGCCATTCAGCCGCGTCCCTCCTCGGAGAAAATCGCAGCAATCGCAGAAAAGCTGGACCTCAAAAAGAACGTGGTGCGGGTCTGGTTTTGCAACCAGCGACAGAAACAGAAACGAATGAAATACTCTGCATGCGTCTAAAACCACCACCCACGAAAAAAGACTTGGAACTGCTTAAGAGACGATTTGTATCATATTTCCTATCTCACAGCTTTTTTTCAATCATCGATGACTTTGTGCTTTGAACTTCGAAAAATTCCTTAAAATTGAAAAATGACTGAAAAAGTCGAAAAATCCTTCTCTCCCCCCCCCCTCCTTCCTCCCTCCCTCCCTCCCCACCCACTGTCACGTCTTGTACTCGCTGAGAGGGAGATGTGGAGTCAAGTAAAGCGTCGTTTGACAGAGCAAGTAAGACCACTGTTTCCACACTTACTATGCTTCACCTTTCTTAATGTCAACGCAGTATGACTTACAGGACTCTATGCTTTCATTTTTATTTATGATTCATTTCACATGAGGACTATAGTTTGCGTTAGACCTCGAGCAGAAACACCCCGTTGAAAAATAGCTTTGTTATTTACAAACAAACGGGGCTAGTTGAACTCAAAGCACTTGGTTGGTGACTATTGGTGTATTTGGCTTATAGGATAAGCTACATTTTTCCCCTCCGAGTTCATGACAATGCAGTCTGACATTTAATTCAGGGTCCATGAGGGGATTAAGAGGACAACACACTACTTGGTCTTGAAAGCTATATTAGATTACTGCCAAATAACCCTCCTTGTATATTAATAATTTACTTGTCACACACTTCATTTTGTGTCTAAATGTGTAATTAATTCCACTTATTTTGTTACCATGTGTGATCAAAGTCGCAGAGATCAGGGATCTATTTTAAAGATACCCCCGGGTTTGGACAAAGGTAGGGTTGTTTATTATTAGGCCTCAGTATGTGGAAATATCCAAATAGTGACTCACTTGTAAGGATTTCACTCAATTTCGCAATTTAAAAAAAAAAAAAACAACAACATGTTTTGTTTTGTATTTACCGGCTGCAATAAGTTTACAATCCAGCGTGGGCCGGTATCTTATGAACTATTTATTGAGTGAGGTCATGTTTACTTCATTATATATTTATTGGGATTCCCCCCTCCTCGTTTTGCCTGAGAAAATCAAATTCTGACAGCAAAGTTAAGCGTGTTGTTCTGGTTAAAGGGAAACGACTGTGAAATATACAGTCACCAATTTTTCATTTTTTTTTTTTTTTAATTTACGACTTCTAACGTTTGAGATGGTACAATCGAGATATATATGAGATAGTATTCTCTTTTTAAATTATTTTATGTATGTTTTCTGCTATTTATTTGTATAAATATACGCGCATCATTATGAAGTCGTTGCTTGTTAAAAAAAAAATCACCTTGTTTAAGTAATGTTTTTTCTTGAGAAAAGAGAAAAGAAACAGCTTCATAGAAGTATACGTGTACAATGTAAATATTTCATTGGAACCAGTCGATGCACATAAATATATCCGTACAGGTTTTTGCTGTATTGCTGTTTTAGCTGAGGTAACTTATTTCTGTAATGTATGTTGCTTTTGGTTCCTGGTTAAATAATTCTATTAATTTATTACATCCATGTAATTTTAATTTATTTAATTATTGAACTGCAATATGTGTTTCATTAAAGAACAAACTTTAACATTTAATCGGACGTTTTCCATGACTACACTGTGTAATGTGGCTCATCCAGACGTATTAATATTATTTTATTTATTCATCTATTTATTTATTGATGAGGAGGAGGGAAACGGTTTAGCTGTGGGCTGCACAGCTTTTAAAAAGATATTTTCTGGCTCATGACGACCAATATCGAATATTGCCATGTTTTTATTATTATTATTATTATTTTTAAAAAAAAGGGTAACTTAACTTTGCCATTAACCAGGAGGTGTCAGTTTTGATTTTAGAAAAAGCCAGTGCCTAGGAGCAAGACACCACCAACAACCCACCCCCACCCCCCCCCCCCATCCCCAATCTGTTCTCTCACTGTCTGGCTAATACTAGAGACGAATATCGAAAATGAAAACGTGAAATATAATTAGAAAATGCTTTGTGCCTTTAAACTTCCGATTGCACCATCCACCTCCAGGCCTCATCATAAAGCAGGCCTTACAGGAGCCACTTTCTTTTCTCTCTCTCTCTATCTATCCCATCAATGTTAAAGACACACGTGGCTTCTCAACTGACTTGCTGCCAGCTTATGCAGCTCACTGTTGCCTTACCTGAGAGCAAATGCTAATATTCTATTAGAGTCTAATCAGGGGGTCTATGGAGAGCTGGATGGGTCCCTGGAGCGCAGACTTGCCAGATGTCAGCCCGCCAGAAAAACAGCTCGCCTGCCAACGTGCCCGTCTCTATTTAAATACACACTCAAACATGCTTCGTTCGTGCATGCGGGCTTTGAAGCAAAACCTTTGGTTCGAAGTTATGGTTAGATATGTGAAGGAGGAGGATAAAAAAAAGAGGGGGGGGGGGGGGGCATTTTGAATGTCATGTCCATAGTAGAGATGCTGTTTTGGGGCTTCAGGGCTGACTGACTGACTGGCTGGTTGGCTGCTTGAGCGCTGAGCAAGCGTTTCAGCACCATGGACAGATACCTGAGAGGCTGCACGAGCCCAACATTAGCATTTCTGAAAGCTGTCCTCCACGTTTACGCTCATTATTTACAGCACCTGGAATACATTTGCATGGGATTAGTTTTTGATAATTTCAAATTGATTTCAACAGTAAATTTTTTTGTGATTTCGCACCATTTTCCATACAAATAACTATTGATTTAAAAAGCATATATTTAGCCCAGGTGGAAGTTTTAAAAATGCTGCGTCAGGCTGTCTTGACATTTTTAATAAACATAAAAAAAAAAAAATTCTTATGCATCTTCAGGCTTTCGTAAACGTGTCACAGGACGAGAGAATCAGTTTAGTTCCCCCCCCAAAGATTTTTAAATATATATTTTTTTAATTTTAATTTATAAACACCTTAATTAATTCAAATGTGCCACACATAGCTTTCCTCAATATTTATCCAACTAAACCCTTTAATAAAACGGCTCTTCCGCCTTCATAAAGCTGATCCATAAACCAAACATGTTCGCCCGCCATCCTCGTGACAAATTAAGAGTATCAAAACGACCCTTATTAATGAGACAGCGATGATGGTTCATCAATTAAAAGATGCTCCTGGTGAGTGCTTCTAATTTCCCCTAAATGAGCCATTCACTTAATACGTTAATAAGAGCGAATTATTAAATTACACATCGAATTATGAAAACCAGATAATTATGAAGAGCGAGTTAAGTAGTCATTAGCCATCCCTGTTAATTACCGCTGGTCAGGGAGGGCTGTCGAGTGAGTGTCTCATCGGGAATTGAAATTAACTTTATGCAGTGAGCCTCGCTGCTGCTTGACAAGCTCTGCACAGACAGACAGACAGACAGACGGGCAGGCAGGCAGGCAGGCAGGCAGGCAGGCAGGCAGGCAGCTACTCATCCAGACTGCTGCCTGCTTTCACTTTCACATATTGGGAGAAAATCGATCTAGATTCTTTGATAGCGAATCAATCCCCAGCACTGAAAACACACACACACACATACACGAAGCGAAAAAGGCCTCAGCACAATAAAGAAAATCGAAGGTCTTTTTTTTTTTTTAACTATATAATAAATCAGTGAACCAAACAGTTTACCTTAAAGCCACAGACACATCTGCTCAGATCATGCTGCATGTGTAGCTCCATACATTGAAACGTACACACAGAGAGAGACACTGTGGGAGCTTTCTACAAAACGAAAAGGGCAGCGCTGTTTCCTTTTGTTATAATTACGCCCTCTGTTTTATTTTTCTCTTTCCCCTGAACATTTCCCCCCTTTCACAGGGATACTGATGAAATTTTAATGAAGCCAGGGACTGTCGGAGCTCCGCCTGGGGACCTGAGAGTAGAATATTTTAACTGTACATTTACGCCAAGTGTCTGCCTTCAAAGACGCGACTGCTCTCGAACTGCAAGCCATAAATTGAACGCGCTCTCCGCTGTATAGCCCTTTATTTATCATCTGTTGGCTCTTTTGCACCGCCAAAAAATATTGTGCAACACCCGTCAGATGGCTGCTTGAATGTGAAGCGGCAATCGCCATTTGATACTGTCGCCAATCAGTTGTTGTTGATGCAATATTAATCAGCCATCAATAGTCATTAGTTTGTTAAGTGTTTTCCAGAAACTAATCGATGGGGCTGCATTGGATGGCTAGAAGGAGCTTGGTGGGATACTATTTGATCTAGGATGGCATGCAAAGGAGGGAAAGCCACTGTATCTGCCAATGAAACAGCTCCATCTCTCTTTCTCTCTCTCTCTCTCTCTCCTCTCGCGCTCTCTAATATATTCGCACGCGTGCACACGTAGGAGCCACGCGCACAGTCATAAACAGGCGAGTTGATGCCAGGGGTAGGCATACTTTTTTTTTTTTTTTCAAATATATCTTTTATTTGACCAATTGTAACCATTTTAAATTCCTCAATTTTTTATACTGATCGAAGACATGCGTCATAAATTAAATCACGTGACCGGTGACTGTGCTGTTTGTCACATGGGTTTATAATGGAGTAATAAAAAAAAAGTTGCTGCCTGAAAGGGAAATAAAAGTTTTACTAGGTGACAAGCCTAAAAATTATAAGAATACCGCATATTGAAGTGACAAAGCAAAGCTGTAATTTTTTTGTCTGCAGGCCTAATGTGACAATAACAAGAAAAAACACCAATATGTGGAATCAGATGCCCAAAAAGTTATTTTGCATTTAACAACAGAAATAGCCAACCATATTAGAGAAAGGCCTCCCTACATAACCTTTCATTTAAAATCTAAAAGAAAGAAATATGGTCTAAACATTGGATGCTGTCCAGACATGCGCAGAAACGAGTTCGTTCTTTATTAAACATTTATGAGATCGATGTATTTAAACAGACTGCATTTATTTAAAGTCAGGTCAGTCACATTTCTCCTACGTAAGAAATAAAATGCAAGCTTTTCATTTATACTTTGCTTGCGTCAAATAAAAAAAAGAAGACATTATGAGATTTTAAATCAATTTTAAACATTTCATTACAAATCAGAAAAAAATTAGATTTGACAAAAAAAAAAAAAGAGTCCCTTTTCATTTAATGTCATGGAAACCTTCACAGCCTTCATAACTAAAATAGCTCAGGGGCGTGATTAGAGGGGGGCATGCACACTCACCCCTGACATGTGGCTGCCACCAAAATAATGATTTGGATGCAAAACCAAGTTTCTACCTTTGCCCCTGTGGCTTTGCATCTCTTTGATACATTTTGTTATTGATGGAAACATAAACATTTGTTTAATTTCTTTAAGATTCAACATTCTAATGATTGGTTTTTGTAAATTGTTCTTTATTGTCCATACAGTTGGTACCATTTTGTGATTTTTTTTATTCTTCAACATGAATCTAAATTAGCATTAAAATGTGTTTGCTTGAGGGGAAATACGGTCTACAGCCGAGCTATACGGTTGCAATATAACTCAAATGTGAGCATGTTTTAGATTATGTACGTTCAGTAAATTTTGCAATTTGGACGCCAATGGAGTTTATCAATACCAATAGATAATAGCAACTAATTCAAGTATTTTTTTTTAAAGTAATCCACTTATGGACTGATCCATTGTGCTGCAAACAGGTTTATTTTCATTAAGAATATTTCTGTACATTGTAAAAAATAAAACTGACCTCCCTCCCCCACCCCCCCCCCACCCCCCCCCCCAAATTATGAACCATCTGCAGTACTTTTGTGTAGTACCAGTTAAAAACACTCACTGTACTTCGATGCCCATGCAGACAAGAAATGTCATTTAAAGAAAACAATATTGGTGACATAATTTTGTTTTGAGCCATATGTGCTCACATTTAGTTAATTCTGTAACGCACTGGCAAAAAAGAAAGAAACAACTCCGCTGAGATCTCCAAACTTCTCAGATGAATGAACAAGGAGGTTCAAAAAAGGGACTAACTGTTCTTTGCATGAGCGATTTTCAATCTTTACACGCATTATTTGCTCTTTCAACTCTCATTGTAGCATCTTAGACAAAAAAGTTTTAATCAGGTTATTATCAAGACTCCAAAACTATATGTGAATGTGAAAAAAATATATATATATTACATAACTTAGGTACTTTAATCATGTAGTATCCATTTCTTTTGACCATGAAACATTCCTCAAAATAGTCTTTCAAGCTTTCTAAAGACTGCATTAATTAATAAACAGTATTCAGCTTCACAAATTTAACGACCACTAAGTGTTTCAAACATTCAAACAATGTACGTCAAGTTTTTCTTTAACAAGTTTCAGTTACTTCGTCTTCCTTTAATGTCCAAAATAACTTTACACACATTTTGTAAATACAGCAGTGGTAAAGTCACAATTTATGGAAACACATTCAGTCGAAGCTTGGTTGAGATTTTTCAGCAAAAAGTAGATAGATAAGTTTGTAAAATAAACAAAAACAAAAAAAATAACTTGTGATCATGAGATTTTGGGTTAACATGCTATATCTTCAAAACAGTAGGCTTGTATTCTCCCTTGTGATTTGATTTGTAATGTGACAATTTCTAACTATGTACAAGGTGGGTCAATCCTGTTTATTGTGGAAACAATACACAGACATGGACCAGGACCTTTGACATCAGGACGTCAGATCTTTAATATGAATGAATATATAAGCGATTAACTAAATGTGCTCCTAATTTAATTCAGTCACACCATGTGTACTCAGTTGTGTATTATGACCTAATGTGCAAATTGATGGCATCAAAGTGCCTTCAGCTATCAAATATTTAACAACATCGGATGGGTATACACGTTTATGAACAGCTAGGTCTCCTCCTCGCATTCCCTTTTCACCTGATCTTCTTTTTGCAACCATCTCAACCGACGAGTGTTAAGACTCGCTCGTTCTCAGAGGCTGTTTTGGTGTTCCGAATGAGTAAGTTGTAGACCTCGTAGAGATTGGACCTTAATGAGAAGGTGGTAGAGCTGTCTAGTGGATGTGTGTTCATTGGGCTTTGACAGCCGTGCTCTGTTGCAGATCTATTAATCATACCCACAAGGAGTGCTAGTCTCTCTCTCTCCCTTTCTCTCTCTCTCACTCACTCACCCTCTCTCAGTTTTCAGTTTATACAGAACAGAATCATTTACATAAAGTCCTTAAGGCAAATAACTGTTGGGGGCTCTAATTTATATCTGATCGAAAATTAGCCGTCATTATGCGCACCATTAGCTGCGTCTTTAATGTGCTTCTAAGCACCATTTGTCAAGCAGCTTGTTAATATCCTTCAAGTCTTTAAAGTTGAGAGCTCATTAAAGACTGCTGTGCCTGTTCTTGCTATTTCATAAAATTCTGTGGGAAGGGACAGAACATTTAAAAGGGTTTTTTTCTGCATTTACATTGTCCAAAAAAATGGATTAAGCGTAGACAACTTACTATGTATGTGCATCCTGCTGGTATGATTGGAAAGTGAAAGACAAATTTCACAGTTTTAGTGGAGGAAATTTGCTCTCAAATTGTAAACACTAAATACATTTAGTCTGTCAACTGACAAAGTCGAATTAAATATTTATTTACAATACGATCACAACACCAGAGACATATAAAACTGAGTATTATCGAAAAACAATTCTCTTTTGACTGTGGAAGCCTTTGAAGTGAACACAAATTGTTTTGAAATTCACACATCAGTAAAGCAAATGGACCACTGCATATACACGCTCTACTGAGAAGTCCTTCTATAGTCGGCTTGCCCACAGCCCATAACAGGAGACCCTCACAGGCCCAATCTTTGCCTATGGGTAATGGGAGTTATGCTGCTTTATTATTGGTTAAAACTCCAGTGTCCTTAGTCCTTTTTTTTTTTTTCTTCCAGTATAACAGATTCCTCCAGGCTAAAGCAATAAAGAGAGTAATTAGAATGCTAAAGACAGATGTAAATAAAGGGAATGAGACAGTGGTGAGGGATGAGGCGTCTAGGTCACACACTCTCATCAAAAACCCAGTTGGTAGCAAATGACACAACGTTCAGTGCCAGAGGCCTGAGGCTACGACTGCAAACCAGAGGACATAATGGACTAAATTATGGCCTCAATGGCTATGCATCTCAAAGCACCAATAAGAACACACACACACACACACACACACACACACACACAATCTCAAACCCCAAACACAGATCTATGGTGTGTTCAGATTATCTAAAGCATTACGTAATGCATGCACATTATACAGTGCACCACAGCAAAACAATATGCTGTTATTAAACAGTATGATTCAGTAAACACACCCCTACAGATACGCTGTTAATTGACTGCCTTGTCGATGGCCTCCATTGATAATCTATTTATGTTTTGGACTCGTCAATTTTTTAAGCTTCTGTTAAACAATAAGGGAATAGTTTTTGAAGAAGAATTTATTTACTTACTTATTTGCTTGTTTAAAGAAAAATAGCCTGAAAATCAGATGAATCTGAGAATGATATTCGATGAAAAAGAGGAGAAGTGAGGAGAAGAGTGTGTGGAGGCAGCAAACATCAACACTAAACATTATACACTTGAGATTACATACATGGAGAGGGGGCTGGGCTAATTAAAATATTTGCATTATTAAAAATACATTAACTACTAGAATGCCATCATATTTAACAACAGGAGACATTAATAAATTAGCCAACTTTTGGGAATGAAATGAATCCGTCTTTATTCTGGGCTTCCAGGGGAATTCCAGTAAGTCACAGACACGAGGATCAGGATGGCAAATCAGCATGAACACTGACTTTTCAGATAAAATTTTATTCATTATGAAATATAAATCTTGAAGTTGATATGACACATGTTTTATTTCGCTTTCATGCCAGTCAATTCAAGAGAAAAGGTAAGATCAAACATTATAACAATAAGTGCATTTTTAAAGTTTATCATCAGAATGAAAATGTCACATTGTCTCCTCTGGTTTTGTGCTCTTAGTATGGTTGCTTTCATTCAAAACCCTGTGAAACGGCGTCTGGTATCATGTGCGATAACTATCATATCTCAGCGATGATGATTCCAGGAAAAAAATACAAGAGGTTCCCATTATCCACAGCGACCACGACTCATGGAGGCATTTGAAAAAATAGTCAACACGGTTGGTGTGAACTCCAAGGAAGGAATAATCACCTACACTCAGTATCCCATTAGACTGTTTTACACACTTTGGATCTCACCTGGTTAATGAGACCCTCTATAAGTTTCCCGAGCCTCCCACACACAGTGCTTTATGTCTGTTCATCTCTCTTTTATGTTCCTCAGTTTGTGTCAGCCACAAATCACTACACTACACTCAGCACTTTATGCACATACTACATGAATAGTGTAGAAGTGGGGCATTAGTGTTACAGATGTATGATACACTTAATTAATATCAGATGGTTGTAATTGCTATCAACTTTGCCATCTTAACAGTTTTTTTTTTCCCCAGACGTGTACACGATTGGTCCCGTCTGTTTTACATTACAACTCTGTCTAAATCTGCCTTTACAGACATTTTATAAGTTCCTACTTCCAAAATCTTTAGTTGTAAATACATCTGACAGCCATTGAAATGGTATAGTATGGGTGGGCAATATGGATAAAAAATTCTATCACAGCACAGGTAATTTTATATCACTACATTGATCATGAATAATAATTTTTTAAAAATTCAATTTAGAAACATTTTATAGATAAAATAATCAGACTGGTTAGGAGGGTCTATTTTCAGCTCATCCAGTAAATTAAATACAAATCAAGGTACTTCATTAAATTGATGCAGAAATCCTGTAATATTGCCATAATGCTCACTGATCTGTAGTGATATTAAAGCGATAGCTACCTCGGTATTAACTGTATAGAAAAATCTCAATTTTTTGTCATCTCATATCACCCAACTATTAGTTTAAAACTCAAAGCAAAATGGACACACTGGTAAGTTTTTAAGCATTTAGGCGGAAGAATACAGAGGAGAAAATTCATGTCGTGCATGTAAATAATGTTGTAATCCATTTTTACAAAGAAAAAAAAGAGACACCTACAGCAAGACTTAAACAAGAAGTGAAAACAGTAGCAAGAGGGTGCAAAATAGTGACATATTCTAAAGAATTACATCTCCTTAAAATTATAGCTCAGCCTCTCAGGTCTTGCAGAAAATCTCCAGTATTTTCCAGTCTCGCGTTCATTATTTGCTAGCTTGTTTGTGTGTACTAAAACCATAATTGCCATATTTCTGACAGCACTTGAAGGCAGTCATACTTATCCTGGATAGAGATTGTTAGCTGCCAGTCTTGCTGGTAATGAACCATCAGGAGATTTTTTTTTTTCCAGACACATATTCGCATCTAAGGACTGCTACCAAAAAGCCACAGACTTCATACAAGTATGCAGTATGTATAGATAGAGAGGAATTTCCTGCAATAAATATTTCTTCGAGTTCATTTTATTTATCAACATAATTTTGCTTGACCATCAAGCCCACGTTGCAGGCACTGTGTCAGTTACTGTGATAGAAAGGAGAGCTATAGAGCATTGACAAAAGTTACATGATCTTGCCATGCAAATATTCTGTTGGAAGTAATATCTCAGCAAAGCAAGTTGATGCCACCCACTATATTAGATTATACACCACTGTTGAAATGTGTGCTTCTGAGGTGCCTTTGCAAAAGGTTGATTACTTTGGATATATTTCACCTGCCGCTCTGGGCTATTATTGCTTGAGATACAGACTATAGTCAGAACCCTGATGGAGCAATCCTGAATGGGCAACGTCCCTGGTAAAACCATATAAAGTGATTCAATGCGAACATAAAGAAATGTTAACGATCGTCAAAGACCTTTGTGTTGGATGGCTTTCCTTCCAGTTACTCTCTCTTTCTCACTCTCTGCTGTCCTTTTTATTTCCACCTCACCGAAAGTGTGAGCATGTGCAGGTTGCATTTTTCTGTGGGAACATTTTGAGAAAAATAAATCGGATGATCAGTTGAAAGAATCAAAATCATCCCCCAAAAATAACCCTGTTTCTGGAAAACCCAAAACTATACTCCATCAGCACGTTTCTTTAAGATTGCTAATATTGACAGTGAGCTGTGCCTGGGAAATGCCTGTGTATCTCAGTGGCTGTGCTGTGAAATGTGGCAGACAGACATAGTTTCTGACCTCTATATAGCAGTGTGGAAGGACCTCAACAGCTGTAAACAACACTGCAATCAGTGTCCCATCTGCTCCCATGTCCCACTTGTGTGGATGCCTTTTTGCCATTTCTTTCACCCTCTGCCAAGTGGCTGCCTCAGGACATCTAACCCAGAGAAAAGAGCTCATTTACCCAAGGAGGAAAGAAGCAAACTAGATTTCTGAGTGTGTCTGCTGACAGAGAAACTTGGTTGTGGCAGGATTTTTCAGAGTAAGATGGGTAATAATATTTATTAATTTGCAAAAAATTTGCAAACTGCATTAAAACATAATGTCTTACATAAACTATACAAATATTAAGAAGAAGCATCAGATCTTGAAGCTAAACCACCTATTCAAGCAGCTATTATGTGTTGATTTAACCTCTTTTAACCCCGACTGAAGCTAATGATGCTTCACAGGGATTATATGAAGTGGGTGCTTGAGCTACACTCACTGCAAAGGTAAGTGGTGTGACTCTTGTTGTTTTGTATAGGTATTAAAAGTCTACGCAGTGAATCTACACTATAGTAATTGCCATTTTTCAGTAAAGACTGATAAGAGTATTTACATTTTTATGTACTTTAATACTCAGATATAGTCCCTATTTCTAAACTTAAAGGTACCCTGTGGAGTTTTTGACCAGTAGGAGCACCAATGAGCAACGTTTTTACGAGTGGGTCAGTATTTTGTTTATATTGTGCACACACGAGGATGCATATGCACAAGTTTGTGAACGACGCGATGCGCATTCCTGCCAATTGTTTCTCACTGTTCTACTGACTGACAGTTGGAGGCAGCAAACATAGGAATGAGCCAGTAAAGGCGTTAAAGAAGGAGACGACTGCTAGCAAGCAAACGTGGAGGTAAACAATGTGCAATTTTTAATTATTAAAAAAAAAGCTTTGCAAATGTTTTATGAGGAGGGAAATGCCTTCATCACAGTAGTCATGTAGGCTTCACACAGGCTCACATTTTGGTGAGAAATACTGTAAGTAAACATAAATGTATTTGTTTACAAGAAAACTCCACAGAGCACCTTTAAGTCATTTTTTTCTTCCATCCACGTACACTGCTGGCTTTATTTAGCAATTCATATGAAACTAACTAAAGCGTGCTTGTCATGTTTTCTTATTCACCTTTAGTCTTAAACGCATGTGCTATGAAGCTCAAATACATGCATATAAAAAGGTTGTAAATACGACTGTAAAAGAGTAAAACATATTTGATGAGGGATTTATCTGCATTATTGTGCTCATAGTGTCAAAATTGTTGATATATTATGCTGGTTATCATGTTGTATGCTGGATAGAGTGAGCACACATTAATGAATCATTTCTACATATTTGGGTTTTTTCCCCCATATGTATGATTATGAAGATGATGAAGAATACATGCTGCCCTTGTCAGCTCGATGCAGAGAGGTCATCATGCCTCAATCAATCCACATTTCTCAGTTCTACAAATAATTGCCTTATGTTTCTATAATCAAAGTGTAACATCTTTACAGGCTCTTTATTCAGGGGTGGGCTAAGGCAAACTTTGTATTCTGCATACATAATCCATGTATAAATATGCCTCACACCAGAGCCCTGTGTGTTATGTGATTTGAGTGGGGGTCAGAGCCACTTGTATTCCTGTGGGTGGGATTGTGGAATTGCAGGAGATTTGATTGGAGCATTATACCTACATGAGGGCCCTCCAGAACTCCTATCTGTTGTTCCCCCTACTCATTTACTTTATCAGTGCACTGCTGTAATATACATAATTCAGACAACCGGGGAATGTCTTTGGGCTCCGAACCACCTGCTGGCTTTTATTAGCTAATTAATGGTGATTTATCAGAGCTGCTAATTTGAGTGGGGCCGCTTGCCTTCAGGAGTCTCAGAACACCGTATGAATTCTGATGGTAATTATGCTTATTTGATGGGCAGTTTGCTAAAACAAAAAGTTCTGTCTTTTCTGCCCCACAGGGATGGAATTTCTGTTCTTACGGAAGACGACCTTGTGTGATTTTTTTTTTTCTGTCTCATTAAGGTCTCACACACAGTTCATTTTAATACTTAAATTCAAAACAGCTTTTTTTTAACCTTTTTACCTGTAGATACAGTATGTGTCCTTGGAAAGGTCTTTTTTGATGTCCTTATGTTTCAAGTACGTTTACTGTTCAAGAATTCACCTACGTCCATCAAGATTCCAGCCCGGATAGTTGGACAGACTTAAAGGAGAACACCAATATCAATACACCCAATTTACTTCCACATATGTGTTTAAAAAATATGAAACATTTTGAGATGCAGCCCAAATTTGATGCGTTTCAATAGACATTATAGTGTACCAATGAACAAAGATATGCAAAGAAGATGTACATGTATATGATTATTAAGATTTGTGAGTCCATGTGATTTTAAGGGATTATTTCCTGAAATACATAACATTGATTTCTTCCTGTGGGGTGACAAGTGATTGACAGAATGCAAAGAATAACTTGTATGCAGTAATTGTCATGTCTGTTGCCTGGTATCCTAAGAATTATGTTTATATTGTACGATTCTGCAGTGTGCAATTTACATCCAGTGTCAACAGTTTGTGTTCATTTATGTTAATGTAATATTCTCCTCACTTTAACCACTGACCATTAAGAATTATTGTCACTGAACGTAATCTGTGGTTTTGCAGAATCGTCCAAAATCTTTTTTTTTTGTCACTGATGGGGTGTCATTTGGAAAATATTGATCAATGATTTGGCTGAGCAAGAAATGTGATTTTTTTTTTACCTGAGTTTATTGCCAGTTTTTAAATTGTGGTCATGTTCTTTATTATTTCCTTCTCAAATAAGGACTAAGTGCAACGTGATAAAGCTGGTTGTTAAGTGTATGTTCTCTGCTAGGTCTTATTTTCTGGGTAATGCATTTTCTACAGAATTTACTTTAACAACCTGATTCAAAACTGATCATTCAGTTTTTGTTGTTTAGCTTAAATATATACTTGGTCCTGCATCATCCCAATATTTCCTGCTTTACAATAACATTAGTGCTGTACTGTCACTGTATATACAGTACCAGTCAGAAGTTTGGACACACTCTCTCATTCAAGTGAATGGGAAGATGTGTCCAAACTTTTGACTGGTACTGTATCTGTAGCCTAATGCTGAACGATGATTGGAGATGCACATTATTTCTAATATGTAGCTTAAAAATTGCGTGGTAGCAAAATTGCAGATGTTCAATTTCAATTTCAATGCGTTTAATTGCTAAAATAATTATTTACAGATCATTAACAAACCATTATAATGCATAAATTAAAAATAGTTTTGGGTTGCTGGGTTCAGAGCCCACATTTAGACATAGACTGTCCAAAAAATAAACAACCCAACAATGGGAGAAGCTGAGGTCAGATACTACATTGGCTTTGTTAACACTCCCCCCAAAACCATCTACAGTATTTATGGTCTGTGTTACACTCCTGCAAGATGTTAATCTACCATATAACTTTATTCTGTTTAAACAAGATGATTCCCTCTGGCCCCATGAGTCACATTGTTGTCTCTGGGAGCTGACACATAATCTGTAGACATCTGTTTACAAAGACTGTACCACCACTAGTTTACAAGCTCAACTCTTTTCATTACAGGGGAACCAGGTCTCATAGTGGGAGAGGGCCTAAAGGGCTTCGGGGGCCCTTCCTTTTCCCATGCAGGGCAATTAAGGCATCACGTTCTGACTATATTGAACTGTAAATCACAAAAAGCTGTTTTATTTGTTTGGATTTTTGCTCATCAACCAACAGGAGAGCACCATATAACAATGTGAGGCCCTGTTTATCCTGAAAAACTCTAATCTGAGGCAATTCTGCTCAACAGAGCAATACTACATATCACCAAAGTTACAGTATTTTGTAACATAACAAGACTAAAGGCATCTATAGTTCATTTGCTGTGGTCCAAATCAGTGGATGAGTTGGCAAATTTGTTGTGTTTTCCCTTTTGTTCAATTTCTTTTTACACAGAAAAAAGTTAAAGCGAACCAAAATCCATCACAAAACGCCGTGTGAGAACGGTCACTCTGCTCATTCTTTAAATGTGTCTGGGTCAGGAGAGAGAAGGTAAAAAGAGGAGGAAAGTCCTGAGGAAGGTTCTATCTGCCTTAATATGAAGAAAGCAATGTAAGTTGCTGCCTGTCCAAGTCAGACCTCGCTTCATTCTCTGGCTACTGGCAACTGTTATTTCAACTGATGTACATCTCAGTATGCAAAGCGCATCCAAGAATACACCTTGTAGTTGGGTCAGATCGAGGTCAGATCACATTCCCACCACAAACCACTCCAGACCACTTCCTCTAAAAGAGCCTCGGTGCAGTTGTCTTGGTCCACACCCAAGCACTATTGCTGTGTTCAGATCTTCCCAAACAAATCAATTATAAATCAAGGGGGAAAACCGAACCGGAGTCTGATTCAACCCAACTAAACAACACAGGCTTGAAAACGCTAACATGCTGATTTCTAGCAGGTATAATATTTACCTGTTTACCATCTTGGTTTTGTGTGTTAGCATGATAACAACTGCTAATTAGATATTTAAGTCTGGAGCCAAATGGTGGACCAGCTGTCCAACTGACAGACCGACATTGCCATTCCTAAGAGCCACGCCGCTAACATCCCTAAAAATGAAGGTTTAGAGCACCAGTTTGCAACTGCTGTAATTGTAACGACACATTAAATACAGATGTTTATGTTGGTAAGTATGAACTTAGATCATTTTTAAGTGACAGCTCTCTCACATATTTGATCCAAATCGAGCTTTTTTTTTTTTTTTTTTTAGAGGATGCTTCATTTAGTTCAATTCACCTCCAACAATTCAAAACATTTGACAAGACCTTGTCATATCAACAAAGATAATGCCTTGCAATGTGTTAGGCATCAGATGGTCGATTGATGTTTTCTGCCCTCTGCATGCATATCCTTGGGGGAAAAACTGTAGACTCTCTCCCAAAGCAAGTTAAATCCCAAAAGGTAAGTGTAAGTACAGAAGTATAAAACATTATGTCAAGTCATTTGGCATGTCTGAAATTAGAATGTGGAAGGAGAGAAAAAAAAAAAAACTGGGGTTAAGACATGTCTGCCAGCGTACACCTTTTCCTTATCTTTTCATCCCAATTCAAATAAAATTCAAAACAGCGGGTAAATGGTAATATCACACAAGCAAGCAACAGTGCCTCCAGCAACATGCTCCATTAAAAGAGTTTGCAGTGCAAGGTGCTGCAGCTCTCTCTACACAAACTGAAGTGTTTGCTCGGTGGGAATTGAATAGAAATTCTGAAAATGCACTTTAATGTAGAAAATCTCAAAACACCCCCTCAACGGCAGCCAGTTTTAAAGACAACACACGTAAAAGTAACCCTATCATGTGTCTGTCACTGGGTTAAGAGTATCAATTGTAGCTTTATGTGTTGTATCACACAGAAGCACAATTACATACTGACAGCCAAGCTCAATTCGTAACCAGAGGTGGATTTTTAGTGTAAAGACTAAATAATTCCTGTTGATTGTATTCATTTGACACAGCTCGGAGAGTCAATTGAGATGCCAGTCAAGATCTCCACATCGAAAAGGTGGTATATGTCTATGTAATTCCAGCGATGACCCGGAGAGGTCACAGTGTGCATGTTTGTGTGTCTGTTTCTGCTTGTGTGTACACACAATAGACCTGGTAGAGACAGGCCACCTCAGCCCCTCTGGGGAGGGAACCTTCGGTATGAAAGCATGCTATTCACAGGGACCTCAGCAATTGTACCACAATTAGAAAGGGACCAATCCTTCCCCCTCTACCACAACACACAGACATACACACACTCAAAAACTCAAGACTAGGTTTGATGGGGAAAATGGAAATAAGCGCCTCTGTGCCCATGAATGCTATCATTTCATTCCTCTACCCTGAATGCTCCAGGGATCTCTGAGAAGGAGTAGGAGCAATAAGTTCACTTTGCTGAATTAATGCTGTAATTCTTTATCAGGAGAGCCTTGGCATTACCTTGAACCGGGCTGGTTTTATGCAAAATGGTTTCAAGCCTAGTTTTTTTAATGATGGTCCTAATTTGTTGGCTCACTTTAAATTATTAATCTCTTTTATATTCAAGTAGTTATTACGTGTCATAACTGTGTATCTATTGGGTGAGCTTTAATAGTATCTGCTGGACCTTAGGAAAGGAGCCAGTGCAGAAATGCTATTAAATATTAATAATTAGCTAAATATTTGCCTTGGCACCTGCTTCGAGCCACCGTGCTAATTGGCATGGGAACAGCTGAAGTGGTCACTGAAGACACACAATGAGATGTTCACACAGAAACTCACTGGCAGATGCGAACAAATCAATTAGAAAAAGGAGATGAATGTGACATCTGGAGAGTTTGACTTGAGACCAAATATTGTCTAATTTTGAAAGTTATCAAAAAGTAGCATAAAATTTGAGCATGCTTCTCTCGGGAGAAAATGAGTCCTACATACGGCTGGGTTTAACTCCATAATACTAGAATCGAAGGCTTGCTCTTTTTTACTTATTCTATGCTCAGATGGATTCTGATTTGCGTCAATAATTTGGCGAATTTTAGATTGTCTTTTACTAAGCTAAAGTTCTTGTACAGCTGCACAGCTTGTACAGCTTGTACAGAAACACAGAAGAACGACAAAGTCAGCGCTATCCATCCATCCATCCATCCATCCATCCATCCATCCATCCATCAGGCAGTCCGTCAGACATACCACTGAACCATCTGCCAGCCTCCCCCATCCCTGGCTGAACCCCCACAGCCACCAGCCAGGAGCAGACTCTCTCCCGGGGCCTGATGTGCTAATGTGAACCTTTGTGGTGCTGAGCTAAGTGGATAGCTAGGTGGTTGAGCTGTGTGTGTAGCTCAGCTTTGGCGCGCTGCTTACATATTGCAAGTAAGACTGTAAAGAAAAAACAGAATAAAACAAAAGTCATCTTCTAATGGCGTGTAATCAGGTAATTCCTATGTGGATCATTATGGTCATGTATCTGTTTTTCATTTGATTTGACGAAAGGATTCAGTTCTGCTCTGCATGGTGTCCTCTGCAAAATTCAATTAGACATAATGTTGCACTGCCATCTATTCATTTGAGGCGCCCAGTGAGGCAGCCAGTGAGAGTGTATTGATTGGAGTGTGTCATGTGTGGAAGCGAGAGAGGGGTGGCCACACTTTTTTGCTTAATGGACTGAAATAAAGGAGGCGGGAATGGGCTTTAATTAGGGAACAGTGGCAGGGGCATCTAGTTTCTCTTCCCAGTAGTTACCCCACATCTCCTCTGCACAACACACTCATCCACCCATGCAATTCCACATGCAGATGCTCACAAACACACACACACACACACACACACACACACACACACACACAATTTCTACTACCAGTGCATTCACACATGCACAAACAAACGTACACATTCTACCACCGATGCAAGCACACACACACACACACACACACACAGACACACAGGAGGAGGGCAGAGGAGAATGGAGGGGGTGATGGAGGAAAGGATGAAAAAAAAAAAAAAAGAAAGGGAGTGCTGGGCTCCCGGGGTCTCAGCTGCTGCTAGGGTGCTGCCTGCTCCTCGCAATGAGTTGCAACTGTCAGTTTATTTTATCTCTGGCTTTTCATCATCGCACAGAGCCTGGTTGGAGGAAGCCACCTGAGAGTCTTAGGAATTTGTTGGCTACAAGTCATTAGCAAAGACTGCTGAGATGCACCGGGGCCAGAGATGTGCGCGGGGTACTGCTGCAGACAAGTGTGTCCCCTTAACCCTTGATAGGCTGATTGGCACAGGAGCTTCGCTTTGATGGCTGGATAATTACATGCAGTCTAGATGACACAGGGCAGGTCATGGAAGCTTAGTCATGCAGGTAAAGAAACAAGATAGAGGGAGACGATGTGAATGGAGGAATGTGGAGAACATTAAAAAGTGAAAGCAAGTCTTTTTTTTTTTCCTTCCCCAGTTTGAGTCCATTATAAACTTAAGAATCGCTGTATACATAGAGGCTGCCGATCAATCTATAACTGCTAGTGAAGACCTGGGGATCTGTTTCACTTGACTGCACACTCACAGTGAGATGGACATGACTTAAAACAGATAAGTAGGTAGGTTATTAGGCAGGTTGTTGGGTGGCTGGTTTGTGACGTAAAGGATAATTGTTTAATACAACTTAGTCCTTATTTTAGTAGCCATCATTTCTACCAGCTACCATAATGTTGTATTCATCAAAATAGTTGCTGAGATCTGAGAACACAACATTGCAACAACAAAATACAACAGGAAACACAAGCATTCAGACGATCATACAGGTTTTAAACGAGCCACCGGTTTATCTTACCCACTTTATTTGGAGGTAAGCCAAAAGCGAGTGCACCCGAAATGTCCATAATAATCCCTAATTGCACCGTAATACTGTGTGAGAGCACAAGCACTTTTACTATCACATTATTACAATAGTAAAGTTGAACTGGGAAGTTGACAACCTGTAAATTTTAATGGATGTTTACAACGGGGAGGTTGGGGAATAATTTTACCGTTTGTCTCTTTGTTTTTCTCCTCTAAATTTTAAAACCTGTCGACAGCTCTGCTCATGTCCATCTTTCAAGCGACGTCGCTCAGCAATTAACTTGGTGAGTAAAATGTTAAGTACGAAAAAGGTGGCTGGTGGCCATGTGGAGTTTCTATTCGTGCCTGCATAGGTTTCCTCCTGTGAAAAAAATGTCTGTTAGCCCTGTGATAGGCTGATGATCTGTCCAGGGTATATCTTGCTTCTCACCCAATGCCCCACATGATGTTATTATACTTTATTGTATGGATGGCCCAAACTAGTTGTAGTAAACCAGAATTATCCTCTTTTATACACAATATCATAGGAAATGCAGCTTTACTGTTGGTAGTAAAGAGCAGCACTAATGCTCTCTGTGACCGCTGACTTCCTGGATGAGTTTGGATCACTGAACATGTCATTTCCACTTCACTTACATGCCGACAGGCTGCAGGTATAACGAAACGTTCAGACATGTTTGTGTGACAGCTACGTGCCAAGCTATCAGTAACCTACTGTGTTTTGCGTAATCTGTGAGATTCCACTGCAGATTTACATTTTTTTTTTTTTTATAAAAGGATACCAGCTCATCTACGATGCCACAATGCCATGGTCGAAGAAAGCAAAGTCTCTGTAGCTTCTTTTATGCTGACATGAAAGAGCACATGTCCAAGTGGGAACACAGTATTAAATATGGATTCTGTTTGGGTCCCACTTCAGATGCCTCCCCGCTCCCGCCAAACTCCCAACCACTGTCAATGTCTCCTTGTATGAATCCATGTAAGTGGATGTTTTTGTAATGTGAAGGCTCCAGAGTGGAGGGAGGCTTACCTTGAAAATGCTGTATGATTACTCAACAAACACAAACAGTGGTTGTAACCTTGACCACACAGAATTATTCTTTGGAATGGATGAAGGGTGAAGAGGAGTAAAAGTGAAATTCCAGTGGGTGTCTCTGTGTGTATCTAACCTTGTGGAAACACAAGAGACGTGAGTTTGATAGAGTTATTACACGTCTGTGGTTCTACCATTTGTGCAGCTGAATCTATTATCATGAGAGAGACAGGGCTAAGCTGAGATTCTGTCAGCACATTTCATCACCTCAGTGTCACGGGTCAGGTAATTGCAGCAGCCACTGCTTGCTTTTCATTACTAAAATACAAACTCTTTTTGTTTTTCTGAACAGAATAGTGTTTACTCTAGCAATGATTAGAGTGTTATTATTTCTACTGTGCCTCCGAAAAATGTAATTTTAAAGCTGAGAGAGAGAATATTTTGGCTTGGCGGGCTTCGCTTTTGTTCCAACAATGTGCAGCTAGTTTATTGTGCTTACAAGCATTCAGGAAAATAATTAGCCAAGCATATGTTGTGTATATTAAGTACAAGGCGCTTCTGTCTGATCACTGGAGTCTTTTTTTTTTTTTCCCTCTCTCTCTTAATGTACGGTAGTTCAAAGAAACAGGGCTTCGCTGTAAACTGTATGATGGTGATTGTATCATCATTATTATTATTATCATCACTCCCACATCAGTCAAAAAACTGGCATGTTTCATCATCAAAGCAACTGGTAAACACATCTCATATTGAGATCAACATCAGGCTATCAGCGCAAAGCTGTTATCATTGTTAGCTCAGTGTGTATGTTGCTTTACATTGTTAAAGCAGTTCAGCTGACATATTTATCTTTTGGCTACATAAGGCGTAAGTGATCGTTTTCAAGGTGTGTCCTACATCCATCGGGGAGGGGAAATCAGACGCTGGTTATCACAGCTCGGCCTCCCCTGACAACTGTCCAATTATGTATATCACACTCTGCCTACTGTTTGCACTAGAAGTAATCAATAAAGGATGTGGCTGAGTGCACATACATTTTGGTGGAACCAAATGCATGAAAACGTAATCATTCGCTCAGGCTGGCGGGGAATCAAATATCGGTAGGGAACAAGTAGGCAGTGGTTCTTCGCGAGAGGAGGGACAGATTAGTGATTGTACCTCCAAGTTTGATGGGGTGTGGTGGGGGGTGGGGGGGTTCTCTCCTGACGCGGCAAATGGAATGGGTGACAGGTGGAAATGGGGATGAAAAGGCGGTCCTCCGTTTCATGAATAAATGTAAACACAGCGCCATGCAATTACTGTGGCTGGTCATCTCTTTTAGGTTGGGGTGGGGGGGAAACGTACGGCTACATCCCCGCAGGTCCAAACTAATGAAAACGCGCAGGTTACTGGGGCGTTTAATTGTATATACGGTAAAGCTAAGAGTGAGGACTGTAGCGGCTTGTTGCGGATGAAAGCCTAACCCTACAACTGGAAAATTTGATTCAGTTTAAACATAGCGTTTCGTTTATTGATCTGCTGTGGAAGGTGAGATCATCACAAGAACACGACCTGAGCAGATGGATTCATTTGAACATGTCATGAGAACACATGGGTCTTGTTGCTCCGGAGAATAACTTGTTACACAGGAATGGCAGCCCAAATGAAATTTTAAATGGCAGCGATCAGATAAATACTTTGGCTTCATATTTTTCTAAGAAGTTCACTATCTGTGATTCTGTATTTTGTCATAACAGTTATGTTCAATAGATAATGACATTGAGTTATGAAAAATATATAAAAGTTGCATAAAATCTCAAATAGCCCGTACTGACACTCGACTCAAGGATGGTTCAAACCAAATGTGTCTTTTTAACAAATAGAGGCGAAAGTTGTTAAAATAAATTAATGCATTCTCTATTCAAACAGCAATCATACAGACAAGTGCTAATCTTTATCCATTTTAAATAAATCTTATGTAATCATCTGCATGCATATGCATATCTATATCATATTAACACTTATCCACCACAGAAGAGGCAGGTCAAAGCATACTGCAGTTATATCTTTTCTATTACCAAAGTTAATCAATAATTCATGGGTCACAATAGCAGGCGGTGTGAGTCGGGGGGAGGGGGGGACACCCTGAGATCCTCTCCCTAAGCAGGATCCCCTCAAAAACAGGAAGAGGAAATCAAAGCCTAAAACCACTCTGTGCAAAAAAAAAAAAAAAAAATCATAATGCTTCCCTCATACCCACCCACTGCTCTGGCAAAAGGTAGACCGTATTCACGATCATCATCACTGACACTACGGCGCCCGTTCAGGCATTCCTTGGTGAGACAATAACCTTTTCTTTCCCTGCGCTGGTGTCTGAGTAGTACTCACGCCATCACTTAGAGCATTAATCAAAAAGCATGTGCCTAATGGCTCCTGACAGGCAGCGCCCATAATGGGCTGCCGTCCAAGCCTGCCTCTTACTCACGCATCTGGTAACACTAACAGCAGCAGTCCACGTACAGCTGCCTGCCTGGCCACCACTAGATTGTTAATGACAGTGGGTGATACGGTCTCACTCACCATAAAACACTTAGGGCCCTGAGATGTTACCACATCATGCATGAAGAAAGCTTTTTGATAGTATGCTAATCTCAGCCATTACTGCGGGATGATTTACAATCACTTAAACAGCACATGAGCCGGCTTTAGAGACACAGGCTGGCTGGCTGGGATAATAAAGACACTGGCGCATGTTGATCATTAGAGAGCTCTCCCTCTTCCTCTCTCTCTCCTTCCCTTTTTGTGTGTGTGTGTGTGTGTGTATGTGTGTGTGTGGAAGCATGCAGGCTGGATGCAGTGGCATTTGGCTTAATTAGTAAGTGATTTTAACATGAAAGAGACAAAAGACAAAGGGGAGAAAGCGAGTTGTGCTTTATAGTGGTGCAGTGTTGTTTACCTCTACTACCTGAATGTGTGACGATGGTGCTGCATTAACACAGAGCTGTATGAAGTGTGACAAAAATGTTGAATTAAAATGCCAATACATTGTGTTTGTTTTAATTGTTTGACTTGAAGGTCAAACAGAAACTTCTTTTGATTTTTCACAAACTTTTTATCCAGACTTTGTAGTCAAGTATAGTTAGATGTTCTAACCACGTATCAATCAAAAGAAAATAACCTTTAAGAATGAATGAAGCCTTTAGAAATGAATATATTGCTCAGAGCACAATGCTATAGCAAGTAACATTTACAAATAATAATAATTAAGTGCCTTTCAGACATGCATCCCTTTACATTAATCTGATGGCAATTTTACATGCCCAAGTCACTTTTATGTAAAAGTCACAACAGCAATCTTACCAGGTCTTCTAAGATCACTCTAATAAATGTATTATCTCAGTTTTCATTGCTAATGCACAAAGAAAATAGAGTCAATTCAATGAACTATGAAACTAAAATTGTTGAGGAGATTCTAGTCATATCAAATTATTTTCTCCTGGCGGTGTGACGGGGAGAAAAGAGGTAAAAAAAAAAAAAAAACAACAACATACAACTACAGTCATAATCTGACCAGCACTCTCTTCCTATATTTTCCATTTGAATGTATAAATCCAGTAAATACAAGTGAGCAAATAGGAATTAAACAACACTGTCTGTGAGGAGTGGTAGTGAGCGTCCTTCATAATGGTTATTAATTAAGGTTTCAATGGCAAAATGAGTTTTAAAATCCATCAGTGATGCATCCTGAGAAAAAAAAAAAAGTCCTGCTCCTCCTTATCATTGCATTTTGAACTCACCGCTGTTCTTTCTCACGCACATGCACACGCACATGCACCACGTGCCAAATATCACGCTATATTTTGACTGTTTCTGTAAATGTCCTGTCAGGTCTGAATGAAGCTGTAATCTGCAAAGCCATTACTTGAAGTGGTAGATAAAGACAGTAATGTTACATATTCAGTGTCTGAAAATGGCTCAACAGATGTTGATATGTGTTCTTGAACTTTTTTTCCTCCCTTTTTTTTTTTTAATTATTCTGAAATAACAGAACATGTCAAGGGAGCAGTTGAAGGTAGAACACACAAATCACATCACAAACTGGTAAGCACAGTAATATCAATCTACTCCAGTACAGATAATAGCAGACTCACTCAAAACCAAAATACCTGCTGAGGGGTGACCATTCTTTTATAGTCATCTAAGGTTCCTGGCAATACACTGATAACCTCTCATGGAACAGTTGATAGTAATTTATCATAGCACACTGCCAAAGCAAGTGCATGCGCATCAAGCCAAATATGAAGGATGAACATACAACATAATACTTGGTCTTGATCTTGACAAGACAACTTGATCTTGTCTTTTTTTTTTTTTGGCATCGCACAAATCCTTGTGCCATGTCTGGTCACCTAGATGATGCCCTAAATCCTGTTCCCAGCTGTGTTTAGTATTCACTGCAGTCTTTTCATTCATGAGTAGTTGATTGTATATGTAGGTCATCACTTTGTTATCAAGTATTACTGCTTTCATAATAAGATTATCAAGAATATTAAATTTACTGCCACTTTTATAGTATGGAATCGAGTTCAGATAACTCCTAAATTGCAGATAATGGTAAAAATGCAAATGCAAAATGTAAAACAATTGAGGAACATGAAACTTTTTCCGTATTTGCTGAAAAGATTTTAATGCATTGTCCAGATATATATCATAGATTTTTGTTATGCCAGCAGCCTTCCATTCTCTAAATCCCACATCTGTACAAGTAAATTCATAGTCAACAGGTACCAAGAATGAATATTGGCTAATTCCAAAATATTTTCATAAACAGTTGACTTGCAAACATTTGTAACTATGAAATTATCTTTCAACTTCGCTTGCAACTTTTTGGTACATACAAAAAGGAAGGTATAACATTGATATATTATCCAGAACTATACCTTCCAAATCTGCAAAAGAGGACTGACTACCTTTAACCAATTCTGTGGCAAATGTCAGTTGTGCAGCCCAGTGATAATACAACAAATTAGGTAGTGCTAATCCACCCTTTGTTATGGGAAGCTAAAGTTTTTGTAATTTCACTCTGGGGCGCTTATTTTTCCAAATAAATTCACGAATATCATTATGTATTGATTTAAACAGCTTTGGGGGAATACAGGTAGGTAGCATCTGTGCTGGATACAATGAGCGAGGAAGGACATTTATTTTAATAATAGCAATACAGCCTAGTAAAGATACTGGTAGAGTCAACCATCTCTGAAGGTCTGATTTAATTTTGGTCACAATAGGCAAAAAAATGTATTTAATTGAATCAGACATCTTAGGCGAAAAGAAAATGCCAAGGTAATTAAAACCATTATAAGCCACCTTAAAAGGAAAATAATCAGAGAAACAGTTACTGCTACCTTTTCCAAGTGGTAAGGATTTGTCATAATGTATCTTATATCCAGAAAAAACACTAAATGATCTCAATTAGTGCTGGTATAGATTTGGATGGATTATGCATAAATAAGAGTATGTCAACTGCATATAATAAAATATTATGAGCTCTGGTATTTGTTTGAATTCCCCTTACCCGATCACTTCTTATAGTTTCTTCTTATAGTGCCTCTCTCTATTGAAAGTATCTGAGATGCTTGTGGAGACGCATAAAGAAATTTGACCCAATTAATAAAAATGTCGCCAAAGAAAAATTCATTAGGTGTTCTGAATAAATATTTCCATTCTACTTGGTCAAATACCTTTTCTGTATCTAACTGTTACCACATTGTCCTTATTGTGCCCAACATCCTGCATGACACCCAACGATCGTCGGATACGTGAGTAAGAATGGCAGTTTCGAACAAATCCAGTTTGATCAGTGGCCACTAGCTTAGGCAACACTGAGTTAAGACGTGTTGCCAGTATATTGGCTAATATTTTTGTATCTGTATTTTGAATTGATAAAGGTCTATATGATGAAGGAATCTCTGGATCTTTCTGGTCTTTAGGTATTACCTTGATAGTGGCCAACTGCATTGATTTAGGTAGTTACTTAACCTTAAAAGAATGGTGGAACATTTTTATTAATACAGGTGCATAAATTGATTTAAATAATTATCTGTTATACACATATATGTCTTTATGCTTTACGCCTGTCTTTGTGACGTACTTTGATGTAAAACCTGTTTGCTTTTTAAAGTGCTATATAAATAAAATAAACTTGAAACTTGAAAAATCTTACATACGTCAGATGGAAAATCATCCAGGCCACAAGCCTTGCCACTTTTTAAGGAAGTGATAATCCTCCCAACTACCTCAGTTGTAATTTCAGTATCGAGCAAGTTCCTATCCACATCACTAACCTTAGGTAGCTGTAACTTTTGAAAGAAGATATTCATCCTCTCCTCTATTCCTGAATTCTTTGATTTATATAGGGAACAAAAAAAATCTTTGAAGACATTTGACATCTCTGGGGATGTATATACCAATTTTTCATCTTTATCTTTCAATTTTGAGATTGTATTGCTAGGTTTTTAATTATTGATTAAATTAGCCAGATAGTGCCCTGATTTATTTCCGTATTCATACCTCTCATTCACTCTTATTACTGTTATTCATACCTCTTATGCTTCTGTTGAAATAGAGCATTTTCTGCTTTATTGTATTATTATATGAACAACCTTTTAATAAACTAAATAAAAAAGATGAAGATTTCCAAAAAAAGTATTACACCAAAAATACCCAAGATAATTATATACGTCTACAGCCACAACACTACAAACATGGGCAGGGATACACACTGGGTGACTTTTTAGCCAGTCGCCAAGAAGGATGAATTTTTCTTTTGTATTGCTCCAGTTTAGTGTATAAATGTAATTATAACAGTATTTATTCTATTTATAATGTAACAAAAAAGGTATTTAGTTTTTTTAAAATAAGCTAATATCGACTGTTTTTTTTTCTTCTAATTCACAGAATGGCATGTTTTAAAATAATAATATGCCCTCCAATAAACATGACAGCATGCTCACCTGATCAGCGTACAGTGTGATGGCTTGTTTTACTAGCATTTCACCAGTGTTTTGCTGTGTTTGACAATTTATGTTACCAGGCAACATGCCATTCTGCAACCTGCTGCCAGTGTGCAACACCTAGTTTTTTTGATTGCTTTTTCTACATGTAAAGCCAGGAAATTGCATCAATGTTTCATAGGAGGCAGCATTTTCTTGTGCACAGATTCAATGGGCAAGGAGATAAACAGTGGGGTATTAATAATGCAGTGCGGTGACACTGACCTTATTTTGTGCCTTTCAACCTGCACTGATATTTTGATGCACAGTGCCCCGCTACTCTCTAGCACACAGGAGGTTTTCATGCTCTTTGTTCAAAGCTTGGAAAAAAAAAAAAGAAACTTCCTGTTTGACAGAGGTTACATCACTGCCTAAACCACCTAAAGACATTAATGAAAATGCTGGGGCTACATGCTGGTGTTTTGGATACACTGTGGAAATACACATCTTCATTTTCACGGAAACAATGCGAATGCTAAGTGTCGGTTTGACAACTGGTGTTGACAGCTGAGCAGTTGCCTTGAAGGTGAACTGTGAGAGGCTTTGACAGGGGACTAAAAAGGCAGCACAGCAACCTGTTCTTCACTGCTGAATGGGGAAGATACTCAGCAGCCAAGACAAAAAACGTATCAGTCCAAGTTCAGGTCACCTATACAAACAAACAGCGTCTAAGAATAAATTTCAAGAGTGAGTATGTGGTGTACAAGGAATTTTATCCTTTGTATGTAACGTGTCATATTTTGAACGATTAAAATTTAACTGCTGACAACTTACCCAGTGTGGGAACGACATGGAGCACAATCACCAAACAAGAAATGTTTTTTGTAGGATTTGTAAAATTATCAAATTTATTCTTGTCATAATTATGATATCAAGTACCTTTGTTGTATATCATACCCGTCTCGCTACCCATGTTTCCTGTCTCTCTGCCAAAAAATAATCTTTAAAAAAAAAGAGCTATAGAGGATTCTTTCACATAAAGTTTTGTCAGATGTAAAGCATGAACTTATCCTTCAGTGTTTGAAGTAAATAATTATACACAAGTCTGAAGCCTCAACTACAATTCAACTATAAATAATATGAAAGAACAGATGATCCTGTCAGAAGACATCAGAATGAGAGACAGGAAACGGCAGCATGTGAAATTAAGAATGACATGGTGAAACAGAAATTTTTCCCTGACAGTACTTGAAAATGCTGTGGACCAACTTGAACTACGGGTCATGCATCACACTAATCCTTATTTAGCACCAGTGCTGCCTATTTCCCCAAGATTTCCATCTATTACTTAAATACGATGCCAGTGTTACATATTCAGCCAGAAGATATCCATTTGAAATCTATTATTCATAGGTTAAACATTTTATTTGGCATGTTTTAAAAATAAATAACCTAAAAGTGTTTTTAAATATCTCCCTGACCCCTGAGATGCAAGTTTGTGTGTGTGTGTGTGTTGTATATGTGTGTGGCCTCCCTGTGAGCTTGTCCTATCAATCATTAGTGGTTTAGCAGCGGCCATTTTTCTATGCAGAACAGAATTCTTGTCCCAGAAGAAAGTTGGTCTAGAGGCAAACATCTGTGTGTTTGTGTGTTTGGCCTCTGGTTCACACATTTACAAAGGTGGCAAACAATGACTAAGCCCCATCTGCCAGTAGCTTTTACCATGAGTGTTATAACAACCAGTAATAAGTGTAAATAATAAATGGCCCATATCTTACCATGAGGGGGCCTCGGCAGCACTGCTAAACTATTTAAGGTGCCTTGTTGACGGGAGTTATTTTTTGCTGTGGGGTTGTAGAAATTCTCTGGCTTCCCAGTAGAGTTTTGGCCTGACAATAAACAACAGTTTAATACTTTATCTAATCCCTGCCAGGAGGTGAGTCCAACAGCAAGCTCTTGCAGATGTTCACATCCAATAATCTATCCATAATTGATGAAACAGGGAGGTCAGATGTAATGGCTGCTGCCATTCCAGCAACAAATAAATGGTTATTGACAAAACAAGCCAGTGTGGCACTGAGTGGGCTGTGAGATGACAGGCACGGAGCAGAGCGGAGAAGAGAGGCGTGGAGACGAGGCAGGAGGCAGGAGGCAGGAGAGGGAGGCTGAACTCTGGACCACTGCTCCTCGGATGGGCCAGCCGGGGCCAGACAGAGCCCAGAGAGCAGAGATGATCCCCTGGTGGAAAGAGGCGGACACACTCCTGAGGAGCCGTCAAGAGAGGATAAACAGGAGGAGAATGAGAGAGAAAGGGGGGGTGGGGGTGGAGGGGGGTGCAACCGGCATGGCGAGGTGAGTGCAACTGCATGGAGTGTGATGAGTGCAGTGGGCCAGCTGTCCGCTCTTCTTTCATCTCTGGGCTTTATGTCAGAAACAATCTACCTGGCTGTCAAGCCTCGGCAGCCCTCTCTCTCTCTCTCTCTCTCTCTCTCTCTCTCTCTATTCCTCCTTCTCACCTTCTATAACTAACTGCCCCTCTTCTCTCTCTCTCTCCCACTCTCTCTCTCTCTCTATCCATCTCTCTGGTGGCTGTGCAGAAGCGTCCACCTCTGTGTCCTCTGATTCTTCTGGCTAAATCTATGAATGGTCTATAGCATGTTTTATTCTCTGACTTCAAAGTCTGTCTTTTTAAACCATAAAGTAAGAGCATTTCCCATGTATAGAATAAAAACAGTGGCAAGTTAACTTACTAAATGCATGTGCTCTTAGGCTAAGACTCAATGTCATATCTGCACTATTTTGCAATACTTCTATTTCCACAAACAACAATTTTGGAAAAACAGTTTCGGCATTTACAGTGTAATATCTTTTCTACCACAGTGTATTTTTTAAGTGTTCAAAAGTCGCACTGCACGAATGCTTAAATAAGCTCAAGAAATTTATAATTAACAAATAATTTTATGTTCAAAAATATATGAATACATATGAATTAAACTGATGTGAATAAGATATTGTGAAGGGTTAATAGTGTAAATTGTGGGAAACTGCTTATAAAAAAAAGAACATCACATTTTTTATTTCTGTGGACTATTATGAAAGATCAAAGTTATACATGATTTAAGTCTTAGCCGAGGGTTCTTTAAATCAAATCCTAACGTGAAAATATTCTAATCTAAGCCTAAACTTAATATGTTACACAGCAGGTTGCTACCACCACTTACAAGTTTTTAAAACGTGTGAGGCGGGAGATTTTTTAATTCTGTTTCAGTAATAACATTTAAGAATTTTACAAAATTTAAGTGTCAACGCAAGAAAGTGTTCACTGGGAAAAAAAATAGTAAAGGAGCAGTTAAAGGGGACCGATTATGCTCATTTCCAGCTCTATATTTTTATTCTGGGACTCCACTAGAGTAGCTTTGCATGATTCACAGTTCAAAAATATCCTTATTTATCTTATAATGGCCCTTTACACAGACCCTCAGTTCAGCCTCTGTCTTTGCTCCTGTCTCTTTAAGGCCCCCCCCTCCCAATGAGCCCACTCTGTTCTGATACGGCAGCACGCATCAGAGTCATGTTAAGTTACTGCTGATGGAAAAAAACAACATTTCATCAACATTTTCTGCTTTTGCATATTAAATAACGGGAGACTTTTATTGTGACGAATTTATAGGAAATGAAATGTGTTCATCACTGAATTAGTGGCGCTTCGTTAGCGGCGCTATTCTTCCGATAAATCCGGGTGACACAACAAGACAAGAAAATCCGTCACGAGTTGACGTCACTTTGTCGCGAAAGTAGAAAAAATCGTTGGAAACCTGGTATTCAGAGCAGTCTGAAGCCAGGGATGACTTTTACATACGTTTACCTCATTATTTGAAACTGTGATCATGTTTAATATAAACACCTGACATTGTAAGATTATATATATATATGACAGAAAATAAGGAAAAGCATAATAGGTCCCCTTTAATGATGGACGTGGCACAGAGAAAAATTTAGAAAAACAGTCCTGATGTCACACTGCGGGTTCTCTCTGGCACTTAACTGGAGTTAACTCACTAAACAAAACTGCACTTCTTTTAAGCCTCATTAACTCTTACATGGTAAATGGCTCTGTGTTGCACAACAGCACACATGATGAGGGAAATGTTTCGAAGAATTACTGAGAAAGCAGAGGACAACACGCTTTTTAGTGCTGGAGAAAAAAAAAAAAGGCAGTTTTTAACTCCAGCAGAGGGGTAGTGACTCCCTCGTAGAGTTCCCTTCTCCACCGCTTAATTACTGCGTGCGATCATGAATATTTCAGGCATATGCTTTCCCACTTTGTCATTGGAGTTCAGAACTAAGAGAAACAAGTTCATATGCATATTAATAGGGGGTTTGCGGGTGGAGGGAGACAGGAGGACTAAGGGTTGCCAGTGTGCTGGTGACAGCAGGAGGAAATGGCACTCATTCCCCAGCAGCTGCTCTTTTTAGATCCCCCTCAGAGGGAACTGCCCGAGGAGGGCCTCTGCCACAAAGGGGATAAAGGAGATGAGGGCTCTTGATGGAAAACAGGCAAACAACCACTGGGACCCCATCCTACCCCCCTTCGAACACTAATGCGAGTGCGCACACGCACACACAAGAAACCCTTGGCCCACACTTAGCCGACCCCCAGGAGTTGTCAGGACCTCTTTAGCATTTTCCACGGTGGCTGCTAAACTGTGCATTAGCACCAGGCTAACGGGACGGCTCTAATGACAGACTGAGACTGAGGAGAGATTTTTTTTTCCTAGCCATGTATAATGACAAATGGGATGCAGTCCTGTGGGAGGGGGAATGAGCTGGGGCCCTGGAAGCATCTGAGGCCCCTATCGGTTGAAGAGGGGCGTACTATTAAAATGACAATATAAATGTAAATCCTAAGTAATAATTCTTAAAAATGGCTGATGCGACCCTCTCCTGGATCACGTGCGTCACTGCACTAACATGGTCTAGGGGCAGCATTAAACATTGTCTAATTGAATTTATGGACCTTTAAAATACCACTTAGCACCCAGTAGAGCATAATGATATGCTTTATTTAACATATCTAAACAAAGACGATTACGGCATTGTGCAGGTTTAATGGTGCGCAAAGTGTTCTCTTTCCACTTGATAAAGAGGCCTATTTGCACATGTGGATGTCTTGTTACCAAGCCCTCTGCAAATAAAAGCCTCCTTTTCAGAATTATTTGTGCAGAGTGCACCTTCGCACAAAACAATAATGAGAATACAACATTTAAAGCTACTTAAAAAAAAAAACACGTTTTTTTTAATTAGAACTTTTAGGTAGATATTTTCTCTTCATACAGGACAACCCTTGATTAATTTGAACTCTGTCAAGTCTGCATGGAGATATCAGGAACTTTCGATGGCAAGTTCAAAGGGAGCGCTAATTAGTTTGACCTTTCCTGTCATAATTAGCATGCCCATTCAACCGCCCACAATTTACCAGCTAGAACAAAAGAGGCAACACTCAAGCTGTGTTTCTGGAGAGAAAACATTCTCTTAATTGATGTTTTCAAACAATACATGACACTATGTTTTGTTCAACATGCCCCTCATTTGCACAATTCTTAAGACGGACACAGATCTAAAATACACACACACACACACACACACAGAAGTACTCAACTCGGGCAAGTGTCTTAAAACGTAAGACAGGAACACAAAGACGAGGCATGCAGGGGAAGGCAATTAGAGCGCTGGCAGCTAGATCACTTCTTCTAACATGTCAGGGGTACTAAATGTGATTTATAGTGGGAGTTCCTGCTGGGCACTCTTAAAGGGGAAAGAATTGAGAGGCATTCAAGTAATGGAGAGGGCTTAATATCGCTATCTAAACAAATGTGGGATTTTGTGTTTTTTTTCCCCCCACTTTTGTTGAGAGGCAGAAGAATTAACTCACCATAGCAAAGACAAGACAAACATTATGAAAGCACAGATAAGACAACCATTACTAATACATTCTCCTTGGACATAAATGTGTGATAAGTAATCTTACAACTGCAAAGCCCATTGCTTAGGGTGCTCAAAATATTATTAACCATTTATCTGCAGCCAACGACAGCCTATGGACAGGATTAGAGTACAAGTCTGTTGCTTATATCTGCAAACACATCAGAATGACTACAACAGCTACAATACACCCTTGTGATCTGTTTCAGATCTTGTTCCACTTTGCCATCAGTTGTCATCACAGTCCCTATAATTCCCTTTCTTAGTGCCAAGACTTTTGTCTTTTTTCCCTTTAAAAAGAAGGCACAAAGAGAATAGGACGGAGAGGGGTGGCTTTTGTTTTGGTACCTCTGTGTCTTCCCCCACTCTTTCTCTTTCTCTTTCCTTCCCTCTGTGGGGCTCTGGTGTGATTATTACACTTTCAGTGGAGGATTTAACCACGGGCCAGTTGGGCCATCGCCTCGGGGAGGCCCCCATTTCAATGCGTGTGTGCTACTTTTTCCCCCAGTTTATTGCCTTGCCTTTTATTCTGCCAGGCAGTCCCACTGACATCAGGGGGCTCTTAGAATAACTTGCCCGAGGCAATCAGATCCCTGAACCTTAAATCAGCCACCGTATACTGGTATAGGTTCCAGATCTGAAAATGAGCAAGTGCTAATAGATAAAGATAACTCATATGATGTTAAGGATGAAAGGATCTTTATCGTTTTTAATATTTGCATAGTCTGTCAACCAGGAAGTGTTCATGTGCTCACCTTTAACAACCTTTATCTAAGATGATAAAAAAAACAAATTGGGATTAAAAAACATAATTGTGACACTTTAATATCTGACTGTGCATTGACATGCTCTGTTTTGTTCATAGCGCTTTCAGCACCCAATGTGCTCTGGACACTATATATCAGTGTCTATAGTATATATTAGTGTCTTTCCACAGCTGCACTGCAAAAGCTTCACTAACAACACTTCTGCCTTTTCTGAGTCACAGAATTTCAATCAGAAGCCAAATTATTTGAATACTTAATCTCACACTAACCAATTATTACTAGGGTTTGTGTGTTATCCTGAAAAAAAGAAAGAAGTAGATATTGTGAAAAATACTCCATACCCTGTAAAAATACTCGACACTGTGTATTTCTCACTGAACTGTAATATATTTTTCTTTACTATTTTTCTGTTATATCTCCAGAAGTCTCACCTCTCCCACAGCAAAACCTGTCATGGTTTGGATCTGAAGGGGTCCGAATCGATTTGTGACAGTTTTTTAGTCTGCTAATGAGTCTATATGAGAGTTTAGGCATAATTAGCTGTTGGCAAAGTCAACAGGGACACTCTTTTGTATTGATGGTCTTGGCCCTTCTCTCCCCTGGTCAGTATAGACCGTGTGTGGATCAATGTGACGAGTCAAGTACAGGTCAAGCTTATGTGGAAAATTCAGACCAGCGATGATGAAATGAAAGGAGATCAATATTCTTTTGTGCTGTGTGAATAAACAGTACTTATATCCAGCATTGTCGAGCTGATGAGAAATGGATAATAATAATGCAGCACTTGTGTAAGGCCATAGTGCTGAATAATGCAGTCCCTGACTATGTGTTTCCCACGCAGTAACAAGAACCTTTAATCGAGCAGAAGAGTCTAAAAAAAAAAATCAAATTCTTTATGTAAAATAAGGAATTTTCATCACAGGTTGCATGTCTTCATGAGGTGTGAGAAGTTTAACTGAAGAGTGATTTTCCCTTCCAAGGCTACTCCTTATGAATACTTTTATAGGGCTAAAACAAAAAGATTTTTTGTATGGCAGAAATATGGTTTGTTTGTTTTTGTCTCATCCTGTTAATGATCTGGTTTTCTTATGACCCCTTCAAGAGTCCCGACCCTAAGGTTGGGAATGGAGCTGGAAGTGTTGCGTAGAGAATAACATACCAGTCCTCCACGGGGATGACAGCCAGCTTACAGACGGTAAAGTGGCCACATTTTCATCCTTCCTTATCCAAAAATCACCCAACTACACCTGAAATACACTCACACAGTCTTTGAGTTTATCTTTGATTAAACACTTCTAATTTTTTTTAAAAAAAAAGATTTGATTTGTTGCAGGCTGACATGTACATAATTAAGATATACAATAATTCCTGTCTTGTGTGTGTGCACGTGTGTGTGCGCTTTAGTGTATGAATGACAGTTTGAAGAGCTCATGTAGTGGGTAAATATTGCAGAAGGCCAGAGTCTCTGGAGTGAGCACTGTGGATCTGTGATCTCTGATCTGTGCGGGGAACTCAGCAGGACACTGCCACTGACTCCACTATCATATCAGCCGTAAACTCACATTTGCTGGGCTCCCCTGTCTCCTGCTACAAGAGGTTTGGCACGTCTAAAATTGATGGCTTGCCCCTCCTAGAAGAGGTGTATCAGGAGTCAGAGCTCTAATAAGAAGTAATTGTTCCCTTGCTTTACCCTGGCACCCTATAAGGGATACAGGTCAACAGAACAGCTGGAACTTAGAGATTGTTAAAAACAAACACGGTTGCTTGGGGTTTATTTGGAGATGGGCTTCAACATGAAATGAAAAAAAGCATTACTGATTTCTTGCATCGCTGCAAGAGGGGTCTTCACAGGAAAAGTCGCGTCTTTAAACATCTAACTGCAGTCGGAGCCATGCAGCTGAAGCTATGCGTGAAAAGGAATGCATAGTTATAGCTAAAAAACAAGAAAAGCGCTTTAAACTCAAAAAGAGCAAACATTGAATCATTGCTAAAACGATGTTAAGTTAAATTCATTAATATTGAAGCCTCAGCTTTGTTGAGATGGTTTTAAGTCAGATCGTATCAGCCTTTAAGATCTGAGTTTAAGATTTTATATGCAGTTTATGCAAGCAAAATGGGCCACCGCCACATTGAGCTCTCGCCTCTATCTTTATTGAAAGCTTTCTTAAAAACGACTGATAAAAGCCAAGGGCATCTTTAAGAATTGACACACTCTTTAAAACATACATCTCATGAAAAAGACTTAAAGAGGACCAGTTGCAAATTTAATATAACTTGGGGGATGCAGCAGTGAAATACCATCAGTGTGCAGGCAGCGGCTGTTCACAAAGTAACTGAGAGAATACTACGCTCACATCACATATAAAAGCCAAACACACTGGCAGACAGAGGCGAGGCAGGCAAGGCTGATGAAGAGTGAGGAGAAGAGGCAGGCTCAATTGAGCTGGAGAGATATACCCCTATTTCACCTTTTTGCATCACTTGCTTTTGTACTATATGTCCATTCAGACAAGAGCCTTTTATGGCATGAAAGTAAGGGTTTGATGAGTTCATCTAAGTAAATAAGCAAAAAAGAGAGTGGGGAAAAAAAAAAAGTTTCATGACATGTCTGATTCCTCCAACACCCACTACAACCGAAAAAACAAAGAAACCTGGACAAAAGAACTTTCAGTATTCAGAGCAATACAAGGGCTCCCAACTCATGAGAAACTTAAGTGTAATTCTGTTCACTCCTATTTTGACGCACTTTTTTTTTTTTTTTTTACTGCATAAATATTTGATGAAATGGGTCCAAACCAAAGCTATATAACACTCCTGCATAACTGATGCTCACACCCGTGAGCCATTAACATTAGGGGCATGATTGAGTGCATTCAAATGAATTCAAACTGCACATTGATTACTTGATGGAATAAATGGGTCCTTCCCACCACATTCCCCCTCGTCATTCTTCAGCTCTGCTTACATGCGATAGATTCCGGAGAAAGCAGCATTTGCCAGACAGAGAGCAGAGACAAGGACGGACAAGACCTTGGCAAATGCTAGTTTTGATTTCCCATATATTTCAAAATGATGTGTAGATTTGATCTCTGTGGGAAGTTAATTAGGTTCATAGATTGCTCCAGGTATTCTTCAGGTAATTCAGAGTGTCATGAACCCTGGAAAAAAAAAAAAAAAACCTGCGACCTCACTCTGCTCCAAACACACTGCCGCATTATTGGGAGTAGCTAATTATTTTTACTGTGTCAGGGGTGTGCATTTTTGCCCGGTAGTAACACAGTGAAAAGGAATAATAATTGGAAAATCTAATGAGATGAGACTAGCAGACACAAAGAACCTAGCCTACATTGTAAAAAGTTAATGCAATTTACAGAAGTTGCTGCGATCCTCTGAGGCTGTGGTTCAGGCTGCAACCTCACAAGAACCTTTTCTCTCTCTTTTTTTTTTTTTTTAAATCAACATTATTAGCTGCCATTGGCCAATAAAGAGCAGCTGATCATTTTTTAGTAGTGCCCTCTCCGTGTTAACATTGATACTGTCAATCAGGACTACAAAGGCATGCAGTATCAGGACAAACAGTCCCTGACATTGCATTGCAATTAATGGAAGCATGGACTGCAACAGTCCAACCCTTTTTCCATCAACTCGGTCCCCCAAAACAGTAGTAGCTTCAGGATGAGCTTTAGGTGTCTCCCAGCTGTCAAAGTTGGGATGATGCACAATAAAGCCACTCATTTTCCACTGAACAAGTTGTTCAGCTCAGAGCAGGTACAGGACCTGCAGGGTGGTTTGCATATTGGCACTGTGAAGGTTGAGAGAAGCGGAGCCTCTCATTAAAACCCTCAGATATCATTAATTCTTCTATCAACACTTTACACCAGCCAGTTCCTCTCCATCTCATCTGCAGCTTTTTTCCTCTGTGGAGCAGCTGTCTTAAGAATAGCGAAACCTAACATAAACATGAATAAATAAATTTCCCATCTAATCACTCAGCTGAAAAGATTCATTCACACTCCCACCTTTCAGCCATATTTTATTTAAACAAAGGACATCAATCTTTGAATCATAAATAAAGGGGCCGCTCCATGCCAATTGTTTTAAAATGTTAAGCTATAACTAAAACCTCATAATGAAGCCGATCCGCAGAGACCAAGGTCAAAAGTAAAAATCATTTTGGTAATCAGATGTACAACAGTTCCCTCACACGGTGGCATAATTAACTTGAATATATTAATTCTTTAGTACATTGCTTATTGAATTATACATCCTCAATTTGCCTTCGACAATACAGTATATTGAGCAATGATGGTGAATAAGGAGTAGTAGATAAGACCTGTTGGCATATCTGGAGCCCCTGAGCATGAATTATTATCTCCTTCTCACTGAAGGACATTGTGTTGGGTTCAGAGAAATCATGAACCCCTCCTGAATAGACCTATTTGTCTGAGTAAGCTGTAATTGCTTTCTCAGGACATGCTGAAAAGTTTCAGTATTTTAAGTAATATTGTCGAGTCGAGTACACCAAGGCTGCAGGAACTGAACTGACTGCCGAAGAGAAAGTTGTTCACAACGCACGCTCTATAATAAATGTCTGATCTGCATTAGTGTGAGAAATGTGTAATCTAAAGAAGCCGGTCATGATTAGCAAACCCACCTTATATTTACATGACTTTTCATAAAGGTTGTGATTAAATTATAGCCGAACCAATATTGAGTTTTTGAGGCCAATGGCAATATCGATATTTGAGACAAAAAATCTAATCTAACGTTTTTCTTTTTTTTTTTACAAAAACGCATAATGAAAAATGTTTTTCAGTTAGGATCTCTAATTTTGGTTATTAAAGAATTGAGACCAAAATATGTACTGAGTGACACATTTTACATTTGAAAAATAAAAAAGTAAAATGGAGACACCATTTCTAAACGACATCTGTAGCATTTTACTATAAATACTAAACTATAAATCAACTGGCTGCTTTATTAGCCAGGCTGTAAATTTAATGAAAATGATTCAAATCTTTGATTTATGTTACTTTATATCAAAAGTACTATAATTTTCAGTCAAAACATATATACATACAGTAGCTTTTCATCCCGCTGTTGCTGACATGCTTAAGGACATTTGGCAAAGATTCGTGACGAGACAAGTTGAAACATGCAACCACTTGCAATGTGCAAGTCTGCGACGTTCTGAAACCTGCCAGTTTACACCGATACGATTAGACCAGTCTGTGCATCGTTTCCATAGCAACGACTCTGTACTTCTGTTGTAACTGCCGACTTTTCAGGCTTTTTTGTAGCTGGATATTTGTAGTGTCTTAAAACATGAATAAGAATAGTGATGGTGACTTACTCACTGCAGTTGCAGTTCTAGTATTGATGAAACAGGGTTGAGAATTAGGATTGCAGTTTTATTGCAAACTTGCAAATTACAAATTTTAAGGCTTGTGTCATACAGACACGGCTGTTCCTCAAAAAAAATCTTCTCTTTCCTCAGTCCAAAATCTTTGGTCTGAACTGGCCTTTAGCTCAGATCAATGATTCACAACAAGACAAAACGCTTTTACAGTGTTGCAGAGAAAATTGCAGCGGTGTGAAGTGGTTAGTTGCAGAGCATCTGAAGCCGTTGCCTGGGGTCTCAATTTTTCTCCGTTTTTGAACGTAAGGATGTAGCTATTTCTCTTCAGCCAATCAGGAAACAGCACAAGCCAGTACGAAAACATGGCGGATTTCTGGACAGAGGAGAGGGAGGACCAGCTCATCCAACTTTTTGAAGAACAACATTCACCTTACGGTTGTAGCTCAAAAACGTACTCCAATAAGATAAACAAAAACAACACCCTTTGCTCGATTGCAAGCATCCTGGGTGTGTCTGTTAAGTTAGGTCTGGTTCTTTTGCATTTACGTTAAGCTAATGTTGTGAGTTTACTGTTTATTAAATGTTACTGCAAACACTGCGAGCAAGTCACAATCACCATCATCCATTTTTCCTTTTTTCTTGATATCACATGTGGACAAAGTTTGGCAACACGATTTGCTTTTGTTTTTACCATGTTTTGTGCCTATTGCTACAGTGACATTGGTTCTGTGACATCAACAGATTTTTTGCCAAAAGGCAACAGCCACATACTTTGCCTGCTAGTTATTTGAAGACAAACGTGAGTGTAAGAGTTGTGGTTTATTAAGTGGATCCTGATCATGCAAAACATCACACCAGGCAGTTTATACAAATTATACAGTGTGTGTGTGTGTGTGTGTGTGTGTGTTTGGGTCTGTCAGTGCAGTAATTATCAATGTATTGTGCTTATTCTTTAACACAAACAATATATACATATTTTTCATTTTTCATGAAGTGCCCTGCATTTAACCCGTAATCCCTCTGTTTAAGTGCTAGCTGAATATCGGTTTGACAAAGGCGGCGACATTGATACAACTTTTCCATTGTCTTGTCAGTCATGCCTGAAGAACTCACATTCACATCTCTTATTCTCACTTTTTGATCCAAAAAAAAAAAAAAAAAAAAAATGGCAAAGATTCTTTTATATTCAAATGAGAACATTAACATTAGACATCCGGCATCACAAAGTCCCTCTCTGTTAGCATCTCATTTGAATATCTCATATCTTCAAGACACAGCTCGGTTAGAGTCATCAGGGCTTTTGTCCCCAGCACGGGACACCACAGGCAAGTCAGAGAGGTGTCACACATCCAGCCTAGTAATTTGTCATGAAAGAACCCCTTTCCAGGGATGAAGGTAACGAGCTGTCAAGGTTATAATGGCTAGCATAAACATAGCTAATTAATTAGAAACCAGGTGAGGCAGGGTAAGGCCACACTGCTGAGAGAATCCATAATTAGCTAATATGTTACATATACTCCTCAGAATATATTGTTAGGGAGGCAAAACAATTATGTTGGTGTGAATATCAACAAGGAGACACTGATAAGGAGTCTCTCAGTGGCACCTGTAACAACCTCAAAGAGAGCATGCATTATAAATACAAAAGGCAAGCCATTCTCTATTAGAGATGAGGAGCAAAAGGCACTCAGACAATAACATGTCATCATCTCTTAAAGTGCAAACCAACTCTCTCAGACGTCTCAAAAATGCCAAACAAAATGAAAATGACACGCTCCGGCTCAGAAACTTGGCGCTGAGTGAAAACTTTCAACAATGCTTTTCTCAGAGGACCGAGTTGTCTCTTTTTAAGACTCTGACGGTAAATTGCAGTTAATCTATCTATGCTGGGAGGAGAATAGGCTTTTATTCTGTCAGGCTCGTGACATCATTTTGATATTGTAATTAGCGAATGAAAAAATGAGATCAAGCGTTGCTGTACTTGTGATTTTTACAGCTCAAGCCAAACACAAGCTGGGCGGGTGTTAACATTCAGGTTAAATTTGAACACTATATTAAGGCAGACAGGTAACAGAAGACAGTGACTGGTTACCTATACCTATAGATATAGGCATACTGTGGAGTTTAGAGTTTACAGAATACTATCAGTGTAATTACCACTAAATCTCATTTATATTGGGGTGGCTGAAGACATGCGGCATACCAATTCCTCAGCCCCAGGCTATATTGCTAAAAATTTACTTTATTTAATTAACAGTGAGCAAAGTTGGAAACCCTTTCAGATGGCGACGAATACATACCCTATATCTCAAGACAAGAATTTCTAAAATTCAGGTTGTGTTTATAATCTCGTCGACCAAATATGTAGGTTGAGAAAGCCTGAATTTCTGAGTCTCGACCGATCCAGTCGAATCCAGTAATTCCATAATTAGACTGGTATTTATAATATATTACAATGTGGACGTATATAAATCGAGGGTCAAAAGATAGAGGATTGTTCATTGGGTCTATATGGTGTACAGATTGTAAAGCCCTCTGAGGAAAATGTGTAAATAAAATCGACTACATTGTTGTCTTATCTTTGCAGCAGGCTGTATAGAAGCCACTTAATCCAATAAACTGAGAAGCATCACAGCATCACAACTCCAACTCTGCCAGTTCATGTTACTGGCATCAAAAACATGAGTGGTTAAGATGCTTCACACATGTTCTGTGGTGTATCTTAGCTGACACTGCTGGTTAAAATTCAAAATCACACAAGTGCAAGTGAGCAGCAGCAGAGAGAGGAAGGCCTTGCAGTCAGGAATGTTGAAGGGAAAGCACATTTGGAGGGAGATGTGGCTACTCAGCAAGATATTTTGAAGCCATAGAAATGCCACAACGCAAAATGCTTCGTCCTATAGATTACTGTATGTACAAATCAATTCACATTTAGTTTATATGGAACCCTTGGGGAAAAATGCTAGTATTACCCCAAAACAAAACAAAAATCCACTCTACAGATCTGTCTACTAAATACAGACACACAATGAATAAATATTAAGAACAATGTTAGGCCTGTTGTGTTTCATGTTGAATGAAGTGCAAAAAAGGAACTCATATGTCAACCACATGTCATGTTTACTACCATAAACTAAGTCTCTCATTTTGTTAATATCTCAGAGGAATGAAGTGTTACACCTTATTCACCACTAGTCTTTCTATCACAAGAGTGAAAACCCTCTGGTTCAGTCCAGAGAATGGTACAGTCCACTCTGACAGTGGAGACTGCCAGCAGACAAGTGGACTGTCTGTTTCTCACCATGCACAGGTCCTGAGGGCTTACAGTTACATTGGACACATAAACCAATTGGCAGATAAAACTACTCAGGTTACAATAGCATGTTGGCCTTTTCACTGACAATATATTTACTGGGCCAGTAATGTTCGTTATTACTCTATTTCAGAAATAACAGAAAAGTTCATTTTTCTTATTAATCTAAATATGCTGAATATTCAAAAGTGAGCTTATTTGAAAACTTAGGAATAAAATTTTAATTTTAAAATAACCTCAAAATTTGTTGCATAATATTTGTGTTTTTGTTGAATTCTGCAGTACAGAAAGGAGAAGTTCACATGTGTATTTTTGTGTAAAAAATTCTTATTGGACATTGTATCCCAGCATTATAAATGTTTTTATATTTTAATATAATTTCTTTCTACAATTCTGACACAGTAACTAATAAAAAGCCACCACCTTATATCCTATTTAATCCCAGTATTTCACTTTCTCTAAAAAAATAAATAAATGTAGATATTAGATAATTGAACGAAAATTGAATTTAAAAATAATGAAAATAAAATCAGCCACAGCATTCAACAAGTTATCACCTGCAGTATTTTATCAGAGAGGCTCAGCAGATTTAGTGTAAGTTTTAGCAGCCCTGACTTTAATTTTCCCTTAGCATTGCAGATGCCATGGATGAAACCATTTCCATTTCTCTGCCCTCAGGCTCCTAATGGTGCTGCTGTGGTTTCTGCTGCTAAGGGGTAGCTGCCACCACCCCCCTCATCTACCTGCTCGGTGGTGCGGCCCGAGCCTCGGTCAGGAAGTGCTGAAGCTGATCCAGCTTATCGGGCTGGCTCCTCCAGGGGCTTCTGCCACCATATGGCTGACCCAGGCCCTGCAGCCTCCCCAGGGGTGACTCGCGCCTGGATCAGAGTAACGATTCTAAGTATACAGCTCTCCACGTTACCCCTCTACCCCCAGCATGACTACACAGATGTTGTTTCAGCAAATTCCTGAAAATGTGAACTGTAGTCAGGATATAAAAAAGAAGCAGGGGTACTGGAACCATGCAAAGAGGTTAATTTGGATGCACCAACCCTTAAAAACAGAATTTCCCAGCAGTTATTTCTGAGGTTTTCTTTTCTAGTTCTTACACACAAAACATAACAATTGCACAGTTTGGCAGGTGGACAGAATGCTCTACTCGTGGCAGTATTTGCCACAATATTCACAGCACCACGTGGGAGATGCACTTTCCAGCTGTTTCACTTTTCCATGCAGTGCCCTGACATTTTAAATATGCTTTCACCATTGGTTTTAATGGTCCTGCGCCAATATTTGCATGTCTTTTGTCCCCAAAGGCAACAAAAGAGGATAAAGAAGAGATAGAAGGGAAAAAAAGTCAACAGTTTTTACACCAGCCAAAGCTGTATCTAAATGTGTCTTACATCTCTGCACCCTGCTAGGCCCCCCCATCCCTCTCATCCCTCGTTCCTCTCGCCTCCTGGAGGGCAGAATGATTGAGGGGTGCTACCCCTGCCTTTTATCCTGCAAGCGAAGGTCTGCCTCTCTCCATAGTCAAAAACATCAACTGTAGAGGTGTAGTAAAGACGAGGAAAGCGAAGGGGAGGGACGTGAAGTGTCACATATTCCCCTAAAGCACAATGAGCCATGCTCAGGTTAGATGCAAGGATATGGAAAGTCATTATTTGCAGGCCTAAAGGGATATAGTTGTTACATGGGCCAGATGGTATATCAACAACAGGCAAAAAAGGCCGACCTATTTGAATCCTCTGTAGTATAGTGGTTTGCTATCAAAGACCTACAAAGGCCTTGTTGTGGCTACCTTGTTATCTAATTTGTGTATGTTTATTTATGTGCCATGTGCATTGGTTGCCCGTGGGAGTATGAAGATGTCATTTACATGTTTGAGTACACCAGGGCCGCCAGTTTGTGTTTGAACATGTGAACAAATAGTGCTGCATAAAAAATGATTCCCTAACTTATAGAGAGCATCCATTCTTTGGATGGTTGTTATGTGTAAAAAAACAAACAAAAACAAAACAATAATCATCCTTAACTAATTAGAATGCATAAACTCCAATTTTAGGTATTTGACCTTCACATAGTGTCACTATAGATCCTCTATGCAAATGTATATACAGTATATACACTAATTAATCCTTTATATGTAAAATAAAATACATGACAACAGTACAAATAATAACAGTCATTGACGGGGGGGGGGGGGAGCAAATTCGAGGACAGCAACTAGCTGCCAACTCATATTTCAACAAGGGAGAGCCACTGTTACAGTCAGTATATCAGACAATAAGACATCATGAATACAATTACAGCCCAAATGTACCAGTGCAGAGAAAAAAAAAAAAACAAGACTCAAGACAGTTAAAAGCTATCAAAGAACAAAGGAGACAGCACATAGAGGAACACCAGGTTTCGGTTATTGCTGGGTTATTGCCGGCTTTGGAGGCAAAAGCAATTATCAGCGAGAACATCAGTAAAAGCATGGAGCTGTTGACATAAAAATGTCCACTTCAGTATTGCTTTGCAGCTCATTCCAGTTGCTGGGAACAGTAAATTGTAATGAGGAGAGCCTGATGGAGGCGTTCGCTCTGGGGACTGTTAACTGACGGGCAAATCGGGTATTATAACTGACAGATGAGATTTATAGCATGCTTAGGTTTGTAATCTAATCTCTGCTGTCATCAAATTACACTATCAGGAGCTGTTTTATCGACAATGTATAGGAAAATAACTTTGCATACCCACAATGTACTAGCTTGAACATTTATACTCAAAAGAGTTTTATTTCACGAGTGTGTGAACTTGCCAAATGTCTGTCTGTAAAGTTAGTCTGTAATAACCTGAGGATGATACTTAAATATAAACACCACCTTTAGTGCTAACACTTTTACTTAACTTTCCAAGCTCAATAGTGTCAATTATTGAGTGCATCCAGTTATTGAGTCGCCTATTTATTATTTACGCCAACCATTTCTATTTAATTTGTCAAGATGTGATTGATTCAACCAGATAATTCATGATCTATATATGTATTTGGTAATTGAATCTACTAAGATCTACTAAGAAATCATAATAAGAGCCTAAGATTGTGTTATTTGGTTAAACAACTTCAACAAAAAGTCAAGGAATTAATATAAAAAGACAAATTACTTGCTAATTACCAGTATTTTTGGCCTCTGGTTCTGTCATAGCGCAAGACATGGTGACGATTGTTATGTTTGCAGTTACAACAGTGCCATGCTGCAGGCTGAACCGACACGCTGCAGCGTTTATATGGTTTGTAGGGACACCTATCGGCTAAATGTGATTACTACACTCTATGTTGCAGATGCACATGAGATGAAAATGTCCCACGAATAAAGAGTGCATTGCTTTTAATTTGTGTAGTTCATTAACGTTGAATAACAAACAAGATTTGTCATACATAATAGATAACAATTAAAGTGCAAACCATACTCCATCTCCTTTCCTTAAAAAAAATGAAGGGAAAAAAAAAAACAGGCTGGGGTTTTGCAACTTTTAAAATACAGTGCAGTCACATACTGAGCAGTCAAGTCAGCCTGTTAGGAATTTTTTTAAAAAAACAGCTCTTCCTTAGGACATACTAATGAATCATGTATAAAAGATAATCATTATTGGTTTATAAACGCAACGTCTCACAAGCCACAAGCACACAGCTCAGTCCCAGGATGTGCAACAACTAGTAATATTGTAATTAAAACTAGAAACATGGCTGAAATTCTCAGACTTCAGACAACAGAAAATTACAACAACATCTCCAAACTACATGAAAAGCATGAGTGCTGGAAACCTCTGCAGATCATAGCTTTAAAATGTCCAAGAACACATGAAAGGATTTCTGTTTTTTTTAAAATGGAAGCCTGGTGATATCGTTTCTTTTTATATTCCTCACAGATACACCTTTCTATTTTTAGGGATACTATTATGAAATATTAAAAATTAACAGAGTCCAAACTTTTATTTGTAAATTAGTGAGTAGTAATTGAATCATTTCTTCTTACTGGGGAGTGTGAGACCAGCAGTTAATGTGTTTTGTTTTTGTCATTTTACCTTGTCCTGATCTTTGGAGACTGGTGAATATAATACGGTGGAGAAATGACTGGGAAAACAAAAGAAAAAGAAAAAGAGTTCATACTTAAAAAGATAACCCTTTAATGTTGCACTCATTTAGCTTCTGCTCATTTCCACAGCGCTCAACAGGTGTCGTTTGCTACCCTAAGTCCTACTTAACAGCAAAAAGACTTTCCTCCCGATTCAGTTTCACCTTTCATGGACCAGCTACCTTTGAAAGAGTGAGTGTATACAATAAATAGAATAATTCATGATTTTGTCATTAAAAATGAAAAGTTTCTTTTCCTCATACTTGGGATGTGTTTTGAAATTATACATAATGGACCGTAGATGTTCAGAAGTTTTCCAAACCTCCTCTGGCTACGTTGGGAGACGTACACGAGTCCCCCCTTGCGTTTCACAGGAGAGGGGTACCAGGGCTTTAATTATGTGCAGAGCTCGGATCATTAGCATGGATGGGGGTGCAGTATGGAGCGTCCTCGTCTCCAGTCAAGGCACTGTGCTCTAAGACGACCACCCCCTCCTTTCTCCTTCTTCTCCTCTCATGTAACAAACGAGTCCTGGCCTTGTTACCGAGGCACAGGTTAACAAGCACAGGCACCGCAAGTTCATGCTGGTGCGCTGTCAATACACGTATGAGAATATCGGCTAGAACGTGTTACAGGCAACTCATTTAAATAATAGTGCTAATTAAATTAATTTGAAATATAATTTATTGGATTCATTTTTGATTGAAATATACCCTCAAGTTCACAGTTTGCGAGGCGTCACTAAATTTGAAGCTGGAAAGCGAATCAACATCTGCATTCTCGAGGAAAGTAGTAAAATATTCCCAATACGTGTCTTGTCGTGACCCTATATGATCAATCCACTTAATCCCACAAAAGAAACCCAGCTCTATACCGCTGCACAGCTGGAAACAATCCAAGTATTACCATGACACAGATACATGTAACACTCACGCACATTTATCTCAACCCAGTTCTAAACTTTCTCAATTATTCATTAATATGAAATTGTGTTTGTCTCAAGTGGAACAGTGAGATTTCCTCCTGCGACATACAGGCATTGTTTGGCCCCTCTCCAGGGCCACTGTCACTCCTTTGCCAATTTCTCCGTTGACACATATTGTTCAGGAATCCATTTCCCTCCTGATAGTTTGGAGAGTCCTGATTTGTCCTAATCCTGAGACCATTTGTAATACAGAAGACTGGGATAAATAATAAATTGTGTATGACAGAGTCAAAGGAACAGAAAATGGAGCTCACGAACAAATGGTTTGCTTTATGGTTGGAAAAGAAAATCTTTCTTTATGGTCGCATTATCAAATCATGATATGTATATTCACTGTTGAAATGAATAATAAGCAGAATGTGGGAGAAATATGTAGAACAAAAATAACTGGTGTGAGGCTGCTATCTGCTGTGACGGCTTCATAATTGTGCTGCTCTGAGGCTGCTCACTGTGAAAATGTAGCATTTTGTATATTGTTGAAAATCGTGTGGCTCATGTGGATACATGCAAATCATACGCTGTGGACATCATGTGCAATGTTAATGTGTCAGCTATAAAGATATAAGGAAGACCCTTAAAATCCAGGTAAATATACCAACAACATATTAATCAGGAATATCACTAATATTTGATGACACATGATTTAGCTTTTTATCTTCTTTAATTTGGGCTGCTACTGTAACATACAAACATTGAAGATCAAGGATAGAAAAAGTTCATTAAAGAGCAGATAAATAAAAAAATGGACTAAATGGACTAAAGTGGCAATTACTTTAAACATTACATTAAAATTTGTTGAGTTTGTCATGAGTAATATTAGTTATTATATTAGTTTTCTGTTGAGTTAAATTAGTCTGTTTTAATAAAATAAGATGTAAAATGTGTATGAAACTCTGAATAAAGCTTTGTCTCAGAATGATGCTTGTGGTGTTTATTATTGTATAGTAATACATAAACTAATAATGTTCTGATTTAACAGAAATACTGTCAAGAATAATCCACCAATACAGATCACGTTCTCTTTCTTTGGACCAGAAATCAAAAATTTAGTTTGGGGAATTATTAAAAATGATACATTATTTAAACAAAATAATTCAGACAGTAATCACAGTCCTTCTTAGACTCCCTCATGTCAGATGGTTCACTGTGCTGTTAATCTGGTAGGCAAATAAATCAATTATAATCATGTAGCTAATTTTGTTTGCTGTTATGCTTGCACATGGTCAACCTGAGAACCTTAAAGAAATGTGACCTCCTCCGCTTCTCCCCAGTGGCATTGTTTGTCCATGAATCCTGCATGCAGGGAATGAATTCATACATAATTTGGAAACACTCTGTCGTGTGATCTTTGGTAAGCACTGTTCATTCAAATCCTGCAAAAGGCTACTGAATAACTTTAATAAAAGATCAGTGATGCTAAAGACTCTCTCATAAAACAACACTCATCCATTTTAATGCTCAGAAATTTCCATTTCAGTTTCCTTTGTAATTGAGATTCATTTTGCAGAACCTAAATTAGTTTGAATAGTATAATTTGTAAATATATGTTAATTAACCCCTTTTCTTCATCTCGTTTGTTAAGAGAGACCAGAGCCAAATGAAATTCAAACTTACCTGTAAGGCAGACTCAGGACCTGTCTATGAATTAAGGCAAATAAAAACACTCCTGCACAGTTTACTTTTTTGCATACTCAGTTGTTTTTAGTTAGGCGAAGGTCTTAATTGCATTGTCGTTAGTGTGTCTAATAATCGCCAGGGGACATTTGGGTTTATGAACCTATGCTGGCTTCTACTGTGTGTAAAACCAGCAAAAGGAAAACCACAGGAAAAGGATGCCCACCACTGCTCCTTAATTTAAGGAGAGATTAATAAAGTAGTTGCTAGACTTGCAGTTTGTTCTCCCTAAGGGTTGTATTAATAATCTTGGAGATACAGGGTTCATCTGTGGAGATCTGCCCTTGTGAAAGACCGACAAAACTTAAAAGGCTTGTCTTAAAAGATCACTGATGTGCTGCTGTTACTTGTCGTCTATAATTTACTGTTAGTTTCATGCAGATTAAATGTTAGAAGAGAGTCTATCTTTACAGTATTAAATACTGTACTGGTGGACTGAGCTGCTAACAAAATGGCCTGTAGATGAGAGACCGGGAAGGAAGTGGTGTTAAGGCAATCTAGCTCTATATTAAGATGTATAGTAGTGGGTGGTGAATAAGGAAGGATAGGAAAGAGGAGAAGAAGCAAGTACGACGGCCTCAAATACTGAGACACCCCGCGGCTTTCACCACAAGCCAGGCAACATTTGGAACGGAAAACAACACAGTGTGGAATAAGGTTTACTTACTTTCACTTCAATTTACTAGAAAACGATTGATAACGAGCTCCAAACAGCACACAGTTATCAAAATGTGGTGGTCATTATTTCTCACGCTAATTATGTTATTTCAGCTCAGTGCATTTCTTCAGTCACACACACGAAACATCACAAATGGAGACCACAGTGTTCAGCTGGAAGGGCAAAGTCCATCCTGCAGTCTGTACAACATAGTGTGCTGTTAAGCATTTATGATCATTCCAGCCTGCATTTATCAACTATATTGAGTAAAAGACTGACTTACTTGAAGACATATTGCCTCTTTTTTTATTGCAGTCCCACAATGACATTTTGTATGTGACTAATCTCTTGGATTTGTGCAAACATCTGCATCTACAAGTAGAAGCTACCGGGTTGACACTCCCGAGGACAAACCTGGAGCTGATATCAAGCGAAACCCTAATCCAAAAAACCTATTTTGGCCGTTTTACAATGTGGCATTCTCAAAATAATGTCAAGGTTTAAAATCCTCAAAAAATGTTTTATAGATCTGCAAACATTTATCCATAAAAATACCTAGACTGGGCTTATTTAACCAAATTAAAGAGAGTATTTTTATATTTAATCAAAGAGTTGATTAGAGGTTGAAAAGGAAATTAAATGCTGGCAATTTTGAATTATGTATTAATTATTTAAGCCACTCATAAAGTGAAAAGGTTGTATGAGTTAGAACCTCTTAAAAGTGAGGATTTCTCTCAAACATCATTATAAATTAAATTCCTTTTTTGACTTGGTGAGAAAAAATAAGTAAGTCTAGCTTTGGTCACTGGGAACTTTGGAATTTGTTATTATTTTGACAATTTTATAATAATGACCATTGCATTACTTCACAATGAAAACAATTATTAGACGCATGACTAATAAAGGGTGATGGACTATTCAAAATGTGTAAACACTGCAATAACAGACAGACACCACTTTCAGTCAGTGTTAAGACATCTATTAAGAGTGACTGCATCTTCAAGAATCAAATGTGGCTCAGTGGTGCAGTTTTCTACCAGTGTTTGTTTCTGAAGAAGCACTGGTTTTCAGGATGTTTAAGTCTGATCTACAGTACAAATAAAAACGCTTATATACTATAGGGAGCGTGTACTGTCACAGTGAAAACGGTTTCTAATAGATGCTGTAAGTCAATACAAACATCACTGAAAACAGCAAATGTTTTATTTGGTATCAAACAAATGAGCCACATCTTGTTTTCACATCCTCAATACATACTGTTTTTGAATCCTTGATGGAACATGACTTTAGACCGTTTAACGTCCTGGCTTTGGCCTCCAATTCTTTGACAGGTATTGGTTGGGTGATGCACCGATACCTGTGTTATGTCTTTGGATTATAATGAATAATAATGTTTAGAATATGATTCTTTAAAGCTAAACAAGTAAAAATCTTACATCATACAACTCAGATTTGCAGAATGTCAACGCCATACAACCAGCTCCAATCAGCAGAATTTTTACAACGCTTTAATAACAATGATTTGGTTTCTGCCTTGAATCCTTACAGCTTAACTATAATTAAATTACATGTAGAACAATCTAATTTTCTGCTGCATTTTTTATCATCGTATATGAATTGCTTTTCTTTTTCAATTAGGAGAAAACAAATTACTAAATTTCATAAGTACAAGAATCATCCATTATTCATGGTAATGAAACCATAGCCTTGCATTGCACTCTTGACCACCTGTTGGGACGTTGTACTAAATATTTCACAGCTTTTCTCCCTTTTACCCCTTCTTCTATGGCCCTTTGATGTTTTTGTTCCACATTCTTTCCTCCTTTTTCATCCTCCCTGGAATAGCTGTGGAATAATCCTACAGTTTTCGCCTTTCATGCCTGAAACTTTGCATTGCATTTTAACATTTGTCTGCAGAACATCTTTTTTCCTTCTGTGTGAAAGATCATCTTTAATAAAGGTGGAGGGCTGAGAAGAGCTGTAAATCTGTACTAACCACACAGCGCTGAGGTCTCTGGGAGACTGATTAGCATCTGGGAGCCGGCGCATGGCTTCTTAGTAATGAGAAGAAGTGCTGGTTGGCTGCCATGTGACTTGCCTCAGCCTTGATATCATTCCCCTGGCCGGTCAAGAATTATTACAGCCTACATTTTTTCTGTGTCCATCATGGCAGGCAGCCATTCAAAGAACTTTTCACTTGAAAGGTTTGTTAATTTCTAACAATCTCAGCGTGTGAGTGGAGATGTGACTGTGTCTCCCTTCAGATTCGAGGATGCTCCTGTGTGGCCGCAGCTCGGTTATAACATATCCAAAGTATACATTAAGAAAGGCTCCCCCTGCTTTCCATCCCACCCCATACTGAAATAATATTCAGATTCATATTTAACTAATCCTGAAGCACACTCTGGTCTATGTATTTGATGTTTTACACATTCCACGTACAGTTTGGATGCAACAATATTTCAGGTTGAGAAATGGCTTTAGTTATTATTTTCCTGTCAGCCAAATAGTCTTTAAATCATATTTAATCAAGCTCCACTTTCTTATTTTATAGAACTTTTCAAAAAGGTGTCTATCAAATAGTGCTTTATAAAGTGCTTTAATAGTATGAAATCACTGTTGATTGACATGATTTATTTCACTCAAATTTTAATCAAGCAGAAATCTGAAAATGTTTATTAAGCTTTATGGAAATGTATTACATAAAAATGTACATAAGGTCATACCCAAATGTATTGATCGTGGTTTCAGCCCCCTCTTTTCTCTGACAGCCTACATTTACACAAATTTAGAGCACTAAATTAACTAAATAGCAATAAATATATAATCAGGAGGATCAGTCAAGATCATTATTTTACATCTTGGCATTTTGTCAATTATATTTATGTACTTAACTAACAAATGTTATGTGTAGAAATCAAAAGCATTACCACTCTTATTTGCAAAGTAAAAAAAAAAAAAAATGCTGTCTCACATGCAGTCAGCGTGAATCGGACAGCAAAGCTCAACTTGCTACTGTGTGTTTTTTAGAGCCAAAAATGTAAATTCAACAGGTAAATGAGGTGATCAAATATATGTCCCAGGCGAGTCCTTCCTGTTCTAACATCATCCAGTAGAAAAAACACTGAAACATCAATTTAGACGTGTATAGTGGCTGCCACTGTAGAAATGTTTCATACTTATGACAATTGCACTGTAGTCACTACTGCAGCCAGCTTTTTCCATTTTGTGATATACATTTGTAGAGATAATGGTTTACTTTAGAACAAACCATTGTGTTTTGTTCACCACATTACAAATGACAAGATATTGCGATTTACCGTTGTTGCAGCGGGATCCACAGCTTTTGAGCTTTACATTCAAAATTCTCTGTGCAATATGTGCATCTCTGTGCCCTCAGCCACCAACAATGGAAAATAGTGTAGATTACTAAGAGTAGCAATAAACTACTGCAACAAAAATGCAAATGAAAAATGTATTAAGCATAATATTTTTAGATGCAAAATCCCTTGTGGAAGTGGCCACAACTTACTCACAAACTCACATGTCTGTTTAAGTCTCTTTTCTCAGGATTTATGCTGTACCTACAATGATTGTGCATTGGGTTGTGATCACTTCTACAACACTTACTGTGTACACAGCAGTACTATGGCTGAACAAGCTTCAATTTATTTGGCCCGTTTACTGCTTACTAAAGCAGTTAGTTCCTAAAATTAAAAAAAACATCAAATAAAGCTTAGAAACACTCAGGCAGAGGTAACACTTAGGAACAGAAGGGGTTACAGAAGGAGTGGTGACAAGGCCCTTTAAAATCCACAACCTGAAAATTAGGGAGAAAAATAATAAGCGAATCCAAACATTCTTCAACAGGAGCTGGTCCAAACAGGTCATGGCAAAAGTTTAAATTCATACACTGATATTTGCTTATTCTATTAGCTCATACTGAGTGTTACCTGTCTGTAGGAACAGTCACATGTCATCTTACTGTTTTACCAATAAACACATACTGTATGTTCTGTAAATGTTTAAACACCATCCAGGTTTATGGTTAAAAAAAAAAACAGCACCAATGTTGCTCTTATGTTCATACTACTGTTGATGAAAACATTACAGCAATGATAGTTTATAATAAAATAACTCAAATATCTTTATGATTACTGTTATCACTATTAGAACTGCAATGATAAGCCAATTAATTGAAAGGTCAAACTACAAAAACATTATTCAGCAACATTTTGATAATCAATTAATAATTGAGTCAAAGCACAAATACACAAAAACTTACATTACCTTATTTCAGCTTCTCAAATGTGAAGATTGTTTTGCTTTTCTTTTTAGACTGTTGGTCGACAAAACATTCATTCAGTCATTTTTCACCTTCATCTGTGGACAATTGTGATGCACAGTTTTCACTATACTCAGACATTTTACTGACAAAACGATTAATTGATAAAATTGAGGAAAATAACTGGCAGAGTAACAGATAATAAAAATAATTGTTGCAGCCAGAGTCACTATATACAGTATTTATCTATTATTTTGCAGCAGAATAAAAAATACCACGTAGATACAGTACAATTTCTATTGCGATGATGGCAGTGATTGTAAAGCATTGTAACATATTCTTAATGAAATTCTTAAGTCTTCTGCCCTGGTGTCAGGTTTGACTCGATGATGTGGTATATCCATGATTTTTCTTTTTTGTCTTTTCCCTGGACAAAAAAAGGAGAAGATCTAAACCTTTTCTTTTTGACTGAATTTACATCTTCTCCTCATTTCTCCTGCTTTCTTACCAAGAGAATTCTAATGAAGGGCAGAGTCAGATATCTACAGGGATACAAGAGGACCTGGAGACAGGAGAGAATGCAGCCACTGATGGCAAGAAATTTCCATAAAAGTACAATCAGGTTGGAATTTTAAAAGTGAATGTTTAAGTAGTCTAAGAGATGGGCTTTGATTCACACTCTGATCAAACCCAAGACATCTCATTCAGAGAATAATGATTTTTCCCCCTTAATTTTTCTCTGTTTCTGTCTCATCTGTGAGCTTACAGGTAGAGCAAAGCCCAATGGTATTGTTTTCCCTCCAGTACTTGAGCACAGGAGCCTTTCTTCTGCCGGATTAGACATGGCCAAAAAGAATGGCAAATGTAGATATGCCATGTTATTAGAGGTTGGCTACATAGTGAAGATTCAGGCCCAAAATCATTGAGTGCATTTCATGTCCCCTCCAACACTGGTTGGCAAGTAAATAAATATGTATTTTTTATATATTTTCATTTCAAATGTAGAAGAAAACAGCCTTTCTTTTGTGCATATGTTCCAGTGCATATGAGGATGTGACTGAATATCAAATATCTATTGTTGTTTTTCACACAAATCTAAAGGAAGGAAAGAATCTAAAGCAATTCCTGTTCCAAAAGACCGAAAAAGACAGAAAGGGAAGCTTTTAAGGGCCTAGCAGCCCATCATCATCATCATCATCATCCCCAAATCATGACATCAAAATCATGGAGGGAATATTTTGTTATCAGATTTAAGCTGCTCTCATGACCTGCTTACTCTACTACCACTGCTCTAGTCCAGATGACTGACCTCTAGCTTCTGACCTAGATCAAAGTAAATTATTGGCAGCTGTATTCAGTTCAGCTTTTGATTTAATTGATCATGGAATGTTATGTGCCAAGTTAGAATGTTTCTCCACATCTGTACTCTCTTGGATAAAAAGTTATTTATCAAATAAGACTTAAAGACTTTTCTTACAATGGCTGATTTTCTGATCAGGGAGGTCTGATGGAGACGCCTTGGACCTCTTCTTTAATCTGTTTTTACAAACAACCTTCCATTTATCTTGTATCAGGGATCTGAGATGTCTTGGATCACAGATCCAATAGTGCTACTGTTCATGACAGCAGTTCATGGGGCATCAAAAGTCAAGCCAGCAGCGGAAAGCAGGAGCCACCACCAACTTTAACAAAATATATTAAAGATATTTTTACTTTAAATTACTATGAATATTCCATTGTTAAAAACTGTAATTTAATTAAGATATTTCTACTTTCACTTTAGAGTGAATGAGTTCTATAATTATTGTTGCCTGAATTACTTAAATCAGTTGCAGTAAACTGCACTTTGCAGACACTGTCCTAAATTGTCCTTCAAGTAGCTTCACTGCAAAGCTTAGGGTGTTCAGTTATATTGACCGTACTTTCTTTTCCTCAGTATTGTTGATAAAGTAAAGGAAACTTTGTTTCAACTAGGTACGGCATTTGTACGGCACATAGTGTAGGTCTATACATTTTCAGTTTCAAATGTGATCTGTCAGACATGCGTGTTTTTGCTGCAAGCTATTACTCTTTCATGGCTCCTTTTTGCAGAGAAGGTTCCTGACCAATTATTTTCAGACAGATGCAGGGATGCAGAATGACTTGAAGCATCAGTTTTTTTTCCAGATGATGCCTAAGGTAACGGGAGAATGGCCAGAGGCTAAGGCAGCCCTCTAGGGACACGGAGGGCTTATAAACTGTGAAACTGACATCTCTAATCTATTACTTTTGCTAAGTAAACCTTTAAAAACCTTGACAGTCCTCTACATGCTTTTCCCAACCTGTATATATTTAGCATTTTATGAATTTGAAGTCATTTTTGAAGTATCGACTGTGTATAATCTTGTGAATAATCACTGATCCAAGGATGAATAAAAGCACTCAAACTTAGTGTATCTCCTCATCTGCAAGTTTTCATATTTTTTTTAACACACCTTATGTTACTTTTATGTAGTACAACTTTACAAAAATCAATACACTGTACACTTTTAGGATGAATATGTTTTGTCATATCAATATACACTTCCTTCACAAACCTGTATTCGCCCATGCCCATCAAAGACTGGCCAGAAAAAGCTGCTTGTGCGGTTGAAATGAGTTTGTTGATGCTGCACATAAAAAATAAAAAAGCCACTCCTGATGCCACCATGCAGGTTCCCTTGATGGTAGGCCCTCGCAAAACCAAAAAGCCTTGCAGGGTGCCTCCAGAAATGTTCCTTCAGTCACAGGGAAGCTCCTCTTTGCAAGGTCACCATGTTTGAATGCTGTCACCTCCACTTAGAGCCAAGCACAGCAACACAAATATCCCTGTAGCTCCCACCTTAACTACCACACACACTAATATGTATGTTATATATTCACAGCAGAACTGTTATTCAAATATCAGTATCAACGTCAACCTGCATTATACTTAATATTTGCCTGCATAAAATAAAAGATTGCTACAAGGCTGGTAATTGTGACTTGTACTATTGTCCTCAGATACTTGTGTGTTTTTTTTTTTTTTTTACAATTAGTTGTATAACTATTTTATATTCTAATTTCTTTTAACAATATTTTCTGGCATTTTTTGCCCTTATTTGATGTGCAAAGAGACAGGAAACATGGGTAGAGAGAGGGTATGACATGCAACAAAGGCCTGCAGCCTCTTAACATAGCTTGAAACATTACACTGAAACACTTTTTACTGCATCAGCAGAATTCTTACATAAATACTGTATATGTTAGCTTTGTTGCTGTATACCAACGAATGATATTACACAACAGTGACAAAAACAAGCTCAGCTGTCAAAAAGATGTAATTTACTGTATGATATACTGTTTTCTTAGAAGGGACACACTGAAAATAAACTAAGCGTTGCTACCGAGCCACATTAAGTAGCTACAATGGCCATAGAGAAACATATCAATGAATGTTTTCAACATCCACTTTTCTCTTGCAAGTAATCCACACTTTACAATAATGAATCCTCTGCCCTCACTATGCGTGTCACAATTCCGACAAAACTGTGGATGTAACAATGTAACACAACTGCTATGAAACTATGCCAGAGGGCGTTGCTACTAGCAACAGAATAATCAACTGAAACCAACTGCTGGAGGCACAACAATAGATGTTTGTATCACCTTTAAAAAAAATCATTCAGTTTTATCATCCCATTGCAGTCATGTTTCTTTGCTGGCTTTTACCTCTGTTTTGGTCTCCACCAGCTTCAGTGGTGAACCGTGACCATTGGACTAAAGGGATCTCTATCTATTCTTCTGCTGCTGTATCAGCCTGCTGACTATATCCTCAGTTTTGGGGTCACGGTTCGGTACGTTTTTGGTACAGCAGGGGAAAAAAAAGAAAGGTAGAACATTTTAGTCTTATTTTGACAAATGTAAACATCCAACAATGGCTCATTGGCCATAACTATTACTGAAACTGTTCAGTTTTGTTGCAGACTAGCTCCATCTCCAGCCGCTGGAGATGGTCTCTCATAACTGCTTCTTACGACGTGCTGTCTGACCACGTAAGAAATCAAGTGTGTACCTAGACGTCTCGAATGGCTCCGAAAGGTGGAGATAAGAGGCGACTGTCACTGTCACGACTGAAAGGGGAGAGGGACCCGGTATGGAGGTAACTGAGCATATTTTAATAGTAGTGTTGTATTCAGTCAGCGTTATGGGTCTCTCATTTGTTATTCTGATGGCAGTGACACTACAGGCCAAGCAGGCCACCTTGGCTAAGCCGGCTAGCATACATCCATGAGCATGCTACAGATAAGTGGTGTGCTGCCAAAACGTTCTGTATGGAACTCGCACTCAAGAATTATCATCCGCTAACATGCTATCTGCTCCACTAACATTATGGAGTTTTTCCATTGTTTTGGGGGTTGTCATGCCAAGCCATGACTCGAGTCGAGCTGGCACGCTGTGAGTGTTTTACCATTACACAGTTTTGGAGTTGTGCTGGTCGTCTGCAGTTCTTCAAACATTTCACTGTGGCTGTTTCTGCTTACTTGAACTGTGAATCATGCAAAGCTACTCTAGTGGAGTCCTAGCATAAAAAATAAAGAGCTGGAAATGAGCATAATAGGTCCCCTTTAAAACCATTTAGATTTTATGGTAAATGAATTTTGAGAATATAAATAAATATAAAATGAGAGTTAATACTTTTTACTGCCTGAGCCTGAGGGCACGAACGGTTCGCCACTAACCAACTTGAAAAAAAAAAAAACATCAGGCTCTTTAGCTACTAAATGGTCACCTTTCATGACCACTTATTCGATAATTTCGTCTGACGCTTGGTGCTGAGTAGGTAGTGGACAGTGCATTTATCAGAGTGTTTTTGCAACAAAACAACTGCCTACTGGTGGAAATTGGAGAACTGTAAGACTGGACAATAGAGTGACTATGCAGGCTATAAAAACAAAACAATGAGCTACAAGAGGGTAAAGAGGCAGAGAACCCCCTTTCACAATACATGCAGTAATTTTATTTTTAAAAAATAGTGATTATTGGAGCAATAAATAACAAAGGACAAATAGACATGTTGTGTCACCAGTTTGGATTTTCAGCTCAGATGCTGGCTCTAGATCAGTCATCCAGGGTTAAATGTAAATAGATTTAAAGTTCAAAGTATGCTATGCAACATCAAAAAAGATCAATGCTTTTAAGGTCATTCATATATCTAGGACTACAGTTGTCATTAGGGCACCGTTAATAATTCAGCATACCCCAAGGTATACATAGAATGTCTTGAGCAAAAAGTAAAGCAAAAAACAGGACAATATCATTCCCAGTATGAAGGACTGGATTTCACTTGCCAGTTGTTCTAATTTGGACAACCATCAATCATTGTTTAGAGGACATAACAGTTCTCAGTTTGTCCAGTTACATCTGCTGTCCTTTTTTCTGTTGGTCTTTTCAGTTGAAGGCAATAATATTCCAAGTAGGTAACTAGACTTCAGCAGTTCAAATTGACCTCTAGTACTCATGAGACGAGCTCTAATCAATATTTCTGCTCTGGGTGCCTTTAGAAATGCCCTGAGGACCTAATAGGCATTATGATTAGCATCTATGAGAATACTGCAGCACAATGAGAAAGGACATACATTACAATGAGCAATGTTCATAAAGCATATCAGGCCTCTGCATGATGTAGCTGCTGTGCAACATCCAAGCTTCAATAAACCCCTCTGAACTTTGGGTAAAAATAAAGTGAAATATTTGATAACAATTTAGGGCAACACTAGGAGGCTGTAAGACAATTTAACTGCAGATCGGTTAGTTGTCACTCAATGAAACATCTAAGGAAAGACATTTCACCAAGATACCTGTAGTGAGAGTACTAAGAGAATTACTAGAGAGCACTAAGAAAAATTTAAAAAATACAACAGTTTACTTATAAAAACAGCATTTACATAATTCAGACAGGGATTTTACATGCTGAAGGGTTTATTACAGCTTTAGGACACATTGCTCGCACCATCCGACCGGCAGAAGAGAGCAAGACCAGGAACACAGCGGTCTACAGCAGAGGAGTGGGTGCAGGGTTGGGAGGGTTACTTTAAAAATGTATTCCAATACAATTACTAATTACCTGTTAAAAAATGTAATCCAAGTATCACAATATTAAAGTAACATAACTTGATTACTTTATGTTACGTTTGGATTACCTCAATACCAAATAAGCAAATAAAGACAAGAAAAAAGAAATATCAATAAGATGATTATTACTGAAGTGTATTCTGTAAGACAACAGAACAATGTAACCTTAGAAAAGAAAATGGGGAAACCAAGATTTTAACCATCAAAAATGTGTCCTCTGCTCGAAAGAAAAACTTGCTTTTCATTGAGGAAAATTCAGGCAGTAGCCTATAGACCTACAATGAAAGTGCACAACACATAATGTGCATTACAGAGAACATTCTCATGGAAAGCCTCTGACTTAGCCCACTGGCTGTGTGAAGCTACCACACAGGCCTACTGTACGTCGCAGCGAGGGAAGACCCCCCCCTCCCGCTCTTCTCAGAGGAATGGCAGTGGCAGACATATGTGCAGCGGCATCATGGGCTTCACTGTGTCCTTTTATTCAGATCTATCTGCGCGATACGTCTGAGTTTTCTCTAACTCATTCAGTATTGAACGTGCTCGGCAACCAGTGACACGCTGTCAGCTCTGGGCACATTACGCACACACACAGTCATCTCGATGGAGAGCCGTTATGTGCGCTACAAGCTGTCATATACTCAAGCTTTCTTTTCTCTTTTGGGACTGCCAGAGGGCGTAACGACCGTCTCTGTCTACTCTCCTAACTTAAGTTCACTGTGTGTGAAGCATGTGTACGTGCGCCCGCTGTGTTCACCTGCGTGCACCATGTGGTATCATCCTCTACTCGCACCATCGTGGATCAGTGAGTAGTTTGACCTCTCGTTCCTGCTCTGCTTACATTTGGGACTTTTGCAGTGCATGTTTGTATATCGTTCTTTATTTTAAAATGTATTTTAAAACTAATCATGCTAATAATCCCCATTTTTACTAAATGATTACGTCTTTTTTTTGTAACTTTAACAGAATACAGTTACTTTTTTTTGTATCCTAATTACATAACGCTGTTCCATGTATTCTGTTACTCCCCAAACCTGGGTGGGTGTTACTAGTGACTTAGAGCCTAATATAAGTTTTACTGTTCTGGTAAAGGTTCTTTTCCTGTTAAGAAACATTCTACTTTTTAAAAATTACTTTAATCTGAGGTGATAAAATCCGAGGCAAACATGGTGTGAAATGCTTTTTACTATTTTTCAGCTGTAATAGTAGTATTTCAGGGAAGTTTGATGTAATATCATAATAATACCCTTTACCATCATATTTTTGGCCACAGTAATCGTAGTGTGAAAATGTGATATCATCACCAGCTAAAAACATGTTTTTGCTTCCAGTGGCTTAAGTTCTCACCTTTCTACACTAATGCAAAAGGCTACTCAGGCTAAGGTCAGTACCCCCTGACATCACTGTTAGGTGCAATGAAGTGCAAAGAAACACACTTCTGACTACACCCAGCATCCTTGTTTGGTGTGGTCAGGTGCAACAAATGGGAACCTTTGGACCAGAAAAGTTAATTATAGTGATGCTTTTCAGCCTATAATAATGAAATCTTAATCTTTCGAGTACTCTACTGCAAATGCTTGTATATTGTAACAAGTGTCTTGGTGGTGGATTATTTGGACAGATAATTTTACCTCCCGAGTCATTTTAATTAGTATGCAACTGAACTCTTTTGGGGAATCACAAAGGGGACGTTCCAGAGGTGGTGAGTTGAACACACAAAGGACGTCTGTGGCAATCCCTGGTGTAAACCTCGGCAGACACAGAATAATATTCTTGAATTAAAATGAGGATAAAAAGTCACAGCTTGAAAATTAAGTAGCTCATACAAAAATGCCTACAGAAGAGGAGAAATGTAGATGGTTTTAGCAGATGGTTTATCCTGACTTTTTGTCAAATACCTACCTAACTACATAACATTTCAACTTAAGTAGGTCGGACAGCCATCAATTACCCCACATTGCAGCACAACACTGTGTTTCTGTCTTCTCCTTCTAGTTGTCTTTCATTATTTCTGAGAGAGGAGGAAGTGTAGTTTCACTATAGCCTGACTGATACTGGATTTTTGAGGCCGATATTGATATTTGAGAGTGTGGAAAAATAAACGTATGACTGGTGGACAAACTATAGAATGGTGACACTGTTTTAAAACGTGCAATTTCTTGTCATCTATCAGCTGACATGGATGCCAATACCATACAATATCATAACCAACTATTAACACTCATAACTACCTATTTCTTTGTGAACTCTTTGTGTCAACAATAGAAGATAAATAAAACCATAAGGTGCAGTGATGTGCAGCATGACTTCCTGTCTGTCAGCGGAATAAACTTTGCAATTCCCCCGAGGGTCCATGCAGCCATCAAGATGAATACATCCAAGTGCAAACTGTCCAGTGAATGATTTATCAATCAATTCATGTAGTTATGTGTTTACAACTCTTGGTTTATTTGTAACAACTCTGTGTGAACTTTAACTGAAATGCAGCAATACTTTTCTTTCTCCTTTCAGTCGTACCAAGGGAACCGAGCTAAATCTAAAATCTATCTCGTTTGGCACAGTGAAAGTAAATTAGATGATGACAATGTAATTACAGGGTAGGCATGTATTGCCAAGAGAGGAAAAAAAGAAATCAAAATGAGTGTATACAAGAAGTGGGTCCAGCATTGAAACACAGCCCTTAACAAATCTGGACAGTGAGTTTCCCTGAGTATGGACTGCTCCATCAATATTTAGCTTCTCCACCACCTCACTTCTTCTACAGATAAAAGCAAGTGGATGCCAGAGTACAAGGAGACGCCACCTCTCCCAGTGATGCTAATTATCCCTTTTTGCTATCTGGGTAGCTCCTAGGCATTCTGATTGGATTTACTTGACAAAATAAATAAATGATCATCATAAAAGTGTAATGCCACCTCTCTGACCTTTCCCCATATTCAGGCCATGTTAGCGAAGGTATGGTGGAGCAAACATCGTTGGAATCTTTTGTTCTTATGTTATATACTTTCTCACTCTTAAACCATTCTTGATACCTGCCAGGCAAAACCTTGTCTGTGTTCCTCCCTGAGGTTTTGCCCGCTGCTTCTTATTACCACTTCTGTCTGTGATGACAATCAACAGTGGTAAGATATATCTGAGATAAGATATAGAGTGGGGCTGAACAATTCATCGAAATTGAAATATGGCCTACTGCAATTTTCAAATCGCAGGAGGAGTAATATTTGTTAAAAGGCGAAATGTGTGTCAAAATACCAATTTTAAAATAAATGATGTCGTGCTGCAGAGATGTCAGACTAAAGAAAACATCTTTGTTTGGTATAGATCCCTGCAAAAATCACACCATAATCATGTTAATATGTTTTTCCAATTAAAATGAGAATAATGATGTAAAAATTATAATTCCCTCTTAATATCACAAATCATATTGCAATAGCAATATCAGTCAAAATAATCGCAATTAGATATTTTTTCTATACTATACATTCAAATAGTCAAATGCTTTCAAAATGTTTTTAGAAGTTTACGAGAATTTATGAAGTTTTCTGCATTCACCTACTGTCCATCTTTATGCTCAGTTTGTTTGATTTGAGTACACTGTACACGCAGCACATGTAGATTAGACTATCTTAAAAGGTGTAGAACTACAACAGATGGGCTTTGGGTAAGTTTTAACCTTATTTTGATCATTTCAGATATAACAAACTATAAAACACACTGTTGAAGGCCTGAGTTGTGGCTTAGAAATGTGGAGTTGTGAAACAATACTAAAACGCCCTGAACGGCCACACAGGTGTTTTCACTTCTCCTGGTTGATTAGACCTATGCCCAGGGTGAAGGTGGGCAGAGCTATGCTGGGCAGTACAGTACGTAAGGTCACTGGACTCCAATAAAGCGCAGCAAAGCTAATAGGAAAGTGAGGAAGTAAATATACTGCACTATGTAGTCATATTTACGCTCCACCATTTTATTTGAGTGTCCAAATTCAGAATGTACTATAAACTACTATATAGTGCCCTCAAAAATTCCACAATGGAACGAACGGAAAATTGTATACATAGTATGTACATTACTTTCTGCTAATAATCCCACAATGCAATGTCCTGCATCTTATGATGTAATGTGAAAATCACCGTTGTGCAACTCCACAGCTGTCAGTGATGATGACAAAATGACGATAATTAATAAGTGTACGAAATTTAAATTTACTGTTCACTATTGAGTAAACTATCAAGACTATTATATTGGGATTAGTGAGCAAATGAAGAAGGGAGTGATTTTGGACACGGCCGGAGTCGTAACGTTCCCACACACTTGTGAGAAAGTGAAATCACCAGTGTGGGTGTATCATAGGTGTGCAGGGGCAAACAATACTTAAGCAAGCTACCAAATAAAACTTTATGTACAACATGTTGTAGTACTAACCAGGTGATGGAAGGTCACCCCAGACAGGGGTATGCAGCTCGAGCAATGGAGAGATGGACTACAGACAAGGAATGACAGTAGGCAGAGTCCAGGCAAAAGGCTCCAACAGTCTATTGGTGTTTAATCAGTCAAGGAAGAGAAATTCTCCCAGTATGTAGGGAAAGCTTCTTGGTCCTCTGTCAAATGAAAACAAATGCCATATTGGACAAAATACATAAACAACAATGGGTAATTTGTTGTTTTTTCCTGGATTTATTATTGAATGGGGTGAGACTACCTGACTCACCTTAACTGTACTCTCTAACGAGCTACAGAGAAACGCTGGCAAGATAAGGAAATGACATGTATGTAACACCTGAACTTTCCTACTTAATGGTTTACATGCCAATAAATAATGTTTGCACACATCTCCATCTGTTCAAGTTTAGCAACATCTGGTGAACAGGCTAGATAAGCTGAGGTAAATTAAGTAAAATCAGGAACATATTAACTAGCTTCTGATGTGTCCGCATCCCTCATCAACCGTATATTGATATACTTTCCTTTAAGTTCAGTTCAGCGTGACCAGTCTGATTTCTTATTTAGCTAAGCTACTATAGCAAACATCCATGTCTAGGGTTAAATTTTGAAATATGAAAGTCATCTTTTCTGTGACTTCGAAGTGCACTGACTCTTGTGTGTGTAATTACCACAGGAAATAGCATTACTACATTCTCATGCTTTTTTGTTTTGTTTTGTTTTTTTATAGTTCTAATGGCCTTACAGTTCAGGGTGTCTAAATATATACTGAAAGTGGCTTTAAATGCACTAAAGTTTGGTTTTTGGTTTGAGAATTTGCTGGTGTGAATATAATACTTTCCAAATATCAAGAGCAAGTTTACAATGTATACAACACCACAATCTTTAAAATATTCCTATTCCGAACAGCACAAGTTTTTCTTTAAAATCAGCAGCTATGCTTCTTCAAACTACACTTTATTGCCAACAGTCAAACCAAAAAACAGTAACAAACAAACAAACAAGTACGAAGAATAAAAAGTGAAACAAAGTGCCAGGGAATTCAATTATGACATTAAAAAATAGTAATAATAAAACATTCGGTAAAGCGATTGTGCAGGAAGCTTTTCACATTCAATAAAAGCAAAATAATACACAGGAGGAGGAAAATAAATTAATTAAAATTCAGTAACATTAGTCAATTTTATATGTTTGAAATACATTTCAAATTGTTTGGGTCTTTGTGGCGTTTTTATTTTGCAGCTTGACTGCAGCTTGTTTTTATTGGGTTTGGGAATTAGTTGTCAAAACCTTAGTCATAGTTTACATCAGAAAATGCTTACAGAGTACACCGTTATATTTACAACACGGTTAAGCATTTTCAGTATCTTGTTTGTAAACCACGACACAAGGACTTCTGATGGTACTGACAGGTTCACTGACAAATATTTACTTCTGAGACATAAACAGAGGATTTTGAGCAAGCTACGGGCTTTGGCAGGTGTGGTGCTGTTTGTACGAACTGTTTCGAGAAATACACTTAGTGTTTTGCAAATGTTAAGGATGTTAAGGAAACCCTGTGATAACTCCTTGTTTAATTTTTTTTCTGGCAGGACCGACTATGGCGGCTGTGACGTCAATATGCTATGTTGTTCTGTTTACTTTATCTCTTGCCAGCGGCTTTGCTAGCACAAACTCCCATTTGACACAGGAACATATCATAGGTATGGGGCTAACAACTTCTGCTAACGTTGCAAACTGCTAACCGCAACTAGCTTTTTTTTCGCACTGCATCATTTTTACACGCGTGTACTCACCTTTTACACGTCATCATAAATCCTTAACTCGTCAACAGAAGTAATGGTAATGTCCATTTTCTGCCGGAACAACTTCACATCACTGCAGGTAACCTGTAGCTTGACCCTGCGACCTGCGACCTGTGACCTATGACCTGCGACCTTCTTCTTCTTCTTCTTCTTCTTCTTCTTCTTCTTCTTCTTCTTCTTCTTCTTCTTCTTCTTCTTCTTCTTCTTCTTCTTCTTCTTCTTCTTCTTCTTCTTCTTCTTCTTCTTCTTCTTCTTCTTCTTCTTCTCCTTCTTCTTCTTCTTATTCTTCAGGTGCAGCTTGCTGCTCATTAACATAAGGTGCAGACTGAGGCTGGAATTCGCTTTTTATAAAATGAACAATGATTTGGACCATTTTAAAAACATTTGGTCTTTTAACAAAGTTTTGTGCACTGTTGAAAATGACAAACTTGTTTTTACAAATCGCCTCATTGACTAAACCTCACTGTTTTCATTTAAAGTATTGTTTTAATTTACTGATGTATGTATGTATGTATGTGTGTGTGCATGCGCGCGTACATGCGTGCCTGTGCGTATGAATATATGTATATTATTTATATTGATTTTACAACCACAACAACACTAGCACTTTTGTATTTATAATGTGTAAATATATTAGTTAAAACTGTAAATAAATGTGGTCTTAAAAAATCAAAAATCTTCTACTCCTTCTTCTACTTCTTCTTCTTCTTCTTCTTCAGGTGCAGCTTGCTGCTCATTAATTTTATGTATTTATAAGATACAGATCTGCATCTGACCCAGGCCTGAGACCATTAGCCTATCTATACTATACTATACTATACTATACTATACTATACTATACTATACTATACTATACTATACTATACTATACTATACTATACTTCACATTATCAAATTACTAGATTGCTTGGTTAGGGCCCATCTCGTTTAAATTCAACTAAATTCAATAAAAAAAACTGTTACATTAATGACACCAATGAAACGTTCATTAAAAACTATATTACATAACATTTTACACTATAAAACCTCCACACCAATGCACCTGCTCAGACAATCAGAGCCCCTCACCCCCACCCCAACCACCACCAAGTTTTCTAACCCTTTTACAAAATAATGTTTTAATTTGCTTTGAGTTTATTAATACACTTATCCAAAACCGTACCACAATAATAATCTTTCCTCCGTAATTCCTACTTTGCTCGAGAGGATAATTAACTGAGACATTTAATAGAAATGCTTACTATTGTCTTGATTGTATTACAATGTAATTGGTGTAAGTAAGGGAGGAAAAAGTCTTTTTTCACAGAGTAAAATAAATATTTACAGCCTCCACTTAAATTGCTTGGGTTCACTGTACTTACTGTACTTCAAAATTGTTGAATGCTTCATTTCAAGACAGTCCAAGTGAAGTTTTTTTTTTTTTTAGATGAATACCAGTAACAATGTTTGTTTAGCACAACACTCTTTGATGTTAAACAGAGTGTTTTGAAATTGAATAAAGTCAAGATTATGAACCAATTATGTATTGGTCAACAAATACAACACTTTGGCAGGGACAGGGGGAACCTGCCTCAGTGGGACTGTGCAGTATGCCTAAAGGCCACAGGACAGCCCCTAGCAGCCAGCTTTTCGCCTTGCCTGCCTGCCTGTCACTCTCCTTCTCAAAGACTCACTTTATTGTCTCTGTCAGTTGTGAGCCGGTGGTTTGCCTCCACTCGCTGTCACCCCTCTGTCAGGCCCTGACCGATAAAGCTAGCACCAGCGCCAATCTCCCTTCTTCAGCTCTGTTGGCTGTTCCTGGACTCCATTCCACCACTAATTAGCTCTTCAGAGATTTCTCTTCATGGAAGCAGGGGGTTGGTGGTGGGGTGTTGGGGGCTTGAGGGGCAGAGTGGGGTAAGGAGAGAAAAGGCAGAGTGATGTATGCAGAGGGTCTTATTGGATATTGTGGCTCCAATGACAGTGCACTGATTCTTGTACTGACAGACATATGAAGTCCAAAGCAAACATATGATAGATAGATAGATAGATAGATAGATAGATAGATAGATAGATAGATAGATAGATATAGTATAATCTGCAAAATTACTGAAGACTTTGGTCAAATAAGGTGTCTCACTAATGTCCTGCCTCTGTCGGACCACTGCCGGTCCTCAGGTGATTAACATGTTGGCAAGGGTTCCTACATGAAAAGACCCCTGTTTCTTTGTCTTCTGGTGTGTAAATATTGTGCTAGCGGAATATGAAAGTAGTGCAACTATAAGGTACAAAAACATAGGGAAAAAAGATCAAGAGTGGGTCTCACATCAAGGAGGACCCTGAGGATGTCTTTGTTGTCAACTTCAGAAGGGGGAAGAGAGGAGCAGAGGAGGAAACTGGCAGAAGGGGGAAAGATGCCAGAAAGAGCTCAAAGGATTCGGTCTGGGCAAGGTGATCGGTATTCCTCGGCAGTCTGCCTTCTGGCTCAGATCAGTGGGAGTAAGCTGGCAGCCAAGCCAGAGGGCATAACAGCACAAACACCTTCAGCACTACACTGCTAGAGGCTCAGCTTCACAATCTGGAGGGGCGGGAGTTGGAGGGAGAGACAGGGGGAAGAGCAGGAGAAAATAAATACCCTGTAATTATCTTCAAATCATCAACCGCTGACATCCATTGTAAATATGTGCATGTGTGTGTGTGCACATATTTCATTAAAAGCCATAATATATCACCCACGGTTGTGTCAGAACAATAGTTTATTAAACGGGATTCAGCTGTGGTTATGTGTGGCGAAGGTACTGAGGTCACCAGTGAGGCAGACTCATCCTCAGGCTAGCGATGTCGTATCTACTCACATCATCGCCTCTCTCTTGGATGAAGTCCAAAAACCTTCAACGTGTGACCAGTGGAGAGACTATACCCCTCTTCAAGGACTTCCTACCACCATGCTGGGACACAAGGCTGACACACTCCTTGCATTAGACACCTACATGGCCCTTGCTGATGTTCTGTTACAGCTCTGACAAAAGGTCTAAACAGGTACCTGATGGGTGGGCAGAGCTGGGCAGGGCACACCAATGAAGTGCTCACACACACTAAGTGTTGTGACAGGTACCAGATGTCCTGGCGAAGGCCAGCTGTCTCCACGGACAACCACTTCCCACACACACATTGCGTCTGGCCCTGATGTGCATTTCATGCAGTGCGTGTCCCAAAGCACCTGTGGTCTGACACACAGTAAGTGGATTGTCCATTCTGCTATCACACTAATGCCCTGCTACACACATTTAGCTTCATACCGCAGGAAAACAAATGTCTCTATAGATTTTGAAACGAAATAAAATGGGAGAACAATTAGCTCCCACAGTTCGATTACATTTTTTTGGTTTCCTGACAAAAACATGACAACAGAGCACTCTCTTTGCAGTTCAGAACTGAGACAATCACTTTTACATAGAAGTCAGTTCTGATTATCCTTAAACTCTCGCGGACACTTTTACCTCTACATGCCCTCAGGTAAAGAGAATTCAGTTGGACGTCTGCAATTTGTTAAACTGACATTTTCATACACTGTATTTGTCCACACCATTGTCAAGTTTTCCTTCTGTTTCATTTTTACTTCCTCCAATCACGAATTCTTTCACATCTCACGCGCTCATGGCACAGCTCAGCCAAAACAATGCCTTACCAAATGTTAACAGTAGACCAAGATCCTTAATGGACTCCACACAGATATGTTGTACATAAAAATGATAAACGTATCAAAAAGATCATGACCTCAAATTAGTAGTTATTCAAAGAAACAGCCTTGGACATAAAAACAATTTCCAACTCTTTTCTTTATGTTATGGAGGTTTATGGCAGCCTAAAAAGGTCAGTAAAAGGTCAATAAGTGGTTGTACTCTCTACAACATCGAGGTAATGAGGCTCATATGCAGAAAAGTGTTAATCTAACATTATATGGATTGTTATGCTTGTATTCTTTAAGTCCTTCTTCAAACTCCAGGTCTTAGTACTTCAACCTGAAATAGCCTGTCTGTCAGTTCAGTGTCTTGTTAGTATATTATCCCTGAAAAACATTGATCAGTGTGAATAACAAATGACATGCTCATTATCCTGGGCACAATTTCAGTGAGAATACTATCAGTACAAAAAAGAGGCCTTTCTGTATAGAATATGAACTTGTGCTTTGGATTTTGACCACAAACTTGAAAGAAACTTGGTTTAAATTAAATTCTAAAAACAATTTCTAAATCTCCTTTTTCACTATTTACCCCAAATATAATCACATATTCATGCAGCTAGACCTTGAGTTTATGTTAGGACCAATGTGTAAAGAAACTAATTTAAGAGATGTGAATCCATTTTTAATGCGCTGAATCCAATACGCATTTAATGATGAATAATCTTCATTATTATTCTATATCTTAGATAATGTAGTGTTGTAATTGATCAATACAATGACATCTTGAACCTTCAGTAATGTCTGCAGAGACTTTCAAGAGCATCACTCTTCAAGGCTGCAGTGAAGTAAAAAACTAAAGTATCCAATGCTGTCTCAAATCAAATTGCCATTCTGCTTGTGCTTTTCAGCCTCATGAACAGATCATAACCAAGTTCTCTCCTTTGGACGGGAAAAAGAAAAGTCCATGCTGTTTTAAGGTTTTAAGTGGAATCTTAATGTGTGTTTTTCCTCTACTGAACAACCCTTATATTTCCTGCTGCACAAGGTCAACACATTCACATGGCCAGAGATGGAATTAAATAAATAACTGCAAGAAACAATTAGCAATGCATCAATAGTCAGATCAATAGTGATGTTGGTAATTATCACTTTTGGGATAGGGGAGATGGTCTTTCCTTATTGATGCTCCCTAATTCACGGGTATAACCTCAGGGCGTGCAGAATAAATCAAAACACATCAAGGTAAACCACATTCCCAATTCCTTTATGACAGAAGTGAATAAATATTGCCCGGTAATTTAAAATATTAAAACCTGAACTTAGCTTGCATGAACATGTGTTATGGTCATCATGAACTGTTTCATATTTTGACTCCAGCTTTGATTAGGTCTTTATGCTTCAAACAGTGAGTGCTGATTGATTTATACTCTTGTGGTGAAAACATATCAAATGGATTCAACAAATTAAATTAATCCATTAAGGAATCTTGTTTGAAATAATCAGATTTTTTTTGGGGGGGGGGGGTCATCAATGGGTTTTATATAACTACCAAACAGAAATTGTAATTATTTATTTTTTGCAATTAATATCTCTGTCAAAATGGCCAATATTAAATGTCCTTTTTGTGCTTGAATGGTCCTTTTGTGTTGTGTTTTTTTTTCCCCATATCAAAACGACACCACAAATTTTAATGAGGGACAACAAAATATTTGTTTGCAATTCAGTCTATATTTATTTAATGTCCCCTCGTTTTATGTTTTTCCACTCCGAGTCCGACAAAATGTCTAATGAAATGTGACGGTTTAGCCGATTTATTTAAGGCTCAATGAAAAAGCGGATGCTAAATTGACACTGACCGAGCCAGTTTCTTTGAGTCAATTACAGTCTATCACATTAACCCCTATCACAGTCACTGAAAATACACTGCACTACCAGAACAAAAAGCCATGCTCCCAGAGCATTTAACCAATCACTTATACTGCATCTAATTTGTAGTGTGTTTCACTGAACTCAGCTTCAATTAAAATGTAGCCCTGGAAGGCTGGAAGGCCCGGGAAAGACTTGATGATATTGTGACTACTGTAGTGCTGCAACTACAGATTATTTTCATTATTGGTTAATCTGCTAATTATTTTCTCAATTATTAGATTAATCATTTGGTCTATAGAACGTCAGAAAATAGTGAAAAAATGCCTAGAATTTCCTACAGATCCAAGGTGACGTCTCAAATTGGTAGTTTTGTCTGACAAACACTGCAAAATCCAGTGAAAAGCAGTATATCCTCACATTTGAGAAGCTGTAAATAGAGAGTCTTGAAAAATGACTTATCATAATGGTTGCTGATTCATTTTGTATCGACCTGTATAACATTTATCTGCTCATTGATTAAGTGTTTCCCAACTCATGTCTAATTTGCTTCTAATTAGGAGCAAATGTCTACTCCACTATATCATTAGGGTATGAAAGTTAGTGCCTAAACTGTATGATACATACAATGTACACATTTATGTTATACTATACATTACTGAGAAGATGGGCTGAAAAGATGCTGCAAATTTTTAAGGTCTTCATCAAAATATCTTGTCTCTTCATCCCACCACCTTTCTTCTTTATCTTTCACTTCATTCCCCATTACCTCTGTTGATGCGTCTTGTTCCCCATACAACATTCTCTCCCTCTTCATCCTTCCCTTGTGTTCTCTCCCTCTTCATCCTTCCCTTGTGTTAGCTATATAAGAGGCCAGTTCAATCCCTGACCATCAAATCCCCCAAGAGAGGCCTTGCTACCATTTATTTCCAGTTAAACCAGAACAAGTTGGCTCAGGTTTTCAGCTTAAGGCCTAATTTTAGTTTTGTCCTAGCTTACCTCTGAGCTCTCCCAAGAACCAGACTCTCTCCAGACACACAGGAGAACATTGTGAGCCTGTGCACCATCTGAGCCTGGGCCCCTCAGGCCCTTGCTGTATCAATAATGCAGACATGACCACACTGATTGGAGGAGACAACTGGTGTTTAGAAGGAGCAAACCCAAAAGAGTACTCTGTCTCTACACAAGTTAGCACTGCTCTCGGTTTGCCGCTGATTTAGATGTGTAACTGCTGCTATGATTGCTTGGCTTTGGTGCAATAGCTTTGGCGCCATGGATGTGCTATTGCATGTATGGACATCACAGGCGTGTACGTGCACATACGTACGCACACACCTATACGCGCGCGCACACTCAGTCACCCAGGTGAGGGAAGGCACACAACACACCCAGTCTTGTTGATGGGTCCATTGATTTTTGAAGGCCTTGCTCCTTTTTCCCTTTTTCTTTGATTATTAATTCACAGAAGCAAAAGAGAACTGCCCAGTGCTTTTAAATCTTAACTACTCACTGACATAGCATCTAAGGGAAAGATGTACCCTACAGCTGATGTACATACATGTTGGATATGGGCAATTAATAACAAAGAGGTCACTTAATTAAATTCATTTTTTTAATATCATTTAACAGGTAAAGCTTCCCCAGGTTGGATTTATCATATTGCTCAGTATTGCCATATTACATGTATACATTCAAACTTCTCAAATCAAAGAGAAATCAGAGGATGCACACGTGGGGAAAATCTATGTCTACTGGATGTATCATAGTAAAAATCACTTCCTCAACACTTTGAAATTTCTCAGTTACATAAGGCCAGTATGATGATGAAATCAAAGCGTAAGTGTTGGGTGCTGGGTAATGGCCAAAGGATAAGAAGTGCTTGGAGTGGGAAATAGCCAAGCTGACCAACTGTACTCAAAGGAATTAACATTTTCTCTGACTAAAGGGTTTTTGAAACTTCTAAATGCCTTTTCATGTCAAAAGAATACAGTATAATATTGTTAATTTAGCTTTTCTATTTTGTTAATGTGTGGAAGTGACAACATGACAAATGTTGTGTACACGCATGTAAAGATTTGATGTTTTTCTGCAGATGTACAAGCAATTCCTGCTCTCCTTTTATGATCAAGTGTCCAGTTTTGTCATTTCCAAAATAATTCACTAGAGGGAGCAAACACAAAGCTCTTCAGTCTTTCCACACTCAGAGGATAAAAAGCGGATAAAAACACACTGCACATAGTTTGTACACATTCATTTAGTGTCAATTTCTGTCTTATACTGAATACACTTCACAGCACTTTGGGTAGAAATAACATTTCAAAGCCTGTATGTTAGAAAAAGACAGTTAACATACTTCACACTACCTTCCTCAGCATTCCTGTGCTACACTTTCTTTTAGACAAATTGTGCTGCGAGACTGCGACACTTTGAAAACTTTTCATCTTGGATGAAGAACATTCACAAATGGCAGGGGGGTAACAAGGTTTTCTTCTTTGAATGTTTGTGCCTCCCAAAGATGATTTCGCAAAGGGATTGCAGTTCAATACTGTATGCTCTGCTCTTTTTGATCACTTGACTTAGTGGTTGTTTGTTTGTCCAATGTTGTGATGCTTCTGATTAGTGAAGATAGATTAATGAATCATAAAAGACACGTTAGAAGTGTCTTCTCTCAGGGACACATCCATTCATCTGCGGAGAAACTCATAATACATTTTTTACTTTTCGCTGCATAATTAGACATATTGATGAATATTAACAATTAAGTCTTTCAAATGTCTTATTTTATCTGACGCCAGATGAAGACTGCTGCTCTTAGTGAATTCATTCCTGAGATGCTCCTTGCTGAAACATCTAAGATTCACCCAGAAGGCTGTGCTCTGCTTGCTCCATGCTAGTTGCTCTGGGCATACGCCCCCCCATGCCTGCATCCCTCATCTAGCACCCACCCTTCCACTCTCTCTTTTTTCTTTTTTCTCCTTTTTCCCCTCCACGATTTTTTTTTTCTTTTTGCTGTTTTGATATATTTCTTTCCACCCCTCCACCATATTCAAAGACTTATACAATATACATGTTCCATCTGGTCAAACTTGGTGAACTTAAATATACCTGTCAAGTGCAACTTTAAAGTTTCCCTCGCAACCTCTACTGGGTCTCGCCCAATCCACCAAGGCTTTAATTAAAAAGCAGCCCCAGTTCCAGGATGTGCTTCTAAATGAGGGAGTTTGCGCTGGCAGACGAGGAGCTGGGGTCTTGCAGTGGGACCCGGCTTGTGGCTTTCATCACTTCCACTCCACAGCTCTGAAGTTCCGGAGAGGCATCTGTCTGACTTGAATTGGAAAGATGGAGAGATGCACAGTGAGAGAAATTTAGAGGAGAAATTGAAGAACCAAGACAGGAGTGGGGGAGGAGGGGGTGGTGGGGGGGGCAGGGTGGGTTGGGTAGGTGGGGTTGTGGGGGCTGATATCCTCCTTTTGTTCTGACTGTGCAGAGGGAAAGTGAAATGTTAGAGGTAGACTTTTTTCTGCAGGACTTTTGCACACAAGTTAAAGTGACTGCATGATCATATGAAATTCTATTTATTAGAATTCTATTTCTTTATGTTCGTTCATCAATTCTCCTATTTTCTCTCATTTCTGATGCAATAAATATTACCAATTTTGATAGAAAAAGACTCTAAAGTAGAAGTTTGTTTTTTCAACAGTAATAAATTCATCAGCAAACTTAATATATAATTACAATTAATTAAAACATTTATCATACCTGTTTCAGCATTTGTATATTTTTGCAAATGTCTAATTAACTATTTATAAAGCTGATGAGCTTGTATGATGGTCATGTAATAATATGAAAAGTTTAATTGTATCCTGCTTGCCCATAAAAACAAAATTACAAAAAGGCCATGGAAACAACATACTGTCTTGATCAGTGTTTATCTCAGCATAGCAGAAAGTCTGTAAAGATTTATAACCATACTGGTGGACATTCCTGAAAACCAAGCAATTATGACATCTAGTGGTCCTTTCCTCAAAACACAATATTACAGAAGAATGTTCTTGTGCACCCACAAACTACTCATCAAATTTAAGTTAAGAGTTTGGAATTCTGCAAAGATGTAAGATTGTAAAAAAAAAAAAAAAAAAAAAAAGCTTTCCTTCCCACCAGGCAGGACATGCAATCCCACAGTGGTTCTATAACAAATATCAAGCATTGTAAGCTTTCAAAAAATCATGAACATGTAAGTAAAAGTCAGAGTCCAGGCTCACAGCTATTTGCTCTTTTGTACCAGGAGAAGTAAAATACAACTTAAATTTCAAACTGTCTCCATTCGTTAAAACAAGATCAAAATGTCTGCAGAAAGCGACTAAGGAGTGATGTGACCTGGCCGCATGTGTCCAATGTTTGGACTTGTGGTTCCCAACCTGGGGTTCGAAACACCTCAGGGAGGTTGCAAGATAGATCTAAACGGGTCACAACATGATTAATAAGAGAAAATTAGAAGATTTCCGACATTTCTTTTATCTTTGTTATTTTCTTGTGAACTACTGGATAGTTTTATCTCTTTGTGCCTTTAAAATATATTCAAACTAACAATGTGAGAAGGTGAAAACTGCTTTTTGCTTCAAGTGCTCATAGCTCATGAAAATATTTAATCTTTGATATATATTTTAAGGGGTCACAAGTTGACTTTGCTTCGTTTTAAAGGATCAAAAGCCACAAAGGTGGGGAACCACTGGTTTAGATTTTATACAAATCTGATTTATAAGCAGTGTTAAATGTTAAAATCCTTCTATAATTCAAGAATTTATTTTATTACTGTTTATAGAAACCGTCCTTTTATTTTCAAAAATCAAAAGGCCCAGAATTCATCCAAAGCTTGACGATTCTAGGCAGAGAGCCAAAGCCCACTGAACCCTGTGAAAGGTTAGAAATTTCTCACGCATGTCTGTAGCTAGTCTCTAAACATGCTTTTTGCTTAGAGTCTGTGCTTCAGTCATTTATTGCCAACAACAGTATGCAACACAAGGGGGATTTCCAAAAACTTACAGTAAGTCAACTATAAGTTCAAGGTACTGAAGGACAGTATACGTTGGTCTGACAGTATTACCCACAGTATAGTTACACAGTACTTTAATAAACATGATGATAGACATGATTATAAATATACTTTTCCTTTAACACACAGACAACTGGTAGATCTGCCCGGCTGAATGATTATGTATCTGTCTCCTCTATAGTGTCATTACACATCAGCTGTTGGTTTCTCATGAGGGGATCAAATATCAAATACCATAGACAGTCATATCAATGCATGGACATATGAAGGTAGTCAGTGTCATTATATAATTAGTCCTGGTGCTACCTCACTCAGTTTTCTAAAAACTGGACAAATGGAGGCATTTTGTTGCTTCTGTGCAGCTTTAGGAGGAACCTAAACACATGTTGTCCAGTTGCTATACAACATGCACTAGGACTTGACCCTGTGTATCCCTACCTCTTGGGATTAGTGGCAGAAAAAAATTCAGATGGCAAGAAAAGTGAGGCAACCTGCCAGGTTTTTCGTAACAAATCAGAGAAATCGTCAACTTTGAATAAAAAAAAAAGTTGTATATATTTGATGTCTTTTGAAAAAGTTCCTCCGAACAACACAAAATAAACTCATTAGAACCCATTTAAATATTTGCAACGTCTGAGAAAGTCAACACAGAAAATCCTCCCCAAACTGACCATTTTTTGCAGTAGTTATTTTCATGAAATGTTTACGTGATATCTGATAGATTATTCATTGAAAGCTCTGTTTAGAGAGCAGAATGTTGTGTATTTGTATTTGCTTGCATCAAGTCAGGGCAGTGTTTAACTTTCTCTTGGCATTTGATCTTTTATCTGTAATCCATTTTCCGTTTCAGCTGTGAAGCCTTCTACCAGTTAATTGCTGCCATATGTAGGGTAAGGGCACTAGTGAAGCATTCAGGTTTTGGTTTTATCACTATTTTCTTAACAAGATGGGAAAACAAAACATTTAATGCTGAGAAAACTTCAGTGAAAATGCGTTACCTACTCAATATGTTAACAATAAATATGTTCTCCACAGATTAACACTGATTTGAGAGTAAAATAGTGAGACCTTTGGATGCTCAGATGTATTGTAGTGATAAAATTGCTAGTTTATCAGTGTCTGTTCTCTTCAACCATAATTATCACTACAATCCCTCTGTTTCTTGTCCAACTGGTCAGCGTACATTCTTTCAGCCATGTCTGTGCCGCTACATTTGTTTGCTTTCATGACTAAGTTTTGTTTTGTTTTCATCTGCCCCTAGTTTTTTACTTTCTTTTTTTTTTTTTTTTTACAGTAACCCCCATCTTCCTCGTTTGCAGTTTTAATGTTTATTATTTTGTATAGGGAGGTTTTGTTGATAAAAAAGGATCATTTGAACCAAATTGTAGTTTGGGGACTATTTAGAAGGCAAAGGTGTCCCAGTTGCTTTTTAAAAAACTGAATTCTGAGTCTGAATTGTTGGTGGTTTCATTAATACTGCATAATATGTGGGTGATGCAACATCATTTTTAATAGGTGTGTTTCTGGGAAAGGATCGGATAGCTGATATGCTGTTGATTTCAGGATTTGTTTGGATGAAGAATGTCTCATATGCAGCAATGGAAAGACAATAAAGCAGATTTTCCATTGCCGTGATTACTATCATATAATTTGCAGTAACTTCAGGTGGTTATTTACTGTGCATATCTTTTGCATGAGGCCAGTGTGTGTATCTGTGTGTAAATTTTGTGATCCGTAAACATTTTTCTTGGATAACAAACCTATTTGACTTTCAGTGTCATAGTGAGATACTTCCACAATTTCTTTGCAGAGCAGAGGCCGTAAAGAGAGGGAACACAAGACTCGTAAAGAGACGACATTTTAGCCAGATCAAAACCAGCTCTGATATCATCTGGGTCCCCTGAAAAATATTTCCTCAAAACACACACTAGTGTCCCGCCACAGACACCAAAACACACACACACACGTATACTTACACAGGTTCTGTCTTTCGTTCTCCCTCATAGATTCATTTCAAACCTCCTTCTGTTCCCATTCAAACATTTCCGTGGACTAAAATTACAGGAGACATGAAAGAAAGAAATAACGTGGTTCAAACAGTCCCTCATGCCGTAGTCTACACAGACAGTTAAACTAAGCAAGGGGAGCAAAACATGGCTAAACACACACAGACGTACACACACGCACACACAGTGTTTTCCTTGTGTAATTAAATCATCCCATGCTCGGTCCATGGGATCTCCCTCGAGGATTTAGAGGCCCACACTGACAGTCCCCCAGGTCACAGGGGTGGCTGTTTTCCTTGGGCATGTTTCATGAGACTGCATGTGTTCTCTCTGGGAATTGGGTTCTTTGGCAAAAAAAGGTGGAGCTCTGGATTCTGGACATCAGAACAATTGTTGAGCACAGACTCATCTCAGCCCTGCACCCTAACACCACGAGCAACACGGGTCTTTGATTGAAGAGGCTCCCAGTAGGTGGCCCCGCATTCGCAATATGCTAGAGGTCATCTCAGGTCGTCTCGCGTTTGCTCTGTTTATGTATTATTAAGGAACTCACAACGGCAAAGATCATAAGACACAGTGAGTTTTTGATAAGAGGACTTTGTTTATATGTCTGTCTCCTGGTCTTCTTCTTACACTGTATGAGTTTTATAACACAGCTTCCAGTCACCAGTGGCAGTAAATCTTCTGAGCAGCACTCCAGTCTGTGAGCAAGGAAGAAACTATGCACTATCTGAGATTGTTTTGTATTCAATGGAAATCAATTACTGGGACATGTTGTGTTACTGTAGGTCACTGAGAAGTGAAGAACAGTGAGTTTGTTTGTTTTTAAAAGTCTTTAATTTGCAAATGTCATGAGCACTGATGGCTTGATATTAGTCAGTTCAATTACAGGGCGCCCTAAGGAAAGTAAAAATAAATTCAAATGATCAATAAAATCTTAAAATCAATCCTAAACCTTACATATAATGCTGAATAAAGACAAGAAAAGGTTTAATACAGACATGACATTAGACAGTCTGGCAGCAACTCTTTGCATCAGTTTTTTCACTGATTTCATAATACTGGGAGTTAGTCATGATGAGATAAAACTAGATTTTTTAAGGTCAGGTAGTCCAAAATTGCATATGTTTGGCTATATTTCTTAAATTGAGATAATATTATTGTATAACTTTAGTCACCTGATAATTGCAATTAAGGGCGACATTCTCAATATTAAGGGACAAGGTGTCAAGACTTCATTATTCATTAAACTGTAGGAAGTTCTGTATTAAATCCAACACTTCAGGCAAGTTGCCATTACCGTATAACCAGATTTCAGCCGAATGTATAGATGAATATTATCAGCATGAGATGGCAATGAATGTTGTATTGAATGTGTTTGACCTATTGGCAACAAGTAAATTTAAAATAATAAAGGACCTAGAATTGACCCCTGAGGAGCACCACAGGATTAGGGGATTGGAGAGGAATAGGTGCTTTCTATTACTACAGAGATTCAAGTCAAACAATCATCAGTCAGCAGCAAAGTATAATGAATTTGTATCCAGGGCAGTTTCAGTGATGTGTATGATTTGGACACCAAACTAGTAATTCCTAAAAATATATATTACTACGCTAATAGAAATTGATTGGGCAACATTATTGAAAGCCTTTAAAAAGGAAAGCTAATAAATATGTCTAAAACTGTGTAAAATACAGAGTAGACTTCTTTGTAGGCCGTCGCTAAGGTGGACATATGGGTGCATATATTGATTCAATATATTGGAATAAATTGGTTTAGAAAGAAATTCACATCAAAAAAATATTGGGAATCTTGCACAAGGAAGGATAATGCAACAGTTACAGCATCCTCTCACAAAACTTACCAAATAACTAATTCATCAATTCATCCCTGAATTCCATCTGACAATATTGTTGAAATAAAATAGAAATTGACATTTCCATTATTTTCCATGATCCTTTTTAATGAGCGCTAGAAAAAAAATCAGATGCCCATTCAATAAGTTTCCTCTGGCGGGGACTTAATGTTAACTTAAGAACTTAATAATCACACATGGACTGCTTTAGAAACATTAACGTTTGTTGAATGTTGTAAATACTGTATGTTAGAGTTCCAATACCAAATTCTATCTATTGGTATCTATTGTGAGAAATGCTCTGGACATCAAGTTGAGGAACAGTGGACCTCCTGCTGATGTGCAGCTTCAAGTCCATCCTCAGGTTAGACATATTGATGACTAGACCATTTGAGCAGAGAGCCAGCAGGCTGGGGTCATTAAATGGAGGTGGAGGTATGGCTGTAGGCTGTACTGTGATCCAAGACTTCTAACCATGTAATCCATTCCACTCTGAGGGTCCCTAACCACAGGAAGCCTCTCATGCTGCTCCACTGATCTCTACCTCATGGCCTCAGTGCACCTTAACATGCTTCACCCGGTTTCACCAATAAATAAATATATGACGTATATATCATGTTTTATATGGCAATGAAGGCGCGCTATGGTGGAATGACTTCCAAAGTATTAATCCAGTTTGGCTTCTTGTTGTTTATGATGTCTGTGCTGTGTGTTCAATATGAAAGACTGGAGTCAGTGTATAGATTTTTTGATGTTGTTAGTTCAACAAGAATAGATATAATCAAATTGTCTTCAAATGGACTATGTAACATAAGAGATTTATGAAGTTAAGAGTAGCTTTGAGAATTATGACCTCAATTGTAAACCAGACGTACAGAGAACAATTAGCTCAGGAGGGCACTTATTATGTGACTCATTTGTTCAGGTACCTTTGATTTTATAATTAGTTTGCTGTCACAGGATTGTTTCAATATTATTTATATTGTTGTGATGTTCCAGTAAGAAAACGACATCATCACAATGTTTGAAGCCCTCAGGAAAAAGGCTAAAAGGCTCAAATTAAATTATGATACAGAACTGGATGGTACAACTATGAAGATAAATAAAACAAAATGTATACTTTACTAATTTGTCCACGTATTAAACATGCATGGTTTCAGGAATGGAGGGACACAGTAAAGTTATGTGGAAAGAAAAAAAACTTGTGAAAATGCTATTTCCTGTCATTTATGACAACCCAACAACTTTAACCACATTATGGTTAAAGTGGTCATTATGCTATTGTGACTACCCTGAGTGAAAAATGTATTTATCACTCATGCCAATGATGGTAAACTGATGATGAGTTTTCCATATAACAGTTAGTGGGGGGTGATGGTGATGATGTTTTACCCTTTGACGATTGGGTTGGATACTGATGGCTGGATGTATTGTAGTATTTTTGAGCGTATGTGGTGTGTTTTAGCATATGTTTCACATTTTATTTGTTTCATGTATTTTATCATGTTTTAAGTATCCTTAGCTCTATTTTATGTTTCACCTGGCTGCGAGACAAATTTCCCTTTTAAGACAATAAAGTCAAGCCCCCCCGTTTCTAATGGTGTCTTTTAAGGATTATATTATTATTACATTTTTTTAAATATGAATTTTGTTTTTCAGATATATACAGTAGACACAGATACACCAGAACAGTGTTTTCAATATTGTTACAGGAATCTAGTACTGGAGTTTTGTGGATAAATCAATATTAAGTGTTGGTTTGTATGTATACAGTCAATTAACCATAGCTTGAGTGATTGTTGAAATGTCCTATTTCACTGCATGGTGGTGTGAGCACAACAGATACAATTTAGGCATTAAATTAGACATTTCTAATAATCACAGTTTCACTTATAGCAGTCCTGTCTTCTGGAAGAACATTCTGTTTAAACAAGCACAGGAAATGATGCTGATGATGATGATGATGTCTGCCCTTGGTTTTCGGGAAAGACTGTTTTTTTGGCACTCGACTAGCTTGACTTTGTGAAAATGAATGTCCTTTGCGAGTCATTTAAGTGTTGACACATTGGCTGCCTGAGTGTACTTTTCTGAAGATATTTCTCAAGGTTGCTACAGTCCAACTATTGTGAAGTCAGACTAGAGTAAAACTTTGGCTTCTATTGTCATAGCATGCTGTTCTATGACATTTTAGTGGAGGTCTGAATGATATAAACAAACCATCATCAACATTCCCCCAAATGCTATTTAAAACAATGGAGCAATGATACCTAGCAATGGTCCAGTTCTGACATGCTAAATGATCATCTCCTGAAACCTGATTTTCTGATTTTTTGATTGTTTTTGTCACATTTTCTCTCGAAATGTTGTATGTTTTCATAATATAAGAGAGGGTTTAAGCTGTGTCCATCATCAGTCTTCATCAACCCAGTGACATCAACAAACATCTAAGAGAAGCACACCCAACCACAAAAACAGAGCATTATAAAAGCACAAGGCCTGCAGTTAATAACCCATATCTCCGAACATACACTAAGTTGCTTTGTAGCCCTGCCCTGGCATGACCGACAGTGCCCATTTCCTCAGCTTTGATTATCAAGCACAGGAAACACCAGTCAATGTGAGAGGCTTGGTCAGTATTACTCTTTCTACACTGAGAATGATTGCATGAGCGATAAGTGGAAGAAGAAGCAAACCGACTCTTAGAAATTCTGATATCATCTTGGAAAAATATGAGTCAGATAGATGACCGAATATTGGACGTTCATTCTTTATGTGGACAGAAACACGATTCCAAATGAATGCTAATGTTGCTCCATGTCTGCTAGATGTGTAATTAGGCAATTGTATGCTAACATGTTCTCCATAACAACTTTAATGAGTAATAACACATAAATGTTTACAGCTTGCTCTGCTGCCCCCAAGTGGCCAAAAATGTATTAATCCTCCTTTAAGGTAATTGGGAAGTTTTTGATGACGTATTAGAATTTACATATACAGGCTTGATGGTTTATTGTAAGGAAGAAAACATACAGTACAAATCATTATTAATAATGTCCTAACACCTTAAACTGCAGACTTGATGAGTAATTATAAATCGTAAAAACCCCAAACTTTTTACAAGTGAAGGATTTTCATTTAATGTTGGTGACTTATTAATATTAATACATTTTAATGTTAAGAAATGCCGATGCAAAAGGAAGTTTTCTTTCAAATGTGAGCTCACAACCTGGCAATGTAAAAGTTTTTATTTATGAACTATAACCACTTACTGCATAGTTAGTTGGTTAGTTAGTTCATGAACCTGGTAGATAGCTCAGGGCTAGTGCCCTTTTCTGTGCATAAACAAATGGATTCAATTTGTAGCCATGAGAACACGAGATAGTGGGGAGCCAGATGGCAGCATGGGACCAAGGCTTTAGTGTTAAGTTTTTTTTTAGTTGATCTTTTTTATGTATAAGAAATAAATTAAAATGAAATAAAATAGAACAGAAAAGGTGAAATAAAGGTCAACAAGGTGTGTGTGCTTGTGTGTCTATATATATTTGTGTGTGTGTGGGGGGGGGGGGGGGGGGATAGGAAGCACATAGAAATGTAAAGAGAACAGTGAATAGTAGAGATGATGCATTAGATATAGGATGTGTGTGGAATGAAATAAAATAGGTTATAAGTTATATGAAATCATGGGGATACTGTCAGTGGCAGAATTTTGATAATTATGCTGGTTTGTTTTGCAGGATTATGGAGAGGGGTGTTCCTGTGGCCCACTGTGTCTCTTGGATTAACTGCAACAGTGCTGGGTTGTGGATTGCTCTATGTACGTATTTATGTGTACGTATTACTGCATACGTATCTGTATAGCATTAGAAATGATTCAGTATAACCGTTTACTTAGTCAACGGAGAGACAATTAAACCCCTTCAAAGTCTGCCATATTGTAAGTATTACCACTTATTCAAATAAAGATATAAACAAATATCTCCATTTTGCCCATCAGCTGCAGCGGCATGTTAAAATGACCTTTTCAGTGTTGTGTTTCAGTTTGAAAAGCTTCCTGGATTTAATTGTCTACACAGGTGGGCCTCTAAGTATCCTTTGACCCTCAGGGTTGAATAAGGGCCCCATTATGGAAGTCAAAGGTCAGTTTAGTGCTTGAGGCTAATTGATCTTAGTGGTGCTTAGATATGCATATCCCATGAATCACAGCGATCACAGCTAATAAGTGTGATTATCCAGATATTTTGGCACATCAGGCAATCAAAGGTAGGATCTTTTCTTTAGCGTTATAGATTTTTAACTGTTTTTTAGCCTTGTGTCTTATCTTTAAACTGTGGGGTTTTCAGGAAATCGACATTTTCACATACTGTCCTCCAATGTCTCTTAACACAGGCCTTCATTAATCATCAGAATATAAATCCACTTAATATGTTCAGGACACACAGACTACAAACACACAAATAGACATTCAAGACATGTCACATATGATATCTCAGCCACTAATCAGAGACATAATCACTGCCAGATGGTGTCAGTCTTCTCTCCTGTAACCTTTGACACCCCCTCTCTTTGTCTCTTATTAATACACAAGGGAGAACGATAAGGTCCGGGGAGTTACAGCCTAGTCTGCTGGAGGAGTGAAACTCAGAAGGAGGTCATACAGTATGAAGGGCCAGATGAGGCCAAGAAATCCTTGCAATCTGTTAATAAACATGGGGGATAAACAAAATAAAACCAGGAGAGGTAATGCATCATACATGAAGGTCTTACGAGATAACCACAGTATGCGTGACTGCAGCTGTTTGACAGTGTGATGACATGAAACGTCAATAAACATTCAAAATACTGATTATCTGTCTGCGTATTTATTTTGGTTGTTTTCATCAAGAACATTGTGGTGAATATAGTATATCTGTGCTACAGTTCAACAGCCTTAAAGAATAAGCCTGACATTATCCTATTTTTGTGAACAAATTCTATGAAAAGACCACAACAAACAATGAGACCACACTCAGCCCCAAGCCCACTGATTCCAGCTTAGTTTTAGTTTAATAAAAAAAATAAACAGTAATTTCCTAAAACAGCTGCGCACTGTAGGTTTTGGCAAAAGTTACTCAAAAGTTAGTCAGGAGTAGATAATGCATTTGTTGGGGACTACTTTCAGCAGTGGATTAATACACATGAGGTGCTCTAGTGAGTATTTACAGCAGCTGGATGGTGTATGTTGGATTGGCTCAAAATAACTGTGCCCATTAGAAATTGTCCTCCCAAGAAAAACAACAGGATCAGTCGTATATGCAAGTGCCCCAAAACAATATATATTTACATCACAAGTGTTTGAAGCCCTCCAGCGGCCGTAGTAATTATAACTGGAGCAAAGGAGGACATCAGGTGACGTTGTTATTTTTCAAGTCCACATAGGGAGAAGGTTGGGATGCATGAATCGGTCAACAAAACATCAGACTTTAACACGAGAGAAATCACGATTTGTTTCTCATTTCCAACCACAAGTCAACATTCCTTTATTTAAGTCATGACTACAATCCTTCCCTAACCTTACCCATATGGTTAATATTGTAGCCATGACAACAAAGGTCCCCTAACCTTAAGGACACAGTACTCTTAATCCAAACCATGATCTTTCTCTAAACCTAACAAGGGGCTTTTGTTCCTAATCCTAACCAGACCTTATCCACATACTTGTCACATCATAAACATAATTTGGAGGCACAGACAAATGATGTCATCCTGCCAATTACTGCCGATATGGGCATCAGATCAGAAAACATCTCTTTGTGTCATTCTGGGGTGCATTGACCAACATATGGAACAACCTATTTTGTTGTTTAATTTGGAGGACTTCTTGGCCCATCATCATGGTATTGAAGGAACATGTCACCCAATTCAAGAGCTCATTAATGTATTTTAATAGATTTTGGACAATAATTGAGATGTCACAGAGGAATAAACTATGTCAGGCTTTCGTACACAGACAATACTTGTTAGTAGAATTAATTCATTGTTATTTACACTTTTCATGGAATTTGTTGACAAGAACAGCAGTTTTACCCTAGAAATGTAGAAATCTGCAAAATGCAGGAATTTTTTAATGGGTTTCTTTGCCAAAAATTAAGGTCACAAATATACAGAATAACTTCCACAGTGTGCATGCACGGTCTGATTACTCTGACAGGTGCAACACATACAATGAGCATGAGTGTGTGCGCATGTGTTAAAAATAGACTTTGCTTGAACAACCCTAATTGTTATTAACCCATCATAACACAAAAATAGAAGCTTACCCTTGTGTATGAATTGACTAAAGTGGTCCTATTTTTGGCAGTTATTTTTAGCGCTTCATTATATTTCACTGGCTAAAGCATCCATGTATGGCAGATCTTCAGTCCAAAGCATTTTTGCTGGAGTATCATAGTGATTTTGCTTTTGTTTCATAAGTTCAGTAACCTGGTACTAAATTTTATAAGTTGGGGTCCTTCTTTAAAGCAGTATCCCTTATTGCCATGTAGTCATGGAGCAAACATAATGGCTCTAGATACATTTTACGCTACAACATTTAAAATAGTTTGCACCAGATAATGACCTTGACATTTACACACATATCCCAGTTCATTTGGGTTTTTTTTTTAAATAAATGTTAGGTTTTCAAATAAATAGTTCTCTTATTCAGTAGTTTCATAAGGCAGTGTGTTTAACAGAGGGACCCAAATGGGCCAAATGCCCTACATCAAAGCACATAACAACACTGCCAGCAATCAAGGGAAATAAATGGAGGGATTAAGTGTTCTGGAGGGAGGAGGGCGGCAAGGCAGGAGGTTGGACCAATTGAAATAGCAACTGGATATGATGGACAGTTGGGAACAGATTGGGGGGAAAGCATGCAGAGGGTTGGGGGACAGGAGGCCTCTTGACAGCCATCACATGCTACACATATATCAACTTTACAGCCAGTGATGAACATGGAAGCATTTTTTGAAATACGCAGCCACCTGTAGTTCAAAACAGAGCCGTTTCATCTGACACTTTATCAGCTATGTTGTCTTTCGTCTTTACAATGCTTTTCTTTACTATCAGAATCGCTTCCTAGAAAGTCTGCTCTTACCAAGCAGATGGATGTAGTTACAAGGTGAAATACATTAAAACTCTTGTCTGATATCAGATCTTTATCACCTAATGAGACCGAACGTAACTACATCTGGAGTTCCGCCAAGGAAACCCCATCAGTCTCTCTTGACTGAGGATTGTTATCGTCAGTTTTGGCCACTTGGTCTTCACAGCTGTGTTTACAAGTAGCATGCCACTTTCAAATTGTCCACAGATGTTTTTCAAATCCAGCCTACCTGAAGTAAGAAGTGAGAAATGTTGATCACAGCTTCAGTGGCAGTTTATATTTTGGTGAAACTTATAAGAGTGAGTTACGACACAACATCATAACAACTTCAAACTAATGAGAAGGTCACATGGAATAAGTACGTAAGTAGTAAGTAAAGTTTATTTGTCTAGCATCTTTCACAGATACAAAATCACAAAGTGCTTTACATTAATGAAAAATACGCTATTAAAGGCAATATTAAAAATAGCAATGACAACAAACAGCACAGGTCTGACAAGTTAAAATCACAGCAACCACAAACGAATGAGGACAGAGACACATAAACAAGTACAAAAGTTCCAAAACAAGGACGAGGAAATAAGCCAAAAAAAAAGAAGCAATAAATAAAGTGGAGCCATTATTCAAACAAGCTAACCAAAAGCCTGTCTGAATTAAAACGATTTCAGCTGCTTCATAAAGATGTCACAGGACTCTAGGGATCGCAGCGATAAGGGGAGAGCATTCCTTAACTTCGGTGCAACAGCTTGAAAAGCACAGTCAACTCGGGTTTTATAGCGGATTTGAAGGATAGCCAGTAATTTTTGTTCAACAGACCTAAGAGCCCAATTGGACATATAAGGGAGGAAGAGGTCAGCAATATACAGGGGTGTTTGGAGACGGTTTCACAGAAGTTTGATATAAACAGGTAAAAAGAGCGTTACAATAATAAATGAGAGGAAATAAAAGCATGAATAATCATCTCCATCTCAACATTGGTCACCACAGATCTTAATTTAGCAATGTTCCTCAACTGGAAAAAACATGAGCGCATAAGCTGGCTGACATGATTATCAAACGACAGGGACTGGTCAGAGATGACACCGAAATTTCGAAGGTTATGCTGAGCACAAACACTTAATGACCCCAAATACTGCTTGATGTTTGCAATAAAAATTTCAGGAGCAATTATAAAAGCTTCTGTCTTATTTGCATTTAATTGAAGGCAGTTGTCAGCCATCCAAATCTTGATGGTATCCAAACATTTATTTAAAATGGACAATTGGTTACTCTCATCATATTTAAAAGAGCAATACAACTGAATATCATCGGCATGAAAATGATAAGAGATGCCACTATAACAACTAATAATCTGTCCAAGAGGCAGCATATATAAAGAGAACAACATAGGACCCAGGACAGAACCCTGTGGGACACCACATGACAGAGGTGCCGTATCTGATATGAATTGACCCACAGAGACCGAAAAACTCCTATCAGCAAGATAGGATGAGAGCCAATCCAAAAAAAACAAAGAAACAGCTCGCAGACTGCAGGGCTCCAACGTCCACTTGGAATTTATTGCACCAAAGTGTTGTTTTGAGCCCTACTGCTCTTCATCAGACTAAAGTGACATAGCACAACGCCATCTTAAATATATACATTAATGCAAGTCACGTGATCTAGTCACATGACCCAAAACTCCCTGCAGTGTGCAAGCTGTTTCTTGCACACTGCACCTGCCCTCTTTGGTTTGGACGTGCGTGCATACTCCTATATTGAGAGCCAATCCAAGGCCGATCCAGAAATACCTACTAACTGGTTTAGCCTATTTAATAGAATACCATGATCGACGGTATCAAAAGCAGTGCTGAGGTCAAGTAACACCAATAATGAGCATTTCCCATCATCTGCAGCCATCATAATATCATTACTAACTTTAAAAAGAGCTGTTTCTGACCTGATTGAAATGAGTTATACAGGTTATGTGTTTCTAATATATACAGATATCTCAATGTTTAAAAAATACAACAGCTGATTTTTATCCTTTAAAACAGTCCTGTTTGCTGGTTTGACAGACATGAAGATATAATTATGTCCCAGATATTTTGAGCATACATTCATGGGCTTTCTGATATGTGAAAGCAAAGAGCGATGGGCTTACTCTCCTGTGTTTATCAGCGCTTTTAGGGTTGACTGTAGGCAGGAATGTGTCTAGGCTGTAACTGCCATGTCAAAGACCCCACTATCAGTTACCCTGTCATCTGAGAGCTCTGTGTTTAGCCTGTGAACACTTCCAGGATTGGGTCTGTATATTGCAGCAGTAATTTTGAAAATAAATAGAAAGAGGTAGAGTTGATAGTTTTTACAGTATGGATCACGAGAAATTACTTAATAATTATTATCCTCCGGTTGCACCAGCTGCTCTGAAGTTCAAACTTCAAACCAGTTGCAACACACAAACTAGTTCTTACGTAGTTGTTCGTAAATATTTACACAAACAAACTGCCAAGTAGAACTGTTGCATAAGCTGACAAAGCTAATGTTAGCTTGCTAATCTCATGATTTCATGTCTTTTTTGCTAAAGATTAATCTGAGGAGTTGCCCAGCTCCAGACAGTCCTGGATACATATGAATATGTACATATATTATCAGGTTCTTTTACCAATGTGACCTGTTGATTGTGTCCATTTATATATGTGTGCATTTATAAACCATTTATTATGAATGGTTCTATTTATTTATTGATGCTGTTTTTTCACATGCCATGCCCTACAGGTTCATCTACAAATGTAACCTGCAATATTTGGGAATGTATCTTTTAGTGAATGCAGTTTAGCCTTTGGGACCTTAAGCATTTATTTTATAGTAATCTACCCATTAAATGTAAGCATTTTTGAGGTACATTTATGATTGTGACTATACAGAGGGTTTTGCTTCTCTAGCTCCATGTATGATATTGGAGACTGTCATATAGTAAATCGATGTTTGGTATTTATGCCTTCCTACTGCATGTGGTTGCAGTGATTGATTGCAGGCTTACAGCCACTCCCTATTAAAGATGGCTTCTCATTGTCTCAAACCATTTGCCTGATGAAGGTCTAGCACCGAAACGTTGCAAATAAATGTATCGTTGCGAGTTAGACAGTGTGCAAGAGTTTGTTTGCAACTTTTGATCCATTCTTTCCTCTCCTACACACCTGTCTCATGAAATAGATGTGCGAAGTGTTCTTTTGTTCTGAAACCTGATTTAGTAAATCACTTGAAACTAGCTAGTAGTTACTAAGAACTTAGGAAGGACTTAACGCACAAACTTAGTGATGGATTTACAAACAGCTGGTGCAACCCAGTCCTGGACAAAAGCTTTTCACTTTACAGTAATTAGTTGATACCATTGGGTAGTTGTTGTACACTATAACACAATACCATTACTTTAATTTAATTTTAAATTTAAATTAAACCGTTTTCTTCCCATAGTGTAACTTAATTATTTAGTCACAATAACATTAAAGTTACTATGAACATTTTGGGAACATATACTTTCTCTAGTTAGATGAAAAGATCAACAATCAATTTCATCTCTGCGCGTTCAGCAGGGAGATTGGTCCAGGTCGCATTTAGCCACACTTACTACAAAGAGGGGGGAACAGCTAGCTTCCACCTAAACAGGAAAAAACATGCCTTCCAATGTTTAATTAGGTATAAAGCTAACCACTAACACATTCAAGAGTCAGCTGGGTTCTGTTTATCTAAAAGCCCCTGTGCAATCACTAGCCCAGCTGTTATCAGACAATAAACAAAAAATCTCAAATGTGTAAACTACCTGCAAATGAAACATCTTGAATCCTATTTCCACATGTTGAATACACAAGATAAAATATGTAATGTGACAACTTTGACAGAGATGGCAATTGCTTTCCCCATGCTTCCAGTGTCGCGCTAACCATGAACGCATTGACCTTGTCATCTACTTCCCGGTGAGAAAGCAAACAAGGACATTTCCTAACATATCACAGGAATCTTTTAACAAGAACACCACAATCATCTGAATACATTAACTTACTATTAGCCTAATTATGTTTATGTAAAACAATTTTTACATTAGCTAAATCCGTCTCGGAAGAATAAGATCCAAAGATCCAAAAGCCTCTTGCTACATCAGATTACAGTATATTTACCTTTAAGCACACTGCTCTTGCACAATCCTGTCTCCTACTAATAATCTAATGTAGCTTCAAAGAGAATCTAGATGCAAAATTACTATCTTGCAATTTTTTTTTTTTTTTTGAGCAACTTTCAGGCTCATCAAAACCTTTATTCTTCTGCCTTGGTGTTTGTATCTCGTAATAGGGCCTACCCTTGTCTACTCCCGCCTGCAGAGAACACACATTATTTTACTGTGTAGTATTAATGAAGAGACGCATACGTGTCGGTGATAATGTAGGAAAACCATGTGCAAACAATGTGCTGAACTATGTCAACAAAGCCTTTCCTGGCGATGAAGTCATAGGGCCGAATGTTTCCATCTTTGTCAGTAACAACTGAGAAATTTGTCCAAATGTCAAACTTACTTTCCTTTGCTTTTTTATTGTAATGACCTGCTTTGATCCTCTTTTTAACTTTACTTGTTGACTCCATCCTTACGGTTAGCGCTAGCTAAATCCCGGGACCCGCAGTTTATTTTTTGACTGCCCGCTCCCACCTGCAGCAAAGTTAAAACCACCCGTTCCCGCAAGATTTGCATTGGGTCACACAGGATGCCAATCCAAATACAGTCCTCTATCTTACAACAAGTCTTCAGATTCATCTTTTAAACCCTTGGCATTTAGCAAAAAGTTAACAAGCACCACACTACTGCAAATTTTGCTAATTCAATTCAATTCAATTTTATTTATATAGCGCCAAATCACAACAGAAATGATCTCAGGGCACTTTTCACATAGAGCAGGTCTAGACCGTACTTTTTTCATTTTTCAGAGACCCAACATTTCCCCATGAGCAAGCACTTGGCAACAGCGGCAAGGAAAAACTCCCCTTTAACGGGAAGAAACCTTAAGTAGAACCGGCGCTACGTGGGCAGCCATCTGTCTTGACCGGTTGTTAATCTCCTACAAATGTTCCCTGTATTCAACACAAAGATGTTCAAATTGGCAGTCGTTCTCTGCCATTTACGCAAACTTACCTCCTCCCTAATTCCAGTTGGAAGCGCTGATGTATGAGTCATCCTTTGGAGGTGGTTGAGTTTGGGAATTGTAAGGTGCTGTCTGGTTGGAATGCAGTTCTAAGATATGAAGCACAGAAGATATGACATCCGCAAGTAAAAAACACACTGCGATGTTTGTTGAAACGTAAAGCCCCTGCTATGGCCCTTCAGGTGGGGGATGAAGTGAAATAACTCACAAAATGCTTATTAATGGCAGCAATCCAAATTCACTTTATATGCTATATTTTGTGCTAAGTGGTCCCATATGCTGTGCTGTAACATTTCCAGTTTGTGCAATGGATGATCTATGTGTTGTCAATTAAAAACCTCATGTATTTCTTTAATTTCAGCCAGCATAGTTTATCTTTATAAGTCTTATGGAGAAATGATATGTACTGTATGTATTGCCAGAATTTGACCTTTTGTTGTAATTCAAGCAAAACTTAAATCTCTAATGAGATGAGAAAAGGCAGGAAAAAATATTACCGCAAACGGTTTTGATTGCATTTGCGTTTCACGACTTCTTTAGGAAGATGCATAATCAGCTGATAACAGCCAACTTTGATGTTTCTACAGACTTATCATAGTAAAGTTGTACAAAAGATAACCTCCTGTCAGTTACAATTAACCATACACCTTCAGATACCTTGAGGCCGTTATGCCATGAAGAAAGTTGCAGGAACTTTACAACAGCTGAAATTCTTTCTCAGACTTCGCCACGGGCTGTTTTCATCAGATATCATCATCAGTGTTTTGACAAAGCTTCCCTCCTTCCAATTAAAATAGTCTGTTAATATTATATTGATTAATCTCAGATGAAGTCAAGTGTTGGCACCAGTCAGGCTATTGTGAACGTTCCTCCATCACAATATACATTTTCTGTTTCTCTTGTGCTGTAACTTTTTGTATGTGTGAACCATATGTCCCAAATTAATAAAGCCAGGCATTATAATGAAACCTCTTCATTCTGTCACTGTTTGTCACAGTAGAATTGGCCTCAAACCTATTCTCTCTCTCCTTCTCTCTCTCTTCCTCTTTTTCCTCTCTCTCTCTCTCTGTTCTTTCTGTTTTTGCGCAAGTGTCCCAGTTAAGAAATTGCTTACATCCCACTCAGTCTGGGGCTGGATTGAAATTTCCCATAGGGTATGTACCAATATGCAGAGAGCACACTTCGACAGATGCCATCAGAGAACAAGCATATGAATTACCAGGCAGCCTGCCATCTTTGAGTTCAGACAGAATGGCATTAATACCTGATTAAGATCCAAACAACAACACAACAACAACATGAAAGCCAAAGCAACTGGGAGCAGGTAAAGGTTTCATCATTTATATATTAATGGATTTACTAACAAAGACTCTACTACCCCCTCAAAAGTTAAAATGTCATAGAAGCTGCCAACAATCAAGGGACTTTGGAAAAAAAAAAGGGGGGGGGGTAAGAAATCAGATGCCGTCAGCAAATCACATCCCAATAAATTAAATATTCACTACTGCTGACCATAACTAATTCAGAAGCCATGATATATTCATGACTACAATTAAAGAAAACACGATCCCTTTAATTTTAAATAGCAGTAAATATTGGCATTACCCAATTAAGTCACATTTGACTACCTGCAAATGAACCATAAACACTGAACCTAAATTTTCGGGAAGGAACCATAAAAGTTCTATCCAGTCTATAGAAAAAGCATTAGGCAGGGCACTGTTTTATGGGAAAGGCTTCATATAATTTTATATGTATTCAGTGCATGATATATAGAGTCTAGAAATTATTGCTATTTTATAAAATGTTTACTTAAATTTCCAAAATTAACTTGAAGTATCACAGCAAAATAAGAGAATTACTTTTACTGGTTCACGCAATTTTGTTTATGTCCGTCAAACTCTATGTCAAGCTGTATTTTTCTGTAAGCCACATAATGAAATATACAGTATAAGTGCATGATCCAAAAAGCTTTTTATATTTTACTGTCCTCACCAGATAGGGACAGCAGCCAAAGACGTTTGTTCAAATACCTGATCTTTCCTTAACCAAGGGGTTTTTGTGCCTAACCCTGACCTAATCTCCACAGCGGTCGTATGGAAATGTACTGACAAACAATGTCATCCTGATGTTAGGGTCAAATCAAAAATATGTCAGATCAAAAATATTTCATCGTTTTTGGAAGAGTTGCCAAAGCACATATTTTGTAATTTAGTTTGGAGAACTTATTGGAAAAGAAAGAAGCCTGTAACTAAAGATGGAGCGTGCAGTTGAAGGGAACTAATGTCTCTGTGGTTGAAAAAAATAAAAAATTAGAAACACATAACCGAACCATCTCAGAGGATATTCAGTCAGTGCCCTTTGACACTGAAGGTCTCAGGGCCACAGCCAATCAGAGTGTGTGTTTGCATGTTTCTAACTTTTCCCAAATGTCTCTTTCTTTCACCATATAGTGTTTAAGCTGAACACTATATTCTACTATTCTACTGTTATATTCTCATGCATAAAAAAAATAACACAAGTTGATATTATTAAAGTTCTGTTCATAACTGTGTACTTTCTGCAGCCAGTACTCATTCATACATAAAAGATAAACTTGACCCCAGAAGCCACAGTCACAGTGTGCACCACAAACAACTGTTAACTGTTTAAGGTGCCTTTAAGGTGACTGAAAAAGTGCCCAGGGAGAATTGTGAATTTTGAAATTTAAAGAGTTAAATAAATTTAATTCTTAGTCTAACTTTTTTGGAGTATGTTTTGATTTAAAAGCCGACAAAAAACACAAACTCAACATAAAATCACCTACCAATCGTCCATGGACCAAATCTAGGTTTATGTATTTGTTTGTTCAATCAATTCAGGAGAGAATAGGCCAATTTTAAAAAAGTTAAATAAATTTAATTCTTAGTCTAACATTTTTGGAGTATGTTTTGATTTAAAAGCTGACAAAAAACACAAACTCAACATAAAATCAACCTACCAATCGTCCATGGACCAAATCTAGGTTTATGTATTTGTTTGTTCAATCAATTCAGGAGAGAATAGGCCATTTTTAACAAGTACGTACTGATTTCTGCAAGGCAAGAGTAGTTGCACATACATTTCTTAATTGAGTGGTTTTCCCCTTTAAGCATCTGCTGTTTCAGCTCTTGCTGGTGGTGACTTTGATAGCCCTCTTCCTGCTCTCAGCGCGCATCAAGATAAATGGTCCATTTTGGAATCCATAATGGACATTGATGTAGAAGCACTTTTCTCTCTTGACATTGAACTGTCTCCTTGTTTGTTTGTTTGCTTACTTTGCGCTTTGCATGAAAAGAAAACCAATGTATCAGATTTTCTTGGTTTTAATCTTGTCATTCATAAATCTGGCAATTTAATTGGCTTAACCACCTTTTCTTCACCTTATCATTTACCAAACAGTGATTATCCACCTTTATTATTTACACCAGGCGCTGCAAGAATAAGGCTTGGAGAATTAAGGATCCCAACCTCCTGGATAACGGCCTTTCCTCCCTGCTGCGGTTGGGAAGAAAGTACCGGATACACCAGACCAGTTCTGAGAGGCTCAGGAAGAGTTCCTACCCTCAGGCCCCTAGGGTCCTAAATGAGGTCACTGCCTAAGACTGCCCCCCCTCCTATCATACACATATATTTATTACTAGTCCTTATATTTAAACACTTTTTAATGCACAAATTGAAGGAACTGGCAGGATTACATTTCACTGTGATTGTACCTTGTATGATTACATGTGACAAATAAACTTGATTGATTGATTGATTGATTTTCTAGCTAAAATAAAAGCTTAATGGCTTTATGTAGCAAGAGTAAAAAAGTGTGATGTGGTTTGCCCACCCACACGGTCGGTAAGAAGTAGTGGCAGGCTGAGTTTCCCCCCCCCCTTTTCAAATGAAAGAAACATAACATCTCGACATGGACACTGACTTCCTCGTACCTTCCTCCCTTCAATCTAATCTCTGTTGCCTTTTTGTGTGAGGAAACAGTTGCATGTAATGTATACAAGACATAATGTGACTCAGAGAGCGATTGAGAGAAGGTAGGAGGGATTTAAGGAAAGGGGCAGATTGGAGGGGCGTTGGGCTCCCAGATGCCCCTGCCCCTGTGTGTATGTGTTCTGCTGTGCCTTGGAGATGACTGTCAGCAGGCGGTGCCTCTGAGAGAGAGGAGAGAGGGGGGTGATGTTTCCAAAGGGGGCCCAGTCTGTTACCAAAGGGAGGTGGAGATTTACTATCCCACCCAGTCAAAGTGTCTCACTGGTGCTCTGACACACACACACTCACATACACATGCAGAGATACACAAAACCTCTCACACACACACACACACATACACACACTTGAGCACACTCACTCAGACATACTGCAAACTCTCCACAGGAAACTCTGAGCCATAATGCGAAGGCACCTCAGAGCAGACGGGTGCATTGCTCAAACCAAGTGGGATACGCTGCGGCTTTGATAGTGCGTTAATTACTCATGTGATGTGATACAGATGTCTGGGGGCTTCAGCCGAAAGTTTGCCTGACGGTTTCCAAGGGGGCCAGGCAGACATTTTAGAAGCGGTAGGTGAAAACCAAACGTATTTATTATTTATGGATAGATCAGTTTGCGTGCTGTCACAGATCCCAGCAGTGTCATGCTGATGCTAAACTGTGATGCTACTTGAAGGGCTGGCTGCTAAATAGTTCTTTGTGTACTTGGTGACAGCTGGGACTTTGAACAGGAAGAACTCTGGGCTATAAGAGTTGCCTGTACTGTGACATGATGAAAAGGGCTTCACTATCGATCTGACAGTTTGAAACTTTATCTGCTCTTTACCAGGAGTTTTGTGGAGTGAATTACTCTGATTTTGGCCAGAAAGTTTGTTGTTTCTCTTGTTAAGAGGTAAAAATATCTATAAATTCATTACAAGAAATTGAGCATGTTCATACAGGCAAGAGAATCAGTGGGTATTTGTTTAGTGGATTAGGGTCTTCATCTGATTTTCATTTTAACCTCTCATTCTTGCATTGCACAGTTGACTGGAAACCAGTCCTGCAGCACTTCTTTCATGTTAAAAAAAAAAAAAAAAAGCTTTTTGTTTTGTAACCACATGTTTAAAGCTTTCTAAATTAGAAACAGAGGGAGAATGCAAAACTGAGGAAACCATTCAGTTGCAAGACACACGCAAGGGACTCACTGTCAAAACAGCACAAGAGGACATCAAGCCTCACAGTGCAGCAGCAACATTATTGACACAATGACTGCTCCGTCTTCCAGGAACAAGCCAAAAGATGTCCAATGCCTCATCCTTACTGTTTGACTGTAACTAGTCTTGGCATCTCCCATCTGTGGCCCATTGGTAAAGCCTTTTTGAAGTCTTAAAGAAGTTGTTAAACTTCCTCACAGCTTTTGAACAGTGGGACAGTAATGCTGTCAAACCTTCTTGTATCTGATATATAATATTCCACTTTGTTTTGATTTTAAGCGGAGGCAAAATGCAGACACAGTGGGTGAAATTACAGATTTTTTTCCAACGCACCTTATCTAAAAAATAACCAAATTTTCCTCTCGCTATTTGTTTTCTTTTCTCACCAGCGATATATCGGGACTCTCTTTCAATCAGCGAAGTCAACGCGCCAAACGTGTTCCATAATGGGCACCCCAGTTGTGCATATGTTGGTGCTAATGGCCTGTATGGCGGCCAGAGGAATGTGCCAGATAAACAGAGCCGAAGCAGAAGAGGGCTCTCTCCCAGGCTTTCTCGTCCACTCCACCCTTCAGTCTCTGGGATTCTACAGCACCATCAGTCCCAGCACGGGGCCCGGCCTCCACCTGGGGGCCCCAGTGACTGCCGCACAAGCTGTGGGATCTGGCTCTGCAAATGAATCTGTCATAAAGAAGCCAGTAAAACCTCCAATGTGCATTAAAGCTACCTTTATTAACGACAATTTCAAGTACATCAACACCATAATATCCATTATTGTGTTTGTGGTCGGCCTGGTCGGCAACACCACCCTGCTGAGGATTATATACCAGCACAAGTGCATGAGGAACGGGCCCAACGCTCTCATTGCCAGTCTGGCACTTGGGGACCTTATGTACATAATCATTGATAAACCCGTCAATGTATACAAGGTACAGTTTTCCTGATGTTGCACTGATCTGACTGCACTGATGCACGTTTAAACAAAGTCTTAACTTTATTTTACACAGCTAAGCTGCTCAGTGACAGGTCTCTGTGTTGATATGATGAAATGCAGCAACAATGGAGGTGATACGCGGAGATAAAGTGGGATATTGCAGACGGGAAATGGGGGGGGAGTGGGAAAGGGTGTAAGAGAGTGTGCAAATAGACGGGAAAGTGCAATCAGCTGGACACCGTTATCTTCCTCATGTGGGCAGATTAGTGATGAGAGGAACAGGGATATGGCTGGCTTAAATAAACATGGGAATTATGCTGTAGTCACAAATGCCAGTGGCCTTGTGCTGACCTGGGACATTAGTCACTGACCCTTATCTAGAGGCTTTATTTTCAAAAAAATACTCAGTGCTACTTAAGTAAGATAAATCACTTTTGGAGTTTTTAACTAAATTCTTCATTAAAGTCCCATTTGCAATTTTTTAAACCAAATAAATGAGAGGAATTCTTATGTTTCTCAGCTGATCAGAATTAATAATATCGCTTATACTTTTTATCCAGTGTTTGCAAACATTACTGATGTAAACAAACCTGCAACAACATCAGGAAACATTAATAATATACTGTATAGCAGTTGCCTAATGATAATCAACGTGTTCCTCAATCAATCTGAATAATAGCTTGTTTCAGTTTTGGGTTTTGATGACCCTTTTGTTTACTTTAGGACTACGGAATATGCCTTTAAAATATAAAGCATTTAATGATGATAAATTATGCTTAAAAGGCTCCTGCCTCTGGATGATTTACGCTCGTGAAACGTGTCATGCTTGGTACAATAATCAAGAATGATGGAAAAATGAAGTGATCAGTTACCGTGATCTTTTGAGAACATTGTGCACTGCAAGAGAAAAATGAGAACGGCACCTGGTTAGAATTAACTTGTGACTTTGAAGGCACGGTGACTTTGCAGTCCAAGCAACACATGTGCAAAAAGGAAACAATAATCTTACTGGGGGAACAGTTTATGCTCAAAGAGAGAATCGCGTTCACGATGTTGAAACCATGTGAAGTCCCCTGTTCACTTCCTTGGGGTTATGACAGTGTTTCCAAAAATAATCAGCTACTTATACACCAAAAACAGCGACGTGGGCTTCTTTCCTCTCTCCTACTCTTCTGTGCTCCTGGGAAACTTAAACGACACAAGCAAACAATAGAGGGCCAGGAAGCAGCATGAAGCTCTTCCTTTAGCTTCAGCTTTGAGAAACTTGTTCAACGCAGGTTATATCCTACCGAAGGAAGAGTGCCAAGACCACTGTAGTGGAAAAAAAAAACCAAGGTCTCTACTCACATGACCTTGACTTATTTTCTAAAAGGAAGTAATATCCGAAGAGGTAGTGGAAGTGGCTCTTTGTGCATTGTTATTCAAATTTAGCTATAAGTTCTGAGATGTAGGAGTTGTGAAAGTTTAGCAAATGCTGTGCAAGCTTTTATCAGCTGATGAGCTCCATATGGTTCGTGTCGGACTAAACTCACGCTGACGTTAAGATGACGTTGAGAGGTCTTTGATGTGCCTCGTTCTGCAGCGAAATTGCCTTAAATAGGTTTAAACGATGGTCAGCGCGCATTCAGTAACAAAAATGAGATTAATAGTCAGCTCCCTGAAGACTCGTAAAGACTAATTACCTCATTAAAATCATTTACTCTGTACTGATGCCTCAGCTAAGCCAGAGAGTGATTTCATGAAAATGGATGTGATGAATGTTGAACAATGAGTCTTGTTACAAATGTGGTTTAATTCCTTTGAGATATATGTGTTGATGTGACAATTATGTGTTTTTTTCCCACCAGCTCCTGGCGTCACGCTTTCCCTTTGACGACACTCCTTTTGGCCTGTGTCTGTGTAAGCTGGTTCCCTTCCTGCAGAAAGCCTCTGTGGGCATCACAGTCCTCAACCTGTGTGCCCTTAGCGTAGACAGGTCAGTGCCGTCACACTCCAAAACTGCTTTAATGTGTTTGAGCAAAAAATCTGGCTTTGTGTATTCTAAAAGAATACGTGCATGTGTGTGTGGTAGGTTGTTTGATTAAACATGAATTTAAAATGACATTTTCTAGGGAATTAAATAATTCTCCATAACCTCCTACACATCATTTTTGTTTTTACCATTCAATAGAGACATAAAAAAACAAAAAAAACAACAGCTATCCACTAAAGTTACATGGTCTTGTAAAGCCAGCACCATGTTTGTGCAGGAGCACAATGTTCAGATTTTTTGTTTTTCATTGTTGGAAAAGCAGACACTATTACATAAAACTTTAAAGAGGCAGTCAAACTGTTGGAGAGCAAATCAGTAAATGTAATTGTTATGCCTTAGAGCCTTTGCGAGTTCATCCATCCAGAGCATTTTTTTTAAGACTTAGATTCATTTGACACAAATTCTTCTCATCTAATTGAAGTCATTATGAGATGCAGAGATTAATTTAGACACAAAGATATGAGTATTTTTGATTTAATTTGCGTGTAATGACAGAAAGATGTGAAATGATCACTACTAATTGTGTATTCTCACTAGTTATTTACTGCATGTCTGTTCTGTTTTTGTCGCTTCAGTGTTCAAAACCTGTGTGGTGAGCTGTTGTTTAAGATGCCTTTTTACTTCTTTAATGAAATGATTTTATATGCAACATTAAGTATATAAAATACACACTGTACGTTATATATATATGATTTTAGTATTAAAAAAATTGACCTTGATAGCAAATATACTGACTGAAGTGCTGAAGCTCAGTGCCATCTCACTTTGTGCACATAGACACAACTTTGGAGATAAGAAGCTCGCCTGCCTTCTCTGAATAGGCTCCAAGGTTCAACTAAGCAGACATATTTAATGACCTCTATTATGAGAAAAAAGACAGCCGTACAGTTGTGTTCAAGAGCAGATGCTCTCCATTTGTTTTCAGGAAATGTGTAGCATATCTTTGTGTGTGTGTTTTGCATTATGAAAGTACTCAAGTCTCTTTTGTATCTTTTCAATGTTGGAGGAAGAGAAAAAGGTGGATACATTACCACTTACTAAAATATAAATGTCACCATGTTGTTCAACAGAGAAATTCAAATGTGTCATGAAAAATATATTGTTTTTGCCATAAAATCTTGATGCAGGATTTTACTAAAACATTTCGACAAGTGGTTTCCATTAATGAAACAAACAAGCAAACAAGTATTCAGTGCATAGGAAACACAAGCCAACAGACAGACCTCTCTGCCAACATGGGCCAGTCTGTTTGGAGCCTTCACAAAAATATAAATATTAGATATTTAAAATAAACAATTGATCATCTCTCTTCATTAATTCTTAACATTTTGATATTCTTTGCTGAGTGAGCAGTTTGTTGCATTTGGTGTGCTGCCATGCATAAAGAAAACGTTGTGAGCTTTGTCAGTCTGGAGAGACAAAGAAAATGACGACTTAACTGATTTCCGTTGAAAGCAACTGAACTGCTGCGGCTCCATTTCAGTTACAAATAAATTGACCTGACATGGTAATTGTGTTATATTCCTTCTACATTAATAGCTTCTAATTTCAATTTTGTGTATCAGTCAGTATCATGTATCAGACATTAAATCACTTCAGCAACTCACGATCCTCCAATTCGTTAATCAAATCGAATCAACTTAATGTCCACTCTGTTATGACGTGACTTTGTGTCTGTCTGTGTCACAGGTACAGAGCCGTTGCATCCTGGAGCAGAGTGCAGGGAGTTGGCATCCCTTTGTTCACAGTCATTGAAATTGTGACCATTTGGGTGCTGTCACTCGTCCTGGCAGTACCAGAGGCTGTCGGCTTCGACATGGTCACCTTCAACTACAAAAACCAAACCATACGCACCTGCATGCTTAACCCCGTTAGTGACTTCATGCTGGTACGCTTTCATCCTTCTCTTATCATTTTTTGGATAAGAAAATTGCAGATAAGTGCTTCTGTGTTTCCATTGTTTTCAGGCCAAAGTGTGCTGTACAGTACATTATGTCAAGGTACTTGTACGGAAGAGTGGTTGAATTTTGCAATAAAGAGACAAAACATTACTGGACTCATGAGATAAAAAAACACATCTGCTCTCAAGTTCAGCTTAATATTTCCATTGTCTTAAATGCATGTATTGTTTGTTTTTAATGGCCAGCTGGCACGCTGATGTGCTGTTTTGGTTATAGGGGCATGTATTTTTAGAGCAACAATACAACAGTACAGTCAGTCACCTACAATATTTCTGCTTGGGCAATAAATAATAAATATAAAATGAGAATACAACCGGTGATACTTAAGGATGTTCCACATCTCCCAAATGTACCTTTCATGCCAGGAGATGAGTATTTGATAGTAAAAAGATTTGGAGTGGAGTGTCACTTTAAAAAAAAAAAAAAAATCTGGTCTACTTACCCTCCAAGACACAGTCTTAACTGGTGATTGTGGACTTTTTTCACATCCTTGGAGCACATAATTGATTGCAGGCCAAGTGCAATTACTGAGGCCTGAAATGTGGAGCCTCAAGCTGAGCCACATGTGCATATCTATTCCATATGCCCAAAACTGGACTAATCTGTCTCAGATATTAGCAACACCGTACTGAAGTCAGAGGAAAAGGAGCCTTCCAAAAGCTTTATTAGCTCTATATGAAGCAGTGAAATACCATAGCACATGTTCTCACCTAAACTACTTTTGTCTTTTTTCTGCACATAAGGGCAGATTTTTGAGTGGATCTGTAAACTTAAAATGCTTGTTTTTGATTTTCATGGACATTGTGTAATAAGGTTCAGACAGGTTGGTTTAATTATGAAGTTCTGGTGTGTTTAAAGAGCATACTTGCAATATTCTTTATAACCACAGAGAGCCAGATGTCCTTTTTACACGCAGTGTAATTAGAAGCGGTTTGTTTTCGGACTTGCTACAATAGAGCACATGTGTAGCACTCACGTGGACTTCATTGGCAATCGGAGTACAGGGGTAGTCTGGTGGAGGTTTAGGGGCTGAGTCAGGTTCAGTTACAAAAGCGTAGATTCTTATTACTGGGATCATACCAAATCAAAAGAAATTTACTTCTATAATCCAATATCACATAGGTCCCATTAAGACCTTTAAAGCCTAAATTAATTTGCCAAAATTTAAGACAACAGATTCTCCCTCCTGAGATAGCTGGGGGGCTATAGCATGGGGAAAACAGCAATTACAGAAATTGATTATGAAGTTATAACAGTCTTAGGAATATTTCAGTAAGAGTGCTTCACATTGTTCTGAATCAAAGCAGGGCCAGGAAGGTGGGAGTATAAGTGGAGTAGAGGGCAGGGTAGCTTGAAAAAAACCCTCTTCAGACTCTTAACTACTAAGTCACATTTTAATTAATGCATTGTTAAGTTTAAAAGTAACTGACTGTACATGTGTACATGTCTCTCTATAGTTCTACAGGGAAGCAAAGGACTGGTGGCTGTTTGGCTTCTACTTTTTTGTACCACTGGCCTGCACCGCTGTCTTCTACACTCTGATGACCTACGAAATGCTCAACCACAGGAACGGCAGCCTGCGGATAGCCCTCAGTGAGCACCTCAAACAGGTTGGACAAAAATAAACACAATGATCAGCCCTCAACACTTATAAAACTACATTATGTTAGATGTTTATTTCACTAAAAGAACATTTGTGATGTGAATTTATTATCTAACACAATGTTTTGAATTTATACTGTCTGTCAACAGTGTGTCTTCAATGGTTTTAACCTCTAACCATCCATTAAACAAACCTTGTCATCTCACCTCTAACGGTGGTTTGAAATTTGTTGTTTCTCTCTGCAGAGGAGGGAGGTGGCCAAAGCCGTCTTCTGTCTCGTCCTCATCTTTGCCCTCTGCTGGTTTCCTCTGCACCTCAGCAGGATCCTTAAGAAGACGGGTTACTACCAGTATGATGAGAAGCGCTGTGAGTGGTTCAAGTGAGTTACCGGTGGTCCTCAAACTTTACTCAAAGGGCTGGTGTGGGATCTCACCTGTTCCTCTGTGGGTTGAGAAAGTGTCAGTTCCACATTTATAAAATGCATGCAGGTCAATATGACAAATGTGTTTCTTAAATTTTGGAAAAGCATTTTCACCTGACAGAAACCAGGCTGATTTTGCCAAAATGAAGTGTTTACTTTTACTGCACATGCTGTTGAAATTGCATGCAAAGTTTAAATTACCACTGTGGTGTTCTATTCAAAATTATTACAATGGGTTTTTCTTCTATTTCAGTTTCCTTTTGGTCCTGGACTACCTTAGCATCAACCTTGTAGCAATCAACTCCTGCATAAACCCCATTATTCTCTACTTTGTCAGCAAGAAGTTCAAAAACTGCTTTAAGGTATAGTACTTCCCTACAACAGATGGATACAAATGAATGTAACATACTCACACGCTCATTTTTTTAATCTCTCACATGCACACACAAACACACGCTCTTCTGATTTAGTCGGGAAAGTAAAACAAATAGTGAACTCAGCCTTTTGTTCATGACTCACAGGCTGTGATGGCGATGACATTCCATGAGCAACATGTAAAAGCAGCCTGGTGATTTATGTATTCACTTTGTTGGCTGAGGTCACACACACTGCAAATGTCTGTCAAAGGAACCTGGGCTGGAGATAAACCATGTCTCACGTTGAGTTCTGGGAAGGCAGAGGGGGAGCAAACAAGAAGATAGCTGCACATACGGGGAAAAAAAAACCTTTTTGGTGATAACTGCTGTGTTAAAATGTTCCTCTTTCCTCTCTTCACATGTTCTTCAAGTCGTGTTTGTGTTGTTGGTGCTACTCCGACAACCAGCTGAGCAGCATCGGACCCATGAATGGTACCAGTATCCAGTGTAAAAGCCCCGAGCCCAACAACGTCCACACTGACCGCAGCATCAGAAAAGACAGCAACTGATCGCTCACCTGAGGAGGATTTTCAAGCTCTTTAATATAACCAGCAAGCTTCTAAAATGCAACCAATGCTCCCCACAACATATTTACATAAAAAGCAGACAGTAAATACACATCCTTAGGACCACTGAAGCCACACCGTGAGCCTGGCAGGGATGGAATAGGAACTGGACTTATGACAATGGATTTGGTGTACGATGCTCTGAAGTCGCCCGAGCCTCTCAGCAGGCCAAACTTTCTAAAACAAACTCCTTGTGTTCCCACACCCACAGACAGTGACGCTGTAGCGTGAGAGAAAAGGGGGGATGGGAGGGACTGTAGAGGAGGAGGACTCTTTAACAGGATGCAGCTGAACGGTGACTATAAATTACTCTCAATTAGTATCCAAGTCGGCTATTCCTGTAAAGGGCAGCACTTCTGGGAAGGATGCACAAAGCCACAGGAAGGAAAACGCAGACTACTCGCTGTCAGAGGGAATGATGTGAGATGAGTAGGTGCCGTCCCCAGGAGTTTGCGACTCAGTGACGGTGAAAAACAGGAAAGCATGTTACTGACTGGAGCATCAATTAATTTTCCATTAAACATGCGAGAGACTGTACAGTGTATTTTACTCACACTCATTATTCATTGAGCTACTTTGTGGCATAATTAGAAGAATGTTTTGAAGTTAATTTGCTTGATGTTTGGCTCTTCTGCCTAACAAAAACTTTTTTTTTTCTGGTATCTGTGTGTAAAACAAGTAAAAATGCCTCTCAACAAAAAGATTCATCCTTAGATTGACATAATGACCATTTCTGCTTGATGTTAACATGAACCACTAAGCTCTAAACGTCCAATTAGTATTCCAAAAATGAAAGATTTCACAACTGAGTCGTGTCCGCTGTCAGAATATGCCAAAATACACTGCTACATAATCAAGTACAGGGTTGTAGGTTTTAGACAGGATAAGATACAACTCTGTGTTTTCATAGCACATGTCAAGTTAATGATAAATTTGAAGTAATGCATTATGACAGGTCTGATATCACCACTGACCAAAAGTGGACAGGAATGTGCTTTTTTTCTTCAACACTGTGAATTTTGCCAACATAATCAACAATTATTGTGACATTTATGCTTGTATAACCCATGGAATATATATGTGTAGTGTCCACTTTTATAAAGTGTTGTATTTTGCAGTAATAATAAGTATTTTACTCAGACTACATTACCTGTGTAATGAGAGAGGCAGGGGTGTTTCTGAGTGAGAGCAGACACTCCACATGGATTTAGAAGTAGTTGTATGGATATAGTAAAGAAGGAATGGTTAGACATTTTGAGAAATATACTTATTTGCTTTCTTGCCACGAGTTAGATGAGATGATCAATGCCACTCTCATATCTGTCCATTAAACATGAAGCTCCACCTACCAGCACCTCTAAAACTTTTTTTTTTCCAGTTAGCTGCTGGCTGTAGCTAGCTGGCTTGTTAAAATCACAAATGAGAGTGAGTGAGCTTTAGAGGTGCCGGCAGGTGGATTTTGTTACGTTCGACCCGAGCGGCAACTACCACAGTTTGAGGCTGAAGCCAGCGTGAAAGCAAAAAAGTGCAATACCACTGACGGCTGCTAGATGCTGGCTCTAACTTACTCCCATTCAAAAAGTGTCAACTTCTCTCTAGAAATACTAACCAAATCATTTTTTTTCAATGTGTCATTATGGTTGGCTCACCTGCTGCTCTTCCCCCGCTCTGGGACTCGCACTGAATCGAACTATTGTCACAATATTTCTGTAAGTTTAATGTTACTTGACCTTTTTAGCGCAATTGAGCTAAAGTAGTGTTCGGTGTCCACAGTAAGCTATAGCATTCGCTTCAGTCCGAGGTAGCAGGGTGTGTTTCCAGAGCGTGAAAGGCAACACCCTGCACTGCTTATTTGAAAGGTCCTGGCAAACTAATCCGTCTTTATATACAGTCAATGCTTCAGACAGAGTCAGTCTAGCCTTTTCCTACTATTTCCAGTCTTGATGCTAAGCTAAGATAAGTAGCTGATGGCAGTAGCTTCATATCTAACGGACATGAAAGTCGCATCTATCTTCTTATTTGTCTCTCGGCAAGACAGCGACTAAGCATATATTTCTCAAAATGTCTAACTATTCCTTTAATGTAATCTCAGCTACCAAAGAACCGTAGCCTACTGCCTTATACTATTTGATATGTGAACACATGTAAACCTGTGTGTGTTTGAATGTGTTAGCATGCGTGTGTGTGTGAGTGATGTGTGTATACTTAGTTGCACTTCTTTAGTTGGAGTGTTTTGCACACTGTGTACAGAAGAACCGGCTATATCTGTACAGTATTATTTTACCACTATCCATCGAAGCCATTCATAATAATCTGTAGAAAATGGAATTCATATATGTTTGTTCTCATTGATTTAACACATTAACCTCATGTTAGTTCTGCTGCTTATACCAATAAATCTATTTCCATCTCCAGTGTAAGGAACAAAGTGGTTTATTTCACCATCATACTAATATTGGTTTCTCCGGACGTCAAGGGGGCCCCTTCTGTTTTTCATCTGCGTCTGTGAGAAAGAGGCGTCTGGGAGTGATTTGAAGCACACTGTGACCTGCTTGGCAACTGAGCCCTAAGGGTTGCTAATGTCAGTGGAGAGGATGTGAACAGCTTGGACGGTGGGAATTTGATACATATGTCATGTTTGTTGCCAAAAGAGGATCAAGGACGGCAAAGATTTAGTCATATCTTTGCTTCCATGGGGCAGGATTGCATGTATTTTCTTCATAAACATTACCATTAGGTCAGTAAAAGAGTCATACGAAGCTGCTGAAAACTGAAAAGCATTAATGCAAGTCGTAGCGATGCATTTCAACAAATGTATCTTTGTTAAAGCAACAAGCTGTTTGTCTAAATGGATCAAATGAATTAGTTGCATCAAGACTGAGTCTGTGGCAACTAAAAGTCTCATTAACACAGGATTATGCTCTCTATCCCTCTTAAAAGGAGACAATTACCAGAACCATACAATCCCATACACAAAGTTGAAAGACACCCAAGACCAACAGAACATTCGTAGCAGCCTCGGCTTTATCGGACGTCAGCCTGCTATTTGTTTCAGCGGGTTAGTGATAAGTCAGAGCTAGGTCATAAACTTTATGAAAGCGGCTCATATTCCTAATATGAAATCATGTCACTATTAGTCTCCAGTAACTCCAAAGAAACACTGAGTTCCTCAAAACTTTGGTTGCACTAACATGTCACAGTTTAATGAAGCAGAGAATAAAAAAGAACCAAAAAATGTAACATATTTGTACTTTTCTGGGAAGTGAAAGTGAGAAATAAAGAAAAGAGAAATAATGAAGAGAGAAAAAAAAGTATGATGTATGTGTGTGTATGTGTGTGTGTGTGTGTGTGTGTGTGTTTATGTGTGTGAGGAGGGAGGGAGGAAGAGTGAAACAGAGCGGTTTTAGTCCTGTGGAATTTGGTGGGAACCTTGTTTCTTGCCAGCAGTGATTTGAATAAAACTCGAAAACAAATAATAGAGGATCTCAAAGGTCCAAAGTGCTTCTCCATGCTGAGCCTTTTCAGATTTGTTTGTTGATACAGTAAATATGTTCATGACCAATAAATGATCATAGCAAAGACAATGGAGGGCACATTTACACAATATTCAAAAAGAGAAGGAAAAAGTTAAATTGAAGCTTTTTCAACATTCATGTCCATTACTTTTTTTTTTTAAAGGGAATACCTACTGAGAAAGAATGCAAGCAAACAACATGCATACCTTTACATTATTCTTTTAAACTAAACACTAAAAATGTTTAATATAAAAATGTTCTTTTACTTAATCTTTTAACGTTTTCAGTTTTTAGTGTATTTCTAATGCACAGAGGATATTTTTTACAAGCTCCTTGTGGTAGTCTTTTGTATTTCAAAATAGAGAATTACATGAAAAATACAATACAGTACACAATTTGCAAAATTACTGACATTTAATCACAACAGGAAAAATAAATGGATTAATCAAAAATAAAATTATTTGTTGCTACCTCAGGAATAAATATCTCTCTTCAGACTATACGATTCTGATTCATGGTAAGTGAGGAAATGAAATCTGTCTTGATTTCAATGCTGTATAAAATACAATATCAAGAACTCAGTCCACAGGCAGAGAGAGATTTGAAGCATATATATCTGTATCATTTCTGGTGGAGAATATTAGTGCAGTGAAACATACATTTCAACGTATTACAACTACTCATTGTTTCTGTCAGCTGAATTACACCAGGGTTTTTTTAATTCACAGTGAATGATTTCAGTGTCCAGCATTCAGTTCAGTGTCTCCAGCACTCCAGGCTTACTGTGTGTTACAGCAATTGGTGTGTGCTGAAAATTTGTTTGGAAAATTCGCACCAATATAAAGCACAATATCAACTGACATAACTGTGTAAAAATCTAGTTTAAATACCTTCACAATTTCAGTTTTGTGTTTATATGTTGCATGTTTCTAAATTAATGTATTTAAACAAATTAAGAAGCAGCTGCTATTATAGCATAGAGAAGCTGTACACAATGCACAATGAGTGTGGGAGGAAAGGGGGGTTGATAGGGGGCCCGACAACTCTTTTTTTGCCCTGGGGCCTTCTGGCAGGTTAATCCGTCCCTGAGTGTCACCTGGTGTGACTCAGTGAAACTTTGACTTGTAATTGTGTCATGACTCGTACTTATAAAGACTCAAAGCAACACTACAACTGTTGTTCTCATATAACGACTCTTAATGCTGTACGACTTTGGAAAGCTTCTTCTTCTCCATCCTACTTTACTTATGTTGTTGTTCAGGAACAGAAGAACTGAAGTGAACACCCTCAGTGAGTCTGAACATTTCCTGACACAAAGGCCTATGGCAGACGTATTAAGATAAATAAGTAATTGTTGAACAATTGCAGACTTGTGTATTCCTCTGACAAAGGAGGTGCACTTTGGCTGATACATTATATCACAGGAATCAGACAGTATGTCTCCTCCTTTGTTGTTGACTGATTATTATTATTCCTGAAACCTATCCATTCTGTGTGTTTCCTGCAAAGCACATACTGTAGGCGCTGCTTCACTCTAGAGTTATGGCTATGATACAGTGTGATGGACGCCACTTCCTTTATGCTAAAATATGTTTTGGGTCTGATCAAACACAGCATATGTTTATCTACCCTGCCCTTACATGGCTGTACCCTGTATGCCACTTTGCATGGCAATCCCTCCAAGCGATCCACCATGGCACTCGCTTGCATGACTTGTGGCAAAGACTATTTCTAATTCATAAAAGCCAAAAGGATCAATTCAAAATTTATGAACAATCTGTCCTGCAACAACCAGTGATTTCTGTGGCTGTGGGGCAGTGGAGACATGGTGCAACAGAAAGGAAAGTTCTGCCTCCCCCCATTTACAGGAAGACACACATACACAGATATACTCATGCGCGTGCACATACATGCACACAAGGGCCAAAAGGTAAGAAGGAGCTTGTGATTGGTAGTTTAAATTACTTTTAGGCCTGGCTGGATTTAGATTAAACAAATATAACCTTGAAAAACATGGCAAATTGCTAATGGAGTTCTGCATTTCTGAGATAAATAGACTTCTGAAGGGAGCGAACGATGGATGATAGTTCTTTTGCTTCAACAGCCAGTAAATTCGATATTTGACCTCATGATTGAGAAGTTTGCCATTTTACGTAAAATATCATTAAAACATTATTGTCAAACTAAAACCAGGGACCAGTTTTTAAAAAAATATAAGAATACTTTGTGTAAAATGAACATCATACATTAGTAAAACATATGTTTTCTCGATGATGAAAATTAAATAATAAATAAATTAGAATAAACTCAATTCACTGATATATTGGACTGATATGGCCCTTCTTGATTTTGTATATCATCCAAACAGTGTCTTCTGTTTGTGCCTCTTTTTTTTGCACAAGGCATTTTGACATGTCACAGTAGGAAAAGCCCACGTATAAATGATAAAATGAATGTTGGTTAATTTAATTTGGTTTCAGGGTCCTGGTGTTGTCACTGACACTGTCACACATGTTTTACCAGGACACCTGAATTCAACAGTGTTATTTGTAACACCAAAATGTTTGCTGTGAAAAGAAGCCTTTTATGGAAGCACTTTTATTGACTTTGCACTTAGAAATAATTGGTAGATTAGAAGATTGGTTTAATCCACATCTTCAACACATGATGAACACATTGTCAGGTTTAGTTTTCTTGTTTAGTTTGATTGTAGATTTAAATTGGGAAAAGCAACAGCTCTGCACAATTTTAGTCCAGAAATGCTGATCTTAGCCTTGGCCTTAGAAAGCATCCATCTGGAATAACAAAACTAAACCATCAACAGAACCATCACATGTACTCATCTGATATCCTGTAGTTTAGTCCAAAATCATCAATATTTATATAGAATTATTATCATATATATATATATATATATATTTGGAATACTTTTCTTGTAACTTTTTTTGATTTTAATACTGTTTATTTTCAAACAGCATTTTAGTGCCATTAGTGGGCGAACGATTACACAAATAGACCACACAAAATGCACTTTCATAAAGATTTGGACAGCCTAAATATGATCTATAAACAATTTATGAAAAGACATGACTGTGAATATAGAGAAATGTCTGAATCATTATGTTTTAAAACAACTCCTGCAAACACAAACACGAGCTTTGGAGCATATTCGCTGAAAAAAAAAACAATTTTCACGTCTGGTTTTCAGGTAATTGTTAATTCACATTGCCATCTGCTGGCGAAAGCACAGATCATGTAGTTAAGAAGGATGCAGAGCAACCAGACTATCTACAAGAAACGTCAGATTGCGGAAGCAAACTCTCTTCATCAATTGGCCAGTTGCTTCAATACCACCAATCAGATTCTAGGTTATAGGCGGGACTAGATCGTAAGCCAACAGTAGGAAGTACACAATTAACTGCAATTACTTCTTTGGAAAGTTTTAAGCTACCAACGAACGCAAACCGTCTAAAAAGACTTCTAAGTGTGCATTTATCTAGACGGCCTATTCTATATCAGTGTAGAGTTGTACTTCATTGCGTTAATTCAGATAATTTCCGCAGATGAGACAGCATGGATCATCTACATTGTTTACATGGTAGAAGAGCTGACAAGCTAACGTTAGCATAGCAACTTAGCTTGCTAACATCGAGTCATATGAGCTGATAATTATCCCGCAGCTTTGCCCTCATGAATGAAACTCGACATTGGTGAGGGGTATAACTGACATGTGGACCAGCGAGGGCTTGTCTCAGGTCGTAGTGAGATGTAGGAATTGTAACAATGCGAAGCTAACGTTAAATGTGTCGAGCGTCAGAAACGTCTAGACGAGTTAAACTGTTAAGTCACTGACCCTGCGTCCAGTTTGAGAGGCCTTTACGGTGGCTTCATGTCAAGATGCCTTGTTCCTGTGGGAACTGGAGAAGATGGATTCGACCGCTGGTCATTGTGTTGTATATTTTGTTGTTAATAGTCGTCCTGCCTTTGTGCATCTGGGAGCTACAGAAGTCAGAGGTCAGTTCTAACAGTCGACGGCTCTGATTGACATGTTGCTTAATTAAACTTTCTGGGTGCTCTGTTTGTTTTACACAGCGGAGGAATTTAACTGGGAACATTTACGAAAAATGTGTACATAAAGGACAGGTTCACAATTTTTCAAGTCTGTTTTAAAACAGTCAGTTGCCCAAATGAACATTGAAATAAGTTTTTCTTGCTATAATCATTCCTCCTGTTCATACTGGCCATTAAAAGATCCCTTCATATTGCATTAACAATGTAAGAAATGGGGGGCAAAATCCACAAAATGTATTTCAGAGTTTATCTAAAGGTAATCTGAAGCTTTGGTGTCCAAATTAGTCAAATAGAGTAAATATTTTTCAATGTTACAGTGTTTTTAGTGCCTCTTTTTGTTACTATACTTCCACCGCAGCTCAACAAGGAAACACTGTCCGAGGAAACACAAAGAGGGAATTTGACGCTAAAAAGACTGTAAATGTGGGAGATATCAACTTGATATGACTAACTCAGTCTGCTGAAGCCTCATATAAGCTTCAGATGAAAGTTTTAAATGTGCATTTTTGTACAAAATGCCTCCATCACTTACATTGAAATCGCATTGAAGGGGATCTTTTAATAGCCAGTATGAACAGAAGGAATGATTACAGTGAGGAAACTGTAAGTGTTCATATGGGCACCAGAACTGAAAAACTGTGAACCATACTGGAGTACATCCATGTTAAACTGATACTTCACTTCATTGCAGAGTAAACTCTTGTACCTGACAGCTATAGTTACTTTACAGATGTGTGGAAGGTGTGTCCAAGCCTTTGACTGGTACTGTATATCAGCTTCTAAAATGTGATGCAAGTCTCCTTTTCTTTTTTTAAAAAGTGAGAAATCTGCTAGTGCAGTAAGAATATTTCAACCTATTTCCAATGCAAATCAGCTTTTTAAATCAAAGGTTTTTCCTCAATAGTTCTAGCACAGTGACCTTAATATATATGACACTTTCACCTTACTTTTGATACTTGAAGTACATGTTTCTGATAATACTTATGTACTTTTACTGCTTTTGATCTGAATACTGCGTTACTGAGTTAACAGACACTCTGGGTGTCCGGGATGCTACTTCTCCCAGATTTTAATGCAAGTCAGATGTTTAAGTGTCGACTGTTTTTTTTCTATGTAATGACAGGTTGGCACTCATAACAAAGCATGGTTCATTGCTGGGATATTTGTCTTCATGACCATACCCATATCATTATGGGGTATTCTCCAGCATCTGGTTCACTACACTCAGCCAGAGCTTCAGAAACCTATCATCAGGTAAAGACGTCAACGATCATGTCATATGTGAACAATATTCTGTAAGTGGTTTTTAATTACTTGTGTTTTTATTGTGCTGTTTTTCTAGGATATTATGGATGGTCCCAATCTACAGCTTGGACAGTGTGAGTTGTGTATTAGCAAAATCATTGTACAGCACACATACTGTATATACTGAGGTCATATGTATGTATCAACACAATAACAGACAGTTTCTTATGCACTTTGCTCTTTGACAATCATATCCTCACTCTCCCTGTAATCCCTCTTTTTTTTATCTTGCAGTGGATTGCACTGAAATACCCCAATATAGCAATTTATGTGGACACGTGCAGAGAGTGTTATGAGGCCTATGTCATCTACAACTTCATGACCTTCTTGCTGAACTACCTGGAAAATCAGTACCCCAGCCTGGTGATGATGCTGGAGGCCCAGGAGCAGCAGAAACACCTGCCTCCTCTCTGCTGCTGCCCGCCCTGGCCAATGGGAGAGTGAGTTCTCTTAATAATCATACCACTTTTACACTAAGGACTCATATACATTCCATGTGGGACCATTTTACAGTAAATTTGATGACCCGCATGATCCTGTTGCCGCTCAAACGATGGTCGTTGGTCACATGTCAGGCAGTGAAGACAACTATTCAAGACACTCTGCTGTACATACTATGCGGCAGACAACACATCACATTATAATTTTGGAGAGAAAATGAACTATGAAAATAAGTAAGCAATAAAAAGGCAACATGTTTGTTTCTTGTATGTGCGTTTTTTTTAAGTTTCTCATAAACTACAAAGCAGACAACCCAATAACAGTCACCAGCTTCAAATTAGCTTCAGTCAGGCAACATCAGTAATTGGTTAACATGCCTGTGTGTAGTTAATTTAAAGAGGATCAGTTTGTTCTCCTTTAAACTATTCATTTGAATGCCTGCAGCAGCAACTGCATCATCTTTTTTTTTTTTTTTTAAACGCTGTCCTGTTGTTATTTTCAACCCCTGCTGCTTTGTTGCATTGCACATGCTGATAATATAAATATTGACTAAATAGATGTTGAGGAAAAGTTTGGTATTTCAATGTTAAAATGATGTCATTACCCTTGTCTCGACGATCTACTTACCAATGTGTCCTCTGATCATCAGTGGCTCAGTTTGATCTCAAACACATCAGATTTTTTACTCTCATCAGCCAAATTAGATGTGATTAAACTGATGCATTTTCTAATTCAAATCAAAAATTTCCTCTGCAGGGTTTTACTGTTACGATGCAAGTTGGGAGTGTTGCAGTACACAGTCGTACGACCCGTCACCACAGTGATTGCCTTGTAAGTGAGCTCCACTCTTCATGCACTTCAGTTTATTCTTAAATACCAATCACAGCGTTTTGTCAACTATTTGTATTGATGTCTCTTGTGTTTGTCTCTTCTTCTTCGAAGGATCTGTCAGCTGTGTGGAGTGTATGATGAAGGCAATTTTAGTTCAACAAACGCATGGACGTACCTGGTCATTTTCAACAATATGTCACAGCTGGTAATGCTACTGCTTTTTTTAATGGGTCCTAATGTAATTTGCCTTTAGGGAGAACTGTTTTATAAATAAGAGCCCTGTTAAGTGTGTTTAAAAAATTAAGATTAACTAATATTTCTCTTTCTCTCTACCTTCTTTTTATGTAGTTTGCCATGTACTGCCTGGTGCTGTTCTACAGGGCTCTGAGAGAGGAACTGAGTCCAATTAAACCAGTGGGCAAATTCCTCTGTGTCAAAATGGTGGTGTTTGTCTCATTCTGGTAAAACTCAATTTGTTCAAACAGAACGACTGTTTCTCATTAAACTGAATATTTTTATAGACTTTGTATGAGCTGTTGTTGCACTACTGTGATGTAGCTACTAATTATCATGCAAACTCTCTCAGGCAAGCGGTGTTCATTGCCTTACTGGTGAAAGTGGGCATTATCTCAGAGAAACGTACATGGGACTGGCAAAGTGTGGAGGCTGTTGCTACTGGTTTACAGGTAGGATAAAGCTCATTTATTTGAAAAAGAAATGATTTGTGATGCTACATTCATGTGTGTAATAAATTGATGTAATAGATTGATTTTCTTTTTCCACCCTGAATTGTTTAACAAGTATCTGATACTGGTTTTCTTACTACCTGTCTGAAACATAACCAAACATACACCAAACTCTCCTGTTTCCTTCAGGATTTCATCATATGTGTGGAGATGTTTCTGGCAGCCATTGCCCATCACTTCAGCTTCACCTACAAGCCTTACATCCAGGAGGCTGAGGAGGGCTCGTGCTTTGACTCTTTCATGGCAATGTGGGACATCTCCGATGTCAGAGCAGACATTTCTGAACAAGTCCGCAATGTTGGTAAGTGCCTCCTGGCTACTGGTGTACTGCCACAGTTGTGTTTTAAAAGCATGTGTCTCTCATACTCTTCAGCACGGAGAAGACAACTGTTAAAAGTCTCTTTTGGTTTAATTTACAGGGAGGACAGTTATGGGTCGTCCAAGGAAATCCTACTTCGGCGAGGCACAGAGTGACGGTGAGCGATCTGGCCTTCTCTCTTCCAGCTCTCAAGATGGCATCACGGAGGCGGCATCCAACCCGGTGTCACCCAAGGGTCAATACCAGGGCCTGGGGAGGACCCTCACTCCTCACTCTTTGTCAGCGCCTGCTGGGCTCAGCTCTGCGCCTTGGGGTGAAGGATATGAAGCTAGACCTGAAGAAGAAGAAGAAAGGACCGACCAAACCAAAGAAGAGACAGAGGCAGATCTGATCGTAATCACCTAGCCTATTGTCAAAGCTGACAGACTCTACCAGACATGGTTGGGCAGGACCCAATTACAGCCTTGCCATTTTCCTTCAGACATTACTTCACTAATGCAACATAAAAAAACTGTTGTTTGTCAGGGCACATCACCCAAGTACTAGTAGACCTTTGCCAACAAATGCAAAACCAGATGGACCTCTCTGCCTGTGACAGCTCCAAGAATGTTCAGTAAATTTTATGACGTTTCTGTTGTGCTTGGGAGTTATATGGCTCAGTAGGCTATGTCAGGATGGTAGTTCTCCATTTTAATCAATCAGGAAAGGTCAGTTTAAACATGCGTCCAAAAGAGCACACTTTTCTCCAATGAACCAAGTCCTTGTGCTGTTGTGTTTCTTGAGATGAGAGGCTACGTAACGCCTCCGGAAGTCTTGAGTGAAGCATGCACATGTATTCTTTCCAAGTAGGAAATTATCACACAATTTTTTTGTGTCATCTCAGTCATATCATAATCTCAGATGTGACAGATTATAAAAAGAAATATGCAACTTTTAAAATACAAATGTTTGTTTCTTCACACCATGTATGGGTTTATAGTGATTTCAGGAGACATGAGTAATTATTCATGGAAATCTACTATAGTAAAGCACATTAGATCATCATATATCATCAGATTATTTTTGTCCTAGCTACTAGAGGATGTGTATTCCAGAGGGAGGGTATGAAAGAAAAGCAGCAACAACTTTCTTGGATGCTGAAATAAACTTAGGGTGATAGTTAAGAATTATGCCTTTTCAGGTGATCAGTACACTTGTGTTTAACTGACTGTGTGACATCACTACTTACATGATTTGGTGTGTAACTGTACAATCAGCACATTCTACTAAATTCCTGCTGTCATAGCTTTACTGCATACAGCTCACTCTGCAGTGTTAAACAGAAATGTATTCACTGGTCTTCAGAGATGCCTTGTTCTATGTGCTGTGGAATTAGTCCATCCACTACATCAACTCAGCTTTTATACTCCAGGATCAGTTTTATTTGAGGTGTTCTCCATCCTTTTTATCCTTTACGCTGGAATAACTTTGCCGCCACCACACCTAAGCCATTTATTCTTTCCTGTAGAGTTTCCTGTAGAGTTTCCACGCTTCTTTTTCATTGTGATTTATATGGATTTGTGCAGGGATATTGACATGTTTAATGTACAGTGTAGGATATCAATTTGATGTGTCAGTAAATACATAAATGAATCATACCTACAGTATAATCTGCATCATGTGCAGCCAAAGCATGTTGCATTGCCTTACATGATTTTATTTTTTTAAATAAAACTGACAGAATTACATCAGAACAGAAATGTTCCACATTTTAATTCAACTCCATCTGTTACAGTTTCTTTAATAAACCTTTGAATAAAACAGATTAACTACAGCAGATTTCTTTTTTTCTTGCATTTATTAAGAAAATGTCACATTTATTTAATTTTGTTTTTATGCAACTGACCAATTTTATATAATCAGGGGACATTTATAATAATTATGATATACTTACAAACAATATAAGTACAAATTATAAATGTCCTACGATCTTATGGCACAGTTTTCAAATTAAAGCATAACTTGGAGGTTCATTGTTACAAATTCTTCACGATCATAATGAACCAGCATCCCACTGACACAAGCAAGGGTTTGAGTCATGCAGGCTTCTACTCAATCTCAAAACATCATCATATGTGTCTGGACAAACTTGTAAATGTGAAGATTGGCATTACATTTATGAGAAAGTGTGGAAAAGGGGAATTCAGTGAGGCATGATTTATATAAAAATCTAACTATTTGCAAAAACTACATTATAAGAGATTATTACTCCATTTGACCGGTGACATCCTCTATATGGGCCGATATGGAGATGGTGCTCTTGTGAAGCTTCACTGCGAGGCGGACCCGGTCTCCGGCTCGGACCTCCAGGGGCTGCTGCAGCACAGCAGCTGCCTGCTTCCAGTGAGAGTTCTGGCTGAGGGTGCTGACACTGATGTCTTGGTCCAGGTGGATTTGGTACCAAAAGGGAATAGCTGTAATTCTGCCTGAAGACGTAGCCTGGACCTGGAGAACAGGGATTAAAGTTTAACAAGATATTTCATAGTACATGGTCAGCTACAGCTTGTGCCAATTACCTGTTAATCACTAGTCTTCTGTTAGTTTAAAAATAATTTACGACAAAACGGGGAGCTGATTCTTTTTAATTCTACCCGTACCAAAATATTTTTGCATTTTAATATTTCAGCACTTTGGGGAACAGCTGGGATGCCTGGGAATAATTCACATTGCACCTCATGTTAGATCGCTGGATGAATGTTACTAAATTCTTGTAAAGATGAAAATATTTTAATGTTCCGAAACAAAACTATTTCAAACTGTTCCAGGACACAAAGTTTTATCTCTGAAAAGGAAGTTTAATGTTGCATTCGTACAGGACCGCCTTAGGAGGTGAAGTAAGGTCAGAAGCTTGTCTAAAGGAGACACATACAGTGTGTGTTTGATTAAAGTTTAATTATACTTATTCCAAATCAAGCTCGTATAAGGCCAACGTATGCCTTACCTTGATTTCTCTGTTGGTGTAGTTTGCGTTGGCATTCATAAGGTCAAGAACAAAGAGCTCCACAGACTCACTGAGATGCCTGCACTCCAGGGTGGAGAAGTCCAAAAACACATGGACTGGTACCTAAAGGAGACATAAGGTTAGAGCTGCAAAGATTAATCGATCGACAGAAAATTAATCTACAACTATTGTCATAATCGATTAATCGTTTAGTTCCTTTTGTAAGCAAAATGCCAAATATTTCATGGCTTCAGGTTCTCAAATTTGAGAATTTGCTGCTTTCTTTGTTTTACATTAAATTAAGAAAATTAAATATATTTGGGCTTTGGACTGCAAAACGATTAATCAAAAAAATAATCAGAAGATGAATTGATTATGAAAATAATCCTATATAAGATAAACACTACTATCAAGTGAGTGGTTAGCAGCAGACAAAAGAATCTGCTAACATTATGAATAACTGTTGAGAAAAATAGAAAGGAGCTACAAATTATTTATAAAGAAAAAAAAAGTTGCTTATTTTTGCTCATGATACAGATTTGGATGAAAAGGGTTAAGGTTTCAAAGAAAAGCCAAAAAAACACCTGCAGTGTATTAAAAGTGATGCTGAACCTGCCTCACAGCTGATGATGGCACTCACCAAACCAGTATTTATTCATTTTAAGGTTTTAATCTGTAGTGTCAGCGGATAATAACTCGCTCGCTGTTTAATAATTGGAAACTCATCTTCCATCTCAAACTCTTTAAAACTTGACAAACAGGCCTCGGCTGCAGGGCCGCAGACTAAAAAGCTTGGGGGAGAAACGAAAGTGGCGGCACAGAATGTGGCACTGTTTCCTTTACCGCAGAACAAAAGAATCTTTCCTCCTCCCTGTCACAGTTGTGTAGACCTCAGAGCCTGCTGTTTGATGTGCTTGATGTAATGTGTACTGATGGATTCAGGTAGGAATGTCTTGGGCCAAGCTGTGTGTTGTGTCTTGTGTGACAGTTGTGCTAGAAAAGTGCCCTCCACTGAGGGCTTCAAAGACAACATCTGTTAAAACAAACGACCGTCCCATGAGGGGCAAAATTGGAGCACAAACATGATGCTGAGAAGAAAAAAAAAAAAAAAAACACTATAATTTCCACACCAAATAAAGAAAAAGAATTCAAAGAGATTTTGTACCTTCTTTAAGGCAGCTGGAAAGCACATATCAAAGAGGAATGCACAACAGAAAACACAGTCCTGGACCTTAGTATTCCAAGTGAAATACCTTGTTCAACAAAAGACAACCCACATATGGTAGGAAACAAAACAACTGGATGAACAGCCTGACTGATTATCTGAGGCAAGTAGAAACTGTTGTGAGATTTTTTTTTTTTTTTTTTTTTTGTGCTTTTATAGTAATGCACTATATGTCAATCATATTTAACAATACCCCCGGGCAATGCATTTGCACCTAATGGTCCAACTTTGAATGTGAATGACGCAATGATCACAAACACAGCATACTTTATGTGAAAACTGTCAATATTGACTGTTGCATCAGGAACATGAGATTGACTGTTGCATCAGGAACATGAGACAGAATACAAGATACGAGCGGCCAGAGATGTGGAAAAGGAAGATTTTGTAACTCGTGTTGTAAAGACTGAATAAGTTTCAGCTCGACAGTGAGCATCAATGTGAATTCCTGTCAATCATTACGGATAATTTGAAGCGACTATTTATTGTAAAAAACTCATTTTATAATTGAAATAATTGTACTATCTTTATAAACAGAATAATGCTACTGTTATCAGCCTCCTGCTCGTGTTATTCTAGACCTGAAGGTCACATTCACTCATGTTTACTCCACACTGAAAATATTTAATAATTTTACTTTCATTATTTTAAATTTATTTAAGATTTTGAGGCCAATAATGATATTTAAGGATCCAAAAGTCTGAGACCATTAATCAAGATACTTCTATTTTGCATTTGTTTTGAGTATAATACCATTTTTTTTCATTACAAATGATATCAGCATAACAATTTGAGTTAAAAGCTGAATCTTTGAAAAATGTACATGAATTTCAGAATATCTTAGTGTTTGGTATGTCCCCCTTTTACTGACAGCATGCACTTGAGATGGCATGGACTCCACAAGTCTGTGCAAAACCTGGTGACCCATGTTATCCCGGCCGGATTTGACAGCGTTCCAAAGAGCTTCTTGTGATGTCAGAGAGTGCTCGGCTTTCTCAGTCTTCAAGTGCCCCCATAAATGTTCAATGAGGTTGAGGTCAGGTGACCGTAGAGGAAAGTCCATGGCAGTCGGGACTCCTTGGTCTTCTTTGGTCTTCAAGTAGTTCTTGCAAAGCTTTGAGGTGTGTTTGGGGTCATTATCCAGCTGCAAAATTTATCCCTCTCCAACTCCAGAGTAGGCAAAAACACCGCCAGACATGAATATTCCCGCCGCCATCTTTCACTGTCGGTTTGATACACTGCAGTATCATTCTCTCTCCTGTTGGTCTCCTTACATACACCCTTATAGTGGCTTCCAACAATTCCCACATTCAGTACGCCGCTGTCTGAGCGGGGTTGACAACGTGCAATCCAACAAGGCAGAACAAGGCATAAGCACACAGAAATCATTCAACGTTCATATCAAGTTTTAACCATAACCATAGCTCAGAGTTCATTATCACTCCAACACCCTTCTGTTACTGCCATAAATCTCAGACTTGGATTCATCGGTAAAAAGGGCTTTTTTCCAGTCATCCACTGTGAAATGCTGGTATTTCTTAGCCCACCCCAAGCATTTGGCCTTGTTTCCCCCTCCTGAGAAGTGGTTTAGAAGCCGCTACTCGTCCTCTGAGACCACTACAAGACAGCTTTCTTTTGACAGTACTTTTGCTGATTGGAGTCTTGTGTTCTTTATTTAGCAAATTCTGTATCTGTGATCAAGTTGCTTTTCTATCTCTTAGCCTGATGTATTGATCTTCTGATGGTGTAGTCACTTTTGGTCTGCCTGATCGTGCTTTGGATACAACTGATCCAGTTTCTGCAAAGCGTTTTAGAGCTCCATGCACTGCCCCCTTAGAAACCTTTAGTCTAGCCATGATTTGACACTGAGAAAGCCCCTCTTCGCTTAGAATAACAATTTGACTTCTGACACTTTCACTCAGTTCTTATGCCATGTGTCCCACTATCACAATGCTACTTAGTAAGCAATGATCTGATGGTCAATGCCACACATTTGCTTCAATTTGATTGCTGACCTAGAAATAGTGCAGAATCTTAAATATTTCTTCTTCTTTTTTTACATCATAACTTCTTGTGTTTTAAAATGCTTCTGAATCCTCAAACTTTCTGATTAAATCCATTATTTTACATGAAAATAATGAAAATTTTCAATGTGGTCTCAGACTTTTGGACCCCACTGTATATAACTACACATTGGCTGATATTCCACACATTTAAAAACTGTAAAACATGTTTGATAGGGATCCCATTAACATTAGTTACTATATAATTGCCCGAAAGATACTATATGCACTAAACAGGACATTTTACAGTTGAAAAACAAACCTCTCAGTGCTCTCTAGTGGACAAACTATCTAATAGTGACACTGTTTTTAAACTGCCTCCAACATATTTCTTGCATTTCCGTACTGAAATGTATTGTTATTTATCAGACTGAATATTTAAATCATCTGGCTCTGTCACTTAGGGACTTACTGTCAAAATGTGACACAGGCTGGTAAGTCAGAATCTACTTTGTTACTGGCAGGAGTCAGAGTTTAACACATGGCAGTTTCATTAGATGAAACCACTATTAATGCATTTTGGATGCAGGGGTTAAAGTTCACAGTGAAAACAATGCTGTAAGTTCCTTCAGCAGGAACAGTACTGCTTGGTTTTTAACAGATGCTGATTTGAGCCACTGACTGCACTGCAACAGGTGATCATCTTGTGTGCAGTACACAGCTTAAAAATTCCCATTAAAGCTGTAGCAGTTTACATATAGTACATCACATTTCACATCATATTTTCAGGGATTGTCGAGTAGATTTGTGCCTGCCTAGGAAGGTGTTTTAAAAGGTGTTTTAATTTAAATGTCATGTTTAACAAAAGCCTTCAACTGACATTTTACGATCTGCAGATCAGTACACAATCAACTTTTCACCCGTTGCTTTGTTGCTCATGATGTAACCTTTACCCGTTTTTCACAGAGAAAAAGCAGCAAGTAAGAGATGTGATGTGGCATCCTTTGTTGTTTACCTCAGTTAAGGTAGCGTGTATCTTTTTGCTTTTTCAATGCCAAGATTAAAAAAACAAAACACAAACACACACACACAAAAAAGGCAACCCAAACACTGCAGTGACCTTAAAGGGGAACTCTGTTGATTTTAGACATGGGGAGCACCAGTTCAGGTGTAAAAACATTTTATAAAGCCTTTCGTGTCTCCAGAATAAAGTAATGTCACTTGAGTCAGCGTCAGTTAGGACTGAAGACTCCAGATTTTAAAAAGTTTTCAAAATCTGGGGGTGTGGACGAAAGAGGTGAAGTTACCAGACTTCTGTAGCCCGCTCCTTGTCTCTGCTTGCAGTCAGCTGGCTGGCTACATTAGCTGCTACTAGCATAACACACCTAACACACCTCCGACTGAACTGTCTACAGTAGAGTTGCATTGTGGGCAGGGCTTGACATGAACTTTCTTGCTCACCAGCCACTGTGGCTAGTGGGTTTCCAAAGTTACTAGCCACCCAGCATTTTCACTATCCACAATTTTGTTGTTGGGAAATTACGTTTTAATTTGATTAAAGTTGACTATGGTGTGCTACAATTTATTTGAAGAACAAGATTTACAACCCTTTAAATGTAAATGACCACTGTAAACACCCAAATCAAGACTACATAAAATGTATAATAATACAATCATCAAATATTCAGCTCTGATAAGGTCGTGTGTTTGTATGAAATCATGCAACCGATTAAGACAAAGACATACAAAGAGTAGCTTCTTATTGCATATAATAAAAATGGTGGAGGGGTGCAGAAGATTAACTGAAAAGATAAAAACTAAACTGAAAAAAACCTAGCAAGAGAAAAACTATTTAAATATTTATTAACAACAGTAAATAATATAAAGTAGAAGAAATCTCTGCAGTAGAGAACAAATTCTTTTTGTCTAATCAATTCAGTTGTTTCCTGATTCAAAATGACAGAATTCTATACTCCTAATTTTTCCTCTTGCTAGCTATGTGTGTGTGTGTGTGTGTGTGTGTGTGTGTGTGTGTGTGTGTGTGTGTGTGTGTGTGTAAGAGAGAGAGGTTTATATCCTCACAAGTGAATGTGAACCATGTGTAGATGCAGCAGTAAGGTTTGTGAGTGTGTGTGTAAGCGACCTGGCCATGCTCTCGTAGCTGCAGCGGGCGGGCGGGCAGGAGCGAGGGGAAGAGTGAGGGGGGTGGGGGGGTGGGGGGCATTCATCAGCCATCTAAGTGGCTGTAGCAAAAGCAATGCTCGCTGGGAGTCGAGCTGACAGCAGTTTTCCCCGGATCGATGTGCAGCGCTGCTCCAGTTTATGACAAAAGAGTTCACAACATGGAGTGCCACCCACCAAAGTGGCTACTAAGAGTGACTGTGTTACACACCACTGCCGAATTCTACCCACATTTGGCGGGTGAGTGGGTGCTAATGTCAAGCCCTGATTGTGGGTAATGTAGGTGCCAGGTTTCGACAAGGAAGAGGAACGCATAGAATAAAAAAAGACAATATCTCTGTTGATATTCAATTGATTTTGATCCTTTTTAAAAAAACACGTACATACACAGTGGCTTATGTAAGTACACTTACAGTGAACTGGTTGATGAAGGGAGCAATATTGAATCCCAGTGTTGGCTCCTGACCCTGGACAGCACTTTCCAACAGCAACGTATCCGACTCCACCAGCATACCATACACCACAATCTTTTCTGGGAAGATGCGTCCTCCCTCCTCCAGCAGACACCTAATAAAGATTATAGATGGTTTTATTCCCTGAAAATCTTTTTCTCTTTCAGACATCTAAAAGCATTAAAATAACAAAGACAAATAAACACACAAAACTCATAGAGCGTGTCTGGCATGTCCTGAACTCTGTTTCCCAATGTGTTCCACTTTGGCGACTTCACTTACCTGGCCAGTGAAGCTTTCTCCATCAGCTTTTGTCTTATTAGACCACACGTCTCCACACAGTCCAGGATGATGGCGCTCCACAGCTTTTCTCTGGAGGGCCTCTGCAGCATCCCGTGCTCGTCCTCCATGTGGTTGAGCCAGAACTCTAGATGTTGTTCTGGGATATTACTGGAGCGAGCCAGTCTCTTCAGCACTTCCTGTTGCTTGTGCTTTTCCACAGAGCTGTAGGCCTTTACGTGACCTTGGCTGGCAGCGATGAGGGAGAGCAGAGAGAAGCCCTCTGACACATCCAGCACGTAGAACAGGTCCCTACCAGTGAGGTCAGACTGAACACCTGATCCTGGCTCTTGGTTTTGGCACGCAACCTTCAACTGGGCGATGAGTTTGGCTAGCGCACTGCAAAAACTCTGATGGTAGTCGTGATTGTTCAGGAGCGCCATTTCCGAACATTCCAGCATGCAGAAGTCTTTGGTTTGATTTTGGTCAGTCTGTAGACATGCTAATGCACTGCACAGCTCTGCCTCTGGGTTTGGGTTTGAAACGGGGTTCCCGGAGGGCTGCGAATCCAGACGCTTGTCTAGACGGATTTCATGCCCATCTCTCACCACAGCAACACTGCAGAGCCTCAGGAAGGCGTCTCGGCAGGAGACTTCAACAATCAGCTCGTCTCGAGGTTTCAGGACAAAACCTGGGTAGAAACAACAAGAGAAACAATTGACAAGGACTGATTTTACCAGATCAATGTAGGGCGGGGTGTCAAACCTCAATACTGTTCTGGTACCGAACTAAATGTGTCTGTAGCAGAGGATGTATACTGTCAAGTACCAAAAATTGGGATTTAATGTCTGGTCAGATTTAGTTTATCTTTAAATAAATAGTTCCCTGGTTTAAATGAAAAATAGCCTTAAATGGTATAAAATGTTTATTTCTTGTTGCTGAAACACACAAAAAAAAACTATATCGATCATCAGTCCTTGCATAGATACATATTACTGAACATGAAGTATTACATAAATATACATAATACATTTTATTTCTCAAAGTAAAGTATCAAATAAAATATCATTTTAGTATCGGTATCAAATCTCAGGTATTGTATCGGCACAATCATTTCAAATGATACCCAGCCCTGGAGCAGTGTGGATGAAACTAAAAGGTTCATCTACACCTGCTGTAAAAATGAAAATTCACTGAAACACCTTAAATAAAAAGGAACACTACATACACACAAATACACAAAAATAACGTTCTTATTCGTAATGTCTTTATCATGATTTTGTGGCTGGCATGGAACAAGCATCTTTGACAACATTTTAAAAAGGGTGAAGAACGGGGGGGGGAGGCAGAGAGGGAAGGAAAGCAGGAGATGCAGAAAGAGGAGAGGAGAGGTAGAGAGAGCGAGTGAGGCCAACAGAGAAATGAGATTCAGGGGACCAGGCACAGAGAGAGGGGGAGAGGCACAGAAAGGATTCCTACAGGAATAACATCTGTTCATGTCTTCATGTCAGTGTGCAGCTCATCAGAGGCATTTGGGGAAAATGCATATTTATTGCCTATAAGAATTTCATGAACACTAAAGAGTGTCACAGGCGATCACGGCGCACACGTCACAGCGGCCGGAAAACGGATGTTGGTGATCACCGGGAATGTTGGCGGTTCCCTTGATGCTGCTCTTGCCAATTAGCAGCGCAGTAAAAATGCTGCTGAGCCCTGTCTGGAAGATGATATGCTGCGATGCCAACTGGAACACGTCACCGAATGTCTGTGGCTATTAAGTTCATGGTGGCATGATGTCATAGCAGAGAAAAGGATATACAGTGCCCTCAGGAAGTTTTGACACCCTTAATTTAATGCATAGAAAGCAATTAAAACTTTCTGCAGTTCTTGTCAGTTTATGTGTGTTGCTTAGCAAGTATCCAGTGCCCTCATCTGATATAACATGGAAATGCATGATACATGGGAGTACAGAATACAGGCTGAGAAAATAAATGCAGACAGGTGACAAATTAAAGGAAAAACCAACATAAAGTGTCTTAGTAAGGTGATCACTCAGAACAACTTTGTATCGATTTTGCATTGGCTTTGTATTGATTGCATTGATTTGATTAAGTGGTCCCAAACCATGCCAGCAAAATGCCCCCCACAGCATAACAGAGCCCCCAGATCCCCTCACTGTAGGGGTCAAGCATTCAGGCCTGAACTGTTCTCTTGGTGTACGCCACACATGCAGTCGCCCACTTGTTACTAGAATATGGTAAAGCATGACTCATCTGACCATATCGCTTTTTTCCACATCTCTGTGGACCACTGCCTATGGTTTTTGCGCCACTGAACTCTCAAATGTGCATTCATCTTTGTAATGAGGGGTTTATGCACTGCAACCCTACTATAATATGCCTCTCTATGTAATTGTCGACGGACTGTTCTTGCTGACACAGTCTGATCACGTCCTGCATCAGTCACCTGAGGAAGAGTTGCTCTTCTGTTTTTCCTTATATCATATCGCACTAATGCACGAGCATCACGGTCATCAAATGTGCGCCGTCGACCACAATTTCCAACCCCACTTACTGATGTCTTTCCCTTTAATCCCACTTTAATCACTGCTCCTATTGAAGCACTAGCCAGTTGAGCAGGCTCTGACTGAAGCTCCTGCCATCTGTGCCCCGGCAGTGAACCCTCTTTCAAAGTCACTTAGATCTTTTCCTCTTGCCATCTTGATACAAAACCAGAATCAGCTGGGCCTGCTCAGCATTTTTATACACAGAGCATGATTGGATGTTAATTGTGTAATTGTACCATGCAGTGCACCTGTGTGGAAGCATCTGCATTTGTTTCTCCACTCATTTATTCAGGTTTTTCCTTTTTAACCCGCCTGTACATTTTAATACAATTAGAATTTAAAACAACTGGCCAAGATAAATTCCCTAAACATACTTGAACAGATGGACAATGCCTACTTTATAAACATTGCCAAGCTTGCTCCATCATGTCTCCCCTGTGTGTCTATTGCATCTTACCCTTGGTGCTGTGGTCAGGGTAGATGGCTTGCTCCCAGCAGGTATCCTCCTGGGGTCCAGTGGACAGACTGCTCTCCTCATCCAAGTGGAGCTGGAACCACACAGCCAGAGCATCCAGCTCCCCTTCCTGCATGACAAGCAGGCGGATCTGCTGAACCTCCCTGGAGCTCAGCCCCTCTAGTTCCTACAGGTGACCAATACAGAACAGTACAAGCGAGGATGATGGAGTTGTTAACAACTTGTTAATTGAGTCAAAAGCTGAGGGCTGCATTTCACACAGTGTCTGTATAGCAGTTTTACGTGTATTTGTATCAATATTCCATAGGATAGGATTGGATAAATCACAAATCCAATTCCAAACCTCAAGGGCTACATATTTTCACCTGGCCAAATAACACCCATGTCTTATGAATTCTGGCCATCTCTGTCATACAGCTTACTGCATGCTGTGTGTTACAGCAGGCCAAAGCAACCATCAGCCTCTCTAACATATTCAAAACTGTGACTATGGCAACCACCTTTATGGTGATTTGCAAGTACGCCAAAGGCTATTTCAAAATAGCTCAAATTGGCAAAAAATTTGCTGAGATTCCATCGGGAAAACTGTTCAAATTTAGCAACCAAGCTCGAGGATGAAATAATGCAAATAAACGATTCTATGTGACATGACACAAACACGCAGCAGCGAAAACATCTAAAAAACTACAGTATAGTCCTGCTCACTGTCATATTCCCGGGACATGCTCATAATTCCGTTTTTTGATGGGTTTTTTTGCAGCTCAGCTGACTGAGCATGGTACAGTCAACGCAAATGCAAATGAATCGGAACATCACTCTGCTTACATGAGTCTGCCTCACTGATTCCGTACACAGTATCACAGATCTGTCATCAGGCTACGTATGTACTGACTGAGCATGTTGGCAAGTTCCTCCTGCACGTGTGGATAAATATTCTTAGTGATGAATATCAACAAATTATCCTGCTGTCTGGCAGACAAACACTGTCTCTCTAATCTGCCAGGTGTGAGCTGGGAGATAATCAATCAGACAATCCCTGCAGGCCTAGCTAAATAAGTAGCCACTGATGCATAATATTTAGGCCTGTGAAGCAGCCAATAGCTTAGTTCCATGAGACCAATAGAAATATGGTCAAGTAAATTAATTATCTATTTGAAAATGACTTGGTTATATTATTCTGCTTGTGTCAGGGCAACAGACACACAAAATGAAAGAGTTATTCTGCTCACCTGCACGTTGTTGAAATCTATGGTGAGGGCTGTGAACGGCTCTGTGAGGGGTTTATATCCTCCGGGCAGTCTGCTAAGTCTCTCTGTAGTGTAAGGCTCCATGGAGTCATCTGGCTCAGAGGTGCAGCTCACTGGACTACGGAGCTCCCCGGCTGCGGCCATGGACAGACCGCCCGCCTCTGACACACGAAGCCTGTGTGAAACAGAAACAGCAATCTAATGCTGGGTCCAGACACTGTGTCAAAAGGGTTGACTGTAAGTACTGATCTGCTTCTCTCGGGAACAAACGTGTGAATAAATCACCTGTGATGCCGGCGGATCTCGAGGCACTCGACAGCCATACCGAACACAGTAGCTCCAGCAGGGATGACCCGACCTGTCGCAGAAGGTTCCCTGAGTTCATTCTCCCCGCTCTTTGGAACAAGACACAAACAATTTTTTTCACCATTGTCCTGGAACCGTCCCGAAAAATAATTTCACCCATCCCAGAGTGAATGTAAACTGCCCCAAAATCAAAATGTAGTTTCTTTACTTTGTTATTATCATATATAGTTGTTAGTTGTTAGTGACATAATAAAAACACCATTAAAATGTTGGGGAAATAAATAATTATATTTATTTTGCTCCATTCAAAGAAACTGGTTTAAACTTAAACTGTCTGTAAACTGTAAAAATTAAGAAATTAAGAATTAAGAAAAAATAAACAGGAGAACAATCTCAGTCTTTGTACTTTACCATTAGGAAAGGTAGGTAACTGCCTGGAGCGATAGTTTAAAATAAATAAACAAACAGATAAATAAGTAAATAAATAATCCCTTTTGTCCTGGAGGTTTCCCGGGGAAGATCTCTTTTAATCCCAAACACATTTTCTACCGTCCCTGTGATGACGTCAGTCTGGAGCCCTGCGGTAAACTCTAGTGTTATTGAACTTTTCCCAATTTACCACACATTTTTACATTTAGCCAGCTGTTTAGGAGCAACATCCTGCTAAAAATCTTGGATTTTTTTTAAATTTAAGTCATTGAAAAGTTCCTGGATGTATCTTTTGTTTGAGTCTCTGTGAGGCTAGCCCACACCCTGAACTGAGATACAGCTTTCAATATTATGTATTTTTCAAAAGCTTTAAAAGTTTTATTTGACATATTTGTAAAATGATTACCATCACTTTTCCAGAAATTTTCCTGACAACGGGAACCTCGCTCGACCGTGCTCGTCTTCATGTTTTACATTAAGTTCTCTCTGGATCAACCCAAGGGACACCTGGTAATGGCTCATTTTGATCCCATTTAGATCGACATCATATATTGCGCAACTGCTGACTTGTACATTCATATCTCATCATTGATTACCAGCTGTCGGGTGGGGCACCATTATCCGGCACATTGCATTAAACATTTACAATTCCTGTGTGGAACTTGGTCTCTGCAGCAGCTACTTCAATAGGATAAAATTCTACAATTAAATACATACATAAACAATAAAAGAAGTAATAATATTCAATATTGTATAGCAACATTTAAGCAGCCTGAATGGCAGTAAATTTGGGGATAATGTCACATAAGGCATTAATAGGAAGAGATGGCTCTATCTGAGGCAGCAGTGGAGGAACGCTGTGCACAATAGCTTGATGCTAATGAGTTACACAGATGAACCAGTAATTATGCAACTGAAAGACAAAAGTTTTGTATTTTGACCTGTGTTTGTGTTGTCTGTGGAGGCAGCAGGAGGTGGTGCCAAGCGTGGATGAGACTCTCTATGATGCCCTCTCCAAACAATCCTGCATCTACGGTCTCCGTCACCACCAATGATACCCTAACAGGGGAACAAAATCATATACAATTGGAAAAAAAAAAAAAAAAAAAAAAAAAAAAAAGAGAATCTTCAACATGAGCATCACGTGCCAAGAATGATGGAGGTATTGTATTGTAGCTGTAGGATCAGTGTCAAAGATTTTAGGTGTACACTGTACCTGTGTGGGATGTCTTTTGGCACCTCCATCTCCAAGGATTTCATATGGAGGATCTTGATCCTACCATCCATTCCGTTCGCAGTCACCACCTCACAGGCCAGTTCGTACATTGTCTTCGACAGCTCGCAGGCGTACACCTCAGCAGCCCCTGCCTTCTTAGCACACATGCTTAACAGAGACAACCAGGAAGTCAGAACAATAACAAACACGCATTAAAAAACAAGGTCCTATTCTAGCTGTAGCCTGACGAATATGCTACCACTAAGTGTGGATTTGAGGTTGATAAGGATCGCGTTCTAACCCACAAAGCACACATAAAATGTTTCCAAAGTCTCATGGAAAATATCTCACCCAAGGATCCCAGTGCCAGTACCTATGTCAAGTACAGTGTTGCAGCCGCTCTGTACAGCCTTCTGGATGGCTTGCTGGTACTTCCGGTTCCTCCCATGGTCGTTGAGCATTAAGAAATGCCAGCGCTCCACCAGCCAGTTGGCCACACGGTAGAAGTTCTCCCTGGCTTCTGGGTAGTCTGGTCTCAGTTTCAAGGCTTTGTGGAAATGACCTGCAGCTTCATCTCTAAATCCCATTCTGGATAATAAAAAGAGACTCACAGTGTAGTAAACAGTTTAAGCAGAAAATGTATCTAAAAATAATTACACTTTTGCCCCTGTAATTAGGGGAGTGATAATGTATTCTGTAAACAAAGTGATAACAATTATGCAGGAGGAGAGGATACCTAAACAGGTGTTCGCCCATGCTGTTTAGGATGACTTCATCAGCAGGGAACAGTTCCAGCGCTTGTTCGTAACAGTCAAAGAGGTCCTGAATGCGGCCCACGGAGTCCAGCTCTTCTGCCCATTTGAAGAGAGTGAACCTGAAGGATTCCTGCAACAGTGAGGTCACAAAATTGTGTTTAAAAAATAATACATCTATTGTTCTCCAGCAGTGACTACTTTGTTTCGAGTAAGTATGACACGTATGATTCTGGCGGGCTATGTGTGCACAATGTTTGGAAGTAAATGTACACAGACTGTGGTGTAAACAGTCATTACCTTCGCAAACTCCTTAAACACAGGTGCAAGGTTGAGGACCAGAAGGTAGTGCACGAATGCAGTTCCATAGTCTTGGTTGAACAGGCACTGCTGGGCACTTTCTAGTGAACTAGACACCAGCTCGTTCCTGGCAGGATCCTCTCTGCGTCGCCTTCGAGTCCTCCTGCCATGCTTCGGCCTTGCACTGGCGTTAGGCATCCCCTGCAGAAATAAAAGGCACAGAGTGGAGAATCTGTTGAGATATGATAAAGATAATGCAATATACGGATTAAAGCCACTTTTAATAGAATGACAAGGTCCCAAATAAAACTCTGTACTGTCCTTGAATATGGAAGCCAAAAGCGGGTGAAAAGTTAGGAATGATAAAAATAGAAATGCTCATGTTTAGAGCTGCAACGATTAAGTTGATTAATCGATTGACTGAAAATTAATCTCCTTTCTTTCTCTATTTTCTGACATTTCATAGACCAAACAACCAGTCGATTAATTGGGAAAATAACAGATTAATCGATAATGAAAATAATCATTATTTGCAGCCCTAACAAGTCATATTTTGTAGTTCTTTGTCAACATTTTTACTGATCAGTCAAAATTATGAGATATGTAGTTGTGATTATGAAACAAGTCAGTTATATCTACTTGCTATTTTGTAATTTTGACCGAATCAAAATTTTGGTGTATTTTCTCAAAAATGTCTATCTCATAATTTTAACTAACTAAGACTTACTGTAGTTAGTTTTAATTATGAGATGGAAATTAACCGAGTTACTCATAATTTTGACTCAGGAGATCTCATAGTTTTGACTAATGAATAGTTTTATATATTTTTCTTTGCCTTGGAAAAAGCTTCCATACACGCCAACACACTGCAAAATAACACTTGTAATAACGTCAATATAAATAGTAAATACTACATAAGTTAGCTACTGTTTAAAAATGACACTTTCACCAAAATGCTACTTTACAAGCGTCACTGACTGTTTATGTAGACTTACTGTGAGTGGTTTTAGATCACAGGCTGAGGTTTGGGATGGAGACACACGGAGATCACTTTCTGAGGTGGCTTTTTTTTTTTTAAGTTAATATTGCAAACACGCAAACGCTAACATCACGGTTATGTCCAATAAAGTCGTTAGCATCACTCTGAACAGCCTAACATGAGCTTACATGGCAAAAGCTGTTCCGACATTCGCTAAAACAGGTTCACTGCATGTCTAAAAAAATACTCTATCTGTTTATATCCATGTCATTTGTGCTAGCTGCTCATTATATCTGAAGCTAAATCACATTTCTGCTAAGTATCGCGCATCAGCCGTTGAACGAGAAACACGTCCGCTCGCAAAACAACTCGGAAAGAAACATGCCACCACACAAGGTTCCAGCCCACGGGCGCAATTGTAGTAAAAGTTTAATCAAGTTGTTGTAAGAAGCATGACGTAATCTATGTACGAAACATGGTGATAGTAATTTCCGTATCGATTCATAAATTAGGCTACAGTAACTGTACCGCCTAAAATTTGGCTCTGGAGGGATCAATGGCAAACAAATCCTGAAGCCCAATCAAAGAGTACAAAAGATCAAGATAGTTCCCACACATTAAAAAACGTTACAGTGGAAGGATGACGGAAGCACTCTAGAAATAATTTGTGAATACAAGTTACCCCTTCAGTCCTAATTAGTCTCCCTTTCTTTACTATCACCTGTTCTTATTCTTCATAGCCTATATATTATCAGTTTATCTATAATTTTGTCATCCTGTTCTTCCATACTGCATCCATAAATAGGAGGTGGCTGATGTTTCACTCGACCACCTGTATATCCTCATTCCTCCCATGATCTGGGAGCTGAAAACTATGCTGAAGCACACAACCTTGGTGGGATTACATGAGACATTTTATGGACTTGTTGACTTTGTAATGATCTATATGGGCAGCGTGGAGACGTAGACTTTCCTGCACCCAGTTCAGTATAGTCTTACAGTCTTCTCTGTCTACTTCTTTGACTGAGCATCTGATGTTGTCAATCCCCGTCTGATGTTGTGGAGAGGCAGATTATGGTCTTTTTTGGTCAGGAATTTTTTCATCATGTCAGGCACATTTGATGTCTAATTTAATTAACATATCTGCTGTTGGGATGATGGTGACTGGAAACTGGTTGCTGTTCTGGGAGATTGTAGTGGTCTGCTTTCAAGTCTGTCAGCCACTGAGCTTTGGTGTATTGTGAGTTTTATCCCCACTAAACACTTAGCCCCAATTTGTGCCTTTCATATATTATCAGAATGTAATGGTAATATATGAGAGGCACTCACTACATACAGCAGACTCTAACATTTGAGGTTTGATTTTCAGATGTAGTTTAATATCCCCTCCAGTCAAAAATATGTTTAGCTTATTGTTACTTCACTTGGATGTTTGAGCTTCACTGTGCAGAATGATGTATGTGCACAGTTCTGTGCTCATTGAAAATCTGAGTTTAAGGGGTGGGCCTCCCAGCATTATTTGTGACATCACAACCAGTTTGGAGGGTAATCATGGTCCAGTATGCACCTTACACAAGTGTGACGTGAAAACTTGAAGCCTCCAATGCACATGCACTGAGAATGTGCTTTTCAGTGAAGCAGGAGACATCTTTTATCCTGCAGTTAAACTTTTGAAATGAATAATATTTGCATATTCATTAATTATGGGTTTTTCAATGAGGGAGAAGGGAAATATGGAATTTTAAAGTTTTTAATGAGGGAATTTTACTTTTTTTTTTTTTTTTTTAGGAAAACCATATTAGGCACATATTATTATTCCAAGCAGAGTATTTTTTATACCTTACAACATGTCTGGAGGGAATCTTTAAGCAGCATTTCATTGTCTATGTAAGTTAGCTCGTTAGGACCTGCTTCACATTGCAGTGGTCATTGAAATGTTTTTGAAACAACCGTTTTGTGCACAGTATATGTAACCCAGACGTCTAAAAAGAATAAAACAAAACTGCCAAATAACCAAATCAACGCTTACTGGTTAGCGAAGCGAAGGCGGAAGTAGACAGGAGGAGACCGTCTTGACGAGGCTAGATACTCTTTGGTAGAAGTTTAGCTACACGCACACAGATGTCAGTAGAGTTTCTCAATCTGTCACTCTGCTAGGTGGGGTACATTTGATGGAGGAAGGAAAGATTGGATACAGCAACAATGACTTTCTGACAACTCCAGTGAACTGCTTTCCGATGAACACTTCACCCGACAGCGTATTGTTATCACCTTTTAACCATTATACCTGTTAGCTACTCTTCTCGTTATTTGACAAGTGAGGAACAACACCCATGCGCCTGTGTCAAAGTTACCATGCTAACCTCTGTTAGCTGCTACTACCTGACGTAGCTATGTTCCCTCCGCTAGACTTGAAGTTGCCAGCGAAAAAAAAAGCGGTAATTTGATTGTAACGGCTAATCATTTTTAGCTACAAAGTAAGCGACATTTGACAAGGTTTCAGTGCTGTAAAACGAAGCTATCAATCAGTCGCAGAAATGGGACTGCACCCACTTGAATTCAGTGAATGCTATCTGGACAGCCCGAGCTTCAGGGAGAAAATCAAGGCACACGAAGCAGAGCTTGACAAAACTAACAGGTTTATCAAAGAACTGTACAAGGATGGGAAGAACCTCATCAATGCAACAAAGCGTGAGTGGATTTTTCTTTTTTTTTTTAATCATTTAAACTCAGTGTAATGTAGGAAAAAACAGTTTTCTGCACTTGCCTTGAAGTCTTGTGGTGTTCAGCTTGTCAATGATTGCTGTTTGCATTTGGTAAAGTTAGAAGTGGGGAAAACAGCTTGCTTAAGAGTTAAAAATAGATTAACTACCTGCCAAAAAATATGAGCTATGAATAAACAGCTTTGCCTCTTAATGTGCAAGTATTTCATTCTATTATTCTGCTGTTATAAGAAGAGTTATTCGTGTTTTTGAGGAAATGTCAGCCTGAAACAAAGGCTGGAGCTTCTTTATTAACCCCCCTGCTCTATTTGCTCAGTCACACACACCTCAGCTGGGTTAAAATGATTAGGTTGTTATCTCTCTGACCTCTAGTCTTCTGGACTGGGCTTGTCTGTTAGGTGATCAGCGCCTACAGCCAGACTTCAACACATAGTCATAAAAAATGGACTCAAAATGTCTCTGTTGGAAAATCACTCGTTATGTGATGTTTTCATACTTGTATTAACATCATCTGCAGTTGCTGAAAGAGTTATTGCAGGACTTAGTCTTAAAAAAAGAATTTCACTAATATTCAAGTTTAAACATTATATCATCACTAATACAGTATTATCAATGCTGTAGTGTTGACATCTTGTCTCGGCAGCAGTGCTACAGTTGCTCGGTGCTCTGGGCCGTCTCGCTACATCTTCCCTAAAACCTTCACACAGACTTACTTCATTGCGTGTTTGTTTTTTCATGCTGCTAGTTAACCGCAGGTACACTGGTATGTGTTTCATTTTGCCTTCAGGACAACCTGATTTCTTCAAGGCACAGATCCAGCAAGGTTCGGGCTGCCTATCTTAGTCAGTCGTTTTTCACTGGAATCGTGTCATGACGACTTGATCATATCTTGTTTCTGTTGCCCAAAGTAACAATTCCAAGAAAATTGTGGTTAAAAGGTTCAGTTTTCGTTATTGTTACATCTCATTACACAAGTATAAGAGAGTAAAAAAGAAGAACAGAGAAGAAATATTTAAAATAGTAATAGATAAAAGAGTATAAACAACAAGAAGAGTATATATTATTATTATTATATTTATTCATATATTATAGACAGGACACATGCACACCGCACTTGACATACATACAGATGGGTGACAAATTGAAGGAAAAAGCAACATAGAGAGTCTTAGTAAGGTGTTGGGCCACCACGTGCTGTCTGAACAGCTTCAGTGCTGCTTGGCATTGATTCTACAAGTCTGTGAACTCTTCTGGAGGGATGAACACCGTTCTACCAAAAGATATTCCCTCATTTGGTGTTTTGATGATGGCGGTGGAGAGCGCTGTCTTAACACGTCAGTCCAAAATCTCCCATAGGTGTTCAGTTGGGTTGAGATCTGGTGACTGCGAAGGCCGTAGCATATGATTCACATCATTGTCATACTCATCAAAGCATTCAGTGACCCCTCGTGCCCTACGGATGGGGGCATTGTCATCCTGGAAGAGACCACTCCCGTCAGGATAGAAATGTTTTATCACAGGATAAAGGTGATGACTCAGAACAACTTTGTATTGATTTGCAGTGACGCTTCCCTCTGAGGGGACAAGTGGACTCAAACCATGCCGGTAAAATGCCCCCCCACAGCATAACAGGGGTCACTGTAGGGGTCAAACATTCAGGCCTGTACTGTTCTCTTGGTGTGCGCCACACACGCAGTCGCCCCCCTTCGAGAATATGGTGAAGCATGACTCATCTGACCATATCGCTTTTTTCCACATCTCTGTGGACCACTGCCTATGGTTTTTGCACCACTGAACTCTCAAATTTGCATTCATCTTTGTAATGAGGGGTTTATGCACTGCAACCCTACTATAATATGCCTCTCTATGTAATTGTCGACGGACTGTTCTTGCTGACACAGTCTGATCACGTCCTGCATCAGTCACCTGAGGAAGAGTTGCTCTTCTGTTTTTCCTTATAGCATATCGCACTAATGCACGAGCATCACGGTCATCAAATGTGCGCTGTCCACAATTTTCAAAACTATTTACTGACGTCTTTCCCATAGATCTAAATGCAGATGTCACTTTAATCACTGCTCCTATTGAAGCACTAGCCAGTTGAGCAGGCTCTGACTGAAGCTCCTGCCATCTGTGCCCCGGCAGTGAACCCTCTTTCAAAGTCACTTAGATCTTTTCCTCTTGCCATCTTGATACAATATCAGAATCAACTGGGCCTGCTCAGCATTTTCATACATGCCACAGAGCATGATTGGATGTTAATTGCTTAATTGTACCATGCAGTGCACCTGTGTGCATTTGTTATATTTCTCCACTCATTTCTCCAGGTTTTTCCTTTAATTTGTCACCGTCTGTATATGTGTGCTGCTTCCTGCCTCATGTTACACACATCAGGCAAAACTAACAAAATATGCTTTAAAGAGTTGTCAGTTTATTGTGTTGAAGACCTGCCAACTTTTATTAACATTGTGATATTGATATTCATGCATGCTACATCATGCTAAAGTTGTTCTTTATAGTCAGGTTGAGCTCCGAGGACATTTCTTGAACTGAAAGCACACTTGAAACCATATTGAAATTCACGATTTGACAAAGGGACAGAGGGTCTTTTAGGGATTTCCCTTTTTTAGCAGCAGTTTTTCAGTTTGTTGTGGCATTCCAGTGATGTAATATTTAAGGGTCTAATGTGTGCCACTAAAACTTTCTGCTCCCTGTTACGCCACCGACAAACCTGTAGTGTTGACACCAGGCAGGACTAATCTATGGATTCAAGCTGTTCATGTCACAAAAAAGCCAGGATTTTTTAGAGCAGGTGTCTTTTTTTTTTCTACTCTTTGCTCAACTCTTCTGCAGATTCAGTCTGTCTTAGCTTTTGGCTTAACGCTGCTGTAACTCTCCTGCGTCATGCTGTCACCCTGTACATTACTGTCGCACTAAGCTATTATTTGCATACCTGTGGTGTAGTGTACCTGCTATCATGAGCTAGTCTGGCCATTCTCCTCTAACCTCTCTCATCATGATTGGATTGTGTGATTTTTGCCACCAAGACTGCGGCTGATTGGCTGAGTGTCTTTATCACACATCCTTGATGCAAACATTAGATCTACTAACGTGTGTAAAAATCTTAGGAAGCTGTTTTTAAGTAACTGTGATCATACCGTGTGTTCAGTCTTGCTTAAATAAGACTTATTTCCCTGTGTAACCTGTAGTAATTAAGCATAGTTACCCTGTATTCGTGCTTCATACTTACGTTCTATATAGAGCTGCCACTAACAATTATTTTCAGTATCAATTAACTTATTTTATTAGCCCATAAAATCTCAGAAAATAGTGAAAAATGCCTGATTTCCAAAGATGATATCTTTAAATGTCTTATTTTGTTCGAACATCAGTGCAAAACCCAAAGATATTCAGTTTATTATCATGTATAACAAAGAAAAGCATCAAATTGTCACAATTATGAAGCTAAAACCAGCAAATCTTTGGCAATATTTGCTTTATTAATTTTCTGTCGATTGACTAATCGTTGCAGCTCTAGTTCTATATTGATTGACCTGTGACTCCTTGCAGGGGTTACATGTCACTTTCTCCAGCCTCAGTTCTTGCAGACCACATGTCGTTACCAGGAGGAGCAATCTGGTCACCGGTGAACTCTGGTATTCACGGTCACTCACAGATGAGTTGATATTGATGCTCTGCTATGTTGGTGTAAACCGATACACAGGATCCAGTTTCAGGAGGACATGTCATGTCTTGTATGTAACGCCTTATATGACTGTGGCTAAACTATGCGTCACTTCGTAGCTGTTGATTTAGGCCTTAAAATCTTTTTCCTCAATGTCCTGCAATTGTCCCAAATTCTACTTTCAGTTGTCCCAGACTTAACAACCATTGTCTCAGTTTTTTTTTGTTTTCATTCTAGATAATAAATATAATTTAATAACGTTGTTTCAGTAACATGCATCACTTCATTGACTCACTTTGGTCCGCTATGGAAGTTCTGAACACTTAATTTCATTTTAAACACCATGCAGCTTCATAGTTTAACTTAACATTCAGTTCAAGTTGTTTTGAGTTGTACAAACAACAAAGCTGCGTTTCTAAACTTCTAAATTATTTATGAGTGATGAATTTTTAATCGCTCTTTATTTACACTGGAGTCCTTATTTCCCCTTATCAATAATCTTTCCATTTTATTCTAAATTGTGAAGCTGTTTGGCATTTAATACGTTTAATAATGACGACTGAGATATCATCGCGATGATGGTTTACTTAATCTCTAAGTTGGGTTATTGTGCTGTTTTAAATGTGCAGCTGTTCATAATGGCCGCACGTAATGTTAATGACAGCTGTTCTCGTGCTGTTGGAGGAAGTCGGTGAAATAAATTGCGCTTCTTTTTCTTTGATGTTCTCCTGTTCTCTATATCTCATGTAATCATTACACATAATAATAATAACAATTTATGGCTGTCACTGCAGCTTTCTTCGGGGGGTATCCCAGAATGCATTTGCACCAACAGTTGATACACCATTTTTGATGACCCATTAGATTCTGTGACCTGCAGTGTTTGTTAGGTTGGTTTAGGCATGAGGAGTGAGATGCATATCAGGGCAGGTCACAGAACGTGAGGGGTCACCAAATACGGTGTAACACCTGCAGCGGTGGCATCATGGTGGAGATTAAATTGTGCCAGGCTAAAAGCTGTTGTATTTTTGCTTTTAATATGTCACTTTATTAAGTTTTAACATCTTTTCAGGCGAGAAAGTAACCATTTACATTCCCACGTGTGGCCAGTTTATCAAAATAACACCTATTTTTAAATTAGCTTCAACGTTTTCTCTACTGTCCCAGAGTTGTCACCGTATCATTGTGTCCCGGGTGCTATTTTTACTGTCCCCAGTACAATGGGACATCCTTAAGTTCGAGTGCTGTTCAAAGTGTGTCCAACATATCAGATTTCAAGTCTCTTAACCCTCATTAAGCCTCATGCTCATGAGAATATGACAAGGAATCCTGGTCATACAGCTCCGGAAAGTCCGTTGAAGTTCTCCGTCAGGAATTGATGGTCATGTTCCTATGCACTGACGTTACTGAAGGGCAGACTATGCTGCGAGCCTTCAAGGACACGTTTTTAAAAATGTGGCCTGTCCCTTCTACCAAATGACTGTTTTTGACATTCTTGGATCACTGTAATCATGGGGTGTCGACTCTCCTCGCTAATAGCAGTTGTAGAGCAACTCTAATATTATCCTACTTTCACAGCTAAATATTAAAATATTGCTCATGAGCTGGCTGTTATAGACAATGTAAAGACATAAAACCACATGCAACTATTTACAAAGAGTGTTTCCTGCTTTACGTCCAACGTTGTTATATTGCATTTTATAAATATATTACAGTGTTGTAAATAAACCAAAGCAAGCATCATTTTGTTACAAATAATCGAATTCCTCAAACCAAGGAACACAAATTCTTCTTTAAGCACAATGAATACATTATAAAATTTACAGTAGCTATAAATCAAGTATTATTATGTTATGAATTAACAGCTTTATTAATTTACACTCTTCAGGGTGGAGCTCAGCCCCAGCCTGGCGCTTGTTACTCTGATAATCTCGTCTCATGAGAATCGGACCCTTCTCCTCTTCATAGAGATCATAGAAAACAGCTCAGCAGCCGTTTTTTTTTTTTTTTTTCTTCTTCACTGTTTGTGGTTTGCGGCTTTGAAGCAGATAGAGTAGTCTGGCTAGATGAACTTGCGCGCTCAGACGGTTGTTTGTGATGAGTGGAGTTGATTTGGGGAGGCTAAGCTGTGTAATCCTCTCTGTATATGATGGCCACTATCAGCTTCATAATAAGATTTATCACTCAGCGGTGGTGTCAAAAATGGTTGATTTATCATGACATCCCAGATTTTGTCTCCTTTTTAAAACTTGAGTTGTGTGATAAAATGCTTTACATTACATTTGACCTCACAATGATCGGGTGTTTGGACGATGCAAAAGTCCTTTCTCAGCCTTTCAGCCTCCACTCCTACGGCTGGGAGGATGTGCCGCTACGGAAAGTCCTTGGTTCGGAGAGGAAACTTTAAAGCCCTGGGCCAGAGAGCAATGACATGGAAGTGCCCACTAGAGGAGCAACATGCAGATGTGCTTCTGTTTCAGAGGGTTTCCTCCACAGGAACTGTGTCCTGTCTGTGCCCCCTCAACTACCCCTCACTGTTGTCCTTAGCAAATGTTTTTGTTTGCAGGTCTGAAAAAGTATGAGCTCTCTGCTTCTGAAGAGCTTGTTTTTAAAGTTCATCTCCACCGGTGTGATAGTATCTTTTGCTTTTTGCAATCATCTGAAAAGTGAAGTTGAGCAAAGTCTGTTTGAGGTCAAACATGGTCATTTCCACAGCTGGACTTCCTCTAGTGAACTGACCAAATGGCTCATAACACAATCTTTATTTTTTTTTTTTATTTATTTCTTTGTGTCACTCCCAGTTTCACTTTGACAAACCGGCTATGTAAGGGGCTTTTTCTCCCTGGCAGACAGGTTTAAGAGTAGCCTGCCATGGTGTGCTTTGGCTCACTGCTGCTCTCTGTAATCACATTACTGTTTCTGTCAAAGAGCCACATCACAATCTTTCATTAAAATCGCATTAGCACAAGATGCAAAGTCATGTGGGAGGTACACTTTTTCATCTCTCACTACCGAAAGAACAAGGCCGGCTATAAAAGTGATAGTGCATTGCTGGTTGGCATGACAGGGGCTCCTTTTGTTGCACAAGCAAACGTGGAGAATTATCAGAAGCATTTTTTTAATGCCTGATGTGCTTTAACATTTTTTTATATTTGCCAATAGAATACACAGATACTCATATATCTGTGATTTGCCACTTGGCCATTATTGACAAGTTACTGTTTGGAGCAGCCTCACCCTGCAGACTCGCTTTGAGAATCAGGAAGTCATGAATGAAGTAATGCATGCTCTGTGGCCGGGCAGCTGGGGGGGGGGGGGGGGGGGATCACTGGGAAGGGATGGGTGGGTAGGCTCTGTTGAGGGCAAAGGTGGGAGCAGAGTGGAGCAGGGATTTACAGAGTGGAACAGGAAGGGCTGTGGAAAGGCACAGCATGTAAATGCTGGCTGCTCTTTCAGGGCCCGGACCAGGCGAGCTCTGACCTAAGTGGCACATCTGATGAGACTGTAGAAATCATAACAAACAACACTTCATCAGGCGCCAGTGAATACACTGTGGACATCTTCAGCAGTTGAACTTTGACATATACATACCTTTCCTGGTTTGTTTTGGGGAAAACTTTTGAAGCAGTCCGAACACACTGTTATTGCTGCTTTAAGATTTACAGTTGGTGGAAAACAAGTTCAGATAGAAAATAGCTCCATTTTTTTCATCATCAGAGAACAAATTATGAAAGCCAGTAGAACTAAGCAATTAGTGGATTAACCTTATAGTTGATACACAGAAAATTAATTGACACATTTAATAATTGTTTAGGTAATTTATCGAGTAAACACCCAAAACTTTACTGAAACATTTGAAAACTTGTGATTGGCATTTCTCATAATTGTATATTTTGTAAACAGTTTGGAATTTCTACAATTGGTTAATCAATGATCATGATTTTGTCCTTTCTTACTGTCTTTTTGTGACAGTTGTCTTGTTGATAAAAGGCTGAGCTTGTGTGACTTGTGCTTTGATCTGTGGTGCTCCACAATAAACAGAGCCCTGTGATTCAGTACCCTCCCCATTGTGCTGTATATGTTTTTCTACCCACCTCTTCTGAATAGGGGCACCAGTGTTTATGTCACATAGCCAGGCATTTTTTCACATTTTTCCTGTTACAGAAAAACCTGGCCTGTAATATCAGATAGATGTAAGGTGGGGTCTGTATTACTCATACTCTAAAGCCAGTAGACTGCAGTCTCTGGTTTTCTGCAGAGAAACTAGCCAAGTTTGACAGTTCCCAGGTTTGCTCTGAAATGCCTTCCTTTAAAAGGCAAAAAGCAGGCGAAGCCTTCGCCTTGGACTCTTGTGTGCCCTAGTGTGTGTGGTATTTCTATCTTGTGATAGTTCTTTCCTTCAAGACACAAGCTATCTTTTCAATCTGTTACGCAGACCTCTCGTCTGACACTTCTGTTAATTGCGCCAGTGATTGTATCCAGTTGATCTATTCTGTTGTATCTTCAATTGATACTGTGCAGGGACACGAATGCAGTCGCTATTTTTTTTTTTTCCCTTCTTTGAATGTTGCCTGCCGTCGATTAATGCTGGGGCTTCATGTAAGGGGGTAACATTCATTCTTCATGTTTTATGTAATGAAGTCCACACAGCTTGGCCTCATATCCTCCCATATTAACTGTCCACCCTGCAGTGAGTTAAACATGCATGCAGCCTGTGTAATCACATTGTGAATGGGTGTAATTCTGTACACAATTTGTGCACCACACTCGCATATGGCTCTAATAAAGAGACTGCGAATCTGTCCATTGACATCACTGTTCTTGGAGTGCACTCTAATTATCCACAGTGACCTGAGCCTTGATCCTGTTTTTCCCCAGGATAAATGATTTCCCTAATATTTTAATAAAATGGAATAGTAAAATGCCAAAATATAAGACCAAATTTAGATGTAACTGTCCATTATCACATTGCTTTTGCACATTTCATCCAAAACAAAGCACGAGTTGGAAAGTAACAATCCCAGGTGTAAGCACAATCCAACAACCCTATTAAATAGCTGCAAATTATTTATATTGATTTGTTTTGCGATAGAGTATTAAACATTGTGGGATCCTCATCACAGCTTGATCAATGCCTGAATGATGATTTGTATACTAGTGCATTACTATCCGAATGTCATCAGCTCTTCATTATCTTTTACAATACAGTGACACTGGATACTGGCCTGGCCTTATGTCAGACACATCATAGTGTGTTGAGGCTTAAGGCTGTTAAGGTGTGTCAAGGTTCAGTGTAATGTTGTCAAAACAAGTTTCCGCTCTATATTTATGTGTGTTTTGGGATCATTTGAGTCCTGCAGTTGACCAACAAGGGCTCCATAATGACAAGCACACACTACATGACTTTCAAAGTCATCAGATCGCTGTACTGTTCACGCTACACAACTTTCTGTCTTGTAATCTGGAATCTTGAAATCATTGTGGTTTGCACACTACAGGACTAATCAGCAACAGGGAGTCACACGTTACAAAATCTTTCACCAGGAAGAATCCTCGAAGAGTCCGTCTAACAAGGGAAATGACACCATAACATGCGTGAGACAGTTGTTTGTGCACTGATTTGCAGCGAAAAAACAAGAAAGAAAAGGAAGAGAATATGGGTGAGAGAATAGATTGGGATACGCCAGGTTTCTAATATAAGAATCTAAAATGAATCTAAAGTTAGGTCTGTGCAGCGTCTTGCAAAAGGTCACAAGCCAAGAAATGAACTAGGCCTATTATAAGCCATAAACAAATCCTTTTGTTTTGCTCACTGTCATTGTTTTTTAGGAAAATCCTGCATAGTATGCCTTTAACATACCACTACCACAACTACTACTAACACCAACACACATATACTGTATGTGAAGCTCCATTCTTGTCTGACACGCAGGTGGAAAAATGTAAAAGTAAGTAAAGAAAATTGCTAACAAAGCCAAACAAAAACAGAGCCAGTATAGGTTAGACATGAGTAGTAGAGACACAGATAAATAAAACATTCAACCTGTAAAATAGCTGTTTTATTAAAGGGTTTTAAGCAGGGAGTTAAAAGATGACAGACTAAACTTCCCTGCATTCCTCTGGCAGACTGAAAAGCGTTGGAGCTCAGAAACCTTGTCACTCTTTCTTTCAAGCTTAGATATAAGGATCAGTTGAAGGGCAGACTATTGAGTCACAGTAATTAAATGTAGTATGTATATTAATGTAGTAAGCTATAAAATGAGGTTCATAAAGGATTTGATATGGTTAAAGGCATCATAGTTTGAGTATGCTACCAGCGGCTAGTTACACAGAGGTTTTTGTACTGATAAAGCTGTTTTCATTCTGAGAAATGGCTCATAAAAATACTTTGTCAGCAGAAATTCAAAAAAATAGGAGGAAAAATAATAATCACAAAAGACCATATAAAAAAGTAATTAGGCAGTGCATCATTGCTGGTGAGTACTAGCCAAATTGTCAACTCCTAATGGCTGTACCTTAGTGCATAATGTTGGACAAGGGAAAAATAAAAACATTAGCAGCGGTGAAATATGATAATAGTGGTTCAGTCAGTAGAGGTCTTATGTCAGGTGTTCACAGGTAAAACATACCAGTTTAAATCTAATAGAGGTACAAGGTGCCAGATCCAATGACTTTATGCTCCCTATGTCTTACTGCTTATGGCTTCCTGTACTTTTTAAAGTCCAGTAAAATTATAGAGATTATTCTCGAGCATGTCAATATAGGATCGTTTGTATTGTCTGCAGTCATTCCATGCACTGCAAATTAAGGACTATTGGCTAAACCAGAGTGACCAGACTCACCTTTTATGGACTTGCACACCCTGGTCTGGATCCTAGCTCTCTGCGAGGTTTAGATTCCTCTTAGATTTACAGTCAGTTCAAAGTAAATTGCTATGTTCTGGTTACAAATGTTTGCTCCCAAAATAATGACCTGACAGGCTTATATTTGCCATACCTTTATTTTGACAATAATGCCCACAACCCTTACTTAAATGTCCCACATAACACTTCATCAGGTTGTGTTTACATCAGTTGGAAGTCTAACAGAATTTTTTCAGTTTATTAGTAGTGTATAATATGCACTATAAAATTATTTGGTGTGGTTGACACGAGTTTATATTATAGGTTTCTATTCCAAACTAGTGTCTAATAAATTAATGCAGTAACTCGCGTCTGGTTCTAAGCTGATAATAATAAGGCCTCCCATCTCTTTGACACCCAACTACTATTGTTTGTTAGTGTCTATTAAAGGTATACTACGCAGGATTTGTCGGTTGGTGTTTGTAAACACACAGCATTCAAAGTTGGCCCCTCCTCCCCGGCTTGGCACCAGAGTGAGAGAGAGAGAGAGAGAGAGAGAGAGAGAGCTGTGGTGGTCGAGCGAGCTAGTGAGTGAATGAAGAGAGCGAGTGGCACTGGTCAGAACAAAGCCTTGAATCAGATAAATAAAATGATATTTTCTCATTGTTTCATGGCGGTCACGTTCTAAAGCACAAATAAACACGGCCACACCTCCGTACAACCCTGCAGGAAGATGCCTCTCTGCTGGATTTGTGTGTGAAAGCGGAGCTTCATCCTGTCCGCTGTGGCCTCTCTGCTCTGCGTGTGTGTAGCTCAGCCCCGCCCTTGACACACAGACCTGCAGCTCTTTATACATCCATGACACAGAGAGCAGAGCAGAGACAGCGATGTAATCTGGCCGCTATGCTACGAGTCCCGACCTCACACCTGCACGCTGTTGCCCAAAGGTTGACACCCAGAAGCGTCCCGAACACAGCAAAATATAAGCAGAGGGCAGGGTCTCTGCAGATAAATACACTGCCACACACTTCTAGTGGCTCATAAGTGATGATTCAGAGGGATTGTTTTTGAGTCTGTACATTGTTTTTTAGTAAAATCCTGCATTGTATACCTTTAACTTTTCCAGTGGCCTATTTCTTTGTTTACCACATCTATGGGGTGTCTGAGGAAAGGACAAATGTTGACTATCTCTAGTCTTGATTATTAATCTAAAGTTAGGTCTGTGCAGCATCTTGCAAAAGTTCACAAGCCAAGAAATGAAATAGGCCTATTATAAGCTATAAATGATTAATCCTTTTGTTTTGCTCACTGTGATTAGAAGATATTTGCTGCATTTGTGTGGATAGATAGAAGACCCAAGCTGCACCTGATTTTTAATTACCTTGCATTTGTTATGCATTTCTTTTGCTGTTTAAACAATTACCTCACCCACAAGAAAAGAAAGAACATTTCCTCCAAGTGCTATTTAAAGACCTGCTCACAGAACAAACAGTTGTAAATACTGTGATATACAAGCTGTCCCATTGTCTGGTGTGAATCCCTTAGCTTCCTGTAGTTCGATGACTTAAATAAATTGGCCAAAGAAATTGAGTACAGGTGTTTAGTTGGCCCATTTTTTTGTTGTGTGCTTTGGGATTGAATAGACCTGAGATTGAGCTGAAGAACAGCTAGAAGTGCATTTGAAATAGTTGTTTGAAATAAATTATTGAGGCAGAAGCTATGCCCTTTGTGCCAGGCTCAGGCAGACATCCGCCAGGCTCAGGCAGACATTGTCCAACACCTCTCACATGTTTGGGCTTTGGGCCCTACCGTAGATTTAATCCACAGCATGTGTACACACACTGCTCAGAGAACCTGGAGTGTGTAAGCAGCAGGATAGCCATGGGTAGACATTAATAAGAAATAGAAAAACAGCTCAAACCAATGAATTAAAAAAGTGAGGAGTGCTGGATTGTTGCTCTGATATTTTATTATAATTTATGGAAATGCACTGCATTTGCAAATGTATAAGTAATTGCTAATATTGTGAGCCTTTTGTTTTTGCCTGCATAGAGAATGTAGGCAGCTGCCTTGCTCAAATCTTGTGTTGTCTTTACCAAAACTTGACTATATAGGCAATAATAGAATCAGTTTCGGGGGTCATGAATGACCTAATGGACTAAGACACATACCATGGTTTGTAGTTTGAATCCGACTGGGCACCTTTGTTGAATGTCATCCCCCTCTCTTTCTCTACCTTCTGTCTCTACTGTGCACTATCAAAAACATGCAAAATGTCTTAAAATGATGTCTTTAAATGGAAAAAAAGTCATGCATTTGCATATTGACAACTTTAATTGCAGTTCCATTATCATGCAAAGTTAGTGCAAAGTGAAGACAGTGAAGGATGACTCACTAGCTAATAAGCGTCGGCAATTAAAAGCAGAATAGACTTTTAGACACAGCAGACATTCTTTGCATGCACAATAGCAGGACCCCTGAATTGGTCTGGTCTGATAGTAGCTAATGTTAGCATGTCAGCACACCTACAATTAGCAGGTCAACATGCTGGCTAGTTAACTATTGGATCTTAATACGCTGATGTTTATTGTAACATTTAGAAAATGAACATGCTAACATTAGAATGTAAACATGCTAACAGCTAGCATGCTCTTCTCTGTGGCTTGCAACAGGGGTCTAATGGATGGTTGAGCTTGTTGGGCCTGTAGTTGGTTTTTATTTGACTTTTTCCAAAATTATAAAACACAGTGCACATGCTCATCAAACACCCTGTGATTGGCTGACCTCTGAACTATCCGAACAACACAAATACTGTATATAAGTTACCAATAAGATTTATGATTATTTTGAATATTTTGTCGATTGAAGCAATAAGAAAAGAAAATCTATTTACAACTGATCTTCATTTCTCTGTAATTTTAGCCTTTTTCAGACTTAAAAATTTTAGAAACTATTTGCTCAAACTTTAGGAAGTATTTGCTCCACAACTCAGAAAGGAAAAATAATCATTGTTAGCCACAGCTCTACATTCTAGCCAGCTTTCTACAGTAATGCCTTTGTAGCAGTTACAGATGCTCAATAGAGTCTGAGAGTTGTTTGCAGTGGTTTAGCCCAGTTGATCGTTCCCCATAGAGTCCCAGCCATCTGTCAAATCTAATGACACTGCTCCTCCATATACTGCTCATAGCTCCAGTCTCAAAATACCCTTGCCACATTCTGTCATGCTTCCCGAGGGGACTGCCATAGGTCAGAGATCCCACCTCAGGGAATCTCTTTACTGTTTGGAAATAGATTTGGTTTGCTTTATTTACTTATTTGCAGGGTGTAGAGGAGTGTGGACTTAAACAGCATTTATCCACCTCTCAAAATTAGAAAGAGTGTTAATGCAGAGATCCATGAGGGTATATATGGCTGTGTGTGCTCTCTCAGAGCATAGTCATAGTCTTTTGCCATACTGTTATTAATTACATTTATTAATTTAATTATGATTTAATAAAACAATGAGGCAATACTTAATTTGTGGAAATAACCAAATGAGAGAAGAAGATTTTTGAACAGTTTTGCTAACAGAAAAGGTTAAGAAGACTTAAATTAGTGTAAATTAAGTTAAATTTGAAAAAGATAAATAGAAATATGAATGAATAGCATCATACTATACTTGTGTAAACTATGACTTGCACACAGATAGAGAATAGAGGTAACTTGCGGTCCCTGCCCTCCTGGCACTAAGGTTTGATGTGCAACAGGATGTAACAGACTGTAGACAGGATGTTTGCAAAGAGGTAAACTGTGTGTGATGCATCAGACCTACTTTCAAATAGCTTATATTGTGTCTCGCTTTTACAAATGGTTCTTTAAGACAATATTTTTATAATGAAGTCTGTGTAGTCAAAATGTTCTTCAATAAGACTTGTTTACAACACACAGTATATTAATCATTCTGCCTCCTTTTAAATGTGCTGCTTTTAATGTTTTTTTTATAACTGATATTTTCTTTCAGAGCTTGGGATGGCACAGCGAAAGTTTGCCCAGTGCCTGGGAGAGTTCCAGTTTGAGTACATCGGAGATGCAAAGACAGATGATGAGAGATGTATTGGTAAGTATGGGTTTGCCTCCTCACATGATTGAAACTAACCACTAGTTGTGTGACCACTGAAGCAGACACAAACTGTAAAATGTTTGTTTACGGTTCTTTCTCTAGCAGCAAATTAAGAACAGTTTTTGGTGTGCACCTGTGGTAGGAACAACTGATAATCATCATGTCTCTTGAGCTGCATATGTAAGTGTGTGAAAGAGTGAGACAGGATGATTGCATTTTTTTACTGTGTTTGGATTTTTTTTTTCTCCAGATGAGTCTTTGCAAGAGTTCTCGTTATTCCTCAAGAACCTAGAAGACCAAAGAGAGCTGATGGTGAGAACAACCAGTCAGAACCTGCTTAAAATCCAGGGGAAATACCTGTGTGTGTCTTTGTGTGTGTGTGTGTGTGTCTGTCTGTCTGTGTGTGTCTGTGCGGTGTTATGCACTTGAATTGTTTAACTGTGTGTGTGCTTGCACCGTGTGTGTTTCCAACCAGCCTACACCTATTACTGCCCATATTTGGTACTTGCATCTATTAATGTCTAACTCTGTCATCCACCAGAGATCCCAACAGGCACATGTAATGTCATTTTCTCCAATGTACAATATGGCCACATAATCCATTAGGGAGAAAAAAAAAAACATTCCCTAGTGGGTGGATAATGTATTGATAGTGTTAGAACAGTTCCTCCTCTTGTGCCTGTCTAAGGGTCACTGCTGCAGCACCTGCCTGGGAGTGGCTGCAGAGAGGACAGGAGTGCAAATCCACGTAATTACACTGAAGCTTTAAATACCTAGGTAGCTACTACTGGCAACAAGGTCCACAATAATACAGCCCAGTACAACATACCACCATAAAAACTAGCTACTGCAAAAGGCTTAGTTGTAAAAGTTGCTCATTTATAAACCACAAAAAGCACACATCTGCAACAAAGGAAGTTATGACTTTCTTAAAGGATGCCTGAGTTTACTTATGACAGTGAGTTATGGACTGCAACCCAGAAGTGTTAAAGTGTCACACTATGTACTGCGTGTCCTGTGGTTTATTTGTGATGTAGATGTTCTGTATGTATCTATGTGTCATTTTAAGATTTCTTTTAATTTAAGCCGTTGGCTGGATCAGTCAGTAATAGTTTGGGGGAAATAATTCTAAAAGAAAAACATCTAAAACTCTTCTTTGGACAGGGATGTACACTTAATAGTGTTTCCAACTTTCTATAAACAGCCATTTTCTTGTAATGTCTGCCTCTAGTGTCTGAGGTTAGGGAGTGGGCCCATCATCAGTAGCTGACTTAGATGACTGCTTTAGGCTCAGACCATAATGGTAAACATGATGCTCAGCTCAGCACTGCTCAGCACAGTGGGATGACATCACAGTGCAAAGTAAGGAAAAGTAGGATGGGCATGCAGGCACAGACATGTCCTGCAGCCAGCATAACAGAAAACAGCAGAGGAAAGAAGAAAAATACACTCACTTTATTAATACATTATTGGAGGACAAAAATACTTTTAGTAAAATTTTTATGTGATATCTGTTGTGCAATTTAGAACATCAAGGCCGGTAGGGCATCAATCAAAAGGCAGCTGCCCTAGAGGCCAAGAAACTGTATACAGCTGCCACTCTTCACTAGAATCAACAAACATCTGAAAATGTCGTGAAATATTAATGGGTTTTGTCATTGAGTTAAGCAATAATGAAGGCATTGCTTCTGTCTCTATTTCTGTCTAGATGAGAAACATCACGGAGACCTTAATGAAACCCCTGGAGAAGTTCAGGAAAGACCACCTCGGCACAGTAAGGGTACTGTATGATGGTTAATGGCCTCTTCCCAATATGTTTTGTAGCTCTTACCCTAATAATGATTGTTAAAAATTACTGCATTCAACATTCGGTTGCTAATACAAAATGAACTGTGCTATACATATAGCTTTGATTTCCTTGTTGGTCAAGAATAATCTAGTATTTTGTTCTCCTCGTATGCTTCTACATCTTCCGCTGCACCTTCTTAAGGTGGAAAGAAAAAAGTATGAGAAAGAAACCGAGAAGTACTACAGCTCTCTGGAGAAGCTTCTGAATATGTCAGCAAAGAAGAAAGAGCCACAGCTACAAGAGGTACTTGTCTTTAACTAATCTCTCTGACAGATATGTAAAATGCTAACTACAATTACAACTAAACGGATGGAAAACAGTGTTTAGTTTGGTTTGGGAATCCCTGTTTTTTGGTTTTTGTCTTTGCTGCTGTGGGGAAGAGGCTTGCTGCAAAGCCTGTTTGGACTGTGTGAGTTTCCACTGACGTGCCTTGCAGCAACAGTTTTCCTGGCTTGTTTGGAAAGGAAATGTGTGCTCGCTTGTGCTGTACTACCAAGGTCAACCCTGATTGCTGTAGTCTATGGAACAATCCATGCTGTAGCACCATGAGATGAAAATCTAAACTTTTTGAATTTAGCGACCTCTCACTGAACAATGTGTCTGTATCCTTGTCTCTGCTATTCCATGTAGCCATGTAAGGCTTACCCATACGTTGTGTACACCAACCAGAGAGGACACTTGAAACTGTTGACATTATGACTGCAGGCTGCTCAGTCTGTTCTTTGTGACTCTTGTGACACAAGGGTCTAAGGTACTAACACAGATTGCTATCAGACTTGAATAAATAGACCCAGTGATTCCTTCAAAGCCACAAGAGTCATGAACTTCATCAACACTGCATCAGTTGTTACAAGTTAACCCACTAAACAGTAGGATACACAATGAAACACAGTATGTGAACATTGATCTCATTTATTTCAAAGTGAATAAGATATTATGTTTATTAATCAAACAGTTTTGAGTTGTCTCAATTGAGACAATCTTGCTGTAGTAAAAAAAATACACTTATTGCACTTAAGGCTGTTCTGCAGAATTAAAAATGAGCTGCATTTTGCTTTAAATGTAGGCCTCTGAGCTTCCTATATATTACAACTAACTAACAGCTCTGTTGCGTTGCAAATCTTGGTTGTAATCTTGGTTGTATATACGTTGCTACTTTGTAATTCTTACATGGATCTTGTAATTCTGGGGTGGCACAGTGGTTGTCACCGTATGGCAAGAAGGAATTTAATCCACTGACTGGCTGGGGCTTTCGTATTTTGAATTTGCCCCCGAGTAGCTCTGGTTCCCTGCCACGGTCCAAGTTACAGCCTAAATCTCTACCTAAATTGGGGACTCTATATTGCCCATAGCTGTGAGTTTGAGTGTGTTGTCTGTTTATACATGCCAGCCCTTTGATATCCAGCCTCTAACTCAAAATGAGCTGGGATAGGCTCCAGCCTGCCTGCGACCTTGCAAAGGATAAGTGGGTACAGGTAATAGATGGACAGACTTATTGTAATTCTACCACTGCTACTTCTGTCTGCCTCGTTTCAGTATTTTTTGGTGTGGAGTTGTCCAAATCCAGGATCTAAACATAGAGGGTCTGCTGTACAGATTCTGAAGTCCTCTGAGACAAACTTGTTATTTGGGGCTATATAAATTAACCAGAAGTATGATCATTTGAGCGCTACCCAACTTCAGTTTGCCTTCTGTAGGAATTTAATGCCGTAAAACAAGAAATGCCTCTAGCTTCCCAAACTGCACTACATCATATACGTATAAGATCATAATGTTTCTCCTTTGCTTCCATGCATCTGTCTGTGATTATAATCATCATGGTGTGTGCTCTCCGCCTTTTCAGGCAGACATCCAGGTGGAAACCATGAGGCAGCACTTTCAGGAGGAGTCGCTGGACTATGTCTGCAGACTGCAGGAGATCCAGGAGAGGAAGAAGTTTGAGTGTGTGGAGCCGGTGAGTGACTGACCTGAGTGGAAAGTCAATACTGATGTGGCTTGTCTTCCACATTAATAAAAAGCACAGGACAATATAGGATATGTCACTTGGGGCTAAGTTTCTTGTCTTACTGGATAATGACTACACAATGCCACCATAATCTAATGTGACGTGATAATGTTTCAGGCCATAGTCTTTCTCTTTCACTTGCTGAGTCCTTTGAGCTTAGATTAACTTCTCTTATCTGTTTTCTCCTGTATTGTGATCTTTTTAGATGCTGGCCTTCTTTCAGACGGTCTTCACCTTTTATCACCAGGGTTTCGAGCTCGCCAAGGACTTTGACCATTATAAAAAAGCACTGCAGATCAATATTCAGAATGTAAGAAATATGAATATTTTATTATGTTGCTAGTTTCTTTAGACTAAACAGTGGAGCTGGATAACAGTGGTACTCGGCATGCTTGTATGCTATTTATGTGCCTTGAAAATAATAAAGTGCAGAGCGACCACAAGTTTGGTTTCTTCTATTCTGCAAGCGCCATTGCACTCTTAGCCCTGCTTCATTTTTTAGCTTTATACTACTCCCTAATTATTCAACCAGTATCATGGAGGTAAAGGGTTTTCCAAGTTGTGCTCACACATTTTGATTTGCAGTGGCCTCACATTAGGGGGTCATCCTACCTAACCACTGAGTATCAGGAAGCGACTTAGCAGATTGTGTGTTTTTTCCCTCCCTTTCTCCTAGACAAGGAGTCGATTTGAGTGCACGCGGTCAGAGGTGCATGAGCTGATGAAGAGGATAAGAGAGGCGCCTCAAGAATACAGACAGACCAGCCCTATCAGCTGTGAAGGCTACCTCTATGTACAGGAAAAACGTAAGATCTCCCAATATAATAGGAATGTTTGGAGAGTCTAGTAATGTCATCTTCATGTTATGAACAAAACAGGCAGTAGCAGTATTTATTCAGTGTGATGCGCCTGCGGGATGTTAAAGTAGTGGCAAAGTGACCAATTTTAGTTTTTAGTTTGTTTTTTACCTAAAGTGTCAACACTACAGCTGCTGTAAATATTTTCACGAAAACTGCAGACTGTTTATTTTTTCTTGCTACTCCACATTTCACTTGCTGACTACATTGTATGTTAGGAATATTATATGTCAGCTTGGAAAATCCTGCAGCTGCAACTTTACTTTTTCCCAGCTAAGCAATAGTATTTGTTATGATCTAAATACAGGTGAAGGTCTGTGTCACATCTAAGCTTTCTTTTTCTAGGGCCACCTCCCTTTGGTTCAAGTTGGGTCAAGCGCTACTGCACATTTGTCAAAGAGCAGAAGATCCTGCACATGGTGACCTTCGACCACAGATCTGGTGGGAAAATTGTGAGTAGTCATAGAGCACATAGTGCAGTAATGTCAGTCAGTTTTTATATCGGAACTGCCTTCACTATGCGGTTTTTCATTTTTCACAGAATTCATGCCATCTTTGTTGTCGCCAAAAAACATTCTCAACGCTAATTTCTTTTTTTTTTTCTTCAGGGTGAGACAGAATCTGTCACGCTCAAATCCTGTCTCCGCAAAACGACAGACATGTTGGACAGGAGGTTCTGCCTAGAACTCGACATAACAGACCGGTACATCACTTATGTAACACTGTTTCTCAAACACACTGTGATGATATTATGTCTGTAGCTGAAGCTATAATTCCACATTATATCAGAAGTGACTTTATTTGAAAAGTTTACCCCTGGTGGATCTTTCAGGAAGACAATGCAATGTCCATAGTGGCTACACTGAACATATATTATCTGCTGTGATATTACACATTAACAATTTAGCAAGAGATTTTAGCTCAACACGCTTGCTATTTACTGTTTAGCTTGTGGCTCTACAGTATGTGTTTTGGATTGCAGAGGGCAGGATGGGAGAATTTGTCTTGGAGGGCTGCCCTCACACTTCGCTGGGAGGATTTGCCACACCCTGCTGTGTCCTCCTCTAATAGACATCTCATTTTGTCACACAACTTAACTCTGCCCTGCTCCTTTTCTGTAGTATTAATAGACAAGCAATACCCCAGATTTAGTATGGAAATTCAAGTCCACACATCCATTCTGACTGTGATGAGTAACTTGATATCCATCTGGTCCCCACACGATCGTACATCTCATAAACCAGCTGGGGGCTGACTAAAAGGGCTCATATTTGCAAACCCAAGGTGCAAGTGCCCTTGGCAGTGGGTGTCTCTTTGTTTTACAGAATGATAAGCACTTTTCATGTTTACTTACCTTGCTTTACTGCTTCTCTCTCAGGCCAGGGACAGTACTCACAGTACAGGCCTTGTCAGAGGATGACCACAAGTTCTGGATGCAGGCCATGGGTGGGAAGGAACCTGTGAGTCAGCTGCCTGTACTATGTCATCATCTACCACTCGCACTTGGCTCATGTAGCCCCATTGTATGCTGTTAAACTGGCATCAAAATAATTCCTTATAGTATATTATACTGGCTTATGCCTACACTTTATGTCATGTGTGTCAAGTGTCGAGCACTTAAACTGTAATAAACCATGATGATGTATTTTTTTGTTATTTTTAACAGATTGGACACTATCTTGGGAGGACTTTTTTTAAAGAAAGAGGAAGTAAGTATCAAAATTACCCAAGACTGTAATTTTATATATTTCAAACCCAGTTTTGTGACCGTAAAAGAATGACCTTAAGTTGCATGAGAAACTTAATGTACATTTAAACGGTTGTTGTTTTCCTCTTCCTGCAGTTGATGCCCAGCTGGATGATGTGGGTTTGAATTTTGTGAAGAACTCCATCAGTGCCATAGAAACAAGAGGTGAGCCTTAGAGATATGGAAATATGGAAACACTCAGTTGATATCGCAGCATTACAAGGTGATAAATTTGAGGGTATTCAACACGAGAATTGGTGGACAGGGACAGGTAATGTTGGTACAGTATCTTTATCTGTACACAAGGGGGCACACTTGCTCCAATATTAAAACAAATGGCTGACTGGCAGGTACTGCAGGCAGCATGTAGATAATATGAATGGCTCTCATCGCATAGCACTAAGTTCCTATTAATTTCTCCTCACATGCTTATCTGACCTCTTTTTCAGTCAAAAAATCGGTTTGTTCTAGTCCCTCTCAACATGCGTAATATGTATTTATGCAAATGATTATCTGTCTTACTGAGCTTGGTTTAAATTGCAATGACATCGTCATGCATCTGCTCTCCACATACAGCACATAGTTGTTCTTGTTTATATATAATATTCTGTACTTAGTCTTTATGATTTCATTGTTATGTTTTATTGTCTTTGCTTTGTGTGTTCTTTTCCCCTTGCAACTTTATTAAGAGAAATGTCATGCTTAAAGATGTATTATTATTACTTATCAGGTATTAATGACCAAGGCCTGTACAGAGTTGTGGGGGTAAGCTCCAAGGTTCAGAAGCTCCTCTCATTAATGATTGGTAAGCTATAATTTTTTTCTTTTCTTTCTACTCCGGAAATGTATTTGCATGAAAAAATGTTGCTGGTGAGAGCCGAATTAAGTTGGAGTAAAATTTTAATTTATAAGCTACTGCACTATCTCTCTGATATTAAGTTGCCCCTAGTTAGTTGGATGTGCTGACGTAATGGATGTGTCTGTTGGGGTGAAAATTAAAAAGACAGTGACTGATAATCGGTCTATGATTCGGTCTATCAGAACCATTTCTCTCTAAAGTGCAACAAGTGCTTTCATGTATCTTTTCCTCGCTGCCATTCAGTCTTATATCCCCCAGACAACCAGACAGGGTCCTTTCCATCCACGTCCTTGCACTTTTTGGCTTTTGCTTCATTAATGTGCAGCTACGACGGCCTCTCATGTGCTCGTGGCAGGCTTAGTCTGTCAGTTGCCTTTCTCAATTTCCTTTATGCCTCTCACTTCTCTTGAATCCCTTTCACTCAACTCCTTTCCTATAGAGCTTGTCCTCTGTCCTTTTCATTGCTCCCTGTCTGCTCTCTGGTTTCCTGCCGTCTCCAGCAGACACCAGCTCACTTTCAGCTCTGTGTTCAGAATGACAACAAACTAAGGCAGCCGCCAGCCTGTCTCAGCTTCCTCTCCAAAACCTTCCAGCCTCCCAACCTGCAAACTCATGCTGTAGACTCCATTAACGCTCTGCTGCGGCACTCTAAGAAGTTTCTTTAAAGCCTGAATATGGTACAGGAAGACATTCCACATAATATTGTGAATGAAGGGAAACAGCTGATTTTACTTCTTATTTACAAATGATAGATTTGTACAGTAATTTGTAATTTGTAATTTGTACAGATACAGTAATTAGCCTGTCAAATATAGGGTATATTTTTATTAAACTGGCCTGAACATAACTTATATTTTGTCTCTGAAATTACTAATATGCATGAAAGTGGTAGTACTACTTCTACACATAAACAAGCGCATTCACAAACATTTCATGAATACCACAGCTCACAGTGTGTGGGTGAAGCAAGCTTTAAACCCTGAGGAAAGACTTTGGATCCTCCCACTCCTCCTCCTTTTCATCTCTCACCCACCGACATGGCCAGGGTCCAATCAGAAAGGACAGTGCGATAGAAAACTGGTCTCACATCATATTACAGTACAAACAAAGAGAGCGGCACCTATTGAATGTCAGGCAACAATATAACAGGATGAAGACTGTAAAAGTGAGCCCCATTCTGTCTCTGGCCTGTCTGTTGTACAGTTTGTGGCAGGGGAGTGTGTGGTGTTGGTCGGGGATGTGGTTATGATTGCTGCTGAGTTTGAGTTTTTAGTTCTATGGATATAATTGCAGAGTTTTAAGGATTCTGTAAGATAAAGACCTACCCAATATATTCCACAAGGTTAAGACAACTGGATGAGGTATCCAAACATTCATTCCAGTTAAAAGTACATTTTTGTTGCTTCCTAATTATGTTGAAGTGCCTTTCTACTCCTTGTTCCTTCAGTTGGATGTTTGAGCTTCACTGTGCAGAATGATTTATGTGCAGAGTTAGAAACTAGAAGGCTGTTTTCACATTAATCTACTGAAAGTGAAGACTTTCTCTGTGCTGAGTTTAAGGGGTCGACCTATGAGCATGATTTGTGACATCACAAATAATTTGGAGGTTAATTGTGGTTTATTATGCAGCCTGCACAAGTGTGATGTGGAAATTGCACATACAGTGCATCCCAAACTGACAAGGTGAAAACAAAATTTTAGAATTTTTTTGCAAATTAATGAAAAAGGAAAAACTGAAATATCACATTGACATAAGTATTCAGACCCTTTGTTGTGACACTTGAAATTTAGCTCAGGTGCCTTCCATTTCTCTTGATCATCTTTGAGATGTTTCTACACCTTGATTGGAATCCACCTTTGGTAAATTCAGTTGATTGGACATGATTTGGAAAGGAACACATCCATCTATATAAGGTCTCACAGCTGACAGTGTATGTCAGAGCAAAAACCAAGCCATGAGGTCAAAGGCAGGATTGTGTCGAGGCACAGATCTGGGGAAAGCTACAAAAAATTCTGCTGCATCGAAGGTTCCCAAGAGCACAGCGGCCTCCATAATTCTTAAATGGAAAAAGTTTGGAACAACCAGGACTTTTCCTAGAGCTGGCCGCCCTGCCAAACTGAGCAATCAGAGGAGAAGGGCCTTGGTACCTGATGGTCACTCTGGCTGATTTCCAGAGATCCTGTGTGGAGATGGGAGAAACTTCCAGAAGGACAACCATCACTGCAACACTCCACCGATCTGGGCTTTATGGCAGAGTGGACAGACAGAAGCCTCTCCTCAGTGAAAGACACAAGAAAGCCTGCTTGGAGTTTGCAAAAAAGCACCTAAAGGACTCTCAGACTGTGAGAAACAAGATTCTCTGGTCTGGATGCAGGAGTGGCTTAGAGACAACTCTGAATGTCCTTGAGCAGCCCAGCCAGAACCCTGACTTGAACCCAATCGAACATCTCTGGAGAGACCTGAAAATGGCTGTCCACCGACGGGCCCCATCCAACCTGACAGAGCTTGAGAGGATCTGCAGAGAAGAATGGCAGAAAATCCCCAAATCCAAGTGTGCAAAGCTTGTCGCGTCATACCCAAGAAGACTCGAGGCTGTAATCGCTGCCAAAGGTGCTTCAACTAAGTACTGAGTAAAGGGTCTGAATACTTATGTCAGTGTGATATTTCAATTTTCCCTTTTTTAATAAATTTGCAAAAACTTCTAAAATTCTGTCTTCACTCTGTCATTATGGGGTATTGAGGGGGGAAAATGAATTTAAACGATCTTAGCATGAGGCAGCAACATAACAAAATGTGAAAAAAGTGAAGAGGTCTGAATACTTTCTAAATGCACTGTACACTGAGAATGGACTTTTTTTCATTGAAGGAAAATAACAATATTGGCATATTCATAGATTCTGGATTTTTATCAATGAGGGAGAAAGAATGGATGTTATTTTAAGCTTTTTAATTAGGTAATTGTACTTTTTTAAATTGTACATATTAGACACATTATTTTTCCAAGCAGAGTATTTTTATATATCTTACAACATCTCTGGAGGGAATCTTTAATATCAGTTGAAAATATAATCTTATAACAGCTCTTGATGGCTTTAAAGGATCAGTTCATTCAAATTACAAGAAACATACTGTCCTGTGTCCAACTTGAGGGTTAGAACCCCCACAAGAGATTGCAAGGCAAATCTAAAGGGTCACAAGATTATTAAGAGGATGGGAAAGCAAAAAAAGGTGAACTGGTCATAACTTGAACGAGGACTCACAAGTAAGCACTGCTTTGTCTTAAAGGACCAGTGTGTAAGATTTTGGGGGATCTATTGGCAGAAATGGAATATAAAATTCATAAGTAGGTTGTCATTAGTGTATAATCATCTGAAACTAAGAATAGTTAGCTTGTTAGCTTAGAATGAGCCCTTTAAATCTACATAGGGAGCGGGTCCTCTTCCATGAAGCCCCAACATGTTGCACTACCATGTTTCTACAGTAGCCCAGAACGGACAAACCAAACACCGGCTCCAGAGAGGGCCTTTGGTTTTTTTATTTTATTTTGTAAGTTCTGCAGCCACCGTAGGTTCTCCTACATGCTTGAAAGGGGGATTTGAGGGGAGAGGTATTCAGTTGGTTGCAGTCTGCAACCTCACCGCTAGATGCCACTAAATCCTACACACTGGTCCTTTAAGGGGTTACAAGCAAAAAGAGTGGGCTATGAAAGCTGGCACATTTGCTCACTCTCTCTCCCTTTTACCAGCTGGCATCCACCCTGCATCTTCTCCTTCTTATTTTGGTTCCATTTAACACCTCCACTGCACGTACGAAAGAATTGCACCTTTGAACTTGCTGCTGCTTTGTGGTTAGCAGTTTTGTAATCAATGCTGCTTCAACTACTCCTGTTGTGATCATGTTTTTGCTTACCTGATCTAACCAAGTCAGGCTCATTCGTGCATTTGAGCAGACTACAGAGCTTGTGCGGACCCCATTAATCTCAACACACACATACACAAAGGCACACCTTTGACTACAAACACACCGCAAAAACATTTGCTTTCAGAAGTTGATATTGGACAGGCCAATTTGTGGACAGAGCAGCCATAGAAACACACAATCCCCCTGGCTGCAGTGCATAGATGAAATCAAAAAAATAAATTTCCTCACTAACAGACCACCTACCACCCACAAAGTTAAAGTCTGCATGGTGACCCGGGCCCTCCCTGTACATGTGTCTGACTCAAAACACCTTACTGACACATTGCACTTCCACATCCTCTGTAATTCATCAGAGGTAACTTAAGGTGTGACTAAAGCCCCCTGAATTTTCAGCACAACACAGCGCTGGAGTCCCTGTGGAGCCTGTGAAGTAGTGAGGGATTAATTAAACTTGTAATGAGTATAGAACCAGCAGCCCTCTACAGTAGCTGTAACTTCCTTCCATATCCACTGGGGCTAGACTCGACCCCCAAGGCTAGTAGCAGTGCTTTTATCCTCATATGGCTAATTACAAGTTACATATTTATATTAAGTATTTGGACTTTCTAGGCTGCCCACAAAATCACACAAAGTCATTAGCTGCATACAGTAAAAAGAGTCATTGTTGGTGCTTTGTGTCATTTCCTCAGTCAGTGAATTTTCCAGTGAGAATATGTTTTGTGATTGTGATTCATTCAGATGAGAAGAGCAACGAAGTAGATCTGTCTGCCAGCGAGGACTGGGATGTTAAGACAATAACAAGTGCACTAAAGCTTTATATGAGGTAAGGATGACTGATGAAAGACACACACGCTCACACACACACACACACCTGTAAACCAACCATTTCTACACAAAAAGCTTGGATGATATTGTCAATCTGCAGTTATTTGTGTTGGTTGGAAAAGGGCAGATCATTTCTTAAACCTCTGTTGTGATCAGTTTAACTCCCTATGTTGTCATAACAAAAACTATTTAATATACATTTTGGTGAACCTTGAACATATTTTGAGATGCATTTACATAATTTGTTTTTCTGCTATGGATGTCTTCAGAGAATGTGACCAATGAGGGATGCATAATCATTTCGATTCATCTTCTAAACTACCAAACAGCATTGTTGTGATCTGCCATGTATCTAAGCAAATCCACCTCTGACCTAAGATAACCTCAGTAGTTAATGGGAGATTTTTTATATATGTATGTATATCTTTTTTGATGTTGACTTGAATATGAAACGTTTCACCTATTGTCAGCTGTCTTTTAAAAAGTGAACACAGAGTTTATTATGCACAGTGCCTTTGTATGATTAACTCCTTGCGACAGTCCCACTGCTTACTGTATGCCTGTTCCACATTCACCAACTCTTTCCAGGTTGAGAGATAGTGTGGGTGAAGTTCAAAGATTAAAAATGTAGTTTGGCTGCAAGAAGCTGAGGCAGTTTCATTTAAATGGCAATTGTTTTTTTTTTTTTGTAAACATATGCAGTTAGCAACAAATTAAGTTGGCTTTACTCATTTAAATGAAAGAACATTTTTATTCACTGAAAAACAAGTTTAGAATTTGCTTGTTTCCTTATAAACACAGTAGGAGTCACAAGAAACTGATACTGATATACTTGAAATGATTCAACTTTTTTAGGTTTTGCCTCATTATTCAACATTCTCCTGCAGTATAAATAATGTTTTATTTTAATTTGTCTACTCTTTAACTCGTAACAGTATATAATGTTTATTACTTTTATTATGTTTTCTGGTTGTCTGTCCCATTCTGAACGCGATATTTCAGGAACGCCTTTTGGGAATTTCTTCAAATTTGGCACAAATGTCCACTTAGGCTCAAGGCTGAACTGATTAGATTTTGGTGGTCAAAGGTCAAGGTCACTGTGACCTCACAAAACACGTTTTTGGCGATAACTCAAGAATTCATACACTAATTATGGCAAAGTTTCACACATATGTCTAATAGGATAACTCGGGAACAGAAGGGGAGATTGTGACCATATTTCACATTTGGTCAGATACTGAATTGGTGACTCTAATCTTGGGTGCCCACCTTGAAACTGTGGTGATTGTATAGATCTTCTGTGCTGCGGGGTTGAAGATGCGTGTGAAGCATCCACGTTTTAGAATTTGTAGCTTCTTTGCAGCAACAATAATAATAATAACTCTGTTATTGTCACTACTGTTAACTAAAATGCTACCATGAAATTGTAATAGTGTTTTTTATGTTGTTTTTCAAGTATTGGATTTAGAGTCCTATTTAAAGGGGTTAAGATTGTGTTGTGATTGGCTGATGTTTGAGCTTTCACCCATTTCAGGAAGCAGTTTGATGTTATGGGCTGTGGACCATGAGACTCACAGGTTTCTGTGTTTCAACACCCACCATAAAGGAAAGCTTTATTGTGTTTAGTCAACACTACTCACTGCAACATTTAGTAATTTTTAAACACTGTTTAAGATAACATAGCATATTGTTATGCTATATTAAATCATGCTGAGTGTTACTCTGACTTGTCTTTTACTTTGTGTCTGGCCTGCTGGAATAAAGCAGGGTCAATCTCCTCAGTTTCCTCTGAGGCTAAGTACCTTTGGCCACTGGCCAGCTGCAGTGTGAAAGTACCTTCAGATGAACTTGGTTATCTCAACGCGTGCACCATCTAATTCCATCCCCTGGCCTGGCCACATTAATCATTGCTGTGTGCAGACCCTATAAAACAGTGTGCTGGCTATTTCTGTCCCCCCTCACTCACTTATACTGTCCTTCTCCATCCCCCCACCCCCCCCACCCTTCTCTCTTCCTCTCACTCTCTCTCTGAAGGAGCCTTCCTGAGCCGTTGATGACCTATGGACTTTACAAAGAGTTCATCGGCCCTGCGAGTAAGTTTCAACACCTCTCATACCACAACTTAATCTGAGTACAGATCATAAGTAAACAACAGTGTATACGTGTGTTGTATCAGTCTGAAAGAGATATTTCATCAGTTTAAGCACTGGACCCCAGTTGTGTTTTTCCTCAGTGAGTTTTGGAAAACATGTCAGCATTTCCCACACATAGGCTCTACTTGGGTGGCCTGCCCAGGTAGATTAAGACCTGCCCAGGTAGATAAAATCTGTCTGAGTTGCATGCTGCAGTAACTGAGCGGGGACTGGAGGATTCTCTGTGCAGCCGCCTAGCTAGCCTACAGAGCCTGCATGTGAGGCGTTTAGGGAACATCCGTAAATTGTAGCGTCAACCAATAGTCTGCGTGTGAGGCTTTTATGGGACATCTGTAAAGTGTAGTGTCTGCCGATAGTCTGTATGTGAGCCGTTTAGGTGACATCTGTAAATTGTAGCGTGTACCGATAGTCTGCACGTGAGGCGTTTAGGGGACACCTGTAAATTGCAGCTACAGAATATAACCTGGGTTACACTCTCCCCCTCTAAACTGCACGAGTCTCTGCATGCACATCGGTCCCACGCCGCACCACCCACCACCACAAGTAAATTCTCAACCTGTGAGAACACTGCATGTAGTGAAGCGGAAAACAGTTAGAGCACTTCTAAATTACTTTTTACTACGTCTTTTTAATGTTTTACCAGGTAGGGCTAGTCTTAAAACTGTGGGTCTGTTTGTATCTTGAATGCTAATTAAGATTTATCCCAGTCTGTCTCGTCTTCAGACTTGAACACAGGAGGACAGGGGTCTCTAAAGACCATAATGTTGAGTACTATACTTGGGAAATGTGTTACTTTTGACTAATGTGTATCCCTGTAGACCCTCCCATCTGAGGACACCCTTGTCCTGTTTTTCATCAGGAATGCGACTATATCTGTAATTGTTTTCCAGTGAATACAGCTGATCCACTCTGGTTGACCAAAGAGCTTTGACTTTGGCTCCAACATCCTTTTTTTGACTCTTCTGACTGTTTTACAACATTGTGTATCCGACATTTATTAGCCTTTCAAGAAGCCCATGTCAGCGTGTGCTCTGTCTTCATATTATTTTTTTCTACCTGTTTTAATTTATTGCTTAAAATATGTGGCCAAATAAGTCATTAAAGGTTAAGGCTAAAAGGTTTGAAATGATAAATATGCTGTAATTTAACATGCCCTCAAATGGTCCAGTGACCTTGAGCAGCAAACAGACTCACCATGTTTTCGCCCACATAACATCATTTATGTATGAAATGTTTTTAAAGCAAGCCAAACTTGAATCTTATTACAACAAGTGCTATAATTGGATCAGGGTTGACATTTTTATCAGGCACTCGCAATGCCCTCATAACGAGGGGGAAAAAAATGGATTAGCAATGAATGTTTTTTGATGGATGACAGCATCCATAAGAAGCTTTTTTTTTCATGTTTAAATCCTTGTCGTTCCCATAGTAATGATATCTTGTTTGTGTGTGTGTGTTTGTGTGTGGGCGGTCAGATGCCCATGTGTGAGGAAATGTTTAAGAGATGATCTTGGGGGTTTTAACACAAACCTTTTTTTTATGGTAGCGACAGTAACGTAAAGCTATCTCTTCCGCCAGCATAGTGGTCCCTGCTGCCAAATTCTCAGAGGCTTGAGACCATATATCACCATCACACCTCTTCTTCACTTATTAAAACTAAAATGTATCATCCTCTTACACCTAACCCCTTGTACTTGAGGGTTATAGCCTTGGATGATTGTGTCCTTAAAGGTCTACTAACTTTTGTCATTTTTTATTTCCCAGAATGTATCAAATTAGTTTCTTTGGACTTGAAAATGATTATATGCTAATTTCAGGTTTTGGTACCTTCTGTAACTCTGACTTCTTACTAAGCATCGTTGCTCAAATCAACAATGTTTTATAGTGTTTTGTCAGAACAGTTGGAAACCCAAATCTCTTCAAATTGAGTATTCAGTAGCGGCTGTTGGCTTCTTGCCACCTGAGGAGCACCGAGAAATCCTCATAGTTTAATGCAAGTGCATGGCTGCTTCTGCGTTTGAACAGAGGGCGGTAGTCCAGAGTCTCGCATCCAAGCCGTCCACTGCCTGGTCCACAAACTACCGGAGAGGAATCGACAAGTCCTCGGGCTGCTTATGAAGCATCTGGCCAAGTGAGTTTTCATAGTTCCTTGGTCATAGTTCATCCAATCTACACCCCCTCTCTCTCTCTCTCAGTTCTCTCTTTCTGCTCTTCCTGTCTGTCTCCTCATTCTCACTCCACATGCTTTTTCTCTCTCTCTCTCCCTCACTCCCACTCTCTTCACTCCCCCTTCCCTGCTGTCACTCCATCTCTTCTCTGTCTACTCAGTGACTGCTGGGTAAGAAAATTGATGCCACAGGCATCTTAACATTTTTTTTTTTTTTTTTTTGCCTTTTCTTATGTCATTTTGATGTATATTTAAAGTTGTTAAAGGGAGGATTGTGTAGCCCACCATACCTGTTCAGCATGCTGTTCTGCAGCCCACCAGTGAAGTGAAATGAAATGGACCACTCAAATTAAGCCCTCTCTTGAGATTACTCTATACACCCCTTGATGGACCACTATTGTGCATCACTCCATTTGTGAGATTAGATAGGAGAAAAGATTTAAGAAATAATGTTAGCTAACATTACAAGGTTTTACCTCAGCAAGCTTTTTTATAAACTAAATATGAGCAAATTGAAGATAAGTAAATAATCCCTCTTCCCTGAGGCAGTGAAAGTCTGGTGGATCTTATTTCATAGAAACCCACTGCAGAATCATGCTCTGGTAAAAAGGCAGCGCTATTGAAATTGAATTTGGATTATCCAGCGTGAAATTCTCCAGACTGGAGAGACTCAAATATTTTTCTGAAGTTGGCGTGTGTGCATGTCCTGCAGGGGAAGGAAGCAAAGCCAGAATTTCACACTCCTATCTGAAATGGTTTCAGAGATGTTATAAATGTGAGTTGTCACCAATGTTTTTGTCTTCAAAGGCATCCTTTGAAGCTATTTAAACTGTCTCTGTGCAGATGCACTGCATATCATCATATTTTGAGTGTGAAATCTCTTCACCTGTCTATATAACTTTTTCTTCAAATAAAGGTTTTTTTTTTTCTTTTTGTTTGACCTCCTAAGATAAAGTTTCCTCTACTATCTCAAATGCTCTCATTTTTGCTTAATGTTATATTCAGTGTAGGAACTATATAAGCCAAACTGTTAGGATTTCAGAGCATTGGTTAGGATTTGCAACAGCTTACTGATGTTGGCAAAAATGTGAAATGTCATAAAATGTGCTAAAATCTCACATTTGTTGTTACCATTTTATCTCTAAATGCAGTGCCTGCTTTGTGTATTTGCAGTTTTGGGTGCCTCTGTGATGGGATTTTTTAAAAAACTGGGAAATTAAAACAACTTTCATCATGAAAACATGTTTTCAAATGAGAAAAAGTAATATAGAGAAACAGAAAAATTAAGAGAAGGTTTAAAGTATCTATCACGGCTGTAATATCTCACTGTAGCTGTTAAGTCGTGGATTTTTGTTATGCTTGCTTATTGTGAAATTATCTATTTTAGGAATAAAATGTAGATACCAAATGCTTTTATAGCAACTTGCTGGAAACAGACCACCAGTGTGTTAGTATAAAAAAATATTACAATTTATGAAATAAAACATTAATGTTTAGGGAATTGATCATGAGAGTTTCCTGAGAAAAACCCTGAAATGTATATCAAGGGCCCTATTTTTGCTTCAATTTTCTTGTTTTTTCTCATATACCTAACTTTTTTTATTTTTTTAAACCCTCCTCTAAAATTGCAATACATTACACTACTCACATTTACAGGAGTTGTGCCCTGTTTTCCTTAGTTCCTCTTTATTCTTCCCATTTTTCTGTCAAGGGTTTAGTGTATGTTGTTAAACTTTAATCAGCACATCAAGAATGATGTAGAGCCAGAGGTAATTGTTAGTTAGCTGGTGTAGAACGTGCATCATGTGAGTTGTTCTCTTCCTCAGTGTGGCGGCCCACAGTAAACAGAATCTGATGACTGTGGCTAACCTGGGTGTGGTGTTTGGCCCCACATTAATGAGGCCACAGGAGGAGACTGTCGCTGCCATCATGGATCTTAAGTTCCAGAACATTGTTGTGGAGATTCTCATCGAACACCATGAAAAGGTAACACTCTAGACTGGGATTTACCAGACGCACAGTGCAGTATCGACTGTACAGTCGCTAACTAATACACTTGAAAGTGAACACTCTGAAAAGTGGAAGTGTCTACTCATAGTATTCTTCCAGTGGAAGTCATTAGTACTATGTGTGTAGGAATACAGAAAAAAAGTCTTTCTACTGTATTGTAAAATTCTGTCTGTTGTCTAATCTTTGCTCCACTTGTTGCACCTTTTATGATTCACTCTGTCAGATTAATGCAGAAATACTGCTATTCTGCTTTTGGCAATCCAGAACTATTTACTAAACACTCGGCACACTAGACAACAATGATACAAGGTACAATGATAGCACCAAATGAAATCTGAATCAGGTGACATGACATCAATAAGCTGCACACAGCAGCTCTGTTTACCAACCTGGGTGGCGTGTAATTACTTGATACTAAAGGACAATAAATGTGCAAGCGAAGCAGAAGAGCTAATGTTTGTAAGTCCTGGTTTCTCTGTGCTGAGCGGTTTCTCGCTATTGTTTTGAAGTTTTGTATTTTGCTCTTAAGTTTCGATTTGGCAGTTTCTGTTGGCAGAGAAGTGCACATACTGTACTCTACCTGACACCGCAATTGCATTTGGGCAGAGTAAGAGTCTCAATTAGGGTGTTTGTGATGCTCTACTCTGTACTCTGTGTTTGTTAAGGCGGTGTAGACTTGTGTATATTCAAATAGAAATCTTACCTAATCCAATTTATATTCAGCTTCTTTTAACAAATGTTCTAGCAATGAAAATGCATCATATTAAATATTTGGCTGGTTGTGGTCTGTTTGGAAATGTGCATATTGTACTTAATGCTTGCTCTAAAAAATGCATAAATGAAGTTGTCAGATAATGAGACATGTATCACATTTAACTTAAAACTTTGGGACAGCATACCCTTCACCCAGTTATTAAAGTACAAAGGAGTAAGACAGCAATCTTAATTTCTGGATTTGAATCTGGCCAATAGGGGGAGCCCCAAGTGCCCCTACCAGGATTAAATACATTGTATTCTCCTCATTTTCAGGAGGTTGGTTATACTGTGGATTATTATATACATTTTATCATATCTAGAAGGTCCTTTTCCTGCATAAAGCAGTTATTTTGGTTAGGAGTTGTTTCATAACCTGCAGTTCATGGGATCATGTAATCTTTCCAGAATATCATTAATCGGTGTCAATCCTCAAAGGGGGATAATTCTCCGTGTCAAAAGAGAAAAAGGTTTGAGATTAGTTTTCTAATCTGTTTGGAGCAGCGCTGCACTCTGCGTAGAATCAGATGAAACCAGGAGCTTTTAGTGATTTTTTTTTTTTAATTTATTTTTTATTTTTACCCAGCTTCATTAAATGGAAGATGTTGTGTGTTGTGAATAATATCTCCACCCAGCTCACAAATCTAAAATGGGATGTGAGAGAATAAAGAGGACTGGTGAAAACCAATGGAGCATACAAATGCGCTAAAACAACACCAGCAGCATAGTGTGTACTTCTAGTCTCCGAGACTACCCAACACCGTCCAGGTGATAAAGGATGTAGTGTTAGAATGCAGCAAGAGCATTTTGGAAAGTACAGCGTGTTAGAGCAGGGGAAAAGTTGAGCAGACAGACAGACAGGCATTAACTTCCCTCACAGCTGAGCCCCACTCCAGACTGTTGATACCCCCAGATACCAACAGTAGACTCTGTTTTACATTCACCTCCATCTGCAGAGAGAGGCGAGAGGGAGAAAGAGAGGCAGCAGAAACTCTCAGCCGTATCAGATTTCTCTTTTTTTTTTCTATCTGCCTTGCTCCTACAAACTTTCTCTCTCATGCCCCCTCCTCTGCGTCTGCGCCTCCCGTTCACACTCTGTCTCACTTTCTCTGCCACTTTCTCTCTCTCCTCCCTTCCCTTACCTCCCTCCTCTCCTTGTCTGTGATCCTTTCTGAGGCTCTGCTGAGACTTCCTCTCCTCTGCAGCCCTATTCTCTTTTAACTCCACATCTGAAGTTTATATGTAAACACGACCCGGTGTAAGCAGGCTGCGCCAGTTGGCCAGCCCTCCTCGAGTCCAAAGCCTATTTATTTTACTCTCCACTCTTTCAGCGAGTGGGTCAATTTCTCTGTGGAGAAATGTCACCTTAACTTACACCCACATTTCTGGACAGGATGTGATTGCTTTACATGTGGAGCTGCTCTTGTTTATTTTGGCACAAACAAAATCTTTTCACATGCAGTTTTAGGGTTCAATCAATGAGCTGCTCAGCTTTCCCTAGGAGCACATGCTGTGGCTGCAAATGGCCTTTTCCATTCATCTTCCACTATATAAAGCCTGCGAGTTTTAAAAGCCGTTCACTAAGTGAGGTCAGTTGAGGACACGCTGCTGCTCAAAACTCTTGGAGTATCTGCACTGTGCTTTTCGTCTTGGTAGAGACTTACTCACATTGTGTATTCAGATCTTTGCAGATGCTCCAGAGTCATGCCCTCTTTCACCTGCTGCCCCAGTATTCTCCGCTCCCACAAGGCAGTCCAAGAAGCTGAGTCGACAAAACCGGCCCCTGGCTGTCTACAATCCACAAGCTCTGGACATTCAGACTGGTAAGAGATGCACGCATGCACCTGTATATTTTCACATCTATTAAAGGAAATGAGTCAGGCAAAAGGCCAATACAGTAATTGGATCATACAGAATTTGAGAAGATTTAACCCTCTAATCTAACCATTGCGTGTTCTCATCATATGCATTTAAAATACTCTTAGCAGTAAGATTTCTGTGTGCTATAGTGGGTCAGACCTCCCTTAGTTTATAAGTAGATAATTTGTTAGCTAGTTGATACTTGATACCCATGTTCACAAACTAGTAATTTGTGGTCTTGAATTCACTAGTGCACACAAATCAACAGAACATTTCTGTTATTCAATAAAATATGTTTAAAAAATGTCAATATCAAGTTGCTTTTACAGGCAAACTTAATGTGTATTAGCCTGCTAATCAGACAGAACTGCTGTTTCGTTTAATTCTTACATCCTGACATTGTGTTCATGTTAGCTGGTTTTCTAGCGGGGAAGGGGGTCATTTTGGGGGTCACTCACTCACGGTTGGCCTAGTGACCACTAGGAAGCATAGCAGCGTCTACAGACACACTGAACTCAGTCGCCTCCTCTCTTTAACACTGCGTGAAGCGATTTGCATCTGTGACTTTGTGTGTCTTGTTTATACTTCAAAACGCTTAAAGTGCAGATAAATTTCTTCTGAAGTTTAATGAAATGGGTGACAATTATAGAGGCCCCTCTCCTGTTCCACAGGTGAGCTGATCACCTGACCTGGTGAACCAAACAATCTTCGATCTTCAACTCCAGATATTTCTGATCTGGGGCCAGTCAAATCCCTTCCCCCCCTAGAATACAGTACCAAAGGAGTCTAAATCTGCTTACCAGATAGCCTCTCTTTGCCTCCCTCGCACTAGCTTTTACCATGGGGTATTTTAATATCAGGGATGAAAGGCGTAATCCATTTTTAACCTTTGTGTCTTTTATATGGGCCCCAGATAATGGATTTAAAGTAAGTTGTCTCTGCATTCAAAGGGTAAAAGCAAATTTAAGGATGATGAAGTGAGAAAGAGAGGAGAGTGTTAACCTATGCATGTGACTCTTCTTGGGAGTGAGTCTACCTATGACGCTGCATGTGTCTGATCTCCCTCAGACATGATTGCATACCATGCGTAGAGATGTGTATTAATACTCTATGAATCATACCTCTCAGAGTATTATTACAGATAAATTGTAGACTTGACAATTAATTCAATTTTCAAATGTGCTGAAAGATGGAGCTAAATATTTATTTTTCACCAAAACTTGACAAAGTATTAACGTGGATTACCACTGAATGATAGTTGTGCTTTGTTTTGTTTTGTTTTTTTTTTATGAAAAATCCTCAGCTCATCAGAATGGTAACTGATGTGACTTTTCAAACAAGTTAGAAAGTAACAACAACAAAAATCATAGACCAAAGGGAAATAATGCTGCTACAAATAAATCCAATAAAAAACAATTTAACCGGGGCTGTACCTGAATCAGAATGATCCAAATCGACTGAGTCGCTGAGGGAGGTTCCACTAGACTTCTATTTTTTAATGTTTCATGTGCTTGTGGTTACTACTTTTACTTATCTACAGATATTTTTCATATATACACTCAACATTATCACTGGTGTTTTTTTTTTCTTTAATACACCTTACCAGCGATTAAGAGAAATATGTTATTCACTGTTTCCACTGAGTTACTGTCCACTGCAGCACATCTGCAGAGCAGCCGCCCCACACTAAACTACTATAACAGCTCAAGTCTCATGTTTCACCTATAAGACGTTTCAATGCCTTTGTTCATCATCTGTAATGTGAAAACACTAGATTTCCGCACAGTCCCAAGAAATAAAAACAAGTAGAAATCATAAAATAAAATAGTAGCGCACCACAAAGTGTCTCTCCGGCGTGGATCACACTGGATGACAGTAGAGGAGGTTGCACTAGCGTCAGGTTCAAAAGTAGCTTAGCCAAAAGCAGAGTGCATCAGAGCAGCAAACAGAAACAAGTCGCTCTTGCTCTGCATCACGCTGCCCTCCATTACTCAACTGATGACAAGTTTAGGGGACTGCCCTAAATGTAACAAATGTAACAAACATTAACATGTCTATTTCACCACGTTACATTTTGTAATTTTTGTGTTAAATAATTATTACAGGCCTTAGACGCCAATGGCCCACCCACCCACACAGGTGATTTCCCCTGTTTCCTCTGATTAGACTTTTCAAGACTGTGTGGGTGGACTGTTTGATTGACATCTCACTCACTATCCTGTTGTACCTGTTAGGGTAAGAAAAAGGACACCTTTTTCCTTCTTATTGGTGCATTGAGTCTGGTGACTTCACATAAGCGGCAGACATTTTGACTTGTCAAAGCAGGAAAAAGCACCGCTGTAAATCATAATACTAACAATGGCTCCATTAGTAAAGCCATGTGAGTGACTGAACATGCACAATACCAGAGCCCTGGAACTGCAAGTCTAAGTGGAATGCAGCCATCACTAATGTTATTCATTCCACCTGTGCTTTTCCTGCTTTGACAAGTCAAAATGTCTGCTGTGAAAAGGTTCTATTCTCAGCGTAGCTCCACCCACCTTCAACCTGAGCTGAGGTGTAATCAATCAGAATAATTTAAAACACCTGTGTGCGTGTGTGTGTGTGTGTGTGTGCGTGTGTGTGTGTGGGTTTCATTTCAAACTAAAACTCTCAGGTAAAGGTATATATTATAAACAAACTGTACAGTGCATAATAATGCTATGGTTGGATGCATGATCAATGTAGAATGTATAAATATTTTTATTACATTTGGTAATTAGGCTATAACCAATCACCACAAATTCAATGAATTCTGGCTTTTGGTTTAAGTGCATTAATATGTGTGTTTGTTGGGGGGGGGAAGAGAAGAAATGGTTCAAACAAACAACCTTAACACTTCCTTTCGTGCCTCTCATAAGTCCCAAAAGCAGGTTCTTTACTTGACAGTAAAATTGAAATGAAAAGAGCTTGGATCTCCCCGGTGTTTCTTAGATTCCTGTGCACAAGTGTATTATTATGAACAATACAAACTTGAATGTAAGTTTCGCCTGTTTTGACAGCAGCTTGATTTATAAAGTCCCCTGTTGGTGCAACATTGCCTTATGTATTGATAAATTATTCAGCTGTTTTATTAGGGAACAAGATATAGTCTGTTAGCAAAAATAGGCTGAATGTTTTACAGAGGAGTAAAATTAATGAAAAGATGTAATTATTTAAGCAAACACCGGTTGTTGTTTTTTTTCTCCATCTAAGTGTCCACAGCGGGAGATAGTTCCAACCTAGCTACAGATGAGACATCAATGGGCAGCAATGAGTCTGTATCGTCCCAGTCATCGTCAGCCTCAACCTCTGAGACGGCTACAGAGAAGAGTGACCATGTCCCACTTGCCACCAGCCTCAGCTCAGGCAGCAACTCCGGGTGAGTTGTTCACTTTGCTTAAGTCCTAAATCGTTGCCATCGCGTGCCAGTCAAAATGCAGGTACTGCCTGTGAAGCAAGTAGATCCGCAGTAAACAAAGTCAATAAATGAGAAATGCAGTACACATGGTTTAGAGTCAAATGTAGACTCTGTACACTGCATGGAGTTCAAATAGAATTGAAGGAATAGATGATGGGTAAATCCTTCCTGTATTAGCACGCAGCGCACTGCAATAAGAGTATAAAATAGTGCCTCTAAAACCTGATCTGAAATGTGTCCAAACACTTCATTGTAGGTTCGGCTGGTTGAATTAATTTTTCCTCTTTATATAGCATCATAGGTGGCAGTTACACTTTACTGCACTGGTTCATTGCAGAACAGTTCCTTCTTTCCCTTTTGGTGAAAGTCATTCTTTGAAATATGTAAATACTCAGAATTGTCAAAGAATCTCTTCTCTTTATGTGTGAATCATCTTTTGTAGCCTGTGACGGGCATTAGTAATACATTTTGACATTCTATACACTAAATAATTTATCAGTTAATCAAAAATGAATCAACATATTAATCAATAGCGAAATTAATCTTTAGTGTCAGCCATAACATTGATGCTATTAATCAAGTGTTTTTACTTCTTCTATCTCTTGCACCAGTACTGGATACAGGCGAACTAGCCTCAGTAGTTTGATGCTTTGCTGTGCCTCTCTCTAGCTTCTCTTTTCTGTCCTCACTCTCTCGAAGTCCTTGGGTCCTTTTTTGTTGTTTCCAGCCCATGACTTGTCTTGAATGCTGATGTGAGAGATGAATTATTGGGTTATGCTGCAGATGTTAGACTCTGCTGTGTCATGTCTACAGATTCACCTTGAAATAGACTTTTTTTTTTTTCCCTCTCATTCACTGTCCACTTCTCCTTCTCCATCAGCTGAAAAGAGCTGTAAAATAAAAAACAAATCCACCTCACAACTTAAAAGAGGACAATGTGAATCCTTTCTCACTTTGACCCCTGTGGGTGCGTGCCCGCCTGTGTGTCTGTGTGTGTGTGTGTGTGTAGGCATGTTTGTATCTAGCTTTCTCTCTAAGTTGCAGGATTAGACAGACAAGGTTCTATATTACTTATGTAACCAACTCCTTTTTTTTTCCCCTGTGGGTATTTTTTTTTTTTTTTTTTTTGTGCTTTCCCACATATGTGGCATCATGTTGGAGGACGGAAGGAGCAAACAGGAGGAGGTCGTAAATCTCAGCTCTTATTTGTTTGGGAGACAGGTGGCCGTGCGTTGGCCGTGTAAATCGTATTGACATTGGGGAGATATTCATCTTGTTTACCCTTATAGCCACAGCCCCTGTCCCTTTATGAAGACTTGCACCATATGTCACAGGGTGTCGCCCTGGCTTTGTTCACTCATAAATCTTAGCATGTGAGATGGTTGAGACCTGTTAGCACAGCACCTCTCTGGCCTAGAACCCAGGGATTCGGCTTCAGTCCTAGCCAAAAAGAGCAATAGGGATGGCAATTGCTAGATTACTTCCAGCTACACTCAGAAATGTCTTATCTGCACTCTTGTGTGCTCAAAACTGCACCTGGAAAACAGCATATTTTCGTCGGTTTCCTGCTGCCGTAAAATCTGCCTGGTCATACACAAATGCACCGTGACTCTCTATATCATGCAATAACTCTTTGTGGAATGTGGCGTGATTTATCTTCTCCGTCATCTTCGATGTCTCGCCTCATTTATCCTCTTCTCCCTAAATTCAGTCACTGCTTCTCCTAGTGGCACTGTTGCCCCAAGTCCTGCCCAATGAGGTTACATTTTTTGGCCTCCTTTTCCTTCCTCTCCCCTGCCCTACCTCCAGCCCTCGGTGCCTCTCGCTGGCAGACAGCTGTGGATCATAAAATGGTGGATCAGAGCTTATTTCCTGCCCACCCAAACTGGCGGTGGCTGGGCAAGCAGCTCGACTTATCCCACTTTCTACTAGAAACACTAGAAAATCCCACCGCTACCCTTCTTCCTTTAGTAGAAAGACCGTTGATAGCCCCTCTCATCCACGCCAGGATCAACAAGGGCTGGATGCTGCAGGGTGAAATTCCTGTAGTAATGAGAAGCAGCAGTCTAGTTCTGTTGATGAATTTCTCCATGCTACTAACATGGCAACGTGTGATAATGTGTGATAACCCTGATGGTTAAAATAATAAAACCAATGACCTCTAACTGCAGTTCACATTAGACTTAGAGTAAGTGTTTGATATCTTTGATATGATGATCATGTTTGATGTATTTTGATCTGACATATGCAGCATATTATCATATATATACAGTGTAAATATTCTGTACAATTTAAGATTACTAGAATTTATAATTACCAACGTCTAGAGAGGGATTTTCATGTGTGCCTCACATACAGTGCATTTTCACTCAAGTCCCCATTTACTGTATTTAATCATGTTTACAGAAGAAGCTTAGCTAGGTCTGTGATGGGTAAAAACAACGGATGAGCAATTCAAAGCTTGTTGCTATTTTTGTTGAAGAGAAATGGCAAACGATTTCCCTCGGTTTGGCTTAGCTATAATTGTGAAAGCAATTTTGGGATGAATCCATTTACCTCTGGTACATTTAACAAGTTTCTAGGGCAGCCATGTGGCATTCACTGATTTCCCCAAACTGTTTATTTTCTGATTATTTAAATATCTGTTTATTTTAAAGATCTTAATAGATCTGTATAATCCTCTTCCAACTGAAATAAGCAGTAAGATGGATATGTTGATAACTTCTTAAATGCGTGTGTGCATGCATGTTCTGTTTTTAATTTCGTCAAGAGTTTCGAGTTTTGTGTGTATGTGAGTGGGTTCACCTGCAGGTGGGTGAAGTGTTGGTGCTCCTCTGCTCTCCCTTGTGTTGGCTGTGACCCAGGCAGACAGTGGTTGTGCCTGGGCCCAGGTTAATGAGTGGATTTGCTGCACTGCAGCGCACTGTCCCCCCATGCTGATGTGGAGCAGCTGAGCACCACAGTGGCCCCACACTGCTGCAGAGCTATAAATCACCCACAGTCAGGCCAGACCTGAACAGAACAGCCACCGCTGGGGATGGACAAGCGCACTGAGAGGGAGGCAGAGGGAGAAATGGAAGGAGGAAGCGATGCAGAGGGGGAAGTGAAAGCATGAGCGCTGTGTGTTCACCTCCACCTATGTCCGCATAAGATCCCCTACCATGTTCCCCCTTAAGGCCGTCTCTCTCTCTCTCTCTTACACCGGTGCCAACGTAACCACTATTCACAACATCCTCTCAACCTCCAGCCCCTCCCCAGCTGCTCCCTCTAATTGCCTTTATTAACGTCTCTATGGGAGCGGCAGCTAGGAGCAATTTGCTCATTATGTGCTGTATTAGCACTGGCCCAGGGGCAGGCATGGAACACAGAGGGATGCCTGGCTTAGACTCCTGCTCTCCTCTGCTCCACTCTGCCTTTACCAGGACCCCTACCTCCATCCTGTAGGTTGGCCATAGACTCATTGGCCTAGACACCAGCTAGTGTAAAGCACAGCAACTGCTCTGACCATATATGATGATGATGATGATGATAGGGAGACTCAAGTTATCTTTTATCCTTCAGGATGTTGAAAGATGGCAGTGAAGAAATAATCAACTTCATGTAACTTTTCTCTATGGTCAAAGCTATAATTGCTGTATTTTGGGATGCTGGTACTGCTGGCTGTTCTCTGAATGAAAAATACAAACAACTGCATGTAAGAATATTCCTCCTGAATTCAAACATTATGTTTAATTAATGGCTGTTTGCATCTCTCATTCTCAATCCACTCTCTTGGCGTTTTACAGAAGTCGACCCTGGTGATTTAAGACTGAGAATTTGTTTGTGGTCTCAGGCAAGTTGACGGGTTGGGGTTGGGAATCAGTCCAGGACAGATTTTAGCCAAATAGTCGTATAATAATGTTACCCAGTTGACTTGAGTTATTGTGCTCAAGACGTTTCAAAACCACCAAACTTTTTATTGTGACAAATGTACAGCCTGCACACAGCCTGAGAATTAAAAATGTGAGTCCTCCTGTATGTAACTGTACAGTACTGTACAGTTGTACAAAGCCACACCGTGTTGCAAGTTTTGGTGGCTCTGGATTGGTGTAGAAATTTGAACCTTGTCTCTATAACAAGAGGTTGCTCAGTTTAGCTCACCTGTTGCTTTGATTCCACCACTTACTATATTTTCTACCAATACTGAATAATGTAACAGCGTATAAAACCCAGCATCTGTTTGTCATGATAGTTTGGCTGAGGGAAAAAAAGTGGTTAACTTTCTCTACTTCTGGACACCAGATCCATTTTTTTTAACATGCCATCTCATTCTGAACGCCTTTTTTTTTTTTTTTAGGTGTATTTTTCTTTTCAAAAGAAAAAATGCTGTGTGGGATGTACATTCCTAATTTTGACACGTATCCAAACAATCTAAATCTTATCTACCAGTCATCTTTTCCAACCACAACATACTGTATGTGTATAAAAGTCTTGAAGGCAAACAAACATACCATGATTTCAGTCAAAGGACAAAACCCTAGAATGTGTTGTGACTAAGATATGTTTTTTCCTGCAGAGCCTCCACAGCAACAGCAGCCTCCTGGTCCACTCCTGGAGCGTTAGGAGAGAACCAGCCTGCTGCCACCACTGCTGCCTCTGAAAAAGAAAAACCAGATGAGAGGTGAGACATGGTTCCCTCTCCCAGGATTCTCTGCAAATACCTGTTTTCCTCCCAAATGGATTTAATGATTGCAGTTAACTACTTTCATTCACTCATAATGGTTAAATGTCACACTCTGAGGCTCTTTGACTTTTTCAGTTTCCATTCACTTGCTCTATTAGCCGCTTGCTCGTCTTATCTCGCATGTTCACTCAACAGAATCACCAACTCCCCTCACTCGTCTAACATCTACTAACACTCTTGCACATCAATATTTTTCCACACTTTTTTTTTTCACAAATTCACCCTCCCTGTAATTTGGCTACCTTTTGAGGGATTTTAATGCAACACAAATTTTGGCTTTAGCAGGAGCAGCAGCCTTGTCCCCCTTTCTGTCAAACTGCGGATACACACACACACAGCGGTTTGAGTGACCTGGATGGTACTGTGTAGACAGTCCGCCCATTACACTGATCTATTGCTCTACTTTCAGACTAAATGATAAATTCATTTCCAATGCTTTCAGATGTTGCCGAGGAAATTGCAAACAGCTTGGTCATTCTATGGGCCATCCATTAATGTTATTTTCATACTGTATGAACACAAATCCTCATTTTCCCAAATGCGGTTCCACCAGAGTGCAGTCTCCTAAAATTCTGAATTCAAGAACTCGGCTGAACATTGTTGTATTGACAGCTCTGTGACCACAAACTTTTTTTTTTTCTTTTTTTTTTTTTCTCCCAGTTTGTATATCTTCTTTCTCCTCTCTCATCCTACATTGTTGTTGCTCTGCAGAAAGAATATGAAATATTTATCAGGGCATCGTTTGTTGAAGGCACAATTTCTACGTGGTAATGTTGCTGGCATTCGAGATAACGGTTTGCAATGGCAGGCAAAACAACCTTTCTGTGGAAACGGTTTTTATGTTTTCGGGAACGGAATGGCATAAATACTCCTTTCTACTAACCTTTGCAGAGCGATGAATATGGTTTCTTTGACGGCGCTCTTTTACATCAAACTGATTTAAAATGCGACTTCTAAGCTCACAAATGTGAATTTAAAAGCTGAAGCACTGTGGAGAGAGATTTCTATTCTACCTCTGTTTGTGTGCAAACCTACTTTAGAATCCCCCCGCCACTTTTTAATTATCTCAGCATAGATGGTTGTCTGCTGTGCGGACCTGATGTGCGCCTGCCTTTTTTCGGCAGTACAAAACCAGATACAAACAGCGCTGCTTCTCATTGTGTTTGTGCACGCACACGGGTGCATGTGGGTGTGTTTTGACTCGCTCGCTAGTCTGTCTAGACTGGAGATAGGGCAAGACAAGAGTGTGTAGCGGCCCGGCTCCTCTCTTAGTACCTTTTCTTATTTTTTTCAGCTTGGCCCATTTCTGCTGTTTCAGGCTAGTGAGTGAATGAACAAGCAGGCCCCGGGCCCAGATTGAACTGTGCGGTAATCCTCCTCAAAGCTCCGCCAGCTCACTGATTGCCTTCATTTTTCAGTGTCTCCAGCAGGAAAGCAAAGGCAGTGTACCCATGTGAGGCTGAGCACGACTCTGAGCTCTCCTTCCAGGTCGGCGCAATATTCAACGCTGGTAAGTGTTATCGCCTACACCAGTCGCTCACTCAGAACCAGCCCTGGCATATTGGATTTGGAGGAAAACCGAACACCCAATCTGATCTTCAATCGAACAGCGAGATGAGACGGAGAGAGGGAGAACGGGGAGGTGGGGGGTGGCGGGGGTGGGGGGACAGGAGACACAGATTTCCTCTTCAGCGTGTCTGGGAAGAGGCTCAACTGAGCTTTAATCACTCTCAGAGGAAATGAGGATTTTGTAGTTCCTTTTTCTTGTCGAAACCCTCTTTTGTGATACACTAACACTATTGATACACACTATAGTCTTTACAGGGGACATGTAGCGATGTCTTTGATAAGATCCCGCAATGGATTGCACTTTATTGGTCGTTACGGTCAGGTATGTTCTAGATAAGTATCTAAGATTTGTTTTCTTCTACCTAAAACATCTTTTTGACACTGTTAGCCTCTGCTGTCCTGCAGATTTAAGTTCAAGTCATGATCTCTACATCAGAACCTGAGTATTAATAGATATGGATTAGATGACTGAAACCTTACCTTAATCATATTTACATCATATGTAAATATATACATAATCATATGAACAGTATTTCCTGTTTTAATGGCTTTACATTTTAGCCATCAGTGCCTTCACTGGTGGTTGAAAGAGTTCATGTCAGGATAAACGCCTACAATGGCAAAATTAAATTGAATAGAAGGTGGATTTCCAACTCATAAATATGGACTCTTATCCTCTGAAATAATAAACACAAAACGAATTAAGTACCACATTTTCATAAAGTAAATTAAATTATGTACTAGAGCCCATTTTCTTATTCTGATATTTAATTTGGAGCTTAACTGTTTTGTTTAGTGGAGGTATTATTAAATGATGATGTGTGTTTCTTTTGGATCTCAAAGCAAACCTCCACTTTCCTCGAATAAAAAGTTTTGAGTGTTTTGCTCACATCTTTCAACGCTTGATCAGGCTTCAAATGAAGTGATTGACATTATAATTACATTAGTGTTACGTGGAGAGATTCTTATTACAAAAACATCTACAGTACAGTATCTTGAAGACCCTTGACATTCTGGACATGTTGCCTCACTATTCAGTTATTTCTGCCTGTATTTACCATTTTTTTGTGCCTGAGCTATTTGTGTAACAAATGTGGAAAAACGGTCAAGAGGACTGAATACTTTAACAATCCACTGCACATACAGTATGTGTAAGGAAGAATTCAACATGTTTATTCCCCAACCTTCAAATTCGATGGACAACTTTCTCTTACTTACTTAATCTATAAGCCTCCAATTTTTTTTTGTTGGATATCGAATCTTTTATTTCATTATGATTCAAAATGTAAACCGCTTTATTTATTATGTACGAACATTACTGACACACCTTTAACAATGACAGAAAACATTAATAACACTGATTTAGTTGTTTTTTCTTGTTTAAGTCCTTATATTGAAAGACTTGTCAGTCAGTTTGGGACTGATGGCAGGTTTAAATACTGTGCTTTGAATTCTGGTGGCAGGTCGACACCTTTGTTTACACCCAGTATTTCCTTTATCATTGCCTTGGAGGGGCAATGGTAGGGGGAACTCAAAATTTTAAATTGACTCACTCTGCAGACAAATCAGGAATCCGGGGAGGATTTTGAAACGACTTGTCACAAAACTGTTATGTGCTCTGACACATCGGTCATGCTAAACAGTTTTGAGAAGCTCCATTTTGCTACTGAGAGTCAGCACATGGTGAAACTCGAGAAAAGTTGGCTCCAAAAGCAGAGTGGAGATGTACAGTAGAGATAAAATTAGCCGCTGTGTGTATCCGCATAATTACTGCGTCCTCTTCAGACCTCTGCTCTGTTCACTCTGACACATGCACACACGTACTCACTAGAGGCTTTGTGTCCTCTGTCTGTCCCCCCCCCCCCCACCCCACCCCTCCCTTCCCCTCCCCACCCCCCTGCCCTCACTGTCGTGCTGTCCCCTGGTGACGCTGTGTCCTCTTCCTGCAGTGACCCAGTCCAGAGAGCCAGGCTGGCTGGAGGGGGAGCTGGAGGGAAAGCGGGGCCTCATCCCTGAAAACTACGTTGAGATGCTGTAGCCCCCAAATGGAAATATTTATGGACTTATTATCACCTCCACCAGGAAAAGTATCCGGGAACGCACGTGCCTCAACTTTGAAATTCATAGTAGGGTGTTGTTTATCCAAACTGCCCAACAAGTGACAATGTGTGTTAACTGGTGGACTATTCTTGATAGAAAAGTATATGCATTTAGGCCAGAAAGTAGACTTTGTGATGCATGTGCAAGCGTGTTTGCTTTGTTTGAGTTTATTTACTTTGGTCTAGTATTCACTTGAATTTCATCATTATTATAAAATGGGTCCGCACTTACAACGTTCAGCTGTATACGAAGATTCTGTAGCCTCTAAACATCCAAGTAGCTTTCTATCAGCACCAGAAAGTGAGCCTCACACCCTGCTCTGAACAGTTATACATGGTATCCATGAGCTCCCAAGTCAAAGCATGATCCTCAGAAACTATTATGGTTTGATGTCAGCACTAAAATCACTCTAATCAGTTTGTCTTAAGACGTTTTGCACCAAATCCAGCAGCTTTTTGACCCTCTTGACGATGACGCACAGAAATAAGTTTTCTGTTTTAAAGATTAAAGATACCTTTGTGCCTTATCCACCAGAACGCCCAAAATGTAAATGTACATATGGGTATATATGAAAATGAATGGGAGTGTTACTGCTTTCACTTACAAAATGTTGCATATTTCTTATTTAGATATTCAAAATGAGGCACATTGCTGTTGTAATTTTATTTTATTTAATTGGCACATCCATTGCATGACTTTAATTTTAAATATACTCTGTACTGTTTTGTTTTCGGTGCACTCCTTCACAGAAACACAGTGAATTGCCTCTTTGGTGGCTGATGAACCTCTTGTGTTAAACACTAGCAACACACAAGAGTCAGCAGAGGTCAGTTTCAATAGATAGTAATGATTGAAACCAAGTATTTGTTCTGTAAAATGATATGTTTTTGTGTTTTTCTTTTTAAAGCCTGTTTTTAAACGTTGCTCAGCTTCTCCTGAGCAGATTAATGAGACACTCCCACAAAGTTGTAGTTTTAGTTTGTCGTTATTTTATCCTCAACTTCAGTGGAATAAGTAATTAGATAATAAATCAAAAATTTTATCGTCAATAAGACAACAAAATGCAGTATTTCAAAGTTTTACATACGTTCTGTGTATATAGCCTAAAAGAGTTATGAATATCAAGTATATTTTACAAGTCCCGTTAAATGTTGACCAAGTTTTAAGTCGGTATATTTCATTTGGAAAGGTTTTAGCATGTATGCACCTCTCATTACAATTCATCCCTCGGCTGTTCAACGCTACACTTTAATTTTTCTGAGAGCTTTAGTTCAGCTGATTGTTTGTGTTTTCAATGGTGGTTGCAATAATTTAAGACATTGATTTATGATATTTGTAAAGGGCCTTGACTTCACTTTCATTTATACCTTTTGGGTATCCTCTTGATCAATGTTAAACAAATAAAGATTTTTTTGTTCTTTAGTCTATCATGTATTCTTGCAGCGAAATAAATGTTCTAAATGATAACTTAAAATGAGACAAAATGAGGTCTTTAGAGAAGGGTTTTTTTTTTTTTTTTAATCAAAAAATCTTCAGGCACTGATTTCATATGGTTCTATTAGACAGTAAAAGATTCATCTCCCAAAATAAAACTGACTATAAAACTGTGGACCAAAGAGAATTAAGAAAAGCACTGTAAGCCACATTTATAGCCACGTTTTGTTGACTGAGAGTTAAATTCATATTTAGGGAAATGCATCTTGTTTAACCATTAGGAAATCTAGCGCTATGTCTAATTTGTGATGACTCATCCATCCATCCATCGTGTCACCAAGAAGACCCCCAGTGTCTAAGAATAAAGTGTCTGCTGAAATGAGGATTCATTCTGCAGCCAGTGCTGTTACAGTGAGCCATGTAAGTGTAATGTAGGTCTTCCTCTTTATATTGACCTGCGCTGGTTCATCTGACTAAAAGCTACTTCCAAACTAACTTTTCTAAACGGGATTAAAAATAGATTGTAACCTTTCACAGAGGAAAAACACACACTAATCCACCTCCACCTCCCTGATCCATTTACATCTCAGCCTCATGTATGTTAATTCTTAGACTGCATCTGTGTAATTAACACACCAAATGGCCTCCAGACCGGATTCTGCGGCCTCAGTTACATAATTACCATCAGTCCAACACCACACTCAGACCTCCAGTAGGTGGGCTGATGCTTTATATAAAAGTATAAAAACACACACTTTAAAAAAAAAAAATACAAGAGGTTAGAGCTGAGGTTTTGGTGCGACACATACAGTATGTCCACCAGCTCCCTAAAGCGACTGCAGATGTGATGATTACATAATGAAATGAGGCAGAGCTAATGAGACGGGCAAAATATTCCCCCACTATCACTGCCACCACCCACCCCCGGGGCCCTTCATCATCTTCCCTCTGCCAGAATACTGCTGAATCATAGAAACATCCGCCCTGCCTGCCACTCACTCTGCTTTGCACTGTCTGTCAGAAATTGTGCCATATTGCTCTATCTGCCTGCCTCCCCCCCCCCACCCTGTTTCTTCTGCCTACCTGTCTGCCTCTCAGGAGTATTTTAAAACTCCTCTCTGTCTCAAGTAATTTATGAAAGCAGGTAAGCTTTCTCTTTGCTCCTAAGCTTGCGACTGTGACATAATGAACAACAGTGGTAATCTGGATGGGTCAGACGCATATTTGAGCCTTCTTATTATCATTTGAGATTGAGGTTGTGTTACCTGTGGTGATTTTTGTGTCTCTGCATGTGTATATACATCAGTGTCACCATATCGATTAAGACTAAATGTAGGTTTTTTGGGGTTTTTTTTGAGTAAAAATCCAGATGGATGATTTCATTTCTCATTTCCCAAAGTCCTGGCTGTGTGCCAGCTGTCCTCTGCCTCCCATGACGCAGTGTCCTTCAGCCTTACAACATAGTCCCACACCATGACTCAGCTTAGATCAAAGCCGTACAACAGTTTAGCTCTAGCTGTGAGAAAATGACTTAACTAAGTGCCACAAATATGTCTGAATTTCCCAAATGTGCACGCCTGAAAGTAACACTAACTTAATACATCCCTGTGTCTTCATCTGGTTCCTTCAGAGTTCACAGCATCTGAAATATAATAAGACTTGATGTATTATTGGGGGTGAAAACTGAGTGGGAATTTGGAGAAAAATAAATTAAGGAGAGAGTGTGGAGGGGGGGGGAACCCTCAGCTCAGAAAGTGGGCCACAGAAGCCGCCATGTGCGCGGGCGCAGCCGTGAAATCAGCCTGATCCAATAGATTCTGTTTATCTGGCACGACTACAAGTGAAAGCAATTGGAAATCTGGGGAAGATTTGGAGAGGGCTGTGGATTCGGAGAGAGAGAGAGAGAGAAAAAAAAATGAGCAAAAAAAGTAATACAGTCTGGCAAAGCAGGCGTGTTTTCAGATCAGCTTTTAACAAGGTTAATGGTGATTTTTCTCCACAGGCGCGGTTTCTACTGTAAAAGTCTCCTCTTTGCATGTTTTATCTCTGTCATTTCCACTCATCCTGTTTTTCTTTGTTCTCTTCATCTCCCTGTGACTGCTGTACCTGCTGCTGCTCCACATCAGTTCAGTTTTTCCATGCGAACTCTGTGTTTTTTGGCTCATTATCCTCCCTAGCCACCAAATGCAGCTGTTTCGAATTCATCCAGATCAAACAACCCATTTCTTTAGGGCACCTTTCCTAGCTTCTGTCTCATGGTACAATTTTCATCACACACACACACACACACACACGCACAAACCGATAAATTACACGTCAAATTATCAATTTAACAGTTTTATTAGAATCTTGCAATAGTTTTGCAAACACAGGTATAGCAATATCTGCATCAAGATATACAGTAGTAACTGGTTTCAAAGATGTTTTATTGGTTTATGTTGAAGGCTGTCTACTGTGTGTTTGCTGGAGAAATATTGTACAAAGCATCTGAGTAAAAAGTCATTTTTGGAATTGGAAAAAAAAAAAAAAGCAATTATATTTATTTATATATTAATAAGAAATGCACTGCCATGGCTGTGGAGATATGGCTTAGTCTCTCTACACCCGATTCACCACCGCGAACAGAAAATGGCAATGACACGACTCCACATACAGTGACGCGATAGTGTACTGTGACACAGCAGTTGGACACATTCTGAGTCATTCATGCCTACAAGGAGAGCTCATTTAGAAGGAGCCAGCTTTCAAGATAACTCCTTTGAGTAAGGGAAAGGTTTTTATTATTATATACAGTAGGTGGTGATTGATGACCATTAAAACAGTTCATTAATTTGGTTCCTTTTTTCCCCACTTTTATTCGCTTTCGTGCCAAGAGTTAGATGAGACGATTGAGACCACTTTAATGTCTGCCCAGTAAATCTGAAGCTACAGCCAGGCGACGGTTAACTTAACTTAGCATAAAACGGCTAATCTGCCTCTGCCCAAAGATAAAAAATTCCCACCTACCAGCACTTTAAAGCTCACTAATTAACATGTTATATCTAGTCAATGAGTCAATGAAAAGGATATTAATCGACAACTATTTTGATAATTGATTATTTGTTTATTTGTCAAGCAAAAATGCCAAAGATTTGATGGCTCCAGAGAATGAATGTGCTGCTTTTCTTGGTTTTACATTATAGTAAATAATATATTTTGGGGGTTTTGGCAGCACATTTAATGATGACACTTCTTGCTCTAGGATATTGTTATGGCCATTTTTCAAGGTATTTCTGATGTTTTATAGACCAAACAATTAATCGATTAATCGAAAAACTAATCAGCAGATTAGTTATATAATGAAAATAATCATTAGTTGCTGCCCTAGTTATATCGTTTAATGGGCACAAAAAACAAGTTGTGGTTTTACAGTGGGTGGAGCACGGTGGTTTCCTATAATAGTACCATGACGTCCTAAAAGTTTCCCCCCCGTAGAACCACAACATGTTATTTTTACACACTAAGCCAGTGATCCACATGTTAATTAGTGAGCTTTAGAGGTGCTGGTAGCTGTGTTTTTTAACCTTTGGACAGAGCCAGGCTAGATGTTTCCTCCTACTTCCAGTCTGTAAACTAGGCTAAGCTAACCATCTCCTGGCTTTATATTTAACGCACAGACACGAGTGGTATCGATCTTCTCATCTACTGCAACACTCGGCAAGAAAGTGTATTTCCCAAAGTGTTGTAACTATTCCTTTAAATAGCGATAAACATTAAATAGCCAACAGTCATAGTCTATATTTCCGGAGTGCAAAGGGATATAGAGGGACTGATAACATCACGGGTAACGTCCTCATTATCAAGTATCTACGACGTATAGATCTTAATATTGTTTCCGTTACCATTCTTTGGGTAAAATTTTCTTCTGTGAAAGTTATTTTGGCAGTTAGTGCAATGCATCCAGTTTAGAACTGGTCAGGAGAGTCAAATTTTGAATTGGCTTAACTTACAGTCTGTACATCCATCGTTTCATTTCATTTTGTGTGTGCACAAAGTTTGTACTTTCAAACTGAAAAGTCAAGAACTTTCTTTCACGTATCCGGATGTCAATAGTTTGTGACTTTTTGATTTTATTGTGGTGCTCATCAACAATACCGCCATGGGTTAGGAAATCATTTCAACAGCAACAACTCAAGGATCCATCACTTGATACATCTTGTTACAAAATAAGAAATACTTTTTGATTATTTTTTTTTTTGTTTTTGTTTGAGCCACGTGAACAATGATGCAAACAGTAAAAAAAAAAAAAAAAAAAAAAAAAAAGATGCAAAATCAAATAACTTTACTTAATAAGAAGATAATAAATGTACTCTCTCTAACATTCAGGTAGTAAGTTCCATAAGTCTCTCACAATGTATGATACATTCATTTCTCTATTTGGCCCTTTCTGGCACCAACCCTCACTGTAAATTCTTCTCTGTGATCCAACACACAGAACATGGCGAGTGGGAAACACACATTTTTCCAATATTCCAACAAGATGGTTAAAGTAGAAATGTTTTATACTATACTCAACATAAGGACTTGCTGTATTATTTACAATATATACTGTAAAATTGTAAATCAGGTGAGATAAAAAGGCACAAGTTTCCCTTTTTTAAATACAATGTAAACATCTCATCAAAAAGCATGCATTAACATTTCATTTTACAAAAAGGATATCATTTTTAGACAAAGTACTTAAATATTGTTTTCCAGCAAAATATAATTCTCTCAAAAATACTTTCCCATTCATCCTATGAACCTTTAGACAGTTTTTTTTTTATTCCTTTTAAAAAGGACACAAAAGGGGGCAAAATAAAGAAACAGTGAGAGATTAGCTTAAGGGTCCTTCACAACTTGAACAATAATGCACAACAAAGACGGATTGTAAAATGAAGCCTCTCTGATAATGACAGTTGTGATCCTGCCACCTCCGTCTCTTTGTACACCAGTCGTCACACAATTTACCACCACAGAAGAGACCTCATAGTGTAGCACAGCGCCATCATCAAGAGAGCTGAGGCCACGATTACAGTACACCAGCCCGCTGTGCTAATGATGTCATGTTGTCTTAACTTTAGGCTGGGTGACCATGCAGAAAGTCTTTTCCCGCATCATCACAGTTTCTTATCAAAACAGACAATTCCTGCTAGCTGCACTAATGCCTCATTTCACATTGTATCTCTGTGCAAATCTAAAAGTGGAAATAGGATATGGCTAATCCTATAACATAAATGCATAATACCCACACTGAAAGAGCAGATCAACTATGCACATGCTTGCCAGGAAAAAAAAAAACAAAACAAAACACAACACACATACACACATATACACACAACTTAGGCCATACTCGCTCCATGCGCACATGTAAATATACACTCACAGGGCAAAAAAAACAAAAAAAAAAAAACAAATAATCACACGCCCCCACTGCTTTTCTTCCCCAGCAGCTCTATCGCTTTTCAGTAGCATCATAGTAGTGTTCCACAACCACCCAGAAACCAGTGGGGTGTGAGACAAGTTAATGGTCCAGATGACTAGGCCTGCCATACCTAAAATAGTAGTACTTGGCCCAAAGATAAGGGAAATATACTAAATAAGGACAGGTGATCATACCAACACAGTTCTTAATCAAGCATTCATCAACATGTACCTCAAAACATCTTCTGTACAACAGCTGAATATAATGTTTTTAAGAAGTTGTTAATACCTGTACACGTTTGCCTGGTTTTGATACATTAGCCGGTTGCTGTAAGCACTGCAGAGTAATGCTCCATTTTGGATTATATCAACTTTACAGAGTATGTGTGTTTGAACTGTGTCCATATGGTGTATTGTATGGACGGTCTACAAGTTACTGTACAAGTTATGTTTTGCCTGGCTTTGTAGAAATGAAGCACCTTAATGTAAAATGACTGGCTTGTCAAAAACTAAACCTTTGCAACACACTTTTATAAAATGCTTTTTATTATTTCCGGGAAGAGTAGATAAGTGTTGGTTCACAAAGGGCTGGTTTTGCTTCGTTGTGAGTAAAAACAGACATTTGGACAGCTGCTCTGGAGATAACACAAATGACAGCAATTACTATGGATGCACCTCAGTCAAATCCATTACCAGCGGACTCCACTGAAATCGTTTCTGTGAATGCATGTTTTCCATCCTGCAGCACTCCTGACCGTTTTTGCACAAAGGTAATCGCTCATCGATAATTTTTAATTCTACACCACAATTCCTAAAATAGTGACTTTATGACATGGGAGCTTCACGTGCAAGCTTTCTTTACACAAGAGAGACATTTTTATTTCAAAACAGCTTTAGCTTTGGACTTTTGCATATTAGTTTTGATTGTTTTACTACATATTTTAATTAAAAAACTCAGTATGTGAATGTTAATGATGGCTGTTATGACACCGATTGAAATTCAAACTTGGACTTGTTAGATTTTGATGTAATTATTCAGCTTATGATGACGCATGTATAGCCCTTGGAATATGTTCAGATAGACCTTTCGTCTTATAGTCTAGAATTTCTGAGCCTCCTCATAATGTCTTTTGCCCTGCAGTCTTGCAGTATGTTGCTACACTGCAAAGCAAAATCTAAGTATTGGCATATTTTTTTTTTTTCGTAGTGCTATTATTTGTGAAAGACTGCATAAGCCACAGTTAATATCTGCAAAAAATGTTCTCTCTAGATTTGTCAGGGAATCTGATTTTAGTGCATGTGGAGTGCATCTGTGCGTTTGTGTGAAGGCATGTGGACAGCATGTGTATCAGTGAGAATTTCCCTCTATGTGTGTGTGTGTGTGTGTGTGTGTATGTGCGTAGTGAATGTATCTAGCGCATCCTAAGAAATGTATGGCTTTATCTCCATAGAAAATACTGTTATCGTCTTTGGGACGGAGAGCAGGGGGGGTACTTCAGGATGCTTTGTCACATTTGTCACAAGTCCTTCTCTGTGTGTCGTGCTATGCTCCGCAAACTATTCACAGCTCTGACCCGCTTAGGGTGACTGCAGGGTCAAATCCTTCTCCCCCTTTTACTTCTGTCACCACGTCACTTAACTTTCCCATCCAAAGACGAGGACGCTGGCATACTAGGCGACAGGGTGCAGGCCACAGGTCAGGCCTCCTATGCACATTTTCTCTTCCTTGAACTCTTTTCTCCCCTCTTCCAGTTCTCAATGCTGCTTCTGTCCCAGCTGTTCAGTGAGTCACTTCTTGTGGAAGTAGATTGTGTGAGTGAGGCCTGATTCCACCTTTGGTATCTGGTCACTAATGATCTCCACCAACATGTCAGGGAACTCCACCTTCAGGGCCTGGGACTCACGAAAGGTGTAGAAACAGAAGTCCAACAGGTTCCCCACCAGCTGGACAACACAGACACACAGTTTAATCAGAAGCATGCTGGACCTGTAGATTTTTAATTGCTTATTTCATAGCTGTCAAGAGGGACTTTTATTATTTTGTTTGAATGATATGTAATCGTTTTACTAATATAAGGTAGTTAAGTGCACTTTGTATTTTATACAAATTTCCCAAAAATTTTCGGAGTAACTTGCTGGTATTTAAAGGACCAGTGTGTAGGATTTAGTGGCATCTAGCGGTGAGGTTGCAGATTGCAACCAACCGAATACCGTTGGTAAGTATTATATTTAGGTTCATATGTAGTTGTTAATTTGCAAAAAATCTTAATAAATTAGACTCTTGACAACTCTTTACCTGACTACAAATGCTTAGTTGTCAATGTGTAGTGATATATTGGCATGTTAGGTTTTTTCAATAATTGCCTAAAATTAGCTGCTGTCTAACTGTGAATTCTTAGGACATGACTTTATGTAATTTGGTAGTATACAGAGTATTCAGGAAATATGCTCATTATGGAGTTTTTTAAGAAACAACCTAATATGCTAATATGTAGTTTGACAGAAAGCTATACACTCAAACATTTTCAGCTAAGAAATTTCAGTTAAAGAATTGTTAAGTACAAAATAACCACTACATATGAACACATATAATGAGTGGGTACTTACCCACTAAACCAAGTTAACACTTTTTTTCAGTTTTTTCTTACAATTTGTACGAAATTGCACCATCCTCTGTGTAGTGCCCTAAAAATTAATCATTAAATACTTGCAAATGACTCAAAATTTCCAGGAAATTAGTATAAAATTAAAGTACCTGTAAATAAAGCTTCACTGTGCACTTCTGCATATTCATGTGAGTGCATTAGCTTTCTGTGGGGCACTGACCCCTTTTCAATCCTTTTTAGCTCACCACTTGGGGGCACCACTGATTTTTTTTTTTTTTTTTTTTTTTTTTTTTTTAATTTTCTGGACAAACCTCCTTAAAAGGAGCACTAACCCCATTCACTCACTCATTAGGGTCATTGAATTCTGGCCATTTATCTCTGTGACCCCTTGCCTACACTGTTGTTATGCTACAAAGCGGTTGACCCGTGCATAAAAAGAGAACAGTGATTTAGCACATTTGCTACAGTGGCCACTGTGTACTCTGTTCCAATAAACTGCGAGTTGGCATTGATCCCCTTCTGTTCCATTCACCAATACAGGCTGGTCACCGCCTCTTCCAAAATAACCTCCCCCTCAGGGAGAGATTGGGATGCAATAATCCTTATTCCAAGCCACAGCACCATTGAACCACTAAGTAAAATGCATTATCCAAATCCACTATGTTGCCATTTTACTCAAAACATTTCCAGTGATATTAGAGTCCCAAAGTGCCATTGGACACCTGCCTCCGTGTGTGAAGGCATGGCATACTGAGAGGCTGCCAAGGGAAGCCTGTGCTGTACTGTAGGCCATTGGCATGGGAGGCAGACAGGGCAAGGGTACTTACATCATGCATGGCATCCAGTAGCTTGGTGAGCTGGAAGAAGCGCTGCCAGGTTTGGCCAGAGTTGTTGGTTGCTTTTCCCACCGAACGCCGGAGCTCCTTAATGTAATTAACCCTCATCTCCTCGAACTCCGCCTGGTTCTTCAGACCCTCTTTGGGAACTGGGAAACAAACAAATCCCTCTGTCATCTTGACTGATAGGACATACGGTGTGAGTTTATTAGAAATGACTAAAACACATGGGTCATTCAACATGATCGCCATGATTGGCATGACTTACATAACAAAATCTGAACTTTTGTCAATCATGAGCACAGAGCATTTGCATCCAATTGTCTTTATTGTACGATATTAAAGGACTATACCGCTAGCTTTGCATGTTTTGCATACATTATGTTACTGCTTTCAGATTGACTCATCAATTTTTAGACTTGATGACTGTAATCCATCACAATTAACATTTAGTTGGCTGCAGGGTATGACCATACATATACAGTAAGACAATAAAAAACTGTCAGAAAACTGTCAGAAATTACCATTTATACAAAGTTAGATATAACTTTAATATCTCTGGTTGTATTAGACAATGTAAATTAATAACCTGGACAATTTTATGGCAATATTGGCTTTTTATATTATTTTTATATCAATGTGATAAAGTACTTTTATATCGTCTGGTATGTCATTTACTCAATTTGCCTAAAACAGATATTCCCATCTTGTTATAGTATTCCCAAACAAATTTCATTTCCTTTACTAGCTGTGTTGTCAGGTTATCAAACATTGAGGAAAGAGAATAAGCAATCATTTCCATTTCTGGAAACATCTACAACACCTGGAAACTAGGAAATAAATCTGAAAATGTATGGTACACTTCAGAACATTTTTGGCAAATGCACATGAAACTCGCTCTGCAGTTAATGGGCTGCAATATGCACAATCACCGCTATGCTATGCAGAAATGTGTATTTGTGTAAAGGGGTAATTAGAGGTGCACAGTGAAGTAACGCTCAAACTCCCACACAGTTGCCTTTTTTGGACATTTTCCCTGTGTTGATGACCCAAGCCTATTTTGCAACTCATTACTACCACTTTCACCATTTCAAGTGGTAATTAGTTCTCATGTGTAGACACGAATTCATGAAAGATGGCTGATGTACTGGAGGGCATTGATTAAAACTTATCTCAGCAACAGTGACAGCAAAAGAATAGAACAATAGTGCTTATGTGTATTAAAGAACTTCATCATTTTGTCTACCAAACCTCATTCATCATGCACTTTGTTCAATGACTAGAGCTGTTAAATGACAACAGTACAGCCTTCATTCACATTATAATGATTTGGATGCATCAATGCACTTAAAATAAAAAGGCAATGTCACGGGAGGAATTCAGGCTGATGTGAAGATACAGTAACTTTCTCCCTCCATGCGGTAGAACAAAGTCACAGATATGGAAGTCTGCCAAAAGCTTTTAAATGACATTAAGCTGCTGGCTACCAGATTAAGAAACACCTCGCCTCTCAAAGAACACACCTCAAATCAGTCTGAGGCAACGCCTTCAATTATCCTTCAGCTATTGCCAACATGTCCGGTGCACACTCCCGTCTTGAACAGAGTAATGCAAATGCTGCCTCCGTGATGTGACAATAATATACACTACTGAGAGACAATTTCAGTTTGTAAACTGTCAGAGATTTTTCCATACCATTTTATACCGAGGTAACCATCCCTTTAATATCTCTGGGTGTGCGATGTTAGGCATTTAGGCAATGTTGCAAATCAATGAGCTGTTGTTTGACAATATATGATTTTTGCATCAATGTGATGAAGTACTACACCTTGACTTGTCAGGTATTTAATTTGCTGGATCAGCCTCTTCCTGAGGTTTCTTCCATTTTTTTTCCCCGTTAAAGGATTTTTGGGTGTAGTTCTTCCTATCTGAATCAAGGGTCTAATGATAGAGGATGTTGTATTGCTGTACATATGCCATGAAAGAGGATTTTATCCATCTTGTCCACTCCTTCTCCTTCTCTTCTGTTAATAGTGAACCAGATAAAAATTAGAAAGCGATTTAATAATAACTAAAAGTGCTATTATTATTATTATGTTGGACATCCAAGGCTGAGCTCTACACATTTGCCTGTAGAGAACACGTTCTCTTATACAGCAGTATGGGCCTCTTTTGAAAGATAGCAAGTAGTCACAACTGGTCACGTTAATCACAAATACTCTCAATCACACGTAATAGATACAGAGTGACTTGTCATCCCCACCAAAGACACAATGACCAGACTCCATGGCAGACACATGGCTAAACATGTCAAGAAGAGGCGATGGTATCAACGTCTCGTAAACTTTAACATGTTTTGGAAACCTCACAAAAAGCAGAATGTGAAATTCTGAGCCCTAATGGTTTAAATAACCCGACTTTCAAAAACTAAATCAGATATTTATATATGTATTTATCTATTTTCAGTGCTTTTCAGTAGCCAAAATGCCTCTGATAAATCTTAGGCATTTGTAACAACACTCGCAAAAAAAAAAACAGCAACTGACAGGACCTGTTTGAGATCTGCTGAATAGGCAGACGAGGCTGACGAGGAGCTGACTAACTCGTCTGTTAAAATTGCATCTATTTGAGAACAGATCATTGAACTGTAGGTCAATAACACTGAGAATGTGTGTTTGTCTGCCTGTTCCTCCCTTTCTATCTCTTTCTAGCCAATTCTTTTTAATGCACATACACCTTCGGGCATGACATACATGAAGCAAAGGAAAGCAGATATGAGAACAGATTGGACCCTGGTGCAGAGGCTGTGCCTTTAATTCATGGCTGACATGATGAGAATGTGCTAAAACCCAGGGCTGCATTTGTACCTTTTGTTTTTCTCCCACTGACCCACATACGCCCTGATTAGAAACTGACCTGGCATTTCAGGGCGTTACCGTGACCGGCCAAAAAATAGGGCATTTATACCACCGTAATTGTTGTCAAATGGATTATTTGCTGCAGGTATAGAGCCTTTTCATCTAGGCCGTATTTAGCAGCTTTTTAACATATAGAGCTTTTTTATTTAACAGCTTCATTATTATGAGTACCACAAGCTGGGGGAAGGCTCTTCTTCTAATGCACGTAAAATAAAGAGGCAAACATAACTCATGGCATGTGTGTTGTTAGAGGACATGCAGCTTCCTGCTCTCAGTTGTTGGTACATACTTAACTGACAGGGTGGCTCTCAGTTTTGATTTAATACCCGATATTATTCATTAGGGAATTCTGAGCATGACTACAATAACACCTCGGTGAAGCTTTAGGATGCTGTCTGAGTTTAAATTTAAACATGACCCAAAAACACTAATGGAAATGATAACAGTATTTTAATTAGTGTAAAGCAATTATCAGGCTTTTACGTAATTAACTGTAAAATGTGTCGCACAAAACACACCCATCACGACAGTAAACATACTGTACTTCCCATCTGGAATGAGGCCTTTTTTTTTTTTTTTTTTGAGAAAAGAGGTGGAGACACTCTGGTAAGAGAACAAATGAAAGAGTTAATCTAGCAATACTATCTAGGTCTGTGTAGTGGTGAGGAGTGTAACTGGTTTGAGCAGGCCACTGCTCCTGTACCAAATCCAAACAGGGTCATGAGACACCGCAGGCTCAGTGAAACCTTAGCCAAGGTCAGAGAGGAATAACAGCCCTTCTCTCTTTTCTCTTTATCCCTCCTTCCCTCTCCCTCTTTCACTCATTCACCCTCTCTCTATGTAACACACACAATCTTTCAGACCAGCCCAAAGGCACACACACACTCAGTGACTCCTTAGTACTTGCTCAGCTGACAAGTTCTGACAACTCCTCTGTAAACATTTCTGCCACTACTCCTTCCACGAGGCACTGGCATTATCTCTGAAAGACTGTAACTAAGAGAGCTTCCTACAGTGCCTCAGAAAATCCAGAGATGGTCTGCTTGTTTTTGAAATTATTCACAAGTGCTGCTGCTGATATGTTTGCAGAGCTTCCATACAGTGCAGCTGCTCCATCGTGTGTGCTTTGGAATGGGCAGATACAGGAATTTCTCTGCCGCACATTAGAAAAGGAGCATCAGATGATTATTTTCTTCTCTCTCCTGCTATATTTTGAGTAAAGCCAATAACCAGAGCGGACTGAAGCAACTGTGAAGCACCTTAAATTCCCTGTTTCAATTTTGCATCCCTGCTTCTTTTATCTGCACCCTATCCTTCAAAATTCCAGCCCAGGTTTGAAGGAAGTGGAGAAAAATAGCAGGTCTTGGAGCATTGCCTGGTGCTTGACTGGCCTTTATTAACTACAGCAGGGATCTCTGGAAAACCTCCAGAGGACCAGTGAGGAGAGGAGAGGGAGGGCACAGCAACAGAAGGACCAGCTCTGTCCCCCCCCCCCCCCTTTGTCTTGTCTTTCTGTCTCCCTATAGCTATGCACCTGTCTCTTTCTCGCCAACACTAGCTCTCAATGTCAACATTTGTCTGAGTTCATTCTTTATACCTCCCTTTTCCCTCTTTCCCCGTTTGCTATTCTCTCCTCAGTCTCGCTCTTCCGCATCTCTCCCAACACCCGATAGCAAAAAGTCCAGCCGGAGCTCCCCTGCTTCCAGATGACTCAACCACACTGAGTTTATATCAGGGAAATGCTTTCACGCCGCCTCTTCCATATGTCGCTGCACTATGAAAGCCAAGCCAGCGATATATACCATCGGTCCGGGAAACACTGTATGTTTAAGAAATGTACTGATAACAAAATGCAGTTTCTTTCTTATATACAGTATGTACTGCTGTAAGCACGGCGCAAGAAGCAACATTTTGTAAAGAATTTAGGGTTGTTTTTTTTTTTTTTGGACTTTATCACAGTCGACAATAAAGAAATGACAGAAGATGAAGGGAGAGAGATGGGGAAGGACACGCAACAAAGGTCTGTTGCGATTCATGGTGATGACTTAAACGTCTAGGCCACCAGGGTGCCATATATCAGTTTTTAATAATCACAACTCATCTAATAAGCCAAAAAAAGTCCCTCATATTAGTTCCAAAAATATGATAAGGTTTAGAAACTTGCAAAACTGCTTTCCAGTACAATTACAGTTTTAAAACTTTATCATTTGGGAATTGTATTGGAAAAATGAATCAGAGTAAGGGCCAAGATATTTAACAAAAACTTTTTAGGCTTAAAACCTGATAGCAAAGGTCCTTCTATAACCACCCACAATGACTCAAGAGGCAAGTTGGGTATCAAAATGACTGAATCATACTTAAATAGTTCAAACATCTGATACAACTGAACACCTGAAATATCTGACATAATATATATTGTCATGGAAGTTTTGGCCTTTTAATTGCTTTTAATGTTTAATGTGATACATAACTGTATGTGTATTCCAGAGTTATAACACATTTTGGAAAATTAGGTCTCAGTTAATTGGCCAAAATGTAAATGTAAAATGGGAGAATTTATAATACCAGGATGAAGTAAAGTTTACGAAGGTTGTGCTTTTTCCAGCATTAACGCACCACTTTGAGAAGCCTCAGTAACTGAAAAATAAATACTCTGCCAATGAATATTTCCACTGATTGGCACTGGTGCTGAAGTTCAAAGAGTTTGAAGTCTGGCCAGCAAGCAGACTTCAAATAGCTCCTCACAACTCTCCCTCACCCCCCCCTTATCCTCACCCTCTCTCTCACTCACACCCTCTCTCACATAGACATAATATGCATGAATGCAGGGCAGCGGCAGGTCTTTTGTGTCCCAACATCGTTTGTGAGACTTGCGGTTATCTTTTTAATAGCTACGAGTGGGTGTGGATAGTGAAGTTATGACACAGCTGCCATCACGGAATCTTTAACTGTTACTATTGAACAGACAGCAGCAGGGCACAGTGAGTTGAGGTGGTGGAAAAAACACTGCTTTCAGTTTCCAACTGAGCAACTTGGTCCAACACATCCTCTCTGTGAGGCTGCAGTGCCTGTGGGCAGTTTGGCAGTGAGTAGAAACACGGTGAGACCCTCTTTAGTGAGTGATAGACGTACAGTATTCTGTAATGTATGAACAATTAAAAACTAAAATATTGTAAAACAGCAAATCCTTCGCTCAATGAGAAGAAAAGTTCAAAGTAAAAATCTTCAAAGACACTTTCCCCCCCTTTTCATTTACATGTACTGTATGTTGCTACCCTAACAGGTGCATGTAACAGCAGGTCTATTTCCACACTTGTTTTGCATGTTAACGGATTACTAAGAATGAGCTTACAGCATGATCCAACAGACTTTAAAAAGGCATGATCGTGGGTGCCAGAAAGGCAGGTATGAGCGTTGCCAACACCATATAGTAGCTGTTCTTTTCAAAGGCTGCAATCTCAAGGTATGTGATGAAAGGAACAGAACAACGTATCAAAATATTTCCCATGGTAATGTTGGGTGGATCAGGCCGTAACAGCCAATAGGATGACAGTTGAAACGATTAATACAGTTGTGGGGAACTAATTTAGAACACACCTTTTGCTTGGCTACTTGGCTATAGGAGCAGACAAACACACAGGCCACTCCCCTGTCCACAGTAAACCACAGATTATCACTGTGGGCTAAAAACACCAGTACTGTTTATGTTGTTGTTAAGAATCCTGATTCTAACCGCACCATTATTACACCGCACTGGTTTAAGGACCACTCAACTGGTAGGAACTGGGTCCATTAAAATTGATGGATGCCTTTAAGTTAGAGCAACACAGCAGACCATGTTCATCCTTTAATGGGCAACATGTACAAAAGGAGGTTGGTACTTTCAACTAGAAAACGTTTCCTGTCATAGCGCAAAAATAATTTACACAGAAATAATTTACAGAACATTCTGGTGGAATGACATGAAGGACTATCATGATCCCCTGATTAAAAAAAAAAATCTGATCAATCTAACCTGATCAAATTAAATGCAATGTGTCTAGTGTATAGGCCTTACTGTCCTCTGTCCTCAAGATCAATAAGCTGATCAGGAAGGCAGGATCCATTATTGGCTTGACTCCTGACTTGCTAGAAGTGATCACGGAGCAAAGAATGGGTAGGAAGCTCAAGAGTGTGTTCTGCAAAATGAGGATCATCCGATGTACTATGTTTTTAGCGAGCTGAAGAGCTCTTTTAGCGACTGCTCTTCAGAGCAGTTCAGGAAGTCCTTTGTACCTGCTGCGGTGAAGCTTTTTAATGAACATTGTCGTTGACTGTCACTGTTGACGATGACGATGATGATCTGATGTTGATGACTAGGATGGTGGTTGTACTGAGGATTGTGATAATGTTGGTATCCATGAATATTTATGTTGATGTCATATATAACCACTAACATATACTGATACAGTCACATTGATATTTGCACTATTTATTATGGTGCTGTGCTCTCCCCTTATTTTGTACTGCCTTGAGATGTGTATGCATTTTCCCTATTGTCTATCCTATATGTATGGTGGCACTCAGTTTCCCCCCTGGGTGATTAATAAAGTATTTTGCATCGTATCGTATCGTATCGTATCGTATCGTATCGTATCGTATCGTATCGTATCGTATCGTATCGTATCGTATCGTATCGTATCGTATCGTATCGTATCATATCATACAGTCAGAAAGAATGCATACATAAATGTCCATGTTTGGGATTTGTCAGTTTGAGCTATGGATAGCCTGAAATTTTAATTAATTCTTGCTTGGAAATGATGTTGACTACATCATGTTTTTGAAATAATGATTTCGAAATGACATTTCATTATACAGTTTGCTTGCAGGCAGGTTCAGGGAAACGCCTGCTCACATACAAAAAAGCAACGTAAGCAGGTGTGTATAGGATGAATAAATGAAGTGCTTGTTCAGGCCTGTAGCTCACTGCCTACCTGTGCTGAGAAGCAGCAGGACCTTCATGGAGAGGAACTCGTCATAGGTTAGCTGCAGTCGAACAAACTCCTGGCTCACCTGCCTCATGCCCAGACACAGGTCGTACATGGCTGACTGCTGCATGCGGTCCCTGAGGAAAAGCACACAGAGAGGGAGAAAGGTGATATGATGACACAGAGGCAGAACAACAAGGCAACAACATTATGAACATCAAAAAACATAGTATTTGTTTCAGGGCTTAATTATTACAATCCATCCTAAGTACTTGCTCAATCACACACTCATTTATTCATTTGTTCTCTTTTTTGTTTTGTTCACAGCTGAATCACTCATTCACTTAGTCACAATTCCGTCCACAGAAGTTCAGCCCAGTGAAACAATATTTCCACACAGTGCAGAGGAGGATCCTGCTAGTCTGGGCTAAGAGCAGAATACCAAATCCCCCCAAGATTGCAGAGCGCTGCGTACAGTATCACAGCACATATGCACCACTTTTCTAAGGCTGTGGCAGACTAGGAGAGACCCTATATCTAACCCTAGTCACCATAGAAACACTCTTAAGCGGGAGGATTCCAACATATTTATGTTGACAGAAATGAAAGATGCAGATGAACATATGTCTAACTGCACAGAGATGTACATGTTTATACCCAAATGCACACACAAGTGCTTATAATGCATAACACTTTCTCACTCCCTTTTCTTTTTCACACACGTTTTATCAGCAAAATAATCTCAGTTAAGTCACAAACTTCACAAAAACAGGAAAGAAACATTAGAAGGGATAAAGCACAAGCCAATCAGAAATGTGCTCTGCACATGCCACAGATTCAGGGGAATCTCCACCTTTTTGAATGCCAGTTCTCTCTTTCTCTTTCTATAAATCACCATTACATCTAGAAAACGGTAATTAAATGCAAGCACTGTGGCTTAACTTGAACAGACTTGTGAACAATATGGTGAAGCCGCATCCTTACATAGGTAGTGAGGGTGGAGACTTCACTCTGATAACAACTAAACTAAACATTTTGTAGAGAGGCCCAGGAGCAGCCGATAGGAAATGAGTGCATAATGTTCCCATTAAGCCATAAGATAGCATAACGCTTTACAGTTATTTACTCTACAGCTGTGTCTGTCAGCCAGACTGAATGGCTGATAAACTGTGACAACGTCTGCGTGAGGAGCAGACCTGTTTTTCTGCCGAGCAGCTCTGTCTATGTGAGCAGTTTTGCAAAGTGCAGCATAACACCATTTGATACAACTTTGGGGCTGGAGTTTCTAAAGTCTCCACACGTTTTCTCTCTCTCGCCGTCTCTTTCGCACTCTCTGCCTGAAATCAATTTTGCTGAATCACTGCCCAAAATGAGCTGCTGCTTTTGAGGAGGAAAGAAAAACTGGCAGCAATCTCTCTCCTTCCCCTTCTCTCTTTCTCATCTCTCTAAATCTCTTTCTCTGTCTCGCTCTCACTCTGTTTCTCTTTCTGTCTCTCTCTCTCTCAGTCTCCAACTCTCTCTCTCTTTCTCTGTTTCTATGGTAAAAGATTCAGGAAGCAGGACAGAACTAAGGAGAAAGGAAAGTTCAGATTCACCCTTAGATGGAGGTAGCCAGTAACATTTATTTGTTCAAAGAGGAATGTCCGACTGAAATCACAATTATTCATTCATTTTTGTGGTCAAATATAATGTCAAAATGTGTTTATATTCTTTTTTTTATCAGTGATGGTAAGAAAAAACAGATACATCAGAAATTCTCCCTTATTCTCAAAGCATCTGAGTGGGTGGGCTGGTGTGCCTGATTGATTGACAGCTGAGCTGGCACAGTGACACAATGTAAATAAACTTGCACTACAGCTTACAATCCAAGGATAGACTGTGTTTTGTTAGCATCAAAAGTGATTGATCTTGACATCTGCAGGTTTTCAAGCTGTTCAACACGCTACAGCTGACTGGCTAATTAGCTATCTAGCCTACAAACTGATGTTAGAAATGTTCTTTTCCCTGGCGGTCGCTGACTGTGTCACTGCTTCGTATAGTTATATTGGCTTTATAAAAAAAAAACAGGGCAGCAAGCATGTGACCAACATACAGGCCACCAACTACTGTAACTCCAGCCGGTCTACATCTCTTCTGCTCTGTCAAGCTGAATACCAGGCACATCCGTCAATGAGACAGGCCTACTGTAACTGCATCACATACAGAAATAGCAGCATACTGTACAGTGAAAAGATATCTTAATTTCTCTGCAAGCGATAGATATTCATTTAATATATAAATGTAAATGTAATGACAGTATTTTTGACAGTATTAAAGGACCAGTGTGTAAGATTAAGGGGGATCTATGTATAATCACCTGAAACTAAGAATTGTTGTGTTTTCGTTGCCTTAGAATGAGCCCTTTATATCTACATAGGGAGCGGCTCCTCTTCCACGGAGCCCGCCATGTTTCTAAAGTAGCCCAGAACGGACAAACAAAACACTGGCTCGAGAGGGAACCTTTCGCATTTTTCTCGACTTTCACAGCCACCGTAGGTTCTCCTACACGCTTGAAAGGGGATGGGGAGGGGAGGGGTATTCAGTTGGTTGCAATCTGCAACCTCACCGCTAGATGCCACTAAATCCTACACACTGGTCCTTTAAGTCTCTGTCATAAAATTTGATTTTCTCCAAAAACTGTCCTTTCACAGAAGGAAACACAATTCTTAATTAACTGTGATCCACTTGGCGCTAAACTGATGGAGGATCAGAGGATCTCTTGTGTGGCCAACTAATGCTTTACCAACTGTACTAAGTTCTAAGTGATACAACACACAGGCTCACAGACACAGTTGCTGTGTTTCACAATGGCATTTGTGCTGTTGTTTATTTATTCGGGACAAACTGACCCACTGACATTGACTTACACAAGCTGTTAGTTGCAGCTTTAAACCTGCCCCAGAACCTGAACCAGGTCCTCTACAGCAGGCTGCCTACAGAGGTTGCTATTCTCCTTTTCGATTCATTCTATAACATTCTATTCAGCACCAAGCAGCTCCAACGAGAAAAAGGCCCACATACTGTTCACTTCCTCTCCACTTGCTCTGCTGTTCAAACATATTAACACAGATCAAGTGGGCCATTGACTGCCCTAGCTAGGCTTGATCATCTGTGCCGGGTGCAATTAAAGAACCATCAAAAAGTACAAGAGCATTTCCTCGTAAAGTCCCAGAAATCAGATGCAAGCTTATGACCTTGTTTTAAGTACAGCATGGTTTCCTGAAAGCAACGCCATTATCACAAAAACAAATTCTTGCTCTTTGAATAGTTTTCAGGTACGTCAATGGAATACTCAGAATAGTACAGCAGGAAAATACCCTTCTTACTCTCCAAAGTCCAATAGCAAAATTAATGTTTATGCATAAATTTGCATCTGATTGACTTGCTGAAAATAGCAGAAGCTAATCGCCACTAATTATCTACTGTGAAAAACAAATTATTCTGTAATAGACATGTTAATGCGGTGGGGATTTCATAGGACATCACCAAATGTCCACTGCTTCATGCTCAGGCATACTATAAACAGATGAAAAGGTGGTGGGGTGACCTCATGTCTTTGTTACATTTTGAAAATAATATAATATTAATGATGTATAGCAAATTATTTAACATCTAGGCCACAGCTAAATGTCAAGACCAGTAAACTTTAATAAAATTTGAGAAATGCGTGCGATATACTGCAGATACTGGAGTGTAGACCTACTCGTTAAAGATGAGGTCAGGGGCAAAGTAGAGCATCTGTCCATTGGTGTGTTTGTAGGAGCGCCAGCTGAGGCAAAAGGAGGACAGACACATCCACGAGTACTGGATCAGGGTGATTTGGTCCTCAATGGGCAGGCCCCGGAAACCTAACACACACACAAACACAAACACATCAGACAGAGATGAAGCTGATACGCAGAAAACATTATGTTTAAAAGTAGCTGACAATACTCAGAAATTGATAAGCGCATTTGGACTTAAGCCCCAATTGAAAAAGCGTTTATTTAGCTGGGCACGTCCATGTGTTTACCTGTGTCTGCACATGTGCAGTACGTATCACACCACTTTGCTGAAGTGTACTTTTTTGTGCCAATATTTGTTTAGACACGATAACCACTGAATAGTATTCAGCCATTCTTGTTTTATGCAAATCCCACAAGGCCTCCAGTTATTGGTGTGTTGTCTATGGAGCTCCAAAAATAGAGTCAAATAGGAAACTTGCCAAACTCTCAATCAAACTCTGGCAAGAAACTCCTCCCCATGCAAAACATAGGCCAAGTGAGGACACACAAGTGACTTATCAAGGCTTAGGAACTATTTCAGTCTGTATGCATGTCAATCGGCCAAAAACAATTTTTTAAAAAGACTAGAAAGGTTTGTCAAATGCGCAGCTTAATACTGTATTCAGTTAATAAAATAAAGAGCGCAGGGCTGGCTGACGATTAAAATATAAACTTAGTAATGTTCCATGAAAATTATGAGACTTTTCATTTTTCATGTAACTGTAAAGGTAATCTGATATCAGTATCATATGTGCTAATAATTTAACTCCCAAAGACTGAAGAACTGACACTATGGTTCCATGTTGCACTGTGTTTCAGCTCTGCCACATCCAAATGTGAGCTGAACGCAGGCGGTGGCATATCTGAAAGTCGAAGGTACTCATTTTGACCCTTCTGTCTGGCTCCCCTTCTATTTATACGTCCGGATATAGCAAGCAGACACCGTGGAGGTATCAAATATTTGCAATACAGCAAATTAAACAGCCTCAAAGAGCTACCTGTGAGGCATCTTTCAATATGTCTCCCACTGACTGGCATTTTAGGGGAACTTGCTTATCCCTTTTTAAACAATTTTTTTTTCTCTCTCTGTGCAGTGTCTTATGGGTAAAAACTAATGAGATAGACATTAGATCTTCTTTTCAATATAACATCTGACAACAGTGATGTAAATGAGTTCTGTTTGGCAAATCTTAATCTGGATTCTATTTAATGGTAAAATAGGATTTATTGCTAATCTTGTTGAAGATTTGCAGAATAATTTCCTGACCTAATATTTAAAATTAAAATGTGTGCTCTGACAAAACTAGCAGAGATGGATTTTTAAAATTTAGAGATCAAAGATGAAGATATTATCTTCATTAAAATCCCAGTCCAGGCTTACAGTACAGAAGACTGTCTTTAATATTTAGATTTATTGGACTGATATTTTGGCATGCCATTTTATTAGACGTACCCAAAAATAAAATAAACTATATCTAAACTTGATATCTAAATGGGTTATAAATGTAAAAATGAACAGGCTCAAACTGACTAAAGTTGAGACATTCTGGATTTCACTTTTAATTTAAACCAGCTGCAGCCTTCTTTATTGACTTTTATTCTATTTGTACTTCAATTTATAGTTATATAGTTTCCATTTAACCTTTGAAAACTCGTCTTTATGCACAATATTTATCTACAATGGCACAATACATCAATTTATGCACACCCTTAAACAGCATTTAGGCCTCAGCCCACCACGCTAGTGATCACTAACCTGGAAGTACTTTGGCCCATTTCACCAAGCGTACCATCTGCTTTCCGGCCAGGCGGTTGAGACTGGACAGCAGGTGGTCAGTGCTGTCAGGCAGTGTGTTATCAAAGCCAGAGTACACCTCTTCAGGCTCAATCAGCTCCAACACACTGCAGATGGAGGGCGGCAGAAAAGGTGTGACTACCCCAGGCCCGTGGGGCACCAGGGCATTGGCAGCACTGGCATTCAGCTCCTTTTCTGAGGACAGGTAACTGCCTCCAACGCCACCTGTAGCGGTTTGGCCATCCTTAGAGCCCTGCAGGTCCTCGCTGACTCCCTTCAGCTTCCCTAACTTCTTGGACTTTCGTGCTGTGGGGAACACAACAGCCCTTATTAACACATTGTTAATGGTGGCATTTCTTACATTCTTACATCATCTGACTGAGATAATTGCAATGTGTTAAAAAATGGAAATATGGATCTATATATGTAGTATCTGGGTGTAAACATTTATGTCTAGTATATTTGTTAGCAATGTTTTTATTAAATACATCATTTTCATCCATTTTTTTATTTCACACTTAAATGTGAACTGTAATATATTCAAGAAATATGAATATATTCATCTGAATCTGAAGGAAGTTATAGCTTCTGAGAAGTTGTAATTGTGAATGACATTAGGATGTGAATCAGACATTGGAAAGAGTCCATCTCAAACTAATTCCAGTAAAACCAAGCGCACATAATAGTGCAATAATCATGATTCATTTCCTGTGTACTGTTTAAATATTCTCATACATGGCTGGGGATCTTTGAAGGATGATGAACCAAATAATAAATAAATACATACATGCTAATAAACATTCATACAATTCTCAGCTTGTTCAGAGAGTCTCCAGTCTCACTGCTACACTCACACATAACATATTTTGCTCATTGCAATATAAACTCGCGGAGAACACGTGCAGTCTAATGCAATCCAATACAACAACTCTGCCATAAATTCTACTTTCACAAAACATGCATTTTCAGTTTTTGTTGAAATTGTCAGAAAGGCGATAATTCTACTTTATGTTTAATATTGAGGTTGTAGTGGGGGTGGTGGTGTACTGGAGCGCATTATTAGGAACACTTTTCAATATAATGCACTCCAGTACACCACCACCACCCACTAATAATAAACATAAAGTAGAATTATCACCTTTCTGACAATGTCAACAAAAACTGAAAATGTATAAGCTTCGTAAAAGTAGAATTTATCGCAGAGCTGTTGTATTGGATTTCATGAGATTGCACAGGTGTTCCTAATAAAGTGCTCGGTGAGTGTATATCAAACACACCCCTTACAGTAAGGTGGTCTATTTAAGTAGGGTGACAATATCTTCAAACTCCCAAACCGGGACCCTAAAGTGTACTCCACGTTCATGCGTGCGCACATTTATGCGCTTATGCACGCACCATAGGCGTTTTAATCATGATGGGGGACAATTATTTCAGCACTTAGCCTACTAAGCGCACCTTTCAACACCATAGACAGCTCATCAGCAGACGAGCAGCTCATCTCCCAAAATCCACCTAAGTATTTGTCAGCGTGCACAAGCGCAGGCTGCCGGTGTAGGTACCAGATCAGTTCGGCCTACCAGATCAGCTGGGGTCCTGTGTTTACAGATGACGTCACACATTATGATTGGCTGTACGCCGGAAACTGTATTCGATTGGCTGTGCATCAGAAAGTGTATGGATGCCGTGTGCTCGCGCTGCAGACTACCATTGAAATGAGCACATTTTGATTGTGCGACTGTTTGTGTAGAGAAAGAGATCTACATCTAATAAAATGTAAATGCAAAACTTTACATGTAATTATTTCATATCTGTTTGTGCAGAGAGTGTAAGTTCAATATGTACATATATATGTGTGTGTGTGGGTGTGTGTCTGTGTGTGCTGTGCATAAATGTCTTGCTGCAGTCTGGGACTAATATTTATTAGAACAAATATTAATGTCAATATTTACATCTAAAAATCACACCTTTCTATAGATATAGATATTTTAATGTAGATTTTTAATATGTTTAATATATTTAATGTAGACAGTGACCCATCTGTACACAAGATTTTTTATTTTTTTAATGATTTAATTCTGTGCTGCAGTCTGGGAAATGGGATGCTCCATTATATATTAGAAAAAATACAACAACAAATTCCATGTACAACTCACAAATGGTATTCAGTAAGGCAAAAATGCTGCAAAACTGTGACAAATCAGTAGTTTGCCCTTTCTTGTCAGAGGAAACCTCAGTTGTGTCTCCAGCTTTCAAACCTCCTACCAACTGTCTCTTAATATAACATCCTAATTAATAGTCTTTCCTGGAACCATGTATTTGCAGGGCTTTCCACAAGGATATGGAGTAACCAGCCAGTGGTAAAAAGTAGCCAGCTAAGGGGGTCCAGGGGCATGCCCACCCTGGACAAAACTTTTGTTGGTAAAAGCCCGAATTTGGTGGCCTCTGCCACATTCTAATGCCACTATTCCATCTAGACACTGATCTTAATTATTGCATATTTTCATGAGTTTGCCTACCTGATTGCAAACATGTAGTAAATTACTGTAAAGGAGAATTAGGCTTCTAGTGCATTTTAGCCCACACAGTCTGTAAATAGCTATTAATATTTAAAACCACACCTATTCCTGACTGATCAGAACTTTTGTAATTTATTTATTTATTGACACCTTCACTGTAAGGTTTATCAAGACATGCCACAATTATGGGTAATGTATTGTAGAGATGCACCGACACCGATACTGATATCGGATATCGGTCCGATAGTGACTCAAATAGCTGGATCGGGTATCAGATACCATTATGTTAATAAATAACAATTCAGTAAATTTATACCTATGTATTTATTTTGTTTTACAAAGTTAGGGAAGCAGTGTTTAAGTCAAGCCTGATGTTGCCTTACACATAAAATTATGATCCCAGTCTTCCACACAGCGAGGCATACAGCTCAGCTCAGTATCGGCCGATACCCAAAGCCCAGGTATCGGTAACGGTATCAGGACTGAAAAAGTTGGAGTGGTGCATCCCTAATGTATCGTTTTAACTAGAAACATAAATGCATTCTTATTCAACAAAAATAAATAAAATTATCTAGCCTATTGGTTTTAAAATAAATTATTTATAAAATAAACCTAAGCCAAAAATCAACTCAACTTCTAGTCATCTACAGCTTCATTTTCATCATCCTGACTGTGAGGCTGAGGCATAGCCTACATTTTCCTCATATGACATAGGCCTGTTACTTTGACAACATTGCCTGTTTTAGTGTGTGTTTACAATGCGTCTTAGAAATGGCTCTGCTGTATAAAGTGCAATATAAATAAAGATAATTAATTCATTCATTCATTCATTCAGCCCAATAACATCTGTGTGGCAATATACGGAAATTCAGCGCTTTTAGCTGACTGTTTAATAGTTACTGCGCAATCGTCAAGTTGCTGTCACCGGTGTTTTCCGAAGTAGCCTGTCTAATGAGGATGTCCCCTGTCTGTGCAATCAATGCAATTCTTAATGTGTTTTGTCATCAATTATTTTGCTAATATTTGTCACACACTCTCCGCTCTCTACTCAGCAGGACACAACCTCTCAGCTGAGCATGCGTACACACACATACATCTAGAGCATGTGGAGGCGGGACTGGCAAGTTTCTCTATCATTGTGCTCAAATTGTTTTGAAGCGGAGGCGAGTGGTGGTAAATGTACATACATAGCGACTTGTTAATCAAAACTATTTTATTAGAATCAGAAATTAAGTAGCCAGCTGGACTTAAATGAGCAGTTATCTGTTTGGCTGGCAGCCAGCGCTTATAATAATCCACTCAGACGTATGGAACAATAATTCTAGAGCACGAGTTCTGCCTGGAACATTTTGGCAACGCACCACTTAGCTGTAGCATGGATGTATGCTAGAGCCCGAAAAAGTGATAACTTCTGGCAAGACACGCACTAATTACAAACAAACATAACTCATGGCATTTTGTAAAGGACAATATTCTTAATTTAGATTAGTTAGTCAGTTAACATTAGCTAAAGTTAGCTAACAAACAAAGACCACAAGGAAGTACGTCATCATTATTCTGCAGAATACACAGCAAGGACCCCGAGCCAATCTGGCAGGCCCAGCCGATCTGATACGTAAATGGCCGACTGACACGTTCTCTGCCAGCTTTTTTTTTTTTTTTAAACAACGTACAAATCTCTCTGTGGCCTATAAATAACTTTATAGGCTATAACATAAAAATAAACAACTTTAACTTACATCTTCACAATGCTATGCCACAAGCTGGTTGCGAATTTACAATGATTAAAATGTCAAAACATTAAATCACCATTACACCTTGTTAATAACAAAAGCCGAGAAAGAGCCTTTAAAGAAAGGTACCTTTAGGAAGATTGCTGGGTACTTTATGCTTTGTTGTCTTTAGCTCTTTAGAAAAGACAGACTCTCTCTTTGGCATGAAAGCTTACCGTTAGCACACTGATTCTGCAAGGTTCTGCAAGAAAGAGCCCCAAGCGTCATAGGCTAGCAACAGCCTTGACATGACACATTGATTGATTGATTGATTGAAACAGTGTTGAATTTAGACGCGTGGTGCATTGTTAATGTTTTTATATTGGGTTAGGTAATAGTGAGTGGAACAGAACATGATAAACATCTATGTAAACAAGTAAAATACAATTATTATTTTAATTGTGGTTAAAAAAACAGGACGATTTGGTAATGAATTTTAGTGTTTTACAGATATTTGTCGGGACTCGGGACACCCAGCTTGAAACCAGGACGTCTGGTCACTGTATATTTGAGCTAACTATGTCTGATGTTTTTTGAGCTGCTATACTGCCACTACTAATGTAGCATTTCATAAACAATTGCTAGTCCACTCATGCTGCCTTGGGACAGCTTGATGAAAATATTTGTGTCTGGACTGCATTAACGTTAGCTGCTGCTGCTACTGGTGTCCCCGACTCCATTAGCCTGAAGTTCTTCATCTGGTATTGGCCACAAACACTTCTTCAAGATATAAGCTAGAGATTTCCTGTCCTGCTGTTAGTGTTTTGGGACGACGCCGGCGGCTCTTCTTGAGGATTTCTAACCGCTGAGATGCCAGGGAATCACTACTTCATTTCACCAGAGTATTGCAGCTATTGCTAACTGAAGTGCTACATCAGTGAGCTATGCGGCTAATGTTACTGATGTTTCTCGCTATTTTCTCGCTAGTTGTGTTTTCAGCTTTGTTGCAGCCCTTGTTAACAGTGCAAGCCTGATACAGGTAATGAATTAGTGTTACAGCTCGCTGGTCATGGCATCTACTAGCTGCTAAGTTCTGCTTCAACAGGCTGCTGTTATTTACATTGGTGTTACTTAATTGCTATTCATGTAGCTAGCTAGTTAGCTATTGACTGAGTGAGCTCATTTTTCCTTTGGTTTTTGTTTGAAATAATCTGTTTATTTCCACAGTGGTGATACTAAAGTTTTTGTACTCATAAAGAGGCTGAATTGGTTTCAGTCATTTTACCCAGGTCTGTAGTAGAGGATATTATTATTAGTAGTAATTTGGTATTAGTATTTTGGAAGCCTGCTGAGGGGCAGCTGTATCAGAGTCGTGTTAAGTTACTGCTGATGAAAACCCAACATTTCCTGCTTTTGCTGCTTCATATTAAAAGCTTTTAAATGACTAAATAACGGGAGATTTTTATTGTGAAGAATTGAGGAAATGAAACGTGTTCACTACCAAATTAGCAGAGCTTCCTTAGTGGTGCTAAAAAGCAGTCGATTTAACAACATATGGAGATATTTGGAGCTATTTGTTAAGCGGATCAGTTAGAAACAAGTAAAATGCTCATTCAAAACATGCCTGTTTGGAATGGGCTGATTGGCCGCCGATATTGCTGCTTCAACGCATAGAAAAATTAATGTGATGTGAGGTGTGAATGAGTACCACCAACATGAAATAAGCTAACGTTCTATTATACACAGATGTTAAGAACTGTAATAGTGAATGTTTTCTTATTTCAAGTATAATGAGGGCTGCATTTAAAAATAAAACACATAACAGAGAGCTTTTGCAAAAATGTGCATCCTAAAATAAAGTGGATCGCTCATATTGGGCTCTTAGATCGTTTATTTTCTGTGGCTTTAGTTGGGATCATTTTAGTGGGTATATTTACTCAAAAGATTTGTGCTTATATGAGACATACTGGTTTTGAACTGCCCGTGGGAAGTAGCTTAAGAGTCTGTCCATTCTTGATTAAATGGTGTGTTTTCACTCTCTACTTTTCATTTCAGCTGATACTAAAAGGTGACGTGAAAACACTGCAGACCACTGATTGGTCAGTCATTTATCTCATTCACAGGCTTCCTGTTTTAGAGAAAGCTTTCTACTGCTCCGTCTTCTCACTCCACCACTCTCACTCTTTCTGTCTCTCTCTTTTCAATCCAATTGGCTTGATTGGCATGGAAGTTTCGAGAACAATGTTAATATTTATATTAATTATATATATAGGCTACAGTATATCCTATGCATGTATTTGTGTGTGCGTGTATGTGTGTGTGTGTCTAGGTCATTCACTCTCTCTCAGAGAAATCTTTCCACCGCTGTCTCTCATCACCATTGCTGTCTCTCTGTTGCTCGCTTGTGCTCTCAGCTTGCTCGCCCTCTCTCTTTTTCTCATTTTCTTTATAATGAGTCGGGAAGCTGACAAAAAAGCCTAACTTTTAACATTATCAAACAAAGAGAGATGTCTTCCCCCCGTCTCTCTCATGACAGGGTTGTATAGCTCTGATCTCTGCCTGTGCTCATGATCATGACATGCAGTTGCAGAGCCCAGAAGCCCCGCCCTGCTGCTGCAGAGCGGAGCGGCTCGCTGATCGCTTGTTTATTCAAAGTTTATTAATATTGATCATGTCACGTGTCCAAATTGCACCAAATTTGACACTGCACTTCCTTGGGTCCCCAGCAACACACCCGCCAAGTGTAAAGTAGATCGGATGAACAGTTCTCGAGATATGCGAAGGACATATGTACATACAGACACACTCCTTCTTTAAGTAGTGAAATAATGCAGGGAGGAATAGTACATGCAGAAACAGCCACAGTGAGATTTTTGATAAAAGAGCTGCAGACGACCAGCACACCTCCAACAGGTAAACAACTTATTTTACTTTGCTGTGCTGTGTAATGGCAAAACACTCACAGCGTGCCAGCTCAATTCGACTCTTGGGCCAGCATGACTACCCCCAAAACAATGGAAAAATGCCATAATGTTAGCTGAGCGGAGCAGTGAACTTGCATGCTGTGCGTGGAGCAGATAACCATATAAAGAAATCCATCACGAGTTGACATTAGTTTGGGCTAAAAGTAGAAAAAAATGTAACTGAGCGTTCAGAGCAGTCTGAAGTCGGTGCTTTTTCCTCACAGGGATTATGTCTACATACGTCTGTGTCATTATTTGACACTTTGGCCTCGTTTATTATGAAAATCCAGCATTGTACATTACATATATGACTGAAAATACAAAAAAGCATATTAGGTCCCCTTTAAGTTGACTTCTCTGTGCACCCTCTTTCACAGATCCTTTAAATCTTCTGCTATACTGCTCCAAACACTGCTTCAACACTGATGCTGTTCATCCAGCATTTCATAAGACCTGCATTCACCCCAGCATCTACATGCCTGTAGGCTTTTATTCCCCTGTGAAGTAGTTTATTTTACTCCCCAATCATCTCTGTACTGAATGTGATGTAGGCTTTCTGATGAGGTCAAAGCCAAATATCAGTTTTATGAAAACTCTGTATTCATTCAATAATACATCCATTCGTCATTGAGTTGAGTGACTGAAAATATATAACAGCAAGTCAAATTGGTCATGAAAAGAAAACATGCACACATTCACATGCAGAAAATGTATCTTGAAGAGCTTCTCTGAAATTGATTTTCCCAATCAGCACCCACATATTTATTTATTTAACACATAACCAATCAGTGGTTAGGATTAGTTCCAGGATAAACATTTTGCCACAAGTTAGCTTTAAAGGCACAGTCCTTTAACCAAATGTAAACATAAGATAAGATAAGATTATCATTTATTAGTCCCACTGCAGGGAAACATGCAGTGTTACAGCAGCAAAGGGGATGGTGCACTAACAAGAAGCATCAGTAAAAAAGCAAGATAAAAAAAATGTAACAGTATCCTCACCACTGAAATGTTAGTGTTTAGTCATTTTTGCCCTCATTATGACCCCTTGGTCATCCTCTATAATTTACCGGATTGGTCACACATACCCATAAATAACCAATAACAATTTGAGAGCATTTCTTTGTTATAATGTATCATTAATTGAAAGTGCTAATTTTCATGTCATGACAACAACTTTTTAGCCTTTCTAGCAGCATTGCTGTTAGTCTGGCGGTCCCCCACTTTGGTTCAGACTGAAATACTGAAAACTCAAACTATTGGTCAATTGCCATGAAATTCGGTACAGATATCCATGGTGCCCAGGGGATGAATCCTAATGATTTTGGTGATCTCCTGACTTTTTATCTAGCGTCACCAGCACGTCATAATTTCGATTTGTTCTCTGCTGTGATGACCAAATACTGTAAAACTAATGGGAGTCCCATCAGCCTCAGCTGTACTTTCTGTTTTGTGCTAATCAGCAGGTCTTAGCATGCTAACATGCTAAACGCAGATGGTGAAAATGGTAAACACTATACCTGCCTAACATCAGCATGTTAGTATTGTCATTGTGAGCTGAGGCTGATGATAGCATTTAGCTCAAAGCCCCACTGTGCCTAAGTGAAGCTTGACAGAGCTGCCAGCATGGTTGTTGACTCTTAGTCTGAGTAAATTATTCTCCCGTTCAATAAACTTCATCAAGATAATCTCTTCATCAGAAAATAAGAAATTAGAACCTCATTGTTGCAGCCATTTAGTCATGAAGTAAGTAAGCAATAGAGGGAGAGCTCGGCCTAGGTTGGAAGGTGTTGTTGTTGAGGGCCTGTAAAGCCCATTTAGATCTTTTATGTGATATTGGGTTAAACAAATAAACTTGACCTGACAGCAGACAGTTCCAGTACATTTTTAAATGACAGAGTTTTCATAAACCAACAGCCTGTATGCTGTAATTTGGATAAAGCCACATAATCTGTCTAAAGTGCTGAAATATCCCTCAGGCTTTTAGAATATTCAATGTTTTTACACAATTGTTTCATTGCATATTTCAATAGATTTATTCACTGAAGTGTTTCATGACAAAAAAAAGCGCAGCTCTGCAATAGTCTCAATATGCCAGAAGGTAACATTAAAATAACAGGTATGAATATTAGGTGATGGTAATTATGAAAAACAACTTTAGAAATTTTGTAAATGGTTCATTTTGAAACCAAGTCAAGAAACTTGGTTTGCAATTACAGCACACAGCAGTACAGCTAGTCTAAAATATCAGCAGTGCTATCTATTGACAGCGTAACTATATGTCCACAATCCTACAAGTAGCATTTTTTCTGTGCATTTACACTAATGTTTAAATTTAGCTTCCTTTGAGAGTATGAAATTGAAATTGTAATTTCAGTCACTCTAATGGACTGAAAACCTATCAAGTGTGTGTTTAGGTGTGTACATGTAACTGGAATAAATGAGGACAATAAATTAATACATTTCAACCTTTTAAAAAAAAAAAAACATTTCCATTCTGAATAAACCACATCCCTCTGAATAATACAATACTGTAACTTGTCTGCAGGCTTTGTCAGCTGGCATTGTATAGAGTACTGTAGATCTACACCTACCATAGATGCATATATGCACACACAAACAGTACACACAAACATCCTATGACTCAGCATCCCTGGGCCTCCTGTGACTACAGCCAGACCTACTTTTCCATATCTATCATTTCTTAAAAGCAGAGGGAGGCTGGCTCAAATGTCAGGGCAAATCTGTAATGAGGGTGTGACTCCTCACCTCCGAGGTTCATCCCAGCCTGGAGACACTTCCGTACGCGACATGCCGGACAGTTTTTCCTTCGGATCTTGTCAATGATGCAGTCATTTCTCCCGGCACACAGGTAGTTGTGCTGACCTACAGAAAGACAAGACATGGCGTCAGTTCGATGGTGAACCTTATATGCAGCTTGACGCAGAACAGTAGTGATATTTATTAAGTGGAGAGCTGAAAAAGAGCAATGAAGGGGAAAATAAAGGGGGCAAACTTACAAAATACCAAATTATATTTGCTTATATGACTATAGAATCTCTGTCTGTTTGTTATGTAGGTCAAGGAAACCCGTGAAATGTCTGGCAATATCAGAGATCTACATTTCATGATTATCACCGTGAAAATGATTGAAATTGTGATTATTCCGCTCTCACATTCTACAATGCATGACTAATGGTGTATTATACAGTATATGGCATGAGGGCATTAGAATTTGCTGGAACCAGGACACTGGCTGCAGCTAGACTATTCCTGACAGTGATGCTAACATGGCGAGAATCCCTCCTGCCTCCTGCCTAGCCCTTAGCTAAACCCAATGATCTCCCATTTCAGAGCGCTTCCTTCCGCTCCACTAGTTCTTCACTGTACAGCTCCTCTCCTCCTCCACTCTTCTCCTTCTCTGCGCCTGCGTCTCCATCCCTCCCTTTCCCCTTTTTTCCACACATCCGCCAGCCTCAGAGCGCCATACGCCCACACATAGGCAGGCTTGCGCTCATGCACACATGCAGTCATTCACTCTCTCACTATTATACACACACGCACGCACGCACACACACACACACACACACACACACACACAAATAGAGCCAAAGCCGCTCCACTTGGCAATTTCAAAAACACTGCAAATCTTGTATATACTTCCACAAACCAATAAACACATGGAAATCACGACACAACCCAGATGGAGAGGTGTAGTGTGGTATAATAACCCCAATGACCCCAGTACATGGTTTAGCTCTATTAGGGTCGATATTCAAATTGTGTGTGCATCTCAGACTCTGTATTTGGATGCATGCAGGCACATGTATGGATGAGTATCGATCTTTATTTTCCTGCTTGTTTGTCCTGTATCATTTATGTCTTTAGCAGTACCCAAGATTTCTGGCATGGACATGAGTGTTTTAGCATGACAGCTTGTGCGTTGTGTTTACATGCAGTTTGCTCAAACATGTATATTTTGTGCATTGCCTTATTTCGCATCTACAGTACAGTATTTGTATTTATGTGTAGGACTGAGCAGAAGTTGTTTTCTGAGCTAGCAGGAGTAGTGCGCAGTGTGTCTGTCTGGCTGCTGCCAAAAGCCAAGGAACCGAGCTGCAGGAGGAGAGGCAGCAGCTGTAGCCCCACCACTATTTCTGGCTAAATCACATGACCGTTACATAAGCCCATTTTTCTTGCTCTAAAAAACAGTAAACTGCGACACAGGAAACACAACGCAGCCATCCCCTTCCCCATCCCCCTTGTGCGCGCACACACACATGCATATACACACACACACAACACACACACACTCTCGCTTGGATAGGTCGGACCAAATGGCAATTCTGAAAACTCTGGAGCCTTCCTGTCAACTGTTTTGCTCATTCCCGTGAATTTTGTTAATAATTGTTAGAGTGAAATACACTTTATGAGACAGCCGAAGTTGTAGTCCAATGGTGTGTATGCACGCGAGAGTGTGTCTGTCTCTAAAAGGGAGAAAGGTTGTTTATTTATGCACTGTGTGCATGCACTCACATGCACTCACACAGAATGTTTACCTCTGAATATGTGCATTTGCTTATCATCCTGGCACATGGCGGGCCTACTGATACTGCTACTTTTTCAGTCTTACCTTGGAAAATATCTCCGAAAACTGAAAAAAAAAAAAAAAAAAAACTCCTTTCATCTGATAAGAAAGTGGTTCATTTATGAAGTCATCTTGATTCATATTTCCATGTGCACATCCAAAAATCTATCACTTCTGTTTTCCTGTTTATACTGTAAAAACATCCAATAATGTCAATTTCTATCAAGATATTCTTTATACAGTATGGAGTCTGACATAATTTTAAAAACTCCTGTCTGCTGGTACAACGCACTCTTTCAGCATTCACCATTACATATGACAGCTCTCAGAGTTCTTTAATGGAGTCCACTCACGTCTACTTTTAGCTAATGATCTCAGAATCTGGCAACATCCCGCTGAGTAGTCTCTGTTGTCTGTCAGCTCCCGCGTACATCAGTTATGGAGACATTATTCTGAAAGGGAAACACTCTCTCCTATGGGGACCCCGCTTTAACAAGAGTGATCTGCCCTGCAGTCCTCCTGTACAGATATAGTACATTTGCTTTCCAAACAAAATACAGACAGACTGAAATACAGCCCTGGCATTTTTAAAAAGCCACTAAACACAGCCAGTCAGACCCCTAATTGTGAAAATAGCCTCTTAGATACAGTGGTTGACCCTCATCAATGCTACTACAGTGACTCCTGAATGACATTTGGCAGTGGCTACAAATTTCTTGGTTGCAAGCCGGTGCTGCAGACACAGGAGGGCATATAAGTAAAGCATGCACTGCTGAAATTCATGTCAGTCTGATGGATTAATGCCATTTAATTATCCACTCACAATTCATTCAGTCATTCATAGGTATTTATGCAACCTAAATTACATAGCCAAAAAATACCAAACAACCAAAAAAACAGGTCTCTTAGAGATGTAATTGTTGTTACCACTGGGCCAGCAGTATGCAAATCACTGCCTTGCAATAGCGCTGCTACTCCAGTTCTTTGGATAACACACAAACAGCTGTGTTGGATGGGGCTCTACACAATTAGGTTTCCCTGTCTGGATCATTATAAAAAGAGGCTACAGAAGTTTAAAAAAGGATGTAAATAGAAGCTGTTATTTTGTTTACTAATGTCTCTACTTCTATAATAATGCACTATATCTCAAACAGTTTTCTTGTGCATTTCCTTTTTACCAAGATTTTCAGCATCTGCTGCTTTTGTAGACAATGCATTTAGCCATTGTTTAGGCCCCAGTATGGTGTTGGGGGCGTCTAGTGTACAAAAAAGTAACCATTTACTGTATGTATGATAAAAGCACCCAAAATCTATTTGACAGTACTTCCCCCTACAACGTATCATCATAACATTAGTCCCAGCACTAGCACTATACACAAACATTTGTTTCTTAAAACTCTGATATTCAATTATAACTGCATGAACGAGGGTCCAAAATATAATTTAGAGTGGCCTTAAAACTAGCGGTAAAAAACAAGAGGTCGAAAACACATTTGACTTTTTTTTCCAAATCAAAGAGGCCCGGGTGCTGTTACCTGTTGTCAGACTACAGACGGACACAGAAATATGCCCACGCGTTTCTCATGAAAGCTGTTTTGAAAACATTACTTGCATGGCTGAATAATAGTTTATGATTTTAAAAAAAATGTATAGTTTATAGTTTAAAAAATGCATTTTAGTTGTTCCATTTACAATATGCTTGCACAGTATGGGCTACATAACTTCAGTATTTTGTCTGCTATTACTTGTATGGAGCAAGTGTGTCTGATATGCACATACTTGACACACTTGAGCAACTACTGGCATCAAAAAATGATGCCACAGATTTTTTTTTGAACAGTAATTCAGCCATGTCAGCAGATGCATTCACAACACTCTCCCGCTACTATGTCTTTAACAAATGAATAATCAGTGGAGACACTGATAAAGCCCATCAGATTGGCACTGCTTATTTGGTTGAACACAAAAGGTGTAACCCACTGACTGCAGCTGATCCTTTTTGCATTGATGTCAAAGAACAAAGGTATCACCAGGGAACAGGAAGAGATGGAGGTCAGATTATGTCCGCTGGAGAGCCATCGGGCCTGCAGGTCGGCCCAGGCCAGGGTAACTGAGGGCATGGAGGAAGTAGTGTGTGCACATGAGTGAGTTACATCATCATACATGTGCCAAACAGACAGCCTACCTGTTAGTGTTATTAGGGGCTTCATAGGTAGACAAGATGCTTTGTATTTATTGTAGTTAAAGTCAATTTGGAGACGTCACCTTAGTTTCTGGAAAAGTATTACGGCCGTTTTTCTCTATTTTTAAACATTTTGTGGACTAGACAGTTGATCGATTAACTAAAAAAACTGTGTTGATATTAAAAAAGAATCATTAGTTGTAGCCCTAATATGTTATATGCCCTTGTGTCTATTTTTAAAGTAGTAGGGATATAAAATGCACACACTTACTCCAATGGTAAATGTATCTAGGTTGCATTAGAGAGACCCTTCCTCAGGCTGCATTCTCTAACCTAAATGCCTATTAGCAATGTGGGTCACACACATGCTTACAGTAAGCTTTGCAGATTTAATTTCTACGTAATACTGCACACCTGAATTCCTCTAATACTCACGAAGACGCGTGTGCCCATGCGTGTGTGCCCGGCATGTGCCTGTGATTGTGTTTGTATGTTGTGCAGTTTCCGATCAAAGAACCTCTGATGTGAGACATGTGCTGGAGAGTTAGGATCCAACACTGGTTAAATGGCTTCACTCCAGCTGTTGTTACATGAGCCTCTCACACACAACCTGAAGCATTCACTGGAGAGAGGAATTTATTTCCCCGGCCTGAGCTGGAAAAGACGGGGATTGGATGCCCCAGCTGCCAGTCAAAGCAGAAACAGTGTAAGACTTGTCCTCAGATGACCTCTCCCACAGAGGCGGATACCGAAGAAAAGGTTTTTAGATTGACACGAGCACCATGGAAACCATGACCCAGTCACATTGCAGAACAAAGTGAGGCCATAACAAGGTTGACTAATGTCTCTGTAAACCTCTCAGTTCAATAAGAGACCGGCAAAAACAGCAAGTGAGCTGAAAGCAGCGCCTAGTATTATTATGAAGAGCAGACATGCCAAGCCACTGATGACATGTGAATAATAAGCTGGCATTGAACTCTTCAAATGTGCACCACATGGAGTCATTTATTGAGTGCAGCTGTCTTGTATCAACAAACTAGTCTTTAGCGGAGTGGATGCAGGAGAGGAGCACATATGAATGCGTTCAGCTATTTCCACATTTCATTAGCGATGATAACTGTTGTTTTGTGTCAGGAGGCATTTTTCCACAGCACGGGAAAATGTTTATACCGAAAAATTCTTTCACTTTCTTTAATAGAGCCTACAGTATAAATTGGCTGCGTGTTCGCATGTGACATTCGAGACAACAGAAACAATACAACTGCAAAACTTGTAGGCTTCATAGAAATGATTACTCCTCCTCTAAGTCTGTTTACCATACAAGAACATCTAGAATGTGACAGTTCGTAAAATGTGTGAGTGTAATAAGGGCTGCCTTACTGTATAAGATTAACTGCATGACCTGTGGTGAATGAGAGAGCAGGTGGATGAATGTTTCTTGTGTGAAATACGTGCGTGAGTGTGTACTGTGTTTTGTGAATGTTTAAAGAATGAATTGAGAGCATTTTGAAAAGCTCACAGGCAAATCGACAGCTCTTTCCACTATTAAATATTTCTATATCTTTCCTGGGACCATGGTTGTAAACTTTAAAGTGTGCAGTTGGCTTTGCCTTCTGGTAGTTATGACAAAAATTAAGTGGAATGAGTATTCGTCCTCTTGAGGACGACTGTAAGCACACAGAGTTGGACAGTAAAAGGCCCACGTGGCCAATAGATATTCCAAACAGACGTTTAACTGTAACATAAAAAATGTAGACCTCAAAGAATAACTCTGCCAAGTTCCGGTGATGTCAAATACAGCTACCTAACAATTTGACTTGTCTGACTTGAATAAAGGGAAACCGGACCCTCCACAGTCGAAGGATTTCATCTGATTTGTTGATGAATCCAGAATGCTAACTATCTCTGTAGTAAAGGGCTGTGAGCCAGTTAGTCGTCTAATGAGCTACAGCCGAACGAAAAGTTGCGTCCCCTGAGGCAGGCGGTGCCAAAAGAAATTAAGCACGGGCTGGATTATTCCCCTTGTACAGATGCCCACTCTCTGCAGTCTTCTTTTATATCTCACATGCCGAGTCTAAGTTTTTAACTTTGAGAGAAAAAAGGAGTAGAAGGCGGAGGAAATGCTGGGAGAGGGGAGGAGTGAAACGTCTCCTCACGTCCTAACTTACACCTCTCTGGAGCTCACTGCTGACACATCGTTTTCCATCCCTCTCCCCCGTTTCTTACTGCCGCTCTCGGCTCCTCCTCTCTTTATCTCTCTGTCTGCGTCTGACTTTTTCTTTGTCCTTCCTCCGCCCCCTCCCTCGCTGTATCTGTTTCACTGTCCTCTATCTCTCTTCACTTTGCAAAATCCTTCTCTCACTATTTACATCCTTCGCCTCCCTCCACCTCACCTCTCTCTTCCCACCTCAGCAGCAGCTGTGAGAGAGGTCAAGTGATGTAACGGCTCGCTTTGCACATAAGAAGGGCGCACACGTGGCACGCAACCTTGATGACATCACGCCGCCGTATGGGTTGCCCTTATTATGGTCATAGTTTGCACAGTGGCAGTTTGGCAGTGCAGAGGTAAGAGGAAACTCCAATCAAAAACAGAGATTCAAAAAGATATGAAAATAAGGGGCACCGCTTTAGATTACAAAGGGCATTAGACATGAATACATAATCAATCGAGTCAATTTTATTATAATTATATATCAGATGAGAAACAAATGAGGTCTTAGTAGTATAATCACATAGCCTATAGAGCGTTCTTCACGTGACTATCGCTCTCACACAAAGTCAGATCTTCAGCATCTGCCACCAGCTCTCTGCCGGCCACGCTTAAAGCAAGAACAATGGCATCTGATTCAATAACCCCAGACACATAATCTGGTTTCAGGTCTCCATAATGACGAGTGTGTAAATATCATCAAATTAAGGCATGATTTGATTGGGAATGAGTGCAATTCCTCCAATGGTCAGGAAAACACCTAGAGGGCCTGACGGCTGGCTGGCAGGCTTGTTTGCTTTTTTTTTTTTCTTCTCGCCTGCACTGGGTCTGTAAGAGTGTGTTTTGCATTCAACACTCATCTAAATGAGTTAGGCCAACGCCTCTGGCAACAAAATGAAAAGCACATTATGGCTGCTGCTGATTTTCCCCAAGCTAAATATAACATAAAGGGCTGCTGCAGGAGAATTACCTACTGAATGTTTTTTTTTTTTTTTTTTTTACTAATGTGCCGCTCAACTTGGTCACAGTCTATAAATGTAACGCCTGTTTTTTGGAAATAATAAATATGTCGAAGGTCTACTGAGATTAAATTCACAAAGCATAGTTAACATTAAATAGTACATGCAAATAAAACCAGCATCAATTAGGGAATGATGAATCTTGCAAATGTTATCAGAAAAATATGCTGCCTAAATGAAAGAACAAGCTGCTTTGCTGTTTTCTGACTGAGCTCTGTTTTGTCAGAAAAAAGGTGAAATAGTGAAATACACCACAAACAGAGTCATTGTATTTGCATGCATTTTCTCATTTCCCAGTTGCAACTGCTTGTACCACAATTTTAAACTTACTTGGCATACGGTACTCCCTACAAACTATTAATAAGATGGAGCAGAATATCTGCCAATACCATTCTGAAGGCTACAGTTGTCTATTAAGGTAATATTGATTGAATTTATTTGATAACACTTTTGTGAGCCAATTTTTGTGTAACGCAAGATGAATGAAACATCCCGAGAACAATAACATCTTCTGCACAGTAGCATTCTTCCACCACAGTTATACAAATATTTTGTTTAGGATTAAAGTTTAAATAACTACAGTATGTCACTTTTCTCTGAACAACAAAATAATACACAAATTTCCTTTTTTTTTTAACATGTTCAATGGAAGAAAAGTACGGTGGCCAAGAGAGCTCAACACACACAACAAAAGAAACTGCATCACTTTGACAACACATAGGTAGCATTTAGAAATTTAAAAAAAATTCAGATTAAGAAACATGTTCACTAATTTGACAACATATATGCTGCAAAAGTGCATGTTAATACAAAAAAACATAAGCAAGTACAGAAGTTTCTGGATGACAAAAAAAGTTGACTACTCCTCAGTGATGTTCCAAAATGCAATTCAATTATTTTAATTTTAAGAATCTGATCGCATGATTCTGACATTACAGGAGTAATTGGCTAATTACTAGTATGTTCATCTGGTTTTATCTTACGACTTGTAGCACTTCTCTGCCTGTGTTGTCTGTATTTGCAGTGATAATGCTGCATAAGTGTTGCTGAATGGATGGAAAATGTGTTAATTTGCTTGTGTTTCACTTTTCTTTTTTTCCTAAATGTGACATCCAATATGTGTTGTCAATTTGCTTGTCTTTAGCCTATTTACTTGTGTTCTCTTAACTCCCAGCCACTGTAGCAAAGACCTAACCAGTGGCATCTTGCTTGAACATGAGTTTACGCCATACTTTACCTTCCACGGCTCTTTTGAAGAAGACTTTGCAGCTTCCACACGTCACGACACCGTAGTGACATCCTGATGCCTCGTCTCCACAAACCAGGCACACTTTGGCCGTTGAGGACGGCTGTCTCAGGGGCGAGCTGGAAGGACAACACACACACACACACACGCACATTTTTCAGACCAGACATAAATCAACAAAGAATTTTAAAAAGTCAACAACAAAGCCAGGGCAGACTGTCCCCTTCTTAACTGTGTTACAGTCTGATACACATTGTGAAACATTTTTGGTTTTATGACCCACAGAACAGTAGCTGCACAATGTGGCTAGCCATAAAGATGTCTGCCAACCAAGAGAGGAGAGCTTTGCGCTCGTCTGATTTATAGCTTCACCAGGCTTACAGAGATGACAATGACAGAATTATAGAGGAGATTATTTAAATTCAATAAGCAGAGAGACACAGAGCAGGATGTCATATTTAAGTGGGATCCAAAACACTTGTACCCTTCCCTGCCGTGAAGAGTGTGAGGCACTTGAAAAAGTGTTGAGTGGAGGATAAAAATAATACAAACCATGATGAAGCAAAAATCTTCCTGTGTGATAGTGTAAGTTATGTAACCAGTTTAGAGTCAAAGATCAAAGGGGAGAATCGGTACTGACGTGTTCTGTACAGTAAGTAGCATGACATGTTGCTGTTATTTACTTTGAGCCATAACCAGCAGGCAACACATCTGATGACAGTCTGCTGCAGTTTTCTTGATCCGAGGCATGATTTACTTTGGCATCTTTGCTTTCACTACTGACTGTTTTCTACAATTATATGACATTACGGCTCAGTATGTACACTATGTTCTTACTAATAAAGCATTAAACGTGAGAATTAGTTACTGTTTACATATTCCTGGTCCTGGTAATGAGTGTCAAAGGTCAACTGTAATGGATGATGTCTGTCTGTAGTTCATCTGTTGAAAACTCGGCCAAAGCATTTTTACTACCATGTTTAAAAAAACTTGTAGACTCATTCAGTGCATACAAAGCAGTGTTCAGCAATATGTAAATCCATACAAGGTAAATTATCAGATCCATCTTGATGACCATAAATGTAATAATAACACATTTTTTACACATCAATGCATGTATTTCCAGTCTTATGCTGGCTCACTTCTGATATATTATTCCTGTTTACATGCAGTGTAACCAGTTAAAGATACTGGGCTGTTGGCTGAGGGGTTGGTTGAACTTTTGGTTAAATATCTTTGGTTGTTGTGGCTTTATTAGTTCATAAACATTTATTCAAAATTTGCAATACGAACAAATAAGTCTGCAAGATATTCTTCAAGATATTTTCTCTTCCTGTAAAATGTTTTCAAATGTTTGATAACTCATCTTGAACTCATGGGTGTAAAAATGCATCCAATCAAATGTGACTTTGGGCACCTGGCTAACCACACCCATCATATTAAACCTGCACTTGGCCCCTTGTGGGTCGTAGCAAGCGGGGCAACATCATAGATGGAAGTGTGTGTTCTATCTGTGAGCAAAACCTTTGTTTTCATTTCCTAAGAATGTGGTTGAGGTCTAACTCATCAATTTCTCCCTCGTCTTCCTCATGATCTAACAATGTGGGTGAGGGAAGTGTGTGTGGAAGCCAACAGTCTTTTACAGCTCCGTTTCTCTCCGCAGCTCTACAGCTCTGCTGTATTGGCTACGCCACGCCCACTTTTTAGCCGTCCAATCAAATGTGAAGGATTTGATTTAAATCCCTCTTGTAACTGTACACCACTCGCATATTCTGTTACACCGGGAAATACATCACAGTACAGAAGCTAAAGACACTCTAACTTCTGTTTCACTGTGACTTGAAATGAAAGTTTTATACTTTGATTTTTTTTTAATATAAAATATCAAGATACTATACTACAAATTACTATATGTGGCTTGAATAATAAGCTATATATTAAGCCTTTCAGAAGTTAAATCAAATGCACACCCAAGGACATTAAGACAAAATCTATTTCTCAAACCAGTCTCTGCTGAATGGAGATGTAAGGCAAAAGATAGATAGAGAGTGATTTTTATAAAAGAATATGCTACCTGAATACAATATGGTATGGAACCTGACATGATTTCATCATTATTTCTGTGGATAGTGCTCCATGCATGCACATGGCATGGAGCTACAAAGTGTGAGTAAAATTGGAACAGGCTATATTACCATGTGCTGCTTATTTATGCCCTTTATTAGAGGAGTGACACTGAATCAGTTGGGTCTCACATCTAATAAAAATGTAACATATATCCACCTTCTTAGTGGATTAAAAGCTTTATGCATGTAATATTAAGTCTATGCACGTGAAAAAATGAAGCTATACAGTATAATCTCTGATAGAACATTAACCTGCATGCGCATACACAAACAACACACACAAAGAACACAACATGTAGATGGGTACAAAGAGAGAACACCATGTATCAAAACATTAAAAGTGGCCTCAGCTTCCCCTTCTTTTCTGTGCTAATTACCTCTCTCCCATCTCAATCAATAACATGCAAGGTGATTGTCTGGTTAACATTCTCCTTACATCCTTCATCAAACCAGCTGCCAAGCTCTCTCCTTCTCTCTCTGTCTCTCTCCCTCGCTCTCTCTCTCATGCACACACATTTCCTCCAGGGGACGAGCTGGAAAGGGGTACAGCAACAGCACACTCAGATACAATCAGGACCACTGATCTAATTCCCTCTTGTCCATCTACACACACATTCAATTTGTTAGGACGCTTAGAGGAGTCTCTGGTGAGGTGTTTGTCTGAGTAGATCTTTCTGGCACTGGGCCCCATGGTTTCCAGCTAATGTGAGCGTGCGTGTGTCGGTGTGTGTGCATGCACAAATCCAATCCATGTCAAGATGTGTTTTTCAGCATGTTAATCTACTGAATATTCCCCCCATACATTGGCCTTTTCACACCGTCATAAAGCAAGTGTTAACAAGAAGACAGTCCACGCCAAGAAAAACAGCCGCGGAAAAGTTTATGGCCAAAAACAACACGTGCAGCGTATGAGAGGTCCCTCTAAAGTATTCCTCTAATATCCAGTCAGTGGTCAACCCTTTAATAGTGCCGCACATGAAAACCTTGTCATTGCGTGCCAGCCTGCCTGCTGGTCCACCAACAAGGTGACTTCCCCTCCCTCAGAGAAGTATATAGGTCATTCACTCTCTCTGCTTATGAAACCAGAGCAGACAGGCCAGGCTGCAGTGACTGTGCACCAACGGCTGCCAGTAGCCCAAAACTAAACACAAGCTACCAGTCATTCCCAAATCAGGCAGTTTCAGCAGAGATGTTATAAGCCAACAGTTTGTCAGTGTACAGCATATGCAGAAATAATAATGCAAATGTGTTTTAATGAGCCTGAGAGAGTGACAGTGATAACATGCAGCAAACATCTCCAGTCAGAACCAAATCGGGGACATTGTGGTTAAGTGGTGCGTGTTTTAGACCACTAGGCCATGAAGAGCCACCAAATGAGTTTGGCTTGCCATTTTCGCAGTTTAAAATATTATAATATATAATATATGAGGCCGCAATTTCTGTCTGTTTCAATGAGAGCTTAAATAACGGTGTAGCACTGGAAGAAACATCTTGTTAAAGCAGGCAGTTCAACCTGTTAGTTTCTGCATGCAGAACCCCGAGTGTCACCCTTCATCTCATGCTGAAAACACAAAGCCAGAGAGCAGAGGAAGCAAATTTGCAGAGATAATGTGGACTTACAGTAGTGCAGATGTTCATTTTAGGAAGCTGCACTGTGCAGTATAACAAGAATACAAAAGAAAAACAGTCATTCCACCTAATCCTTAAAGACATTTTTCATTCAAATTAAATCATCCCCATGACAGTATCTCTGAAATGACATGTATGACTGAACCCCAACAAGTTCTACAATTGTGTGCAACTAGGACAGTAACTTTTTATTTCTTAACCCCTGTCTACTCTATTTCTGGGTACAGTCTCAGACTTACTCAATGGGACTGACTGCACAGATCAAAGGTCTCATTCTTCGCTCCAGTTGTTGCTTTTTTCCCTTCCTACAGAAACCCCAGGGCAGCGGTTTCATTGTTTTCAATGTCCTTTCATCTATAAAGATAACACACAAAGCTAACAACTGATTTAGTTGCTGTTTATTTCCCATGAGGATACAGATGAGTGTGAGTACACAATGCCTGTTTCTTCCCACCAAAATGTACAAGCAGAAATTTGTATCTCTCACGGACTCCATTGCCCTCTTCGCTGCTTCTCAGACCGACACGCTGCTTACAGAAAATATTAATGAAATGACAGAAGAAACGAAATGTATGAGCTTGGAGCCAGATGAGGCCCACTGTGCCCAGTAAAATGTGTGAGGATCGAACCACAGGACAGATGTTTGGGTTAAAATTGGCCTCATGTTTTTCTACAAGTAATTGGGATGTCACACTGGGAGCATTCTCCAAATGGTTCAAATATCTCCACCCTCTCTCAGCTGCAGAAAGAATGCTAAATCAGCGAGAGCTACATGCAGAAGGATGGTTATTTAAGCCAAAGATTTATCACAATCCAGAAATACTGCACTTGATAATCGCAGCGGTCATTCGAAGCGTTCTTCCTCTTTTTTTTTTTTTTTTTTTTTTTTTAAAGGGGCTTTTTCTTGAACTTTGTCAAAGCCACTGCAGGTCTGAGTCCGTAATCTCCATTAACCTTAAACAAGTCAATATGTTTCACAAGAAAAGGTCAGAAGTCATCCAAGCGTAGCATAACTAGAACAATTAGTTGCCATAGAAACTGAGCATGAATGAAAACTGACAAATTAGAGATACAAAGGAAGTCAAGGGGGCTGTAGTTATTCCGAGGTTATCAAGATAACATCGTTATGGGTGAATAATGGACCGTGAGATGGCTGTATGATGGAGGACAAGCAAGGCTCACGTGGTAAGAATGAACCCTGTGACCCACATAAGTACATTAGCATGACAGAGTCAGTAAACAAGCAGCTGAACCACAGAGAGAGTTCTGTTGTGTAGAAAAACAATGTCCTCATCATGTATGTAATGTGTACTGTACTGTACTGTATTTACACTGCTGCAGAGCCAGCCGCCCACTGTAAAGATAAATATGTCTGTGTGTGTGTGTGTGTGTGTGTGTGTGTGTGTGTGTGTGTGTGTGTGTGTGTGAGTAGACACATCAACTTGTTCATTCTAGAGGCTGTTATCACACGGATAGTTCAGACAAGTACCACAGCCTCCCTGAACCTGCCCTTCATAAAAGAGAAGCATCCTTGACTCTGCAAAAAAAAAAAAAAAGACAAAAAAAAAAGAAAACAAAGCTTCCATGATACAGTACCTCTCTACAGTCTGGCCTACAATATTTATGTAATACACACTTTGGTTTGCTGAAAAACCTTAAGCTAGACCTGTTCAAAGGATATTTATATAACACACAACTTGGCATGTTGGAAAGGTAAAGGTAGATTAGTTTAAACAAGCTGAGGGAGATGGAGAGGGAGAGAGAGAAAAAGAAAGAGGACAAAATGGCTTACATAACCATGAGCAGACAGTATAAACATTAGGTTGACACCCACTCACCGCCTCTCAAAGGGAGAGAGGTCTTATGGGTAGTGTTAGAGAGCCACTGGGGATTTATTTTTCCTGGTGAAGGTGACCCTGGCATTGGGCAGAGTACCTGAGCATACAGAAATATGAGATTTCCTCTTTGCCGGGGTTGTGTTACACTTGTGTTAAGGTTACAGTATAATCAACTCCTACAGGCTGCTTCATATAGTGAAGAAAAAAAAATGTATAACCTTAAAATGTTACATTTTAGTTAGTAGACATAGTAACTTTCCCCATCAATGTTCATAATTTTGCTTATATTCTATGGTAAAATACAATATTTAAAAACACAACATACAGGGCGAATGAGGCTATTTCACCATCATATAAAATCTATTTCACCACAGAAATGGAAAATTTGCAGTCTGATGGAATCTGTATTCCAGGCTGTCATTGCTCTCCTTGTTTTAAATTCCAAGCTGTTGTGTTGTCTCGCCTCCAAGGCTTATGCCTACAAACTTTAAGTGACCTTCCCCATAACAGCAAATCATGATTATCTTTCTCATATAAATCCACTGTTTTGAGTGTAAACAAAGAAATGAGACAAGAAATGCACACAAACACAGCCCCCTTCAGGGAGTTGATAGAGGCTCGGTCTATGGGCGGATACAGACTCCAGTATCACTCTGATCTACGCACAGTCTCCACTTTGTATCTACCTTCACCCAACATGTCTAAAGTTGTACCTTTCTCTGACTTTAAATTCCCAAAACAACTAGAAACATCAACTTCACAGCCACTCTGTTCTGAACTTTCACCTTTTCTTAAGTATGCGGCAGTAGCTGAATGGCCTAGGGGCCTTAAGTTATCAGTGGATACCTTTAGGGCAGCAGTAGTAGAACTCGACTGGTTATAACTAGCTGGAGCTGTTTGACCATTTTAACTTCAACTAAATCACTCACTGTCAAACAAAATGAATGAAATTAATCACCTGAGGTATTTTGGCTAAGTGGTAAAGCACGCAGGCACGGATCTCAGGGAGATGTGGCAGGGTGTTATTATCTGGCGGGGGGGATTATCATGGATGGAAACTCCCGTAATTCATGCCTGTCAAGGGCAGCGATAGACTGATCATATCTATACAGTATAAAATTAGGCACAGGATGCCACTGTGGGCCCAAAGCTCAGTTCATGGTTACTGTGCAGCATGACATACTTAAACGCTGATGTGCTGCTGATGAATGCTCACTGGTATGCATGCTTTTCATACTTTTCAAACTGCACACAAAGACTCCGAGAAGTGGTGCTGTTTTTAAATTCTGCTTTTTGCATAACGCCAAAAGAAAAAAGAAAAACAAACAGGTCCAAAAAGTGTACTGCAAAGATAAGATACTTCTGAATTCACCCCCGTAAAAACAATCCTGCTATTCATTTATGCAGCCCTGTAGCCCCAACAAATCTCCTCATCAAGTCCCGCGGCACCGTTTTGATCGACAGCGACAAAAGTGTCTTTACAGACTAAAAGAACTTAGGTTCTCACATGCTCCTCACACTGATCCCTTGCTGATCCCTAAAGTTTCTGTTTTTAGCGGCAAGTTATGAAGACCTTTGCTGAAAAACAGAAACAGCCACAAAACAGCTGGAACGCAATTCAGCTGACATGTTGAGAAATACATTGTTGGACATCAGGTTGATTTCCAGGCATGGGAAATAGAGAAACAATGCAAACAGGAGGCTGATGATAACCACAAAATGTTCAACACATGAAGGAACATGAAATACCAGCTCAGTGACTTAAATCACATTTCCCTCCTCAACATAAACCTACATGATAACAACAAAAATAAGCACAGTAGTTGGCGCAAATCTAACTAAATAGACGAAAGGGGGACTGTTTTCACCACCTTTGTGAAACAAGGCTCAAAATGTACTCTAATCTAGCTTACTGCCACGAACATAAACAGAAATGGACCACTTCAAAGCTACGCTGCTAAAACTGGTTTTGTTATAGCCCCAAATCCTTTTATTTCAGTGGCATGGATGAACTCTAGACTCGGCCTCCCCATGTGCTCACATTTTAACCCTGTTTACTGCTTACTTTGCTTTCTCCCACCAACTCCATGCGATACCTGGTTCCTTACAGCACAAATGTGTGCCTGTTGCCTGTACAGCAGGTGACCTCCAAACTCAGCTTAGAGGCCCTAGGACAAATGAGAAAAACAAATCCCTGGAGAGGAAGATTATCTTTAAGGGATCAGCCCTGACCTGAGCCACCTCAACGCCACACACTCCTTACCTCTGTTCTCCACTTTCTAGCAACAGTTAGCTGAGTCCGGTCTGCCCTAACCTTGTTAAGTAAGTGTCTAGTCGTAGATTATGTTACACTATTAGCTTAAGGTGGGCATTTTAATTCTAAAACCTTTAAAAGGAAGTGAACTAAGCTTGTGGGTCCAGAGAAATGAAACGTGCCAAATAATATCTTATTCAAAAGGCGACCTTTTCCTTTCCCGTGTGATTCAAAAAGGCCTCACTCTGAATGTAGGTTAATGTACACTGACGCTGACACATGTTGCCAGCAACCCTACGCATTAGCTGTCACATGCGATCATCCTCAACACCCACCAGTCATTTACAATTCTGCTGGGACAAACATGGAGGAAGAGCAGGCAAGGAGTCCAGCGTGGGCAAAAGGGGATACACTGCACACACAGACCATTGTACTTTAACATCCATACTGTGAGCTAAAGTTAGCTATGGGCCTGGGGTGTTTATTGTATGTATAGTTAATAGTTGAGTGGCTCACTGAAGTCACAGGGTATGAAACCACAACGCCAAGAAGTAGGCTGTGCATGGGAGCCCAAGCCAAGTCTCTGGTTGGCTCAGATCCAGGTGGTTAGCACCACGGCAGCACATTCTGCATGTTAGCTCAAGAACTGCTGAGAACTGCTCTCCAGTCAGCTCTATAGTATTTGACAGGTTTAACAGCAGACGGGCAGTCGTATACCCAAGTGGAAGTCCTGCCTGCACTCACCCACTTAGTCCGAACTGCTGCTGACAGCATCTATCAGGAGCCAATCAGGTAATGAACGAAAATGTGCCAATGAGACATGAACAATACAACTGAGTAATTACAAAAATATGTAAGTTTTCTGCAGTTTATCGTTTTTATAGAGTATTCTGCATACAACAAGATTTAGTCGCACGGACAAAAGGAGATTGGCAATTGTTTTACAATTACATTTTTAGAGGCTGGGTCAATTAACACGACATAAAATCACAACTTTATGGTGATTCAGTGCTGCTGAATGGGAGATTAATGTAACTCGGAGAAAATTCAATGAATGGTCCAGCAGGATTATGACTGCAGTTTGTCCAGCAGCATCAGGCCTGCTCATTGTAAAGCTTGACATTATTTTCCTAAAAGGTCAACTTTAAGATTCTGACCTCATAAGTACAAAAGGTCCCACGACATGCGGTACAAAATGCAAAAGAAAAAGAAGGTTAGAGGGCAAAGACATGCGCACACTCACACACACACATACACACACACACACTGTCTGGTCAAACTAAATGTGTCTGTGCAATGACCTTTTTCAAATTCAGTGTGTTCACCTCCAAAGGATTACAGGCCCAGATGGCCACTGGATGAACAATGCAACACCTGCTGAGGGACATAGCGCAATTAGATTTTCGTAAAAAAATACTGCAAAAAGGAAAACCTCAGTCTACACAATGAACTATCAAAGGAACATGTATGTATGTGCTGACGAATCTAACTCCTAGCTAAACTAACTGCCTTGAACTACAATTTAACCCAACCCTTTAATCTATACTAGATCTACGGTCAAGGTCGGTTTTCTGAAATGTCTCATTGTAAGCGGGAAAATATTGTACAGTATGTTTCCACTTATAAGAAAGGGTAGTGGTGAAGAATTATCTCCGTGAACAGATCCAACAGATATTTCAGAATAGAAAATTAAATATTAAAGGTGCAGTATGTAGCTTTATGCACATTCAACCAGCAGCAAAGATGACATAACGTTGTATTTGTCAAGATTTTTGATTTTGTTGTTGTTGTTGCTGTCAGTGTTAATGATTCGAATCAACCAGATAGTGTGAAAACAAATATTGTGTATAATTCACTGTCTGAAGTGATGAAGTTAGCCTGCACTGGCATTGTCATCTAAGCAGGTGCATCCTGACAAACCCGATCAACCTTTCTCAATTTTCTCATTTGAGGCAAAGTTGTGCACCACTTGAAATTTGACCAGATTGGCCTTGAGAATGAGGAAACACAACTTCTGACGGATTTCAGTTTGTACTGCTTTCTTGAAAAAGAATATAGACAGCTCAGTTTTTCCACAAATGCTCTCATGCTACAGCTATGTTTACTTCCTGCATTTCCTTGTCACCAAAGCCTTTTTTTTTTTATAAATGTTGCACAAAGAGACGTGTTGGCTACGTGCAGAGAGAATGAGGAGGAGAGGAGGAGTCACGCAGAGAGAACAGAAAAATCAAGAGAGAAAGGCTGTTTTCACTAACTGTTGTCACCTCTCATCCATCCCTCTCATCAGTACTGTACTTATATGTAACACATGTTGTAGCCCAAAACACAATTTCCTGTTCAAAACAAGAGGTTAAAAATAACATCAGTCATCGTAACCTTGACTCAGGTGAGCGCTGCCTCACAGGTATGGCTGACTATTGATGTATATTTAATAAGGTGAAAGATTTGCAGTGGTGCATGTGGCTGCCCTTTCAGAGCGGGCGCCCATGTCACCTTTTTCGGCCAGCCACTTCCAGAGATGTCAGCAATGGTGAGGCAGACTGGAGGAATACAGAGAATAGGGCAATGAGGGACGCAGTCAGACAGGACTAGAGAAGCAAAAGGAAATATTCAGTTGTGTTCTTACATCCACAGGTGATTCTGACAGCCTTTAAAGTAAAAACCCTAAAATCTCTCAGATAAACAACAATGAAACTGACTACAGTATTTTGTCATTATCAGTCATGATAATTTAATTCTTGCGTGTAGGGCTCGTGGATATGGTTAAAAATTAATCTCATGTTTTAAACGGATATTTTCCACAAATACAACAATATGGCAAATGTATGTAAAATCAAATTACATCAAATTATTTTATGGTTATTGTAGCTTCTCTAATGTGAGGATTTGTAGCTTTTCTCTTAATGTTAGATTATTTTAATATGAATCCATTTGGGTTTTTAACTATTGTTCAGACAAAATATGGAATTGGAAAATGACAGATGACAGTTAATCTTTAAAATAATTGAATAAATCATTATTTACAGCCCTAGATTATATTGTCACAATATGATCCTATTGAAGATCGATCATTGAATATATATTGAGTGATTTTTCTCTATTTTCTATCGTTTTACAGTCCAAGCTATTAATCAGCAGATTCATTGTTAATAAAAAATTAGTTGCAGCCCTAAAATTGTATTATTGATTATAAATCCTTATAGAAGCTGCTTCACTTTATCACATTTATAGTCTGTTAAAGAAGCTGAACAGTAGTACACATCATAGAAATTAAATGTTATGTGCTGCTTATCATCTGACTGAACTGTCCTTGCCCTCTTTCTTCAGGCTAGCAGTCACATGTGCGTAAATATATTCATCAACATACAGTTGCAGGCACAAACACACACATACCATTTCCCACAATGTTGCAACTCCCTTCACTCTGCCCTTTTTATAAATTATAACATCAGGCTTTGCCACTAAGATGCCCTGTCCAAATAAAACATTTGCCCAACCAAATACTCCTGGGGCTCAGAATATCTCCCACATTTTCCATCTGAGGGATTTATTGTTGATTCAGAGTTTTCTCTCCTTCCTCTCCCTCCCTGCTGCTCTTCTCTTGTGTGCACACTACATCTCATTGTTTGAGGTGTTTGAAACTCTAAAGATTAGGGTAAATACATGACATCTTGAGCTCATAGCATAAATATTTAAGAATGGGAGACAGATCTCAGGTGGGAATGTACAGTATCTTACTTAAAAGGTGTAGGATGGTGTTGTATGGACTGATCACTGTAACTATAATGTAAACTTGAAAATGAAAATGTAATTCCACAATAGCATTATAGTTTTACACATATGTCTGTGGTATTTGAGTAAAACTTAAAATGAAAATTTCATTCATTCCAATTTGCATTTTCATTTTCACATGCTCATATGGGTGTTCTATGACCATATTAAAAGAAATTGGAAAAGCTGTTTGACATTTAATTTTCAAAGTCGTACCCCGCTGTACAGTGGACAATACTCAAATGTTAATACAAATTTGAAAATTAAAATGCAATATAAACAATGTAACCTGATTGGGTGGCTATAGGCTGGCGGCTTAGGCCAATCAAATGTCAAATTGATGAGGCTATTACTTAGCGTGATTTTTTACTGTATAAAAGGCTAAAATCTCTTTTAGTTTGCTGTTAGCATGGCGCTAGCATTAGCTAGTTGACCGGATGCTCTATGCCATTCCTGTAATATCGCTTGCATTTTATTGCATTTTGATTTTTAAAATTTGTATTAACATTTGAATATTGTCCACTGTACAGCGGGGTACGACTTTGACTTTCAAACAGCTTTTCCATTTTCATTTCAATATGGTCATAGAACACCGATATGAGTAAGTGAAAATGAAAATGCAAATTGGGTTATTGCATTTTCATTTCAATTTTTACTCAAATAACTAATAAATTATAATGCTATTTCAAGCGTACATTATCATTTTAATATAGTCCCCTATAGGCTTCCATAGTGTTGTTTTTTCTATTATATTGGCTATTAAAGACCTGAGTTTTCTAAAGATGGATCTCTTTCTTAAAGAGGACTACTCGTGGTCCAACCTGAGTGGCTTTTTAAAAATATTTTAATTACTTTTTTGTGAGCAGGACTTTAGTCTCAAGTGACATTCTGAGCTCTTAAACAGGAGGCCATGGGGATTTACACAGTGAACAAAGGATTCCCTATTGAAACATTGGCTTTGTGCGGCAGAAAAGCAGCTTGTAGCTCTACATTTTCTATCTATTCACTGTTCTGCTTCATGTTGCGAAACCCGTCAGCACTAATGAGTAGCTTTATAAGAGGAAATAGAGCATAATTGGTTTTTCTGAGTGATACAAAGACATGGGTGAAATTGGGAAAGATGTCTGTCAATCTCACATCAAGCATATACCTTCTACCAAGACCTGATTGGCATACTACAGCCAGATTTCCGACACCATATACTGTGTAGCATGTTGACGGCCTCTCAATGTGCCAGTGACTCCTCTTTATGTACTCTGCCCCCAGGGTCTGTCTGTCCACAGAGGCTTTATATGAGAAAGCCTGTCATAACAGCCATGTTAGAGTGTAAGACATTCCCATTTCACTGGGATCCCTGGCCAAAGCATACAAACTCTGGTTACTGTAAATTCAGAAGAAGTGCCAGGCGGCTCTGAACAGATCTGTCACCACCAAATCCCCAAGGGAAACAGAGGTCGTAATTTCCATTTAACACCTACTGCTCCTACGCGTACATGTTACGGTTTACAGCCTCACACGTGTTTACTGATCACACATGTAGAATATATATAAATGTGGCGTATTTTTCTGCAAATAGCCTGAAATAATGAAGACTTATAAATCCAAAAAGGCCCAAACCTGAAAGGCCTTGCTGCTGTGCTATAGAGACATGGTCTTTGAGGTTTAAGATGAAGGATTCTCTACTGTTCTAGATAAATCAGAAACCAGCTAGCCCCACCGGATGTACAAAGAAACAGGAATTTGTAGGCTGCGTTCATATTTTTTTCACGTCTGGATTTTATTTGTGTCCTTGTGTCTCCACTGTATCTAACTATGCTCTTAGGATCTATTCAGCAAAAGCATGTTGGATATATAATCCTGCCCAGAAAACCTGTAAAATTGTATTCTTTACAACCACAAACCATCTTCACATCATTTAAGTTTTTTTAAGTTGTGCAACTTATACTTTTTCAAAGCAAAGCATTTTGAGTGTTTGAGCTCCTTCTTCTACCTTGTCCGCTGATTCAATTCAACCTTCCTCTCGTGCCACGTTTTTTTTTGTAAGGGGCTAACTTTGGCATGCTGCTGAAAGGTCCTTACCCCAGCTGCACCGTTCCTCTTTAAACACTCATGCTTCCTCAGCCATTCTGTCAGAGCCTCTCTACTCCTTCATGTCTCCCCTCTTTTCCGAAACACACACTGTGTGCATTATCCTTGTAATCTTTGCCTCCTGCTGAGCAACTTCTTTTAATTTATGTGGATTAAAGCCATTTGTTGCATCGTGGAGCCAAACATTACCATTAGCCTCATGCTGGAGACTTACATCTTCTATTGTATACCGGAGGCACTTAAAAAAATCCATACATGTTTAGTTGAACTGTCTCTTTAAACTCATTGCACCCCAAAGCCCTTTGTGCCTGAGTTGAACATACAAAAGGACTATTTGAAAACTTGTTTTTGTTGTGATAGCATCAGTTGTTATTAACGAGGAGCAAATGCTGCGTAAATGAATCTGTCTGAGCTCCTCGCCCTCGGCCATCAATCAGAAGTAATACACTCACTGCTGATTTAATAGGGTAAGAATGGCTGCCACAGTGCAGCACAATGTTATGATGCTGCATGTCATTCACTGAAATTATTAGTTCACCCATTCTGTATGCTTTTGTCCTCTTACCTTACCTGTCTTTGAAACCCAGCGCACAGGGAAGAGAAGTGAAAGAGTTTAGATGCAGCCACAGCTTATGAAGCTGTTCCAACAGTTTTGCACCCTAGGGAGCCATTCGAGCCACACCAAATCTATCCAGAGAGACAACAGTGGACTAACAGTAAGCATAGGCTGTTTCAGGTCTGTGTGCAGCATTACCATGTATTCCCTTGGTCTTTGACCAGAGTAACAAGAGATTCAATTTCCCTGTTTCTGGTCCACTGAAATCAATTGGCACAGTTAGGAACAGCAGAGTGTGAATGATACAGACTAATTCTCTTGGAGAGGGAGGTTAATGTGAAGTGCACAAGGTCAGTGCATTTTTAAAGGTAACTTTGGCTTTGGCTGTGACTTTCTCCTCTATTCTTTTTTTCGGTCTTTTTCTTTCTCTCACATGAACACACACACAGCCACAGAGTCCCTCGGTGGTTTCTTTCTCCTTCACTCGTTCCCTCTCCCCTACTCCCTCTGTCTCTTTGTCTCTCCCACATACTGTAGGTTATCTCACAGAGTCTCTCAGAGTTTCCTCTTTTTCCCACTTTTGTTCCCTTCTCCGATTCCCTCCTTTCTCACTCCTCTGTATTTCTGCATGCTAAGAAAGTGTCTCTTTACACATCACAGGGGTTCAGAGAAAGCTGTGCTGCAATAATTGGATTATTGAGCAATCGGCAAACAAACATAAGACACAAGGCACAGGATCAATATGGAACGCTTGCATCATTTGAGGTGGTCAAAAGCAATCTAAAGTACTAACAGTGAATAAAGCCGTCAAACAACTTGCTGTTCAGGATTAGTGCGTTTTTTTGTGGTGAGACGTCAATAATTGCTTATTAGACATCAAAGGAATCTTTCCTCCACGCAGACCCTCCCTGTTCGCTCAGTCTGGTGAATTTGGATGAATGTATGTCGCGAGGCTTAAACTGAGCCCTGCAATGAAAAACGCAGTCTGTCTGTGGCCAGTGAAATAGCTTTGGGTTTCTATTGTGTATTAATGTCCAGATGGATGGTTGTGTAGTAATCTGCTGCACTTTCTGTTTACAGCCAGGTACTGCTATAAACTGGCTAAATATAACAGCGGCTTCATTGACAGGCGGCACAAACTGGGTGTGTGGAGGCTGAGAAACTATGATGTTTTTAATAAAAGTTCGATACTATAATCGAATGCATGTGACAACAGGGAAGTTAATTTAATGTAAATTTTAGTAGGAATGTAACTAATAATTATTTTCAATTAATCAATTTCAATGGAATGGCTGCAATCAGTGTATTTGGGTGAAGTAAATCAGCATAAATCTTTTGTGTTAACTTTGACACGCAAAATTGCAATCAATAGCAAGCCGCCGTTTGATGTTCAGGAAAGTGTATTCACCGTTTTATAACCACTCATTTTCTAATTGTGTATTGGAAAAGTGCTGTTCCTCGGGGCTTGGATTGGAGAGCTGGAAAGTCCAAGATGAATGAAGCTAACTTATAGCTTATTAGCACCGTCTACTTTTATTTAACCCTCATTTGTCGGGAGTATAAACTGCTCCACAAAAGAAGAATGGTTTGCAGACAGAGAGTTATGAGACAGAGGTTGATGTGTAAACTTATTGTCCTGTTAGCAACCAAGCTAACAAACTAGCCCACCCAAGTTAGAAAGCTGTTTAGCTCCCCTTTGATAACTCTTTATTGAATGAAATGATGAACAATCCTCAGAACAAAATGCCAGTGGGGAGTAAACAGCACAGTACAGAGATAATATTAGTTTGGAGACCTATTATGACTAACTAGTGTTAGCATGTTCCTGACTGGCTAGTGTGTTAGTGGTGAACTGCCCAGCTACAGTAGTTTACACATATTCACATTCACATTTTTGTAGCATTTTTGCTTAAAGAAATGACAATTCATTTATTATTTGAAAATGTTGCTGATTATTTTTCCGTCTATCAACTGTTTGATTAATTGACTAATAATTTCAGCTCTAATTTTTAGCGTTTTGTAATCATCAACTTGCACGTTTGCAAGGGTTGGGAATCATGGGAGGTTAAAGATTAGTACCATCCACAAGTTGGCCACAATTATTTATTTTACTCCAGATTATAAGAGTCACAATTTTAATACATTGCCTAGTCTGCAAGCCCAAAGAAACAAACAATTTCCCCCCCTGAGATCCTCTAAAACAACAACCATGCAGTAAATAGCTTATACAGTGCATCCACACACTGTATACAGTTCCATTATATAATCAAAAATGACGTGTGAATCTGTGAATTCAGAATATGTGTGCAGCTATACCACCAGCTTTTTCTAGGTCAAGTGAATAAACACTGCATGCCCTTAAGCAGCAGACAACAGCGGGGGGAAAAAGGAAGACTTCCTCCAAAGTTTGCTAAGGGAACCTCTTTCACTAACCCTGAACTTCTGGTGTGGAACGTAAAAGTTGAGCTCCTGCCCGCCTGTCAGGTTGTGGCGAAGAGGGTGTCGATAAAAATGTTACATCTGAATTGACATGCTGGCAGTCTTTCGAACAAAAGCCCTGCACTGTCATTCTGCTTTACTGTCTCTCTGAGCACACAGTCACTGAGACCCTCTCACTGTTTTTTTTTATTCTGCTTCCTCACCCTCTCTCCCTCCCTTCCTCATCTCTCTCTCTCTCTCCCTCCCCCTCACTCTCATTCTCTCTCCCTCTCTAAAACCCTTATAACATCCTCCAGATTTAAGAGCTTAAACGTCAGTCTCATGATATCAGTGCCATTCAGATTAAGCGCCTTAAATACAATGTAAATGTATAAATGTAGGCCAATGAGTGGGCACCATTCAATCCAATTAGCTGTAATGAAGGCAGTCTCAAGGAATCTCAAAAGCAATAATTTCTAATCATTTTCTGCGGCTTATTGACTATTACTCTCCGCAGACAGTCAGCTGAAAATATTTCTCCTTCATATAGAATTTTGGAGATTTAGGCTTGTTTTGGTTTATTGTATGTGTGATTAGAATATCTCCAACTACTATAGTAGCTCAAAAGAGAGCTTAAGTCATAGTAGATAGTAAAGTATTTATTATGTGAGATCCAAGGATGCGGGCACCTTCTGACACATTTAATCTCGAGCATTACAGGGCATTCAGACCAAAAACAGCATTGCGTTGGTGGGGCGTTTTGTTTCAGGTACCGTTGAGACGGTGAATAAATGTAAGCGAGGAGGGACCGCTTTGAGTAATAAATACATGAGATTTAAGGATCAGTAGATACCAAAACACTGCACAGCAGGTAATAATACAGTATGATGAGGAAGGATTGTATAGCTCTGGATCATTTAACCTCTTTCACGTCAGACGGTAAACAGTAAAATTAGCCCTCTCACATTATAATGTAGTCAATAATGAATGTGCGCTCGCATTTACAGTATATATTTGATTGGCCAACTCAGTATGTTGTAGGGTAACGTTGCATTGCAAAACTTGAGTCAGGTACAACTTTTTTTAAAACTTTTCAACTTTTTTTTGGACGATTGTATTTCCTTTCCAAACATTGGGGATGAGGAAGAAAAGTGTTCCTGTTCTACGAGTGTCTGAGAGGTGAAGGATGTGGTTCTGTTCAGCTGGATGCCTGATGGATAACGTCTCACACTGACTAGGAGACGCCTCTTCTGACGCCATGTTCCATTTCCCAAATGTGATTTACATTTTGGCACCGCAGCAATGGTTACACTTGAAGATCAGTTCCTGTTACAGGATGGCACATTAAAAAAAAATGCGTGTGTGTGTGTTTTCTCAGGTTCAGGTTCATGTATATTATAGTTCATGCCTGATCTTGTTCTCTCTGTTTCTCCCCCCACCTGTACACAAAAAGGCAGTTGCCCATTTCTTACCTGGTTTAACCTTTAAAATTTTTAACATTTGCCTACTCTTCGAGGCAAGTAAGAAACCAAAATTAGGTAAACCCTCATTTGTTTTTTTATGAAATTTCCGTTAAGTACAAAATGGAAAAAGAGCAGCAAATAAATGTCTTAACAGCACTCAGCAACACAGACACACTCAGATTTTATCTACTGTACTATACACTACAGATAGTTTACTGTTTGGAAATCGGTGAGGCATTGCAAGTATGTTTGAAGCTGATGGGACATGCTTAAAGGACCATTTCACCGATTTTCAACCTTATCTCTAGCTATCCGAATTAGGGATATAGTCTGAAAAGCACTGCAGTTGTTGCCGATGTTCCCTGTGTCTCTGGGGCACAGCTGCAAAATCTGTTGTTCTTCTGGCCACCAGCACCGCCATTTGACATGTACAGTGATGTAGTTGGGGGAGGAAGAACTACAGGCCTTCAAGTGGTGCCTTCAAGGATGGTCAAAGGTGAGTCTCCCAAAACACTCCACCTGCCATGTTACACTTGCAATAGGAAAAAGCAGACACTAAAATATCATACTACTAAATACTTTAAAATAACAGTATATTTGGAAGAAAACTAGTTTCATGATATGCGTCCGAATATCGCTCTGTGGAATCAGACACAACAGAGTGTGGAGGAGGAAGCGATCACCGGAGCTACATTACAGCGGCAGCCGAAAGAGAGGCGCCGCAGCGGGAGTAGCTTTGCAGCATCGACCGGTGACCAGTGAGGATGATCAGAAAGAACGGAGACAGACTGAAAACTCTGCGCTTCAACAAACTTTGCAGTGCTTTGGTAAACCTGACTTTGTTTTCTGACAGAATATTATATTGGACAACTCCGAATACATAACAACACAACAGAAACTGTGTTACCTGTAACTTTTATAACTGCATCCAGCTTTGAGCACAATCCGCGCCCGGCTCCTCGTTGTCCAAAACGATGAAAGAAACAGCTTTTGGTTGCAGTTTTTCACCCCTTCGTCCACGATTGTTTCCCAAACAAAGCTGAAATGGGGACAGCAGACTGGGAGGTTTTTTTGACTGTACACCGGCAGCTCTGGCAGCTCTGGCAGCATTCTGGCTTGTGTTAGTTGGTAAGTTTGCATTGATCCGCATAACTAATTCCAGCGCACCATTTGTGTTATGATCCTTGCACACCGGTATGATATATCCAGACTCGATGAGGAAAAACGTGAAAATAAGCCTCAGTAAAGAGATATAATGCTGCTCACTAACTTTGTCTCTGCTAACAGGCCGCTTTGCTGGGAAACATACTCTGGCCAATGCACTTCAAGGCAGTTTTCATTGATGAGATCTCCTCATTCAGGAATAAAATGGAAGGAAAATCCACTTTTATTGAATGCTGCAGTGTACCCATACTTCTAAAACCTGATAACATGTGTCAAGGGAGTTATATTGTTTATTTTCAAAAGGAAGGTCAATGGAAAATCCTGGAGGATGAGGTAGGACTGCTGCAGTATTCCGTGCAAACACAAACTACAGGCTCCTATTCACATATGTTTTATTCCTATTCCACAATAATGCATTGTGGTTAGTGAGTAAAAAAAGCAATGCTTTCTGCCATCTACACACACACAAACATTGAAATCAAACATCTTAAATACTAACAAATCACTCACATTTTAATATAACATTTAATATGCCATTCATTTGGATGTTTTTGTCCTAATCTAAATATAATAATCTAAATATATGATTTTATGCAATGGGTGGATGTAGTGTGAATGTGTCTTTCTTTGTATCACTCATTCTGTACACAGGTGTTCGATGATTATGTTCAAGAAACATAATCATCGAAGGGGCATTTACCAAATTCCACACCTCATTTATTCCCCCAAAGGTAAAAAAAAAAAAATTAAACTGGCTTTAAGTTACTTTGAATTTGTTCTCTGAGTGATGTCATCACCTGTATGCATACACCAGTTTGCGCTGTAGTTATCTATGTAGCGTGTGTTTGCAGTTGGAGTGTGTGTGTGTGTGAGTGTCTGACAATGGAAGCCTCAATTTTTTGGAGAATCAAATATTAGTAGGCCGCATTGATTTTGGAACAAACCTCTACGTTCTTGTGTGAGCTCAGTCTTCCTGCCAAGTTTGTCTGGTCTGTCTACTCACTCTTCCTTTCCAAACAGTAGAGTCACTTGTCTGAGCTGTGTTCAATGTGCAGAGCAGCGATCGCGCCGTGTATCCGCCTTCTTTCTTGTCTCTCTCTCTCTCTCTCTGATGATATCAAGAGAGGTGATAAAAATGTATTGAACTATCAAGCATTATAACAATTGCTAATCACTCTCAGTGTAATTCTAGGCTTGTGTTTGGTTGCTGTTTTGGCTTTCTTTACATTCTCGACTTAAAATGTCAAAAGAAAACAAAATCTTGGTCTGCAATGCCTCAGCTGGAATGGGAGAAAGACTTTGGCTACAGCATGTTTAACGTCTTAGGCTGATGCATGCAGTTAGTGGCAATGTCTCCCAAGTCACTGGCTACCAGCCAATAGGAAAGGATGACAGGAAGGACGACAGACTTTGAATTACATTCCTCACTCCCTTCAGGCATCTACTGTAAAGGCTACTTCCCCTTGTTTAAAACAGTATACTGTGTATGACTTAGTCTTTTTTTATTGGTGCTACACATGCACCACAAGAACAACAAACAATTCATTAAGACTTTTTCAATTGACCCTAATCTTATTAAAGCAACTCTAATCATTTGTACTTGCATATGGCACAGAGAAATGTCCATCTTTCCAGACATAATGCTTTGATTATTATAGAGCGTGATTCATCTGCTGGATAATCTGATTTTCCTGTAATTAAAAAGAAGAGGATAAGTTCAATGAGGTGTGGGTTGATGTGTGGGGATTAGTTGTGGTCATGTGGCACTTCATTGAGACTTTCCGCTCTGAAATCTGTCATCTGCAATGAACAATATAGAATAAATTGAAAGGGGACTTAGACATGCCCTTTCCCTCTGCCCTTTTGTTCCCTTTTGTGCTTATCTCTGATCGTCGTCTCCCTCTCTGTCCATTTCCTATGCAGCTCTTTATCTGTTTCTCTCTCTCATCTCTTTTCCTCACAATTACTTTTTACTGTATATCTCTTATTTTCAGGACATTGACATAAACCAAATGAGACACACTTCTTAGAGTTATTTCAGTGCTTCAGTTTTATGAGGCTTCGGTAATAAATGACAAATGAGGGCTTATTTAAGATTTTAGTCCGTTCAATTTTTAATCTTTTATAGCGTACACACATAGAATAAGTAATATCTTTTTTATGAGAAGGACATACCTTGATTCTGTTCATCTAGCATCATCTAGCATCAGCGTTTCATTTTATTTTCTCCTCCTTTTCCTCCTCCTAACATAAATGGTAGCAATCGGTACATCAAGCTCACATTGAATTAAGAAATTCCCAAACAAACATGTACTTGTAATGTTTAGGACTGTAAAGCAAATTGAAATGTGTAGCCCTAATTTATGCTGAAAGTCACACAACCAACTACCATGGTGTCCTCTGAAAGGGGGGAGGAAAATCTGCTGGCACAGCAGTTATAAATGAAGACATTTTTTTTCTTAAGAATGTAATTTTATGTCGAAATAAATACTGAAAAATGTACCACAATAATTTCAAAAAAGTCTTCCATCAAGTCTACATGCTCGAAATACAAAGCATCCTTTGTTTAAAGGGATTGCAATACCTCAAATAAATACATCTAAATTCATAGATCCCAGACAAACATAAGACATTGCTTCTAATTTTCCTAAGTTAAGATTTCAGGATTTATTCCACCTACAGTACTTTGTGTCATATGCTTGCAAAGTGATGTCATACTGTAAGTCAAAAGTTCTGCTAATGTATCTTTACACCTCCCTTTTCTCAGTAATACAGACTGTTATGTCACTTTAATGAGGGGTAAAAAACATCCTATGCGCTCACACTTTGGAAATGATTTGTGCAAATCTTTTTCATTTGTTCACAAACTGTCGTGCTACAGCTACAGATCTCCTTACGGATTCAAAAATCGAATCGATTTGTTCAGATATTTTTGTTACACATTCAAACATTTGAATCCATTTGATCCAAACGTTTTTACACATTCACACATTTGAATGTGTTCATACAAAATGTTTTCACACGTTCAGATAAACTGATACACAGCTACAATACATATGACCCTAATTTAAGCCCACAGAGGAACATTAGCAAACCAACTTAGCTATTGAATTGCTTATTTTCTGTGTGGTGGTCAGAAACTGTTTTTTCCAGTGTCCATTCATCTGCCTCAACTAGTCTAACCTGATAAATGTGATATGAAACAGAAAGTATTTGATATTCACTGGGCTATATAGGCCTTGTACTGTATATGTTATTGTATTCACTTTCTTCTTTAAAGGAGAAATCTTTGGGGCACTAAAGCAACAGGACAGGGATTTTCTTTATTCTTCCTTGTACTGAAGTATAGAGGTGTTTTGACACACATGAACATGCTGTAACCCTCCCTTTGGCACGCTTCTTTATGTGCAAGAGCCTAATCTGATTTTAATACACTGCAGGGTTAACAGATGCTGGAGGCGCAGCAAGCTCAACTTTGTGAGGACAGATGAGATCAATTACCCAATCCATCGATAGACAGCAAGTAGAAACTACTCTGTGCTGGCTGTGGGTTAGCTGAATATATTCTCTTTTAATCAGAGACACCACGACCTTTCATCAATGCCATCTTCCCTCTGACCAATGAGGTGTGAAGAAAGAGGAGTTGACAGGTTTGAATGTCCTTCAGTGTCTGTCCTGTATCATTACCCATCTCTCAAAATAGATCGAAGCTATCTAAAAAAAGAAATCCGTTGTCACACATTTGCTGTGCTTGGTGGAGCTTTAAACCCTTTTTCCAACAGTAGTGTATGTTGTGAGTTTCACTCTGATGTTTGTGTGGACACTCCTACATTGGGTTTCCAACCACAAATGAATTTCCATGTTTTTCTCCTGATATAACAATTACACTGTATTCTGAAACACTCACAATGAAAGAGTTGGGGTTATTTTAGGTACAAACACAGATTACTTAAATAAGTGTGATTCCTTTAAAAGTGAAAAAGAATTTTTGGCAGCGCACCACTCATACATCCATGTAGCATGCTCATGGATGTATGCTAGCCGTTTTAGCCAAGTTAGCCTAGTTACCCTGTAGTGTCTGACTGATATATTATTATATATGACATCATTAGATTATTAATACTGAAGCATCAGTGTGTAAGCAGCATGTTACCGTTGTAGCTGCTGGAGGTGGAGCTAGTTTATATACAGTTAGACCATAAATCAGCTTGAACAGCTGTCAGCAGGTATTCTGACTTCTTGGTTGTTTTCCTTTTCCACTGCAACAAAACTAAACTTTTTTTTTTTTTTCCTGCTGTACCAAAAACATACCAAATTGTGACCCCAAAACCGAGCTACATACCAAACCATGAATTTTGTGCACTGTTACATCTCTTGTAAATAGGGAACAGGTCTGAGGTAATTGTATTTGTACATTAGGGGTCCAAAAAGTATAACTAAGGAGCTGATGAGGAATGATTGAATTAAATATTTCAGGAAGTTACTGCGCCTAGTCCGGCACATAACTCTTCATAAAAATGACGTATCATTTTTGCACTTCGGTTTTTGTACAGATTTTTAAAAACAAGATATAAAGTGTTAATTAGTGAGCGTTAGCGGTGCTGTAAGGGTGGATTTTGTTATCTTTTGGAGAGAACGAGGCAAGCTGTTTTCCTCTGCTTCCAGCTTTGTGCTGTAAGCTTAGACAACCAGCTGCTGGCTGTGGCTTCATATTTACTGTACAGACATGAGAGTGGTTTCAGTCTTCTCACCTACAGTGACTCTTGGCAAGAAAGCCAATAAGTGTATTCCCCAAAATGTCAAGTATTCCTTTAAAATTTATCTGCATCCATTACATTTTCGTAAAACAAACTCTACATATTCTGTCATTATACTATATAACAGAGCCAGAAATGATAAGTCACACTGAAAATGTCAACATTTCCACTAAGCAGCTGTGGTTGTTTACAAGTGTGCACGCATGTGTGTATGCGTGTGAGTGTGTGTACACCCCAAAGGGAGCCACAAGGGGACCAAAACCAAAGGGAGCCCACTGAGGGGGAATAACTAAATCATGCAGCCCACAGATGTCTGTTAAATACCACAATGGGAAGGAAAAGATGGGCCATAAACTTTGTCAGATTGTTGTGTGGATGTGGTATTCATGAAATTCTGTCTGACCAGTGATGAGCACGCTTTAGACAAATGTGGGTCTAAACCCATCTTTGAATCCATGTCAGCTTGTGTGTAGCGCTATCAAATGTAAACTAGTCAACAGGAGGACTATAAGCCCTACACAAACAGTGAACAAAGAAATACTTGGCATACTAGCACTCATGATGTCGTGGAGAAAAGTTTATTGAGATGCAGCTTAATCGGAGACAATAGGTTACAAGCTGAAATACATTTATTTAAATTCATTTCTTGCTAACTTTATTTCATTTCAGCATTAATGTGAAGAATTGAAGAGAAAGTCAGATGTTTCAAAGAATGCCGGTGCATTTGATAATGTCTGCTAATGGCTTTTAAGCCTCATAACAACTCTTTAATAGTGGGTATCTACTAGGAAAATAGAGTTATTATAACTGAGGTTCAGGAATAAGACCACGCCTTTCTCCCCAATTCAATTCTACCTATATAGGCGTCTAAACCCTTTATCTCCTGCTTGTCTTGTAGTTGCAATCTTTTTTTTTTTTTCGCTTACCTTAACCACAGACAACGAAGTGGTCCTCAACCATTCAGACAGTGACCTGTTTGATGATTGATCCGCTGTTGCCTCCCGATCCCTGCAGCCAGCCACTCAGCCATCCCGTCTACGCTCTGTGATCCACATTCCTCGGCAAAGTACCGTCCATAACTCTCAATCCGGCAGTACCAACAAGATACCTCCTTCACCACCGCCTCCACACAGAGGCCGCTATCATCGCCGCTCCGTGGAGGAAAGCTACTCCTCTAAATGCTGCACTTCTGATCGGCCGGGATCCAAATGCTCCACACGCTTCCACGCACTAGCCGACTTACAGGTCCCGAACGCAGCTCCTCCTCACACAATTAACATCTCCAACCAGACTTTTCCAACTCTACAAAGACTCTACTTTCATCATTCGTCTGGCCAGCCGCTCAAATCCTCAAATACTTCCTCTCTATCTGATTTGTCTTGTGCATTTTCTTAATTTCTTTCCTTCAGCCACAGCTAATATAGCTCCCTCAACTTCCACTGCTTCTCCAGCCCCCTTTTTCGCAGTTAAAACTATCAATGCTGCCATTTTTACTAGTGTTGTTACATTCGAAACAGACTATTTGACACTGTATCAACCTTTCAAAGCAAAAGTATTGCAGCAAGATGTTTCGATGCCTTGCTTCACCACGCTAAAAATCACCACCCCAAACAAGGCCTTGTTACGCCACACTCATATCAGCGAGGTGTGGCACTGGTTTTGGATAAGGGGTGTGTGTCTCAATCTGCCACGATATCTAAAAACAGAGCTGTAGACTCTGTTTAAAAGTGAATATGCTACTCAAAGGCCTATGAAGGGCAGAGCCTCAACTCGCACCAACACGCTTAGCCCTGACGGCAGATCTCCTCATCCGTTGCATCCAAACCCTTTGCATAGGATACCTAACCAAACCAAATAAACTATTTCATGTATACCGTACAAATGGCGAGGTCTTGTTAGTGAATTAATAATTATTCAAATCTTTTAACTGCAGGGGCATGCGTCATGATAATATACATATATACAGCAGCCTGTACAGTGGCTGAGCCTCCAGGCTAGTTCTGTTAAGGCCAGTGCCTCCCATCGCGTCAGCACATGTGACGTGCCCTCATTTTCAACACCATTAATCGCCGGGGTGGGGGCGTGGGTTGGAGAAAAGGGATGTGAAACATGATGCAGTAGACTGAGCATTTGACTCACCGATTTTGTCTTGCCACTCATCATGGTGTGTGTCATTGCATAACTGGATGTGCAGGTGAAGAAATGTGGATCAAAAGTCGTGTAGTTCATCTCCACCCTGTAACTATAATTACTATACAACTATTAGCCTCTAAAGCAATCAACTGCGGCTACAGGTGTAATCACAGGAAAAGGGTGAAATTTCCCTACATTTCTTAGGCAGCCACTATTATGAAATCACCATTAGGCAACCTGATTGAGAGCAAATTAAACCTGAGCAAAAGAAAACAGCAAATGTGTCGTCTAGTGATGTACAGTTGTTTACTTTTATAATAAATCTTCTGCAAAGTTTATTTAGTGCTATAACTTAGCGTAACAGCAGTACACATAGAGAAGACTGATCAAGCCAACCAGTAACATGACTTTCACACACTTAACGTGGGTAACCAAACATTAGCCACTAATTGTACCCAAACAAGTAAGACTACAGTGACAAGACCCCTAAAGTGGGGATGGCCACAGAGGACTGGTCTTAATTTGTTACCACCTCCTGAGTGGTCTAGATCAGGCATTCCCAACCTTTTTTGCTCCATGGACTATTTTTATATTCATTATATTGAGCTGGTAACCACAGGTCTAAATCATACAAACACAAAGTGTCTCTTTGCACCGTCAACAATTAAGAAGAATATGTCATGATCAAAGGCACATTTCCACGGATGACAAGTACACCCACTCATAAATTTGGTTTATACAAGGTCCACTTACTTAGATATTCCCAGCAGCACTTTCAACCATATCCCACGACCTCCTTCAGCAAAATTTAGAAATTTTAGTTACACTATCTCTAAAAATAGTCACCAAATGGCTGCAGTCTGGAGCCCTGTGAAATGTATTTATCTATTGCAGTTAGCTTCCAGGAAGCTACTACTTTTCTACAGTCTCATTTAAGTTTAATTTATTTCTATTAGAACAGGAACTAAACTTCCAGACATTTATTTGTTATTATTTGTGCCAAAAGCAAAAAGTTACTGTTAACTGCTTAACATTAGTAAGCCTTACCTTACATGCCAATTAAGCATTACTGTTATAGATACGGGTATTCGGTAAAATCCTACTGAAAGCCATCCTTGTTTTGAAGTATGTGACATTTCTTTACTCAAGAGTTAGAAAGGGTCACTTTAATAGATAAAATATGATAAAACATGCTGCTATCTACTGTACTTTCCCTCTCTCTCCTACTCTGTCTATATTTCTTTCTCTGTTTCCGCCTCAAGCAAACACACATGCATAACTTACATCTACACACACACGCAGAGTCTTGTACTTTTTAAGGTTTTCTCTCTCTCTCTCTCTACAGTATGGTAATTTTCTCCTGTTCGGTTTTTGGCACATCTCCAGTGTAATCACTAAGGGGAAATCACCCCTTTAAACACTTGTGAGTGTTTGGCCCTTAATTCATATTGCATGAAATGAGCATGCAGCTTTGTTCACAGAGGAAAAAAAATGCCATGCCGTCAGTAGAGCTTGTCTAATACAACCCACAGATGGGAGCTCTAATAACCAGTGCCACAGCCAAGAGAATAAAACAGGACAATAAAATGGGACCTGTAACTGATCTGACACTTATTTTCTGATTGGGGTAGTACACCTACTGATCTACTGACATGTAATATTTCATATATGGGGCAGTAAGAGCACAGTCATCCTGCAGCACCTACTGATAATCCTCATAGAATTACCTATTTTAATCTCTATTCTGTGTTTGGCTATAAACAATGAAACACTCAGTGTTTGTGTTGTGCAACAGCATTAATTATTGACCACTACGTCCAGGTGTGTTTGTGCATAATTAGTTCTTAGTGCATATATTTAGACCATATGATTTTATGAATTTGTCAGCTTTATATTTCTGATGTCTCAATGGTAGCTTTTTGACTTGCGTTTGCACTGGATTAAAGGAATAGTTCGACATTTCGGGAAGTATGCTTATTCGCTTTCTGACGGAGCGTTAGAAGATTGATTTGAAGACAGACGTAATACCAATGTTGTTATAGTTTACTGAAGTAGCATGCTTAAGCAACATTTGAGTCAAAAAAAAGGTTATAGATACATTTGCAAGAACAAGACTTTCCACTCATATCTCAGATGTTCGATTCGAAAGAGAACCTATTCTCTTTGTATCCGCAGGTTGGTGCTCCTGTCAGTGTCGGAGCCTCCGTGTGAGACACATCGGTCGGCAAATGTGTCTTTTTAAAACTTATTTTGGAGCTGCACTCGGGGCTCCACTGTAAACGCCCCCTGAGGTCGTAATTGAAACTGTTTGCGCCAATTCATTTTGAAAGAGCAATGGCCAATGGGGCAATGGCTGTAAGCCCCCCCCCCCAACCCCCTAAAAAAAGAGCTGAAAGATGGTAAAACACTCCTTAGAGCTGAGGGGAACTGCAATTATTGTAACTGATAATTTTCTGTGAGTGTGTCAACTTTTAAGTTACACCTTCCGTAGCCATTTGAGCCATTGTTAATATAAAAATGTTAATTAATGCAGCTTTAAAAATGTATTTTTTGTGCACGCCTACCATGTTATTTGAAAATAACTGCTGTTTCAAGTAACAATGGCACAGCAAATGAAAATAACAGGGTGTTACAGTAAAGCTTGTGACATATTTTACGAATGATTTCATGCTGAGGACATTTATTTCTAATGATGGAGTCAACTAACTGACACTAACTGAGAGTAATATTTGTTATTGTCAGTCACCTGACACACTCCCTAACAATAAGCAAATATTTAAACTGATAAAGAACGCAAAACAATAATGAAACAATGATAAAGTCAGAACATTTTCGAAACCAAATTATTTTCATGCAAATTGTGATTTCAAGGCTGTGGAAGTTGTTTCCCTTATTGTATTAAAGTTATGGCAGCAAATGAAGTCTTCTGTAGACAGAAAAGTCATTTTAACATGGGAAATACCCAATAAAGTATTAAAAGTTTAAAGAGATGCACTGAAGTGTAATCATGTGTCTCATGTTATAGGAACATGATGACACGGGCTCTCCTGGTGCGTCAGGGTAGATAATAAACTCATTGTTTTTTCCTACCTAACTACTGACTGAAGTTAACAGATAAAGGTCACATGCATAAGTAGATCATCATTTTCCTCATTTACCGTGTCATTCTTCATCTGCAGTCATGTAACTACGGAGCGATCAAATCAAACGCATTCCAATTAGACTACGACAATCAAACCATTCACTCAGTCTGTCAGATGGCCAAATAAAAAGGCAGTTGGAATAGTATCAGCATCACACCTGAATAAGAAGCTTCCTGGTGAGCTTGAAATTCCACAAGGCACACGTGTCACTGGCACTGGAGCGAGTGGGTGTAATCATACTGGAATGAAGAACTTAAGGCATGTCAGCTACATTCACAACAAGCAGGACAGCATCCTCTTCCACCAACCCCACAGAAATTTCTCCTCTCAGGCTGCAAAGACAGACCTTCAAAACCACAAGTTTTACAATAGCAACAAAAGAAAAACAAAGCTATTCTCCACACCAGACAAAGACAGATAGTAGAATGTTTCTTAAATGGCAAATTATGCTCATTTGAGCAGTCGTGGCCTAAATGTTGTGTGGGAATGGCCAATAATAATGGACAGATCCACACCCAACAGGCCCGACAGCATATCACATTTTGGATATTGCCACAGAGTTCAGAGTTCCTGGAGCAAGGCCCCAAATCAATAAACCACAATAGGATTGGGGAAGACCATTGTTTTCTTTGATTGCTGGCATCAGAAACTGAGTTGTATAACAACAGTGGTGTCCTTGAGGAGTTGCTGCAACCTTCAGCAGTGCCTGTTCACCATCGCTGGCGTTCGTCCATCAAAGTCAACCATACGTGTGTCAGTTCACGTATTTAATAAAGCAGGAATCTAGCTTAGCAAGAGCAACCATTCCCACTGTCAGAACAATTGTACTGGCTTTGATTAAGCAGGTTAACATTCTGTATAATGTTGAGGTTGAGTGTATGGATACATCCTGGTAGTCGTATGTTTTTTGCACCAGCAATAAATTTACATGGGATTGCCACAACGAAAACTCCAATTTATACTGTATGTCTAACTGCTGAAGCTTTACATTTCCAGCTTCAGTTTTTAGAATAGATTTTTGTAAGGACAGTGGATTTTGACTGTTTTTTATAGTAGAGTTGCACTAGTATGGATTTGCTTCACGGCATGCATGAAGAGGTGCAATGATCACAGCAACCAACAGCTCTTTCAACTTACATATGGCATGGGAATATTGTATAAAGGTAGTGTGAATTGTCCATTTTAAAAATATTTACCAGATAAAAAATGAAGGGAACTCATATTTCTTGCGTGATTGTGTTATTCTGATTTTAACGTACGGAAATAAACTTAATTGTAGTGTTTAGGCACCAGTGGCACCAAACCTGTTCAGGAATGCACCGGATAAACTTGAATCATGACATACATTTCATTTTATCACTGTCCCTGCTTAATTATCTACATTCTACTCTGTTGATGGCAGTAAACTGTAACAAAGCAGATATGAATCTGTTAGTGTGTCTGTGTGGCTAGACAAAAAACAAATTAATCATGGTACGAAGGTGCACACACGCATGCGCTGCTTTGCTTAAAGTACAACATTATAGTGAAAATGGTGCATCATCATTCATTTTCTCCAAGGTCCAGCAACTGAGCAAGACTGTGAATAAAAGAGAAAGCCCCTGCTTAACAGTCAAAAACCAAAAAAGCCCCAGACTTTCTGCCTTTCAGAGCAGAGTGAAAAAGGCAGCTGTAGCCAAGTCAGAGGAAGGCAGCCTAAACAAAAAGCAGACATTGAACAGGGGAATGTTTGCTTGTGCCAGGTACTGTGCAGTAAACTCTACAGGGACAACGGCCAGATCTGAGTGTTTCCCAGAGCTGTGGACAGTACTAAGATGATGCCATCATAATGTCCTATCAGCAGTCTGACTGTGTCTTCCTGTTGAAACAGTTATTTTCTTTATAGACAGGCCAAGTTCCCAAAACACTCAGCCACATAGCACATACCTGCCTTTCATTAGAATAAAATAATTCCTGCCAAAATTATCATCTTTCTAGATCTGATACTACCCTGAAACCCTGTTAAAAAGCCTCACTGAGACTGGATTTATTTCTCTAGGGGAGGTGGGGTGATTTTAATATTATCTGCGCTGGTCAATGATTTTAATCCAGTCCGGAGCATGTATGTGGATAATTTTTCACCCCCCCCCCCCCCACACACACACAGTAATATTTATAGCTGCAATTACCGACTGTTTTCTTCGGGAAGCTGCTGGTCCTCCTGTAATTTAAATACTGTCCGGAGCAAAGTCCTTATATTTTAATGTGTATCTCTGAGTTTTTCCGTGGAAAGAGCTGCTTTTCCTACTAGTGCATTTGATCAACTCAGTGTGAAATTTGACTTTTTAAATTTAAAAAAGTCAAAAATGACCGACACAACAATGGGAAAAAATATTTTATTCCCCACCTCCCCCTTTAATGTTAATACTGTCTGAATGGGGTTTAAAACACCTTTTTTAATGAAGTTAAATGAATTTTTTTATATTAATGCTAATACAATACTTGAGTTTCAGTACCAATACCAAAATTATACTTTTTCCATATCTTACTTTGAGGAGTAGAAACATGTTTTTCCACAAAACCTTTTTGTTTTTCATTTCATGAAAGAATCCAAATTTGTCAAATGTTACATGTAAATGTTGTCTAACCACAAGCAGCCATACTTAGTCCAAAATTTGTAGTTTTTAAAATTTAAATCAGAAACAAGATGTAAAAAGATTACACATCTGCCTTTCAACACCAGTTTTCGATACTTGACAGTTTTCAATACTCAGCTCTATACGTCTCTGAGATTTTAAATTTTACTGTTATTCTAAATAATCCACAGAAGATGCTGCCAACAGTTTTCCTTTGGACTTAAAAAGTATTTCCAATGAAAACTCATAATGATTTTCCAGAGTAACCAGGACATTGTTTTGAAAATGACTCAATGCTCGTGAAAATCTTTAAGCACCACAAACAAAATTCCACTCACTCCCACTGTATTAGAGGCGAAACTATCTGCATTAGCAAACACTACCTGAGAAAAAGGAGAAATAATGTTTGTGTGTGTGTCATTTGAGAAAACTGATCCTTTAATATCCCTTTAATTATGACTTTTCTTCTCTCTTCTACTGAAAACAGAAATCGTATTACACTTCCTGCCAAACTCGTTTACCCTTTTTCAGCGTCAGTCAAGCAAATGATCTCTCCCAACAGGTTCAGTATGATATAGTATCTTTTCTTTGAGCTGCCACTTGATCCTTGGAAGTCTCCTTTTACCTGCTGGGTCAGTGTGTCATTGGCTGCCATGGCACTACATACATGATTTGTGTGTGTGAAGGAGCCAGATCCTGAATAACCAGGATTCTGGGGGATAGTCTTTTATGGATTCGACTAAATACTTGACAACGGACACAAATCATTGGTACTTTTAGTTTTTCTTCCCCACAGCAGAACAGGAGACGCCCAGTAAATGTGTGTTTTCTAGGTCACCCCCGTGACGGCCATTTTTAAAGATTCATTATGCATTTTCAAGACTAAAACGTGCGAACATTACTGGGTGTCTCTGGAATTTGAACATATAAGGAGAGATATGTTGGACATCAGCACATTGCTGCTCTTTCCAAAATGACAGTTGATTAAGGTTCTGAGTGGAGGATATAAAGTACAGTACAGTACACATGTGCACTTTGAAAAAGTCTGTAGTATCTGTATGACATATTTAGTAAAAGATCAGTTTTCAATTAGTTCACTCATGTTAATTGAACATGTGATTACAGAATTTACATTTAAGCAACAGAGCAAATAGATGCATTAACTGTAAAAAAAAACTTTTGAAATTGTTAAAGTTATATCCATGAAGGGCGCTGTATTAAAAGCCTCCAGACCAAAAGAGACTTAAAACTTCCTTTTCACTGTTTTCCATTCACCGTACAGATCATTCCTCGCTGTTTACTCTGCTTTTTCGAGCATTTGTTTTGAATGAATTAAGTAATCAGCAAATTAAGTTATCAGCAAATGTATTAATGTTTTAAAGTCAGAGTAGGCAGCAGCACTCCTCTGAATCATGGGTTCTGCTGACGTAAAAGTGTTTGTGGATGCGGGTTGCGTGTGTGTCCATGTTTGTGTATTTGTGAGAGAATAAAAGTGTTATGTAAAAGGGCCCGGAGTAACCCCCCACCAACACACAAACACACACCCTTCACTTTATTTGAACCAACTATGCATGACCTACTTTGCAAACCTTTCAAGCTGAACAATTAACTTTTTTTTTTTTTTTTTTTGCATCTTCCTTTATGGCATCCTTTCCATGGAGGAACTGACAAGACAAACACTGGGTTTAAACGTAAGCACTTTGGCATGAATACTTGGGCAAACTCTAATTAAACATGAATGATAAAGGCATGCCTTGTTTGCTCAGTCAAGTATATCGGGATGCAAGGGGAAGACAATAATATGCTGAGAGAGTGAGTTGAGATTGGTTCTCTCTGCATCCTCTCCACCACAAATGAAATATAGATTTCATTGCTTTTTATAGCTCTGAATGAATAATATCCAATGAATTAGACATCCGCCTGCATTTAGCTCAACAAACAAATCTGTTTTATTTATGACAATGGTGATAAGCTCTTATGACCAGTTAATCTATGTAATTTGTGATTTAATATGCACACATTTCCCTGTAGTCGCTCTATATTACTGATACCAGCATGTTGCGATATCATCTTGGAATGATGTATTTGATTCGGCTTCTCCTACATACAAAACCTACCTACAAAACTCATGACTCAGGAGATCTTTGAGACTACTTGCATGCTACGCAAACAGAGTACACACAGCAACACAATAAAAATCAGGGCATTTATCACCACACAGAAGCATGCGCTACGCTTTGTTACAACTCTGGTATTTCGTTTCAGCCTCCTTTATGCAGTTTGTTAATGACCTCAACAACAGAAGGGAATGTCAGCGGTAGGTAACAGAGAGTAGATCTCCAACTACAGAACTGGCCTAGCGGAAAACTGGCCCTCTGTCACCAGGCTGTGTTTCAGGAAGAAGTTCAAATGAGGACAAGACAGGCATTCAAATCCCAGGAGCCCAGGCCAGCAGTAACCACACTTTTATTGGGGTGTCAAGTCCAGCCTTAGAATGTGTGCTGTTGTTGTTGTTGGCGGCCGCCGCGGCCGTGTTGTGTACTTGTGTGTGTGCATGCGTGCCTGTGCGTGGGAGAGGCAGAGCGGAGACTTTTAACATGGTTTCTTTTCTGTGCAAGAAAAGCATCCGACCATTGTGCCACACAGTATCATCTTGATTCTTTTAAAAAGATAACATCCATTGTAGGCATTTACTCCTACGCTCTAGTAGCGCAAGGTAAAACACAGATCCATTCATGAAGCTGGAAAAGAGTGCCAGAATTCTTTGTGCCCTCATGGCTATACCTGCTAAGATAACTTTGTTAAATACAGCATTTATATCAGATGTGTAACTTTCCCCTGAGTTCTGTATTCAAACTGTTTTTTTTTTTCCCTTTTGGGTAAAAGATAAAAAATGATCTGACAACCTTGACATCAGAATTGGCCAAAACTTTTAGCTACTGCAGTTACTCTCCTCCAGCAGGAGTCAAAGAAATCAATTCAATATGTACTGTAGTTGGGGAGCTCTGGACAGAGAAAGCAAGAGTATTGTGGTATTTAATAGAACTTCTACCAAAACCAAATCTGCTCTTGGAGACCCGAGTAATGTAAGTCCAATATTCACTTTTCTTTTAGCTCTTTTTTGGTTTCCACCAACTCCTGAGAGAAACATCTCTATTTTTGAATGCTAAATGCTAGTAGTTGCTAACTTTGCCTGGTGTTGGGGAGGTAGCCTACAGTGGATTTATCACAGATTAAACTAAATTGTCAAAATAATAAGCTGAAAGAAGCTAAAATGCTCAGTGGAGCTAAAGGAAACTGCACAGTCAGGTGATAATTGTTACTGTTCATCACTACGAGCGACATTTCTCACATTACATATACTCTTTTGATCAATTGTTAATTAAAAAATATTGATTGGTGCAGCTTTAAAGTCACAACAAAATGAAAAAGAATGTATTGGCTCATTAGCTAATTCCCTGTCATAATACAGTATACCTTATATTTTTAACAATAAATTCTAAATTATTTCAGAGGATAAGATTGTATTGTTTTACAACCATTACAGGGAGCTTTAGGGTGAAATGGTTGTCTGTGCTTTATGAGCAGCTGTAATTTAAAATTCCAATCAATCATACCAAGCCAAGTTGGTGAGCTTGATGCACCAATTACATAGGATCAATGCTTTTCTTTTTCTGCTGAGAATTATGAAGATAGAAATCCAAGCTCAATTTTTCTGAGAGCTGTAGAAGAAAAGGAAATTATCAAAATTGTTTGCAGGTGTAAGAATAAAACGTCTACTGACTGGAATGAAATTGATGTGACAATAGTCAAGAAAGTCATTGATGGTAACAGCTGAAGTTATCCCATTATATAACGCTGGGGATAGACATCACTTTACCTATTACAGGCCTGTGTCTTTACTTTCCCAGTTCTCTAAGATATTGAAAAAAACTTTTTATTGGAAGGTTGGACAATCTCATTGTGAAGCATAAATTGTTGACAGACAGAACAAACAGATCTATGGCATTAATGGAGTTAATAAAAGAAAAAAACATTTGTATAGATAATAGGAAGTATGCAGTGGGAGTATTTATAGATTTAAAAAAAGCATATGATACCATTGATCACGATATATTACTCAAAAAAATGGAAAGGTATGGTATCAGAGGGGTTGTGCTGAATCGGTTGAAAAGCTATACAGTGGAGTCCCACAGGGGTCAGTATTAGGCCCTGTATTGTTTATTTTGTATATAAATTACATATATAAGGTATCAAGAATATTAAAATTTGTTTTATTTGGGGATGACACCGATATTTTCTGTCCTGGGGAAAATTTGCAGCAGCTTTTGGAGGCAATCACGACAGAAATGAGTAAATTAAAACTGTGGTTTGACACAAACAAATTATCGTTAAATATGAACAAAACTTATGTTGTTTGGAAATTGTAAAATAAACACATAAGTTCAAGTGATGATAGATAATTTTAATACAGAAAGAGTATGTGAAAATTAATTTCTGGGTGTGATATTAGACCACATGTAAGACATGTGTAAACAAAGTTGGCAAGGAGCGTTGCAGTTCTGGCAAAAACAAGTCACATTCTGGATCATAAAGCACTGTACACTCTGTATTGTTCACTTGTATTACTATATCTGAATTACTGTGTGGAGGTATGGGGCAACACCTATAAAAGCACCTTACAATCATTAAGCATACTACAAAGAAGAGCCATAAGGATAGTAAACAATGTAGGATATTGTGAACACACTAACAAGCAGTTTTTACAGTCACATGCTTTGAAGTTCATGGATCTGGTGGAATTTAAGACAGCACAATGTTCAAAGCAAGAAATAATTTAGTTCCTGGCAACATACAAAAAAATGTTCTTAGACAGAGAAGGGGGTTATAACTTTAGAGGAAAATTTAATTTGAAACAACGTTGTGTTCACACCAATCTTAAAAGTATGTGTATTTCAATTTGTGGGGTGACATGGGTCTGGATGAAGAAATCAAACAGAGTAAAAATATCACACAGTTTAAGAAGATGTACAAATATATATATATATATATATATATATATATATATATATATATATATATTTGCAAGGTACAGAAATGAGGAAGGGGAATGTAACGCTCTCTAATGGTCATGGTCACATTCTTGATTTGGTAGTGTTTGATTATGTATGAAAAAGATGAACATAGAGGTTTAGTTGTGTATGATGGACACGGGCAGATAGTGGAACTGTGTGAATCTTTAAGTTGACTGATTAGCATAGACTAAACCTAGTAGGACTAGACAAGTATGTTGCTTCTTCCTACTCCTTTTCGGTCATGAAATGTTTATTTATGCTGCTTATTGAGAGTCTGTTGTATATGTTCACACACACACACATATATATATTTGAGTCTTTTATTCATTCAGAATGCTTTGCTACAATATAATGACACAGATGCTGACAATAACGTCTATAAAACAATTGAGAGTGACCTAATACCAATTGTTTTATTGTTTTATTGTAAGCCAATGCCTTCGTTTGTAATATATTATTAATAAGACTATGCCTTTCCTTGTGTGGAAGTGGTAACCTTACTACAGCCTTTCTATCAATTTGATCTGAAGAGGTTGTGAAAATTATTGTAATTTGTCTGATATCATCACTATACTGGCCTGAATTAATAGAGTTGTTGAACGAGGCTACAAGAGTCCCATCAATGATTCTGATCAAAGTAAAGTCCACAATATCATTTAATTCTGACATGTTGGTCAGCACAGCCCAGCAAAAATGTAATAAACTGCGTCACAATATGAAACAGCATAAATGGCATGATAGCATAAAGTGACTTCACTGTGGGAGCAATGTGAAAATATCTCTAATGAGATCAAGATCAACCACAAATATTATCACTGCATAATCTAAACACTTAGCTTAGACTTAGTTTACTAACTCCCTGTTATTCAGCACTAGGAGGACATTTCTCTTGCCTCTGCTTCATGCAACCATGAACCCTTTGCTTAAAACCTCCTAAGCTCCATAGACGTCCTTTCACCCCACTCAAACAGCTTTTACCTTGCAGTTAAGGTATAAAAAAATCCTCACAAAGAGCTTTCATCTTTACCATGCATTCATTTTTAAGGATAAATTCTTATATTTCAATAACAGCAGACCATAGAATTTCACCAGTACAGTAGGACCAACACTTACTACTCATACCTTGAATACTGCCTCTCGACTCTGCACTACATAGCCTCCAATCCACCCACACCAGCGAGTGATAAGCTGCCCAGAAGACAGAAAAGAACTGGAACCTTGTGAGCTCTACGTATTCATGTTTTTTTCATTCAGGTGTTTTATTCATTTAGATTTTTTCCAGCAGATGTCAATCTTCATGCAAAGATGTTTGTGCCAATTCATGAAAGAGAAGAGATATTGACAAAATTCTTATGATTAATATGTTCAACCATTTCTCTATTCTAAAGAAAAGAGAGGGAGAGTGTAGGGCAGTATGGCTCAGACGTTTCAAGGCTGTCCTTGGCATGACAAATCCTATCATACTAAAAACGTATTTACAGCGCTAACATATTTTCATTTCTCTCCTTTCTGTGAGCCAAACAGTATCACACTACTTTCCATCATTAAATCTATTATTATTAAATTTCTGCTGCTTTCTGCTTGGGAAAACTACCTAATTTCCATCACTCACTGTTGGACTGGACTGCTGCACTGAAAGGCAACTTTGAACTGTCGTACACAGACATTGATTTATTCATGTGCTATGACAAAAAAAATGTATGCCTTAATTGTGTGTTATGCCAAAAACAGATTTTGAAGAATCAACCCAATTAGATCTTAATGTCACATAATTTAACTGTGGGGCTCTTTTACATCCTTTTTACATGTTGTACATACAATACACACAGAGTACTGATCCATTATAAATAACTGAGATCGACTATTTCCAGTGTCCTTCAGCGTCCTACTAATTATCTTACAAGCTTTCTATCACTCTCAAAAACATGACCTTTTCACCCAATGTCTTCTCAAATCAGCCCACACCCTGGATTGATGAAAGATGCATTTTGAAACACATATTAATACATTTTAAATGAATATTTAATAAAAATACGTGTATCCTTTTGAAATTAACTTAACTGCAGTGGGAATCGGAGGAATGTAAAGTACTGAGCACATGACGGCTTCAATCCTCAACTGGTTGAACCCAATTTATTCATTAAATGTGGATAGGTCCTGACCTCCATGCTGCATTATTTTTCAAGTACTTCAAGTCGCATACATTCAGTTACGAGAGAAAATGATTTATGTTTTGTCTAACACTCTCTTGCAGAATCATCACCACATTAACGCTCATACATCTTCCTTAAGAGCTCATGTAATGACACAATAAGTGATTATCAGGTCTACACTTAAAATATCAAAATTCAGTTTCTACACACAGAAGATTAAGCTTAAGGAAGCTACCTGACATTTATCACATTTTATTGATTCAAGGAAGTTACAGAATTAAAGGAGAGTGACACCAATGGTAGAAAAAAATGAACCTGTTACTTTTTTCAGCATATGTGCTTTGGGTGATATTTAGCACAATTAAATGATCATATTCTTTCCTTTAATTTCTACTGTATATTAACTATTTGATAGCACACGTGAGAATGCACATAATTGATGCACTCGCATGCAACATGAGACAGTATCTTTGCAACATTATTACATCTGCTGTGTAGACAGATGAGACCCGCTGCCATTCCCCAACACCTTCACCTGTAACATCCTTTTCGCAACCCAAACAAGCAGCTGCCAGCTTTATAGTCAGGAACCCATAATGCACTGGGAGCCCCTGTGCATGCCTGGTGTCGGGATTTAATTGGATATTAGTATCCAGCAGTGTCTGAATTAATCAAATCATTTCCATCCATTAATTTAGTGGAGGAACATACAATTAAAGCCTTATTAGTGTGCTCTCAGGAGTATGCCTTTTCATCCCTTTGCAGAACATTGAGAATTGGCCAGAGTCCAGTGCAAAGCATTCTCCTTGCTTAAGTCTGGTGCTTCCTCATGATGGGCACTCTGTCGATCTACAGGCACTGGCTTCAATCTTAAAACAAGGAAAATGGTAGCCTAATGTAAGGTGCTACTTTTCCCCGCAGGTAAGGGAAAGGCCAAGAACCTAAATGGAAAAATACATTTTTGTCTTCTAGTTTGAGTCCTACCTTTTGTCTTTTTATGAAATGATTAGGTCAAAGGGCTGACAAGTTTTAGATAAATTCTATTTGGTGAAACATTACTGTGAAAACCAGCACAAAAATGCCCTAAATAGAGTGAAAAGAGATTTGGAGATTTAGGCAGTGAGCAAACATAATCCAGCACATTAATGTAGGTCATTTTATAATAATTTCCATATTTATATATTTAATTCATCTCAGATTTCTTTTATAATGGACTTCAAACTATAGTGCACAGCTTTTAAAATATCCATCAAGAGAATACTGGAATTATCAAACCTTTTGATTTCTGTTTTTGTAATAAAATTAAGAAAGAATATTTCTACATCTAAACCTCTAATTATATACAATACACCATTCTCGCCACCTGGTTTGTCGACGTCTCCATAAAACATCACAAACATACTCTAATTCTGGTTAGGGCAACTCCTTCTTTTCCCTTCTCCTCTCTTGTGAATCTGAGTTAAAACATTTTTGCACAAAGTAATCCAGACTGCTCAGATGAGCAGCCATTTTTAATTAAAACCATTTACAGAGGAAACCAAAGTGAGAAAAAAAGAGCCATGGGATTTTACACTCTGTCATCCAAGGCTTCGGCGGATCAAAGAGTTAGTTGTGCTTTTTAATGGTTACGTAACATTTTTGCCTATGAAATATTGCGCCTGGGCACCATGTAGTCAGCCCAAAGATCCACAGAATCACAGATTTCCTGCAGTGTACTTTCAGATTTCAGGCAGGATACAATAAGCCTATGTTTATGTCTAAGTATAGCTGTCAATCAATAAAATACTACTGGTGTAACAGGACACTGCATGTGGGCAGCAACCTTTGAAAAATGTTAGATTCTTGTATTCTAAGACATTTCTGTATGTACTGTATAAGTGTGTGTGTGTGTGTATATGCATTAATTGTATGTATGTACCTGTATATGTGTGTTTGGGTCTATCTGCTTCCCTGCCTTCCTGGCTGGCTGCCATGTGGCCCACCTCTTACTGTCATCCTGTCTGACATTAGGGCTAAGCTGGATCTCATTAGGACTAAGGTGGCAGTGATCCCGTCAACATCGCTTTGGCTCCTGCCATATGGGTCGCCTCCAAGGTAACGGGTTGTATCAATCTCCTCGGAGCTGCAAGCCTCGTTATAGCGCACGCACACACGGTGTATCTACACTCTAGACTAGTGTGTACTGTACATATTAACCTGATAAACACATCAAACAGTGGAGACATTCAAAAAATACTGATGATAAGATAATCAGGTCAGATATGGGTGAGATGCAGTATGACTAAATACAGACACAGACACACATATACGTAGGCACAGACACACAGTACAGCATGCTTACTATATATGTTTTGCCATAAGAAACACAAAAATATCACAAGAACACTCATCTAATGTCGTTTTCTCATCTGGTCGTGACCAAAACATCAATTTTGCTTGCTATTAAATATATATATATATTTCAGTGTCACCAAACCAGGCTATAAATCTTGAAAAGATGACAGTAAACGACTTGTTAAATAATTAAGTTATGATAGCTGCATAAACTCTTAATATAAAAAATGTAAACAAACAACCAACCATCAGCAATGTTTTCTTTGTAATGGTAAGCTGCGGTAAATCCCTTTGCGAGTGATGTGAATATACAGTGTTGGAACTGAGTAATAAACTGACTTTTTTTCACCAGTCCCTTCCTCCGAACTTCTCCCTGCAATCTGAATGACAACAGCTGAGCTGAAGAAAATGAAAATAGACAACTGGAAATGGCCGAGCCATCAGTAAGATCTGCAAAGTTGGTTTCTATAAATTCAGTTAGGAAAACTTCTGATCTAATACGTTTCCTTTTTGAGGTTCTGTGCAGCATCACAGCCTAAATTCTTGTAATGGACTTGTAATGGTCAAGTCACAGTAATACATATGTACTGTAGCGGAGCAACATGCATTGACATCCCAGCAGCCGCTCAAATACTGTGCTTACTACTGTGTTACAACGAGTGTGTGGCTCTTATCAAAGCTTTGCAAGTAAGCAGGAAGTCATTTATGACTTTGTTAAGTGCTTCTTGCACCAGCTCATAAAATCTGTGAATTTATAACTACTCATGTATAAATAGATGATAGTAATGTATTTTATACCAACACCAAAAGACAGTCACTGTTATTAAAAAACATAAAAATTATATCACACCCAAACCTCCCAGATACAGAAACAAAACAGATATTTTGATTTAGTGTAAATGAACAGCAACACAGCTCACCGTGGTGAGGTGAATATACTGTATGTACCTCTGTATATTCAAAAACGTTACCATGTGTTAGATTATCGCATAGATATTCACTGTTATTAACCATGTTGGTGATAATTAAGTTCCCTTAGCTAAACATGCAACTAGGACACCAGAATATATTGGAAGCACAACAACTGTGTCAAAGTTGCACTTTGCCAGATTGGTGGCTGTTATAGATTTTTTTTTTTTTTCCCTTTGGCCTGTTTGTTTTGTTTCAGCCCCCACCCTCACAAAAGCAACTGTTTATTTCATCAGTTTGGCAACAAAAGCATGTGATCAATCATTCATAATTTATAATGCCAATGGCCTAGGACCCATAAAAACAGATATTTGCACTACACAAGGTCTTCACTGGACCTCCCAATAACGGACCAATAAATTACGTCGTTGAACATACACACAGGACCCTGATAAGAGGTAAACCTTGCCTCTGTGTAACAGTAGAACACAGGGCAGTGCTAGAAAAGATGATGTTGTGATCACATGCTACTACAACAATGACCTGGACCCCATCCTTTAATTCCTGTTCCTCCAGCCAGCATCCCGCTGCCTTTCCCAAGCCCTGCTGTTGTTGTTTTTTTTTTTTTCACTTCTCAAAGCAAACGCCCTAAATCCCTTGAGCAATATGTGTCTGACTGAAACAAACTGGCCCTCTATCTATCTGATCCTCTAGACAGACACACTATTATACAGGTATACTGACAAAAAAACACAATTATTTAGGAAAAATGAAAGCTGCTGGTGTCTATAAAACTAAGCTGAAATATTAATGACAACTCAGAAAATCTCACAGTTTTTTAAGTCAGAGCTCTGACAGAGATACACTGACAAGCACTCACTGAGACACAGAGACAATCTTCATGCTCCTTACCTCGACATGCCGTCCGTGAGGGGGTTCTGACCCGGGTATCCCTCACCTCTGGCCGACAGTGACCCCTGTGACATGCCCGGCCGAGATTTCCACGACTCCATTAACGCCGTTACGGGCGAAATTAGATTCAACAAGGGGTTGGACTGGTCCCTCACATCGTGCCGCGTGAAAGACATTGTTCCTTGCGCTCCAATCTGGTAATGGAATGAGTGTCCGCCGGAATTAACTCCAACAATGGCCGATGTGGGCACGCTGTTATTCTCTTGGTAATAGCTGCCATCATTGGACTCCTGCTTAACCCCTTTAGACAGGACATTGTTGGAGAACACATCAGGCTCATAGTTCCCATTCATAGAGGAGACAGGGGGTCCTAAGATACCAGAAAGACTGTATTCATCAATGTTATTCCTCAGGGACAAATAGGTGGTCTCGGATGCAGGGAAGAGACCAAGAGACGGTGACTGCTCACTGTAGGACTGTTGATTCATACATCCCTGATTTTTGTTTGGCTCACTCTTAATCTGTGTGATAAAGGGTGTGCTACTCACATTACATTTGGAGCTGCCTAAACACATGCTCCTGAAATCAGTTCCAGGTTCGTTCTTAATGTACTTAACCATGCCCATCTGGTCTAAGCCGACGTTGAACACCTCCCCGTCTACCATCTCTACTTTAGGGAACTCAAAGTTCTTGAAGTCTGGGTCTCGGGTCAGACCTGTCGCTTCTGGGCTATTAGTGTCATTTTGCACCAAACCCAGTCCCCCGGCAGGACTGGACACAGGAAACCCAGCGGAGGAGGGATTCTGTGGGCTGCTGACAGCCATAGTGCCCCCTGTGGCCGGACTGGAGATGGAGGGCCTTATTGTGTTGCAGTTGTTGGCGGTGCTGGTGCAGCTGCCACCTGTGGGGCTCGAGACAGATGACCTAATGTTACAGGTAGTGCTGCAGGACGGAGGCGACCTAACACTACTCATACTCTGGGGGCTGGAAATGGGGGACCTCATGACATTGAGCGGGCTGGTAAGTGGTGGTGATCCCACTGTGCTGGACTCAACAGGGCTACATGTGGCTGAATTCCTGTGCTTGATGTTGGCCAGCGTTGGAGCACAAGACGTCTGGCTGACAGGACTACTGACGGACGAGCACATTGGTCCAAAGCATGTGGGGGGACTGGTAGTAGATGACACCATATTGTTACTGCCCCCAGGGCTGGAGATGGAGCTGGAGGTCTGGGGACTGCAGGACAGAGAAGAGGCTAGCATAGTAGCTGAGCTAACCGGAGTCCCAGCGGTGCGTTCTCTGGGAGTGGTGCTGGGCTGCTGGAAACCAAATGGCTTTAACTTGGGGCTCTTTGTGGAGCCACACTGATTCTCCTCTAGCGGCCGTCCACATACTGGATACATCTTCCCAGGGCTGCTACTACCCCCATGCTGGCTGAAGGCGAAGTCTGCCTCCCTGGCAGCATTCATATACAGCCCCATGGACTCAGCCACAGTCTTGGAAAGCTCCTTGGAGTCCATTTCCTGCTTATGACCATGGAGAGAGTTGTTGAAGTGTGGGAGAACAAATGGCTGGTTCTGGCTGAGCCGAAGCATTGGCTGCTCCTGCGTCTTTGCATTGTTGTCTTTGCAGTCAGTGGCTGGGCTTCCAGCAGGGCAGCTGACATTGACTATGTCCATCAGGATATCACTGCTAGTCAGACTTGAATCCTCTGTGCTGCAACAGTACTCCATAGTGCTAGGGACCTGAGACCATCTGTTTTCTGTATCATTTCCATCAAAGAAACTTTGGTATCTTTTGGTCTCCATTGCTGGCTCATTGATTCACCTGGTAAATGAGGCAACAAATAACAGAATGAGAAACACACTAAAATAAATGTATAGTCCAGCTGCACACATATCAGTTTAATATTAATATTAAAGTGGCGGGTGTATCAAGGGTATTGGCCTTTAGGCAAAGATTAAAGATCTCATATGAGACTGAATTATATATTCAGGAATATGCTAATCAGTCTTAGATCTAGATTGAAAAAAAATGGTCATTTTGGTTTCGGATAGAAACCGTAAGTTAGACTTTACTGAATAAACACCTAATGAAGCAAACAGGTCGGCAAACCAGAAAGGCTGCGTGAGGGATTCAGACATAGAAATGACACAGAATAGATTTTATTCATTTTGTTATTCTACAGATTTCGTTTTTAAATATATAGATTAAGCTGAGTAAACAATATGTAGGTCCAATATATCTGGAAAAAGTTCAAAGCAAGTGTGTACAGTATTTCCTCTCTCACAGATAAAGCTCCTTATCGCTGCACTACAGGGGATGTACAGTATGATAACTTGAGGGAAAAGTGCACTGCAAGGGTTAATGAGTCTACGTGACGTCGTCTGGGCTTTTTTTGTTTAAATGCCCACCTCTACTGCGCCTCTATTGGACAGCTGAGCCAGAAATCCACCAGCTTCATCAGGCCATTCATGGATTGGTTCGGAAAGCTGTCACTCAATAGTTATTGCTCTTGCGGCCACAACAGTGCTGCGACATAACTTGTTGTTTTAGCTGGCGTTACAGTGCAAAAGCAACAAAAATACTGGCAACTATGATACAATAAAAAGAACAGATTGCTATTGTGAGGCATCGTTTTGGGTGAAGTTTCGGTATTTATTGTGCACGTTACGGTGCACTCTCTGAAGGGCTCTCAGCTCTGGAGCAGCCAAAGATATCCGAGCTAAAGTTATTCAGGTTGCCTGCAAAATATCCCATGCAGAGTATGTGCAGATCCTCAAAAATGAGAGTAAGAAATAAAACAGATGACAGCTCGATCATTTCTCTCAACAGTGTCTACAGCTCCCGCCGTGATTGTCCTGCCTCTGTAGGACATGCAACTCTCTGCACATCTCTCCATTTTGCGGGTGCGCAGATTAAATACGAAAAGACGATTTTTTTACACTATTGTTGTTGTTGTTGTTGAAGTTTTTTTTCCGCTGTGTTAAATCGCATTTTGTGCAGCTTCTGGGGGGACAAAGGGGACTAAGTGCAATAGGAAGAACATATAAATAATTTAAGTCATATTTTTAGAAAGACTTTGACAGCTCCAGCACCTCTAGACAGGTGCGTACAGAAATATAAATCTGCTAATAATTCTAATCAAATTGTCTCTTCTCCTGTTTGTACATGAACTAATCAACTTCTCGGCTACTTTTATTATAGACAAGACACTAATGGTCCCGTTTAAAAGTTATAACATTTCTCTCCCACAGCAAACGGAGCAAGGATGCGAGTATCCAGTGATCCGACTCAACAGTGAGGAGTTGGCTTTCATTATCATCTCAGACCCAGTGCGAAATTCAAAAAAAAATAAAATAAAAAATCTACAAGCAAACATTGAGCTCTGTCCTTCCTTACCTTAATTAATTACGACATTCAGAGTTGTCAGGTGGCTGTGTTGCTGGGCAGCGATAATCCAGAGGACAAAAAAAGACACGCCAAGCAAAGTCAATAAATATCAGCAAACGTGCTCTGTCTACTCTTTCCAATAGATAGTTTGCAGTTTGACAGCTAGACGCACTGGAGAAGTCTACTGCGTATTATCACTGGTGATCGTCAACAGCGAGCCGCTGCTCCTGACAGGACGAACGACAGCGACGGGTCGGACGACAGCGGCAGACGATCTCACATTATGGCCGCAATTTTGCAGATTGCCGATTCTGGGCCCTAGATAAAAAGAGTAATAAAAACAAACGAAGGAGTCGGTCGGACTTACAGTCAGAGCGACGTCATTCTGTGCACATGGACCCTCCTACTGCATCGAGTGCAACACAAACTCTGAGGAGGAGGGGGGGTGGGGGGGGGGGGAGGAGGGGACACTGTGGGGTGGAGGGAGGGGCTCAGAGCGCAGGTAGACAGAGCCGTCTGGAAATAGGGCACCATACTCCGAGCGGTGTTGTTTGAAATGAAATGAACTCTCAGGGTAACAGTGTGAAGCAGGCTTTTTTTTTATTTAAATACACATCCGCAAGTTTGTTACACCTTTCTTTTAATGGTGCATCATCTGCCCTCTTCCCTTATCGAGCTTTAGCTATTTATTTTTCCACCTTCCCTAGTGCCACTTCTGAAAAGGTTTCCTATAAACCTTTTCTGTAAGAGCTCGCGCACATATGCACGCGCACCCACAATTTAAATATGAGGAGAGAGCAGCAGCCTCCCCAGTTTCACTTTACAGTTAGCATGGAGCTCATAAAATCCTGCAAATATTGAGTGGAGACTCATCCTACTGTAAATCAAGTTGCCCTGTAACACTATAGCGGCTGCTTCCACTAGGTGGAGCAATATTTCTATTGCTGTGCAACAAGCAAGTCTATTGAGTGGTCACTCCTGTGATTCAGCCATGTCAAACTGTGACAAAAATATATATTTTTACAGCTCTTATACAGTAGAACTTCATGTGCTCAAGACTCATTTTAAAATGTCATTCAAATGCATGTTTCTTTCTTTTTGGTCAGCCAAACTGTACACGCCTTGAACACAGATGTCTTGAGTTCATGACTGATTTTGAGAGAAGTCTCACAGAAGGCATGAACTGTTATAGCTTATATGTAGGTAGACATTTTGGGGTTTTGGTTTCCATAATTGAAGCAACATTATTACACATGACATCATTACAGATATTCAAGCATGCCTAAAAGTGAAAATGCACCACCAAACAACAAAATGTAGTTTTCAATTCAGTAACCGAATGAATAATGTGTGAAAGAGGACACAGACACAGTCAAGTTGGCATACTGTACTGTACTGTACTTAGATTAGATGACATCAGTATGGCTCACTGATAATGTCCTGTGGCGTGTTCATGAGAAAGTAAGATGTGTCTGTGTTTATCTGTGACACCGCTATCAAAAATAATTGTGACTCTATCGTTTGGATTAAGCTGTTATTTGCATTTTACTGACGATGCCTCGCGCATTGGTGTGAGCGTAGACTTTTGGTTTTACTCCAGCAACATCCAATAATCAGTTTAATCTCCGGAGTTGTCAGTCAGTCGAGTCACATTTTGTGGTGTTTCACGTGGCTGCATAAAAGTGTGCATGTAGGATTTAGGCTTTCAGAGCAGCTCTCTGTAGTTTGAATGGTTTTTGGTTTTTTTCCGCTGCTTGCCTGGGTTCTTCAAGCCAGCCTGTAGCCATTACCCAAGCGAAGCAGCAGCAGCTAGATTAGACAAAGCCATCCAAAGCAACACTGCCCACCTCCCTGATCTGCCTGCTAATCACCCATGAATGGGGACCTGCTTCAGAAAAAGCAGGAGAATTGAGATATAACCAACGTTTCCCTCCCCCATTCAAGCAGCTCCCACTTGTCCATTGCACATAATGGGTGCCAGTCAAACACATCATGAGCAAATCTAATTTAGCTCCGCATCACAGATTTTTCCACAGTGACAGAGTCATAAGAATTTGCAGACTGACAGCAGAGCACGGCTGATATGAAATCAGTCATAATTGGCTCCCTCATTGGTAAAAATTGAAGGCAGCTCCATTGAATCTCACTGAGCTTTCAAGCACCATCGCTTTAGTCAAATCAGTGATAATCACACTAAGCCTCAAAACATTGTACATACATTGGCGCTTAAAAATAGCCTCCTTTTGAGTGGGGAAAGGAGGAAAATCTTTTTGGATGAGTGATTGCTATGATTAAGAGCAGGCCTCCACTCTTGTTTAGACACATAGCAGGCAACTCCAGTAGCGGAGAGGGCCAAAGGCATAACAGAGAGGTGCATGCTGCGCCTCATGGGGACAGGTGAATTGGAGCATATTAACTCTAAAACAAAATACTCGTCAACTCAGCAGAAGACCCTGTCCCTGTCGTGTGTGGTAATTACAGAGGTAGTTTTAATCAGTGAAGAGGTCCGTCACCACCATCCTCCCTCAGCTGCTTATTGTTCCGGTTATTCTTAAGGACCATTCACATCTACAGCGATAAATGTAGCTGCCCCAGCTGTCAGTCGCTTAAATGTCATTCACCCTTCTTTCTTACAACTTTGATTTGATTAGTTGAAATGGTTTAATGTTGACTTTCCATCCAGTAAGTCATTCTCACAACATATTTTTGATTATTACTGTAGCCCCCCTGCTGTAAAGTGTTTTTTTCTCCCTGCTGGAAATTTGTTTTCTTAAAACCAAAAACCAACCCTTTTTTTTGGCCACTTGTGGGCAACAGGAACAAGCTGTTTATCACATATTATTAAGTTGATATGGCGAATACTTATATACCTGTTTCACTGCTTTTGCTCCTTAACTGTCCAGTAAGGTCAAGACACGCACATCATCACCTACCACACATCACTCTGGCCATCGCTTTGCTGCATGTGGTGCATTTGATGGCTCTTACCCTGTGTGTTGGAGCTTTGAGCCCCAATAGTATTATAGACAATTGCAAAGTTGAAGAGTTACACAACCAACTTGCAAGATTTTAATTACTTCACCCCAAGTGTGACTGTATCAGTGTGAAGATTTGACACTTTACCACATTTCATATTAAAGCATATTTAACTGATTCCAGATCAGGACAGAAATGTATCAGGAAAGAAGCGTACCAAGGAACAAATGTATGATTATTTGATAGATTAACAGGTGTGATAGAAAATAAACAGCTTGTTATGCAAAATCTTCATGTGTCTCTCGTAAGAGCGACTCAGACAACACAAATAAGGGCACCTTCCAGTCCCACTTTTGGCCCAGATCACAGTCACCTTAAGTTGCCCCACTCCGCGGATGGCACGTATCATCTAAATGCTGAATGATATGCATTCACCCCGCTTCCCTGCAGAAAGTCTCTCGTACTATGTGTACACCACCTGGGGTTTGTTCATCCTACTTAGGCAATGACGATTAAAAACATGTTGATGATTAAATAACATGTTTACCCTCAGTGTAGTCAGAAATACATATTCAGTGGGAACACCGCGTATAGGCTACAGCCTGACTTCAGATCAGATTATTAACATGCTGAGAATTATCACTAAATAATGTGTTGTTCAACAAAACTGTGTCAAGTACATTATGAATTGATATTCCTGGTGCCTGCTTGAAAACATTCGCCCCATCCTGCAGCATCTAGATGCCAAGGTGCTGCAAGCTTTAGATTTTTTTTTTTTTTTTTTTTGTACATTTGCTTAATTTTGTTGCACAATAAATTTGGGGAAAGGCTTTTACGAATTTGTTGTGGGTTAGTGTTATTCATTTAAAGGAATGAATATGTATAAAACGGCTTCTGTCAATTCACCCCTCTCGGGTGGTGTCGTCATTGGCAGCTTGTGTATGTTTTAAATCCAGTGAAAATGTATTCATGAAAAGTCGCCACAGAGGTGTGTTAGAATTCACTGGGTTTGAGTTTGAGTGGCTATGTTTGGACAAATGGATCGAAACTATAAAATTACTGCAGATGTTGGATAACAGATGTTTGTCCAGCAAAGGAAAATTTGAATAGAGATGACTAGTTTGAGCAACTTCCATATTTTTGTCAGTTGGCAACAAATAAGTCAGTTTTTCTCTCTGAGAAAATGCATCGCCTGAATCTTGAAGTGGTCTCTTGACAGAACACCTGCTCAGATGTAAATGTTGGCATGTACGGACACACACAAATAACACACAACATATATGAGCACACCCCAGTGTTGTAAAGTCAAAACTACATTTACTCAACTACTGTACCTATAGGCATATTTTTGAGGTTCAGCTCATAAAATATGATTATTATTACAGTTTAAACTAAGCAACAGTAAATAAAGTACTTTAAAGCAGAGAAGGAAAGTTCACTCCTGACCCTGGGAATCAGGGTGGTTAAATTGTGTTTTTTCAGCGTTGGATGTGAGTCCACTTACTCCTGTTGATGATTTTAAAGGAAAGGGCCAAAGTCATCAAAAGTCCTGGAAAGACCTAGTAAATGGACCTTGAGCTACTTAGGAATTTTTTATCAAACTTAAAGTACTGTAGCTCCACCTCGACCAGCTGCAACATTAAAATGCTACTTACACATTAATCTATCATTAATAATACAGCAATGGTACGGATTCTTCCTTCCCCGAGGCACTCTTTGATGCTGCTGACTTGAGCTAAAGGAGGAAGGCAGGTGAAGCCTGAGACAAACAGAATGTCAGAACAGTAGCCAATGTGTCACTCCACTTGGGATATAATGTAGTGATACAGTAGAAAGGGAAACCAGACAACAGGAGGGGAGAGGATTAGAAAAAGCCATCTTTACTATGATGCACTGTCTAGCTGTTTGTGTGTCATTTATAAAGGTTACCTTCTGCTCCCCTGTCTGCCACATACGGTACACACATCCGCATGTGCATCTCACCATGAAAGAGGGATTTTTTGATAAATATAGACAGTGAGGAAATATGAATCCCATCTGAAACTTTGATCTAGCTTTAAGCGTCTGGGCTCTGCATATGGAAACAACTGTGGTGTATAACAGAGGGTCTCTGGTGACTTTCAGTCGTGTGTGTGTGTGTGTGTGCATGTGTGTACAGTGTTTGCACATATGGGTCTGTGTTGATAGTTAGTGAAAACTGGCCTATTTTGAAACTCCTTCCACTTTATTTTCCTGTGTGACCTTTGGTCAGACAGATTGATAAAATTGTTTACATAATTATCTGGACTTTCCAAAACTTTCCTCTTGTGTCTCTGCTTTCTTTTCCCTTTATTACTATTTTTTTTTCAATTCCTGGGATGCAGGTACAATATATTTAGTTAACATACAACCAATACAAAGAGTAACAATAACCGCAATCACAAATATAACAATAATCAGTGATAATTAATACTAATGTGATCATCATGACTTCCACATACCACCTTTACCAAGCCAGTGGAAACAGTAAAACTATATACCTCATAAATAATAACACAGATAAACAAATACAAAGAATCCAAAGACATCCATCAAAGAAAAGAACAAGAAGTAAAGGAGGAAATTTTTAAATAGAAAAGGAAACAACCTCTGCTCCATTTCCCACACTTTCTTCCTCTCTTTTTTCATCTCTGTTCTTGCACTCACTTTTTCCAGGTGCACTCACTGACCCACCGCAGCCTGAGAGGAGATACAGTAGGAGGGTTTTGGCTTTGTAGAATATGGAAGCCAAGGTGCAAAAGTTGAAATGACCTGAAAGAATATACGTGAAGAGACACCTAAGGGTCTTAAAATAGCTTAATACTGCATTTTCCAAGGAAAACATAATACACTTCTGTACCAATTAAAAAATACAGGAACCCTTCGCACTATTCATAGTTCTGTTCTGTCGGGGAAAAAAAACACATCTCAAATGGGGAACAAGTTTTTCTTTGTGTTTTCCAAATGAACAATTCTGATACATTACACTTTGAAGCCTGTGCAAGATCAAAGCTAATCACAGCCCGTGCGGTGGAAAAAAAAAAAAGGCTTTATGAGAGTAAAACAATATCTGAACCTGATTTTAACAAAAGAGGCGAGATGTCAAATCAATTAGCTTGCATCCTGTTCCAAACTGCTTGGCTTGTGATCACTTGCCTCTGAGGCAGTAAAAACCTCTAGAAATGAGCAACCACCTCTTGTAGAGGTTTGTGCACTGATGAACTGCACATTAATTATGCCAGATACGGGTGGGCTGCGTTTCTGGAGTCTCAGTTCATCTATTTGTAATAATAAAGTAACAGCAAGGTTTTCTGCTAACTGAAAAGAAACTGTTTATGTTATGCATGACTGGATATACTGTAAGCGCTTTCCAGTACAATGCTATGATTTATAAATAGCACTGAAGCCCTCTGTGAGCTGCCGTGGACCCACAGCTGTTTAGAATTTGTATATAGATACATTTATACACCCTTGTAACACAGGAACTGTTTCATTATTTTCCATCTATGCTTGCCCACAGCTCCTAAAAGTCAAAACAATAAACAACCTCATACTAATTATTGGCTTCAACATCTCTTTTCTACTTCTTCTGTTGCACTTTTTTTTTTTTCCCCCTCCACTTATCTCCACTGTGTGGCACCTGGCGCTGGCTTTAAGGTGCATAGTTATTATTAAGACGTCAGTGTCAGCGTCTAATCAGTATTTGTGTGCATTTGGTTTATTAATTACATCGGCTGGTACGAACTCAAGAGCACTTGGCGAAAAATATCAAAAGCTGACGCCTGTGTCATGATTAATTTCGCAGTGAACAGTCTCCGCGATGTCAGTGGTAATTAGGCATCACCCATTGCATAACACACCATGTGTCAGGGTGGGTGGCATGTGTGTGTGTGCATGTGCTTGTGGACAAGTGTGTGTGTGAGTGAGAGCGAAGGAGAGAGAGAGAAAGGTGGTGGTGGGGGGGGGGATAAAGAGACAAAGAAAAAGAGATATGGCTTCAACGACTTCCTTAGTAAACCAAGAGGAAGTTTTAAAGTTATACAGTAGCTGTCTTGTACTTTCTAAGTGCTGGACATCTGTTATATTAAAATATAATCAGTATATATAGAACATCTCTAAAGCCCAGAGTGTCTTCAGTATAGTCATATAATGGATAATGACTACTAAAAAACAGTGAGAAGATTACCTGTGATGGTGACAGTTAATGGGGATCTGAATAAAAAATAAAGATAAACATGAATGAAAGCCCATGGCGATCCAAATGTTGTCACCAGGTGGTGGAAACAAATGCAGCAAAATGACTTTTAAGTGCACAGCATGATGCCTGATGACTGGCCTCTATAATAGCCTGTTTTATTTATAACAATGATCCATTTATGCATCTACTACAGTTTGATAGATTCCATGAAGTATTATTGTCTTGTAGCTAGATTAAATCTTTATTTTGCCAGGTTGGACACATCTAATTTTAAGCAGTGACCTGAAGTATGCCTGGCATGCTGTACGTCTGCAAAAACTTCGGTTCAAACTTTGCACAGAATTAACTACAAAAGGGTTTATTAATCCTGCGAGTGAGGGTTTTTTTTTTTTTTTTCCCCCCTCCGTCTTCTTTTTCTCAAAAATAAACAATGGCCCATAACACTCAAATTAACACAGATTGGGATTTGATGTGCTGTGCAGCCAGATGGCTTGCTCACTCACTCTCTGGCGGGCTGGCAGTGCAGCTGAGGACGAAGGCACTTCCAGAGCGGATTTGAAAGAATCTAGGCCAGAGAGAGTGGGGCTGCTCTCGGAGACTAGCCGCCAGTGCTGTCATGTTTTAGTGCACATTTTCTATTTGAGGAAGACGCTACATAGAGAGATGTGCAGTGCGCCTGTGTGTGTTTGTTTGTGTGCGTGTGCGTGCGCGCGTGCGTGTGTGTGTTTGTGTGAGCAGTGACTGGAAGAGGAGGAATGCCTTGATAGAAATGAAGGGAACGAAGGCTCGTCTTAGAGCTGTGTAAACAAGCTTGTGGAAAAAATAAATTCCATCCTGCATTTTTCTCCTGTCCACCTACAGTATAGCTACAGGCTTCACTGTAGACTTGACACAAGACGCTTGGAGACGTCAGAATATCTTTAAATAACTGAGGGTGATAGATAGAATAAATAGTTCTGGTTTTTTTAACACCATATGACGTGAAAATAGTTGATACATACAGATATCCATACTCAGGAAAATGTAAATGTGCTTGAGATTGATGTGTGAGACAGTATAGTGTATGTACAGTATGCATCAATGTACGTTGGCTCCAGCACTGGTGTAGAGATCAGCACTTTTGTAAACACTGTAGTGCAGACATTCAAATGCAACTTTTAGAGCTAGTCATTATTCAAAAGCCTAGCCTCCATCTGGAAAGTGGCAAACTTGGCTGTTTTCCTGGTGTTGCTGTGGAGGAAAACTGGATCTGTGTGAAATTGCAGGACTCATGATACTTGGCTAAGGTGTAAATTTGTCTGGCTTTGATGATCATTTTCTTCACAGCCTCACTTTTGCCAATGGGGAAGGGTTAAAGTTGTTACAAGACTTAAAAACTTTTCAGGTTGTGAACGTGGGTTTTTTCTGTCTTTGGTGGCTGATTGTAGCAGAGCGAACACGGAGGTAATAGAAGTAATATCATACTGGCCTTTTACACTGCAGACTGCACTGAACAGAGGTAATAATTTGGACTATTTTGACCATCATACATTTCCTGATATCAGATGAAATTATTTTTCTAAAAGCAACCTTGAGTACATTTATTTCCTCAATATCCCCCCTGAAATTTGACAGCACAAGAGTCAAAGAGTGTTTTTTTTTGTTGAATATTCGTGTAAGGACTTAGGCAGGAAATAAGTGTGTTATGGTCTGGGGCTAAGAGTATTTTTATTATTGAATTATCTGCTGATTATTTTCTTAATCATTTCATAATTTCCTCTGTAAAATGTCTGAAAAAAAATGAAAACAGTAGAGCCTTTTTTCACGGTGATGGTTTCAAATTGCTTGTTTTTCATCAGACCAGCATTCCCAAACCCAAAGATATTCAGTTTACAATCAGAGAAAAGCTACATCATCACATTTGAAACCACAAAAATGTGTCATTTTTGCTTGAAAAGGGACTCAAATGATTAATAAATTATCAAAATAGCTGATAAATGTTCTGTTGATCGATTCATCGCCTCATCGTTTCAGCTATATTATGATCCTACACAGTGATGTCACCTTGGATAGAAACTTATATATTCCTTAAGCAGGCACTAACAAACAGACAGGTGGTTCTAGGATGAACTACAAAAAGCTGACATTAAATAAACCCACAAACAGTAATTTGAGGTTAGTGGATCTGGAAACTGAATATATCATTATGGTGAAACATTTAAGAAAAGACCATCTTTAAAAGGAAGAGATGTCAATTCCTGTCCTTCATCAGGTCCTTTTGTTTTCCGAAGAAAAGTCCTGATAATACTTCTACAGCATGTCAAAAAGACTCATTTACCAAAAAAACAGGGCGCATCAAGCTCACCAGCAGATTCATATTAATTACAAACTGGCAAAGTTGTTAATATAACTCTGAACTCAAAGCCAGGAGTCTGTGTGAATGGCCTGAAGTGCCAGACAACACCTTCTGTTTCGATCGATGGCCATCAGCATGCACACCCCCTCACACAAGCAAGCCTGCTCTGCTATATATACACACCAGCTCCGACTGCCCGAGAGGAATCTCCTCATACAAACTAACTTTTCTTTCTTTCTTATTTTACTATTCTTTAGCAACCTCATTATCTCTGTGTTTGTGAAGGGCTGCAGATGTGCTTCCAGCGTCTCAGAGGAATTTCATTTATTTTTAAGATTAGAATCAAGACAAAGTAAAAGGAAAATTCTCCAGTACAAAGTAACAACAGCAAGCTCTTATGTGTCTGTTTGTTTTTTGAAGCAAATGAAATAAAACTGCAACGTAGAAGATAAATTAGGAACATATGTGTGTTCTGACAGTACGGATATCAAACACGACTGAATTGGGTTATCTGTAATGAGTAAACACATTTCCCCCTAACAATACTATACTTAGCAAAGCTCTAGCCAATTGTTTTGGTGTGTCATGTAAAATAAAAAATAGTGGTCGGGCTATAAAACTGTTTATGAACTGACCACATCACAACTGTGTTTGTGTTTGCACTGTATTGTAAACAACAACAACGTTTGGTTTCCTGCCCTCTGAAAGTCTGTAAATATCATGAATATGATTGAAGCTTCCCAAATCAAGGTCACCTTACTGGCTTTCTCTTTTCAACCATATCACAAGGTCTTCACCACAGGATGGAGTTCGCTCAGTTGTCATAGAGATGGATGTTGGCATGCAAGCTCGGTAGCGGTTATGATTTCATTCATAGCGCTTTTAGGACTTCTTGTCCATGTTGGCCTTCTTGATCTTGTAAATAGCAGTTTGACAAAACAATCCCAAATTAAGGTCCACTTACTAACTTTTATCATAAAAATGCATCTGTTGACATATAAGGTCCATGAATGAACTTTCACTCCTCACTTTTAAGCCAACATGTATAAGAAAAGCCTTAAATCATAACAGCTATTGATCCATTGGTCGGCTGGGGAAGACCCTGTAATATGGTTGAAAGCTCTGTAAAAAAGCTGGTGAGTGGACCTTTAGTTGTGATTGTTTTGTCAAACTCTAAATATAATGTTTATAGTATGATCATTGTCAGAAAATTCTTAAAGGAGTAATTTGACATTTTGATTTCCTGGATACTTGTCATCACTGTGAGGTTGCCAGGCAACCAGCAGACACTCCAGGAAACCGCAACTCTTTTTTTTTTTTTAACAGATTAAACAAATGAGATATAACATGTCTTAGTTAGTGAGCTTTAGAGGAGCTGGTAGGCAGATTGTGGTACTTTTGGAGAGAGCCAAGCTAACTGTTTCCACCCTGTTTCCAGCCTTTATGCTAAGCTAAGCTAACCAGCAGCTGGCCGTAGCTTCATATGTAGTGTCGAGATGTGAGATTGATATCGATCTTTTCATCTAACTCTTGGCCAGAAAGTGAATTTCCCCAAAATGTCACACAGTTCCTTTAAATGTTATTATCATGTCAGTCTGGACACTTTAAAAGACAAAAGTTGAGTATTGAAAGGCTTACATATGTATCTCTGTGGAGAAACCTTTGTGTGTTCTTCATGAACCTGATTCTTCTTTTACCATATGACACTTTATAATGACTCACAAACCCTCTTCCTCTATTTAGAAATGTACTTGCTCTCATCTAACTGGTTACTGTGCATACTAACTGAGCAACATGCTTGACAAATATATTATCTGAGGATTAGATAATTGGCAACTTTGGCATCTCTACTTTTATTATTAAGTATTTTTTTTAAAGCCTGGGAACAGTCTGCTAGGTTTGTTTGAATAGCGGTTAAAATGTGTGCCATAAAGAACAAAGCGAGAATGTCTCTCTGAAAAACATTTACCTTTCATTCTCGCAACTGCACAAACTCTGCACTGTCAGAATTGGCGGACAGGAGAGGATGAAAGTTTCACTTTTATGGTCAAGCCAAGTCAGGTCAAATTTATTTATATAGCACATTTCATACGATGTGCTTGAAACCAAAAGCAAAAAAAGATAAAGATCATACATGGCAAAAACATATAACATTACATTAACAATACATATATAAAACATGTAAGATAAAAATATATATAAGACAGCGTATAAAATTAGAAGGTAAGAAGGTATTGCAATAAAGAGAGCAGATTAAGAGCTGATTTTATTCTCAGTATAGTGAGGAGACCTTTACTTGATGATCTCGGGGGTCTGTCTGGTGTGTATTCAGTGAGCATGTCAACAACGTTGGAGGGAGCTAAGCCATTCACAGCGTTAAAAACAACACGTAAAATTTTAAAATCAATTCTTTGTTTTACTGGGTAGCCAGTGAAGAGAAGTTAAAACAGGAGCGATGTGTTCACACCTTTTGGTTTGAGTTAATACTCTGGCTGCAGCATTCTGAATAAGCTGGAGTTTATTAAGTGCTTGCTTTGTCAGTCCAGGAAAAAGTGGACTGGAAATAAATGCATGCACCAACTTTTCAGAATCTGACTGAAAGATCTAACTTTCGATATATTTCTAAGATGATAAAAGGCAGTCTTAGAGATATTAGATATTAGATATGTGCTTCTGAAAGTTGAGATCAGCATCCAAAATCACGTCCAAGTTTTTGACATGCTCACAGGGTTTTACCGACAGGGGAGTTAACAAAGAGTGAATCTTTCTTTGTTTGGTGAGTGAAATCCATTGAGGAATAAGTATGGGTATCGGTGGTGATATTGAACATCAATTGTGCGCAGTGAACAAGTCTTTCATACATTAAAGAATACTGTGCTTATGTGGAAAAGTTTAAAAAGTAGACTTGACTTCCTTTTTTGGTAGAAGTTGTCCATCTACAATATGAGTGTTCTCTCTGTTTAGCTCAGTTATCATGCTGCCAGGCATTGTAAATGAGAGAAGGAAGAAACACTGAGAGGAATATGGTAAACTGTATCTTTGGTTTCTATTAACAAACTAAATTCCCATGGCTGGGCCCATGTGACTTAGCAAACAGGGAGCAATTGTTGTGGAGTGAGTTTGGTGGAGTGAGAATAACAGACTTATCACTCTATCAGAAATACTGGTCTTTGTTTAATTCAATAGCATGCCTTTTAAATGGGGTTCAGCCAAAATTACAAAAAAGAAAAAACAACATATTTTCTTACTTACTTCTAGTGCTATCTACCCATAATTTTGGTTTTTATATGTCCAGGTTTTCCTCCACCCCAACACAATGGAGGTGAATGGAATTTAGCTTGTGTTGCCACGGCATTGAAAAATTTAATTAAAAAAATCTGCAGCAAACTTTTTCTGTCCCTGATTGTCTGAATAATTCACAGACCTCTGTGTAAACAGTTTCTACCATAGAAATAGTTCCCATTAAAACTATTGACAGTGTTTTCTGTGAATTATCCAGAGTAAAGGGGATGCTGTCTCCGGAAACAGATGTTACTGTTGATTTTTTAAATTCTTCTCTGTTGTGAGCAGAAATATTAGAGAAAGCTACCTCAAAACCTGGGCTAACCAAACTATCTGCAAGTCTACATACTACTAAGAGGAAGTGAAAAGAACATTACATCTAATTCGTGTGAACCAACCCTTTGAAGCTGCATTAATCAATATTTTTATGTTGTAATATAAATTATAATGATTAAAATGATGAACCCACAGAGGGAGAGATTATCACCGCACTCTGTAGTTCGCCTCAGCTCTACAGGTTTTAGCACCTTTCAGCTCTTTGTTTAGTCGTACATCCCACAACTTTACAGGCAGCAGGGAGACAAAATAAGCAACTAGCTGGTGAACATAGTGGAGCATTAAGCAGCTAAAAAGTCAGATATTTACCTCAGATGCTAATGCTAACGCTAATGTTGTTTTGTGTCTGCTGGAAGTTTAAATAGGCAACTGTTTGCTAACACGTTTGCCATATCAACTTTATAAGATAATAATATATCAATGTTGTGTCCTCAGCTTGTTGCGCTGCCCCCAAGTGGCCACAAAAAAAATAAATTAATACTGCTTTAAAGTCACTACTCTTTCAGAAATACTGAACTAATTCAAGAGCACACCTTTCAGTTGTCCTCTTATGAACATGCAACACATAATGTAGCACTTGTACGGGCCCAAACTAGGTCAAGAGTCACTCCAAAATGAATCTATAATCCAGCACTCACATATCCAAATGCATGTAGACGCCGAGCTCTTTCCATTTTTTTTTCTTCATGATGTACAGAGAGGTTGAGTATTTAGATTTATATTTTGCATATTCTCTCTTATACCTTCTTATTTGTTTTAATTAAAACCTCCTCTTCTTCCATGTTTTATGCATCCTCAGTCCTATTCTGACCTACAGGAGAATATTGCTACAAGAATTATCTCTTTGATTGCCTGTGTAGGAGGAACATTTACAGTAACGAGGAACCTGGGAACAGGATTTACCGTTCCATATGCCCTCCAATGACATTACTTCAAGTGATGATGATGACAGCCATAAATCGGTCCTGATAGCCCACAACAGTTAAAACCTGCATGGGATTTGTTTTGCACACCACTGGCTAACCAAGGCTTGCTTAATAAACCATTTCATCACTTTCAATTAGAGCATTGCTGTGTGACTTCTATGATAAAATGTTGCAGCAAATTGCATCAAATGCCTTTCAACGCTGATTTTGCCTGCATCCACTGTTAGCAGAGTCTTCTCTAAATATTTGGGAGGAATATTCCTGGGAATAATCTCCACTCTACGTTATTTTCAGCCTGTCACTCTCCGTCTCCCGTAGAGGCATCATTCCTCATCTACACTGTCATCCCAGCACATGTTCCATTTACCACACATTAATCTCACTCAGCTTCACATCATTCGCTCTTGTCTTGTCCCTTGGGATACAGCGGTACAACGACAGAAGAACATGCTCTGCTTGCCAGAACACGGTGCGGCTGTGGCACTAAGCACTAAATGGAAACTTATAGCGCTAATTAACATTTTGTATCGCTTACAATTGTATCAGCGATCCAAAATTCAGAGTGTTATAACCCAAGCCCGATGTAGCAGTGTCCCAGCAAGGCCTTTATAAACTTGTCTCAGTGCTCCTGAGCTAACCTTTTGATAAGCCCTCGAGACAGTGTAAATTAAAGGCATTAAATCATGATTTGGTGGCGTGTGAGGGTGCTCATGGAGACATCCCCTTCACAGTCTAGTGGTCAGGGTGGAAGTGTGTGGTGGTCAGCGCAGACAGGTCATCCCACAGCAGTGACGGATGGCTTTCATCAAGGGGCCATGGGCTCACTGGGGAAATGTACGTGGACACTGCTGCCAAAGGAGCTGATATTTATCTACCAGCATGCAGCTTGCCAGGGCACAAGGAGAGAGAAGCAAAGATAGAAAGTTTAGCTAAGAAAGCCACAGAGCGGTTACTTCTATATTAAAAGCTTTTATTGGACATCTCCTGCATCCCCTGTCCACATTTGTGGTTACAGGCAAATGCAGTGTGGGAAAGAGGTCTAATCCTATGTGTGATTTCAACTCAAAGACATGTATTCCTACAACATGCCTCACAGCTGCCCATCACTGCTCTAATTCAATAGCAAATGGACACATCCGGAGATTGAAATGAAGCCAATTAGCAGAGGCACAGCTGATTTTAAAGCACTGATTAAGGGAGATGTGCCGTGCTGGTTCTAGGATCTATTCCCTCACTGCAGACCTGCCTCAGCTTGGGCTGCCATTAATATCCCATGAGGCATTGGGCCACGCTCCTGGCCAGTAGCCAGATTCCCAGTTATCTGTCTAAACAATTTTGCAGGCTATTTCAGGAAGAGGGAACTCGCTGGCCAATGCCTCTCAGCGCTGTTATGGCAACAGCCCAGTTCATCTTAAACATAACATAGGGAGGTGACCCACTATCCAAAGCCCAGCACAGTCAACATTTTGTAAGAGAAATTACATTTTGCATTTAGAGCCAGTTTATGATGCTGTAGTAAGAATGAAGGACCCCAAGGACAGGTGTTTTATAACATCATATCATTTTATCTATTAGCACCAACAAGAAGCATGATCAAGCTGTGGTTCAAGGTCATTTTTATTCATCTCAAATTACACTAAGACAACTATTTTGCTGCTATAGGCTGATGAATGGAATTATATGATAATTAGCAGAGAAGCTTGCATGAGTGATTCTAATTTGAATTTGCTCAATCCTGAAAATAATTGCTTATCTCTTTCACCGCTCTTAGGATCCCTTAATCCTTGAGAACTGTGTAATTGTTGCAGGATTGGAAATGCAGGGAGTCCAATATAGAAATGCATATGAATGATGTGATGTTAATGAATGGCACCTAGGTTAATAAGAGTTTTTCAGGCTGCACAGCCCGCAGTAGTTTAAAACTTATAGGAGACTGAGACTAATCATCACTTATCATTCATTTCGTTAATCTAACTGACTTCTGTAATTATAAAAAGCTTGTTTTGTTCCTCCAACAATATTTTGTTATGGGATAATGTTGGAAATTGAGTTTCAAACAGCAGTTGACAAAACAATCTCACCTCAAGGTCCATTTAGCAGCTGTTCTGGAGCTTCTAATCATATAACATAATCTTCATCAGCAGATGCAGTTTGTCCAGTTGTAAACTTCAAATTCATTTTTCAAGTGTCCATCTTTTCTGAGCACTTTGATAACTTCTTGTCCATGTTGGCAGAAAGGTTGAGGTTTAAAGTTCAGTCTTGACCTTGGAGGCAGCTGTTGACAAAACAATCTCATCTCAAGGTACAATTATTAAAGATGTATTAAAAGACATATATATACATATATTTACAATTACCTAGTTGAAATCCTTAAAATGGCATCTACAGCTTCTCCCTCATTAAAAATCCAGAACCTATAAATATGCAAACATATTTCATTTAAGAAGTAGGGCTTGCTGGACACAAGATGTCTCCTACTTCACTGTAAAGTCCATTCTTTTATACTTGTGTACCAGATTTTCAGTGAACAGAGAGATGCAGATGAATGTGAAAACAAGCCTCCAGTGTCAAACTCTGCACATAAATCATTCTGCACAGTGAAGCCCAAACATCCAACTGTAGGATCAAGAAGAAAAACATATTTTTGAGTGGAGGGGGACTTTAAATTATGGTTACAATTAATAAATCAAAGGTTATGTTCAGTCTATATGTTGATAAGGACTAATTAGCCAGGGTGTGCATACAATGTTATATATGAAGCAGGATATCTGAGATCCTGAGTTGAAGCCCGTTTCTGCTAACCATTCACTTTTACTCCAACAAAGGTGCAGAAAAAGTAGCTTAAATGTATTTAAATATGAATGTACATGTAGTCAGAATAATAAGCCACAATTGAAATCAACTGAACAAACTCTTTAATAATGTGGTGATGTGCTGTGAACCTTTACATAAAATCACTGTTATTCTTTGCCAGTGCAGTTTGTCATTTGATAAATGAGACCCTTGCTGCTTCAAATACTTTTGCATTTCTGGTAATTGATGTGCAATTTATGTACCAACTCTTTGACCACTTTAGAAGTCCATTAATTGCATCTTAGTGCTTTGAAAAGTCAAATATAAGTGGCAATTGTCAAACCTCTTTTAAAGCTAACCCATTATACTAATTGACTTTCATCTTAAAATGACACACCAGTGTAGCTGGCTTGGTGATTGGGATTTAATTTGTCCTTTTACATTGACTGTTTCCAATATTTTGTCCACTCACTGATATAATCTGTCATGGATGTTTCATGACAAGCACTGACATTAAGATGCACAGTAAATAAATAAGATGTAACTGATGCCAAACATCTTTTTAATATTCATTTATGAAAAGACTTGTAGTTGAATCACGTCATGATGTTATCCAGAAGCAGACAGGCCTCAGATATTCTCGGTTTAATGTTCTGCACTTTGCCGATTCCCAAGGCACTGCTTACAGCTGCATGTGTTCTAGGCTTTTTCTGCAACCAGTGTGAACAGTTACACCTTACAAAAGTGATTAAAATGAATATGTCACTAATTAGCTCCCAGCAATCCACAACCTGCGAACAAACAAAGTCGACACACTTCTGTGTATATTCAGAGGCATCTTTTTTTTTTTTTTTATTCAGGAACATCAAAATTAATATAAAATTGTTGGAAATTACAAAACATTAACCTACTTGGTTTTTGGCTGCTGTAGCCTAATATTATTTTTACTCTCAATAGAGTTTACTAAGAAATGCTATAAATTGATATTGATACTGGCTATTTTGTTGCTTGTAGTGTGATTGACAAATTTTACAGTGGCAGAATAATTCAGCTTATTTCAGTTTAAGTTCAGTATATGTCTATTGAACAGGCATCACAGATTCCTCATTAGTATGTCACTGTAATGGGAGAAGGAGTGACAAGGGAATGTATATTCTGTGAAAATTATGCATATTGTACTACTAACATTATCAGGATCACCAAAATAGTCTATTTTCCTTTCAAAATGCAACACGTTCTGATGCTGCTATGCCCTTAAGAGAATTAACAGTAATGCAAATGTAATGAGATGATGAATATTGTAGCAACGTCCTTTTAAACCAAATGAAAATGCAAAGATGTCAGCAGTGCCAGAAATCTCAGCCCAGCTACCCAGACAGTGTATGCAAAGGAGTTTGAATTCACTCTCTATCACTAAAAGTGAGTTCCAGCAGCCCACACATGCAGAGACATAAAGTAGCAGACACACAAACACACACACACACATACGCACAAGCACATACAGTACGGGTGCAGAGAACAAGAGGCTGCATGGAGGGACAGACAGAAACATGATAAGGGCTACAAAACACTTTGTGACATAAAGCAGATATTGTGCATATCTCACTTTGAAACAAAATTTGAAAACAAAGATAGAGTTGAAGGATTTTCTTTTTTTTTCCTTTTAAGATGATTTTTCACATGTGGGGCCAAAAATCCCATCCCCACAAGAATAAACGTTTACGTTAGGGTTTTAGGTTTAAGGTTTGGAATTTATGACTATGGGTCAAATAGCTTCCAGGGAATGAGTGTAAGTCAACACGATGTCCTCACAAGTACACTAGTACAGGTTTTGAGTGTGTGTGAGCATGTGCGTACTGTGCTGGCTGGTGTGTGTACTGTATGCGTCCATTCTGGTGGGCGGCAAATTCTGCATTTGAAGCCAGAGAGTCTGTGTGCCCACTTACATGATCACTTGACAGGACATGCAAATTTTATCTTCAAAGGGACGTTAAGATTCTCTGATTCTCCATTAAGTTGTGTGGTGTTTTTCTTCGTTAATTATGCCATCAGTGGTAAAACACTGAGGTCACTTTTTCAATCTAATTCTTTAAAGACTGGCCTGACAACAAGGTTTTTGAAATACTGGGAACTTTTCAGCGAGATAGTGGATTATGTGGGTTTATAATTGTGTTCCAAACATGGTAGTATATAAAATTACACTTTATTTTTGTTGACTTCACTGTATACAATCAATGGACAATAAAAAACACAGTCCGGATGGATTATGTACAAAAAGAGGAAAGGTCTCAACTACTCTGTTTGATCAGTGGAGTTGTCTTTATGGCCCACACGATCTACAACGGCCTTTGGCAAAGTTCGCTTTTTCCTAATGAAAATTATTCCTGCCTTATTTCCTTCCCTGATTTTCTCCCTGCTTGTAGTTTGAAGGTGTGTTAAGCAGGGAGTTTAGCCTAGCTTTGATGAATTCATGGATATCAATGGGATCAGTAAAACAGCTCCTCTCAGTAAGATATTACACCTTTTCCAAATGACCTTTCCCTAAACCCCTCCCCTGAACAGTGATGGTCCAATCCTGGCTTATTAACAATAATGGGGCACAGCAGGTCTGTCAAGCTTTGAGTTCCTCCACATGCTGAAACATTGAGCATTAGATTCCTGGTAAGATCTGATTTTACATTTTTAATTTTCATGCTTATAGTTGTACAACTAAGGGCAATACTTATGTTCATCAAGTTGCCATTAAGTGCATTTTTAAGACCCCTTTAAAAATGAGTCAGATGGAAACATTAAAAAGTCAGCTGGAATGGAGCTAACGTTACCTTAATTAGCTATCTACCAACAGATGATAATTTCTCAGCCACCAAAGTTGGCGTCACCAGCTAGAAATAAGAAGCCTGCTCTTGTCTACCTCTGTCTGAAATCAAGGACCCATTGTTTCAACAATGACTATGAATTTTCGAGTGGTAAATTGGCGCCGATATCATTGTAAACAGCACAGGTACTGTGCTAGAATGGAAAGCTTAACAGGCATAGCAACAGTAATTAAGGGGGCGGTGTTTACTGAATTGTCAAATCTACAGATTGAATTTGTTGTTTAAAAAAACTAGAGCTGAAACAACCAATTGATTAATCAGCTAGTCATTCATTAGAAAATTAATCTGCAACTACTTTGATAATCTATTAATTGTTTAGGTAATTTTTTTCTAGTAAAAATGCTAAAGATTACTTGTTACCAGCGTCTTAATTGTGACAATTTGCTGCTTTTCTTTGTCACATGTGATAGTAAACTGAATATCTTTGGGTTTGAGTCTCCACATACATAACCCTAACAATTATTATTATTTATTAGGACTGTCCTCAGTAGATAAACTTAACTGGCTGTTTGTTCAAACTAAATAATCTATGTTCGTGTGTTCCTGTCAAGCAGCTTGATGTGATAGTGTGAAAAAATATCTGTACAGCATGTGACTTTGACTTAAATACTGTGGTTCTCATTTTGTCTCCTACCAGTAGTCAGAGGTACACGTACAGACAGCTCTTCCTCTCAGGCTGTGTACTACTCTCAGTAACCTACAGTAATCTAATCATATTGTTTAGATATTTCAACATATGTCCAAACTGCACACAGAGACATAAAACATTATAAGTAAGTAAAAAACTTTGTAAAATTGCTGAAAATCCTAACTGTCTATTTAATGGGCAGACATATCATCTAAGAATGATTAATCCTATCTTAATAAAAAAGATAATGATTCATCTGGGTAAGTAATACCATTACTCAGTTAGATCAAACACTAGCAAGTTACAACACTGCAAAGCAGAATATAGATCCAAAGTCTGTGCTGTGTCACGCACATATCTGATCATCCTCCTCGTTTCATGATTGACTCTTGCATTTTATCCCTTACCCTTTGCCGAGTAAGACCTTGAACTGATTCTCCCAATAACAGAAGGCAATCTCCATAATTACAGCACAGAGAAAGAAGACCTGCTACGCATCAAACTCACAGCCCTCAGATTGTTAAAGCACATATGTCAGCTGTTGAGTTTGACTCAGATCCAAGTCTTGCCGGTAATGAAACAGGGGGATGAGGGGTGAGTCAGCCACTGGCCTTTGTTAATTGCATGTCTCACATCGCCCTGGTCGGGACAGTTAATTGGAAAAGATCAAGGGGATTTGCAGTGTTAATGAGCTTCCCGTGAACCCGAGTCATACTTTGGATACCAGAGGAGCCTTTACTATCTCCCATATTCACCAATCCTTCTGTTGGAGGAAAACTTTTCATTTCTGAAGCTATGTGGTCATGACCAAACTACTGCCTCATCTCCTGTGTTTGGTAGCACCGGCTCAGAGGGGAATAGATGGTCTATATAAGCACAGCCCCTTTATAAAGTAGAAGTAATCAGTCGTTCATCTCTATTTTGATGTCACTACGCCTTCAATGTGTATTATTTGTTTTTTAAGGAGCTACATGCCTTCTACTTCTGCATATACCCCTACTATATGTCTCTGTATGTTATTTGTAAGGATAGTGGAAAAAAAAAGAAGTAAAAAAAAGAAAAACAAATGTGCTGCAACACATCACACAAGCATGGAACACTATTTCCCATGTATATTCTATATTCTTGTTATATAATGTTGGAAATATCATTAGACACACTGTGCTTCTTGGAAAAACCCTACTTTAAATTTTCCAATAATGATGCTATTACCATTAGAAATGCCTGCGTAGTTTGTCTGTTTTGATCCCGTGTCTGCATCTGTCTGCTCTGGTATAAAAACCACATCACAGATCATGAACCATACCATTTCAGAGGCTGACCGAGATGCAAAATGCTCACCTGTACTTTCCCAGCGAATAATTGTTTCATTTCTTGAATAGTTTTTTTTCTGTTTTGGCAGGTCCCAGTGTCAGAGCCATTTTTTTTCTCGTCATTTCATGACACTCTGGAAATGAGTCTTGTACTACAAGAATCTTTGCAAGAAATCACAATTATTGTTCACACAGAGACACCTTCCAAATTCAAAGTCTTAATTATCATGCAGCACAAAAATACCAGAGGAGAAAAAGTGGCTCATGCAGTGTCAAAAATGCATCTATACCCATGACAAATCAAGTTCTTCTACACTAAAACATTGTAATAAGTACTACATTGATTTGTTCTTCCTATCAGAGGAAGTAACTCAAAGGTGACACAGACAAACAGTACATTTATAGTTTCTCACAGACTTATCCAATCTGTATGTCCAAGTATGGCTGTAAATCTACAGTATATCCAGGTATGAGCATGCCATGGCTCTATACTGCCTCGAGGGAGTTTCAGTGGTAATATACAGGCCCTGTAAATCATACAACAGTCTGACTGTACAATCAATCCACAGCTCAGTGTTTACTCAGACTATCACCTCCACACTGCAGCCCGCTGCTCATCATTCAAAAAATACTACACTGAAAGTTCAATTCAAAAACAGTAGTACAGTAATTTGTACTAAGGATAACTGTAAATGACTGATTAAAGAGGCACTGCAGTGATTTTAGATGTCGAAGTCCATTTACAAGGGCATCCTGGTGACCTTGTGATTAAGAAGCATACCAATCTCAGCTAAGGACCTTTGCACGTCATACCCCTCTCTTTCTCTCCATGTTACCTGTCTAAATCTATACTGACACTATCTAATAAATAAAAAATGCTGAAAATTGTGGGGAGAACCTGTCAATCTGTGAAAACAGTTGTCTGATGCCTTCTGTGGATCGAAGGCAACTTTGTCTCAGGAAATTACTCAAGTGGCTGAGAAAAAAATGGAGCCTCAGTGTAGTTCAGGTAGGCGCAGGAGTCAGTTTATAGTCACATGCTCCATACAACCTCCAATCATGTATGTCCATGACCTACTTCTCTCACTGGGTGTTCAATATAAACATTCATTCTTCTTCATTCTTCTTCATAACGTAGTCTCGCAACAACGCTACGCTGCCTGCTTGAGAATTCAGCTCCCTCCACCTCCCCAGCCTCCTCCTGGATTATCATTCAGTTGTTTGTGATGTTGAATGTTTTGCTTTTTAATGTGTTCATGTTCGTCAAACGTGGTGTATCTCAGGCTCTGCCGGGGGCGTTTGTGACCTCAAGGACAGTCTATGTCAAGCTTGCTCAGATTTGCCCCCCCCCCCAACCCACACACACACACACACACACACACACCCCAATCTAAAATGCATGTTGTTACAATAAATGGTTGAAATCTTGTGTCGTCACTGAACAAAGTCATTTTTGTTTGAACATATTGTTATTTTTAGCATTGATAGACTCTAACAGTTTTGTTAGTGTAATTAATGCCAGGTTTTGATCCGGCTGTCCTTACGCCTTTACAGTATGACAATTAATTTTGGGTCGCTCTCTATCATGCAAACATTAAAAATGGGGCAAACAGGACTGTCCCAAGAATCTTTGAGGTGAGAGCTACAAATCTAGACAGCAATCTAAATCTTGTGAGCTCAGTTCTCGTGATGAAATGTGGGCTGGCTTTGCAAGGCTGGTGCAAAATGAATCCTTGGTGTAAATAACAATGCTCCGAGCAAGAACTGGAAATCTTCCCCTCACGCTCCAAAATAAGAGCCATAAAACTCTGGCAGCACGTTAACAAAGCCGACCATAAGTCTGTCAAACATAAAGCTCTATTCAGCAACACCACATCTCCTAATAAAAACTATCGAACTAAATTTGCTATGCAAATCAAAAACAATGCTGACACTAAGGGACAGTTAGGCACCAAGACCATAACTCACAAGCACAACTACAACAATAAAATTGGTGTAAAATTGTACAATTTGAAACAAAAATAAAATAAATTGTAATAAAATAATAGAGTGTAATTCCCGGCTGCACCAAAATATCTAGTTAGCCCATTATCCAAACATTTAAAATATCAAGAACATGATGTTTAATCTGTGCATTGAGCTGTACAGCGATACATGGTGCTTGCATAATTGGTTGTATCTCGTTTTAAATTTCTTTGTATCTCATGTATTTTAATACACATTTCAGTAAACGATTCAGGTTTCAAAACTTTACCAAAAGGCTTTGCAAATGTTGGTGCAGGAAATGGTGCAAGAAATGCATTCAGCATGCTTGTTAAGCCTTGTGTTATTAAACCACATTGGTAAGACAAAAACACCAGACCAGCACTAAACACAATCTTAATGTGAATCAACAACAGGTTGTTTTTCGTTGAATTCCAAAATTATCCATACAAATATTTTTCTGATGTGGCGTTGTAGGATGAAGACACACCTTGTTATATGGGCCACGTTTAAAACTGCACTTATCAATGTTTTTATAAGAATAATATGAAAGATCAATGGACAACTGTATGTTTAATGTGAAAGGGGCCGCTACTAGTGACAAACCCACAGAAAATTATCATCCGACTCTGCAGTTCTCCTCAGCTGTACAGAGCATTGTATCATAATTTAGCTCATTGTTTTGGTTTACGGTCGCTTTTTTGTTTGTTTGTTTGTTTGTTTTGGTTCAGTCTCACTGCTCTCATCAGTGTATTTTCAGGCTGCAACAAGCAGCAGTGAAAAAGCTCTTTATGCTACCTGTCCAGCACCAAACAGCAGACAAAGTTAGCAATTAGCTGGTGGACATAGCAGAGTATTGAGCAGCTAAAGAACCGGATATATTTGTCAGGGGTTGGTAAAAGCCAAAACAGAGCTAAAAGCAGAGTGAATGTTGGACTTATATTTGTCAGGTTGACAGAAAAGCGACTCCAAATGAATGCTATGTTGCTCCGGTTGTCTGCTAGATGTCTAAATAAGCAACTGTTTGCCAGTGCATTCACCATACACACACCTTTATAAGACAAAGACATGTCAAACGTGTGTGTGTGATGTTTTGCCCTCAAGTGACCCAAAGACTGCAAAACAAATGCAGCATCAAGGAACTTAAACTTCTTGGTTAAAGCTGTGGAAAGACTGCAGTCAAAGCTTAAACCTGTGTTATTTTAAGCTGTTTGAACAAACAACCAATGCTGTCAGTGTACTGATGATAAACAACAGTCTCCTGAATCTCATTTGTGACCTTATTTTGCATAGATCTAGTACTGCTTTCTGTAAATGACTATTTCACCCATGTATACTCTAATGCTGTCTGCATTAGTTAGCAAGATAACAGCCCCAAGGACACTTTTCCTACATTCCAAATTTATAATAACTCTGATCTGGCAGCCAGCTTTTCCTGGAGGACTCACGCCACAGTATTCCCATTAGTTTAACAACACATATCCAAATGTAGACATTCCTGAGAGACAATGTGTGTCTGTTTTGCTGCCCACGAGAGAGCGGAGAGAGGAGGTGAACATTAGACAGAGAATGACACAGAAACTATTGATACCAGGCCTTTCAAAATTTGGTTCAACTCTGCCCACAGTAATATGACCCTTGGAAAGTCAGCTGCTAGTGAGGAAACACTAGCGGCAGAGATTGCCAAGACAGTACTGGACTCCGCTTGGTGCCGCTGCCCTGGGGATGGTTGTAGTGGAGAACATAGCACTAATGGATCGCAGCACACAGGCTTGGACTCCGTCATACCGTGCAGCCTCTCTGATTTGAAATATTCAAGCCAGCGCTCTTGCCTGCCTATTAATATTTACTTCAACAAGCACTACACACAGTCTGCTCATGGTGCTCTGGGGATGCATGTGACTTTTACTGTTGTTGGCTCATTTAGAGACAAGATGGCCACAAAATCAAAAGGTATGTCATTGTCATAGCTTGATGAATTATAGTAGATGCTGAACAGCCAAAACTACTACTATTTTTCACTGTGGTCTTAGTGTATAGTAGATTAACAGTAGGATTTTGCAAAAACTATTGTGACATTTCAGAGGAAAGAGACAGAATTAGCATTAGAAGTTTGAGTCTTTCAATTCTGACTTTGGGAGAGTTACAAATATTGGCTGACTTGCTTAAAAATCCTAAGAATTCTGTCTTAAGCTGTTTTAACTCAACCGCTGTGAAAAATGGAGGCTATGGGTTACCTGGCAGCATTTTTGGACTGCCTTTCTCACTCCCATTATGCTGACATGGGTGACAGATGCCAGCTCTCCTGCCAAAGGCCGCATCACTCCTTGCACCCCCTCCCCGCCAACCCCCCCACCCCCTCCCCGCCTGCCAACCACCCATTACTGCTGCTGAAAATGCAGCATACATGAATCACGCCGCAGCTGTCACGGCTCCCTGGCCCCAACCTAATTAAACAATTAGGGCATTTGGTTAACAATCATTCATCGTCAGAGGACAAATGTGGGCTAAGCAGAGTCAGTCATATGGCGGTGCAGAGAGTGAAAGGAAACAGGTTCAGATAATATGAGTCCAGGAAAAAAAAAAAAAAAGAGGTTAAACATGCTTCTCAAACAATCTGACAAGGTGACACTGTTGTTTCTACACTGAGCAACTCTAATGGCTGCGATATTGAACAGGATATAAGCAATGTCACCTCTGAAGCAAATCTTGAACTATGTGCACTCCGCTCCCACTACTGGCAAATTGACTAAATGAATTAGGTAATAAAGGATGGCAGATTTCGGTTCAAATTTGTACACCCGTCTGTAGGGCTGCTGTATTGCCAGTTTTAAATCACATTTACACGTTCTTTGAAATAAACACTAAGAAAGCACTTAAAAGAGAGCCAATCTCACCAGGTAACCAATACTTTCAGTCAACATTGTACAGAGTCAACGAGAGGACTAGGAGGCCAAAATGTGACCTAGTGGTGGTGTTATGAGGGCGTGTTTCTTTCGTTGCAGGCATGAATGTGCACAGCAAATGTTTAAACTAACCAGGTCCTAAGTTGCTGGAATACCTTCATCATGGACAAACACACCTCAGCTGAACAGAGGAGATCATGCAGTATATCGCTCCGTGGCAGAAGTGACGAATAAATCCAATAATGCCGACATGCTATTTGACGTAAAAAGTGTTTACAATTATTCGGCGTGAATTCGCTGAAAGACAGTTAAGAGATTTTTAACTAGACTGTTGTACTGAATACACAGACTCGAACTCAGTGCCCCGTGTCTCCCTGTGTGTAGGTCACTAGAGGAAGAGAGTGGGAGAGAATAAGAATGATGAGGGAGGAAGAGAGGCAAACAGGGTTAGTGATGGTGTGGGAGGGGGAGAGACACACACACACACACACACACACACACACACACACAGACAGAGAGAAAGAGAGAATTTTACTGCAAACAGGCCTGGGGGATTTAATCACAGTAAAACACTGAACTCTTATTGGGGGTATCAAAACATTTTATGAGAGCAGCTGTGCCAAACTGTAGCACCACAACAGTGTCCCAGTCCAAGATAAATCAGCAGTAGTCCTCCATATCACCTTATGTGTCTCATTTAAGCCCCAACTACTGTGCAACTGGCAAGAAATATTTATTAGACATGGTATGTAAAGAAGTTAAAGGGTCAGTGCTTAAAGGGTAAATATTTGAAGGGTCAGTGCACCCAAATTACAAAATAACATATTTTCTCACTTATCCCTGGCAGCATCTAGCTTTGAAACACTGCATCTGAAAAACTTCAATAACGTCATGTCTGTCCAGAAACATTACCCTGGATAATCCACAGACCTTGCTTAAATCAGTTTTCATTGGAACTACTTTCTACCAAAGAGTCCCTATGAAAACTGTCCACGGCTTGTTCTGCAGATTATCCACGGGGACGCTTTCTGGAAAGAGATGTTGAATTTCTTGTTGGATGTGATTTTTAGATGCTGTGAGCGCGACAAATGAAATTCAATTCACCTTCACTGTAAAGCTGCACAGGAGAAGCAATTTCAACACCTGGGCAAGTCAAACCAAAACTATCAGCATGGATATGTACTAAAGGTGAGGAAGTGGGGAAATATGTTTCTTTTTTAAATTTGGGTGAACCACTCCCAGTGTTGCTAATGCTTGTGCAATTTGTAAACTCTTAATTCTGTGGGATTACTTTCTAAAATGGTGGTATTGCTTTAAAATTCCATGATTGTGGCAAACCGCATTTGAAATGAATAAATGAATATTTCTAACACTAACCCGCAGCTTCAAAACATGCAAGGTTCCAGGGCCAAACTGGGATGGACACATATGAAATGAGCAACAGATGGCTGGAATTGATGAGGAGAGGAAAATGACACTATTGAGTTGAGGTGGAGAGGCATTCGGGCAGATTTCAGTCCTATCGTCTCCATCATAATAAACCATTCATTTGACTAGTCAGAGGAGAGTACTTCTCAGAAAGGAGAGCCAATATCTGATCATCACAGAGACATTTATCTCAGATTAAATACTCTGTTACACACACACTCTTACACGTACAGACATTAAGGACGTCCTCTGACTTCATTCATCTCTTAAAAACTTAAAGTAAACCCAAACCTTAACCTTTAGCAGCAGGCTTATAGTTTATAGTGTCTTTTATTTAAACCAAATGTTAAAGCTGCGCCAATCAATATTTTTATCTGAACAATATGACTATGTGTAATGTCAGAGATGTCACATCGCCATATTTTCCAGATTTCTTTTACCTGTCCAGCGCCAAACAGCAGCCAGACAAAGTAAGCGGCTAGCTGATGAACATAGAGGAGCATTTAGCAGATGTTTCCTTCAGGATTTAGTGGAGACCAAAACAGGACTAAAACAAGACATGAATTTCAGACTTACTGTGTATTCATCAGGTGGCGATTCATGATTATGTTTGCTAACATGTTTGCCATATCAAATTTATAAGGGGATAATATGTCAGTTCAGCTGGTTGTGCTGCCTCCAGTCAATTAATGTAGGTTTAAGTGGCCTCAATTTAAGTAGCCTCTCGTAGAAGAGAGAACTGGCCAAATGTCCGCACATTGGTGGATTTTCTGTGTCGTCCTGTGCCTGAGTATGGCCCAACAGCACAACCACACACACATTATACAGATTTCTACTGTATGTGGTCCGCTCATTTTCATACTCACTCCTGTATCAAGTGTAGGGAGTGATTCACAGAGCAAAGCTTGGTTTACTGGAAGCTCTCGCCAGAGACTATGGGGAGACCCGTTACCTAGCAACCGCTGTGATTGTCTCATGCTCCAGGTGTAACCTCCGCAAAGAAGGTAGCCCCATGTGAACCAAGTGGGTGCTGCACTACTTGAAACCTTGTTATTCTTGTGTTTCAAGAAAACAGTGAGAAGCAGAAGAACGCTGAGCACACAATGAGTTTGTGCACTTATCAAGGCAAAAGAAAAAAAAAAAAAGGTTTAAGAAAGAATATCATGAGCTCAGGAGGTTTTCCCTGGTATCACACTGACTCATCAATCAAGCTTCACTCTTTCTCTCTCTCTTTCCACGCTTTCACATTATGTGATCAATGTTAGAACTAATCAAACAGCACCACACAGCACTCAAATTAATCTTATTTCTTACTGTACGTTTCAAGCCAGACATCTTTGCAACAAAGCAACAGTCAGTAAAATGTAGGTAAATCTTCATGGGGGCACCAGTTTTACCAGCAGGAATGTATATTCTATGTAAATATGCAGACTATTCAACAACAACATTAAGTAAAAGTTCTGTAGCATTACTATCAAAGTATATTCAAGAATTAAAGGTAAAAAAAATACTCCTTTTCAGAGTGTTCTGTTCTTATATACTGTATTATGTTATTGGATTGTTATTGATGCAATAAGTGTCTTTTTAATGTTGCTGGTCCAGATGGGGCTAATTTTACCTACTTTATATGCTGCTGGGTAGTTTAATCTATAAAAATGCGTCATACTGTATTTGTTGATCATAGCTTTTGTATCTTAAACCTGAAGTCAGAGGAGAATACCTAAAAATAACTAAAGTTGTCATTGGAGTAAAGAGTGTAATATTTCCATCTCTGTAGTGGAGTTGAGGTGTAAAGTAGCATAAAATGGAAAGTACCTCAAAATTGTACTCAACTACAGCACTTGAGTAAATGTACTTTAATGACTTTCCACCATTGGATATACATTTTTAAATCATAATCTAGGCTGTAATTAAAACTAAATTAAAAGGGATGAAGGAAACATGTACAATCCCGGCATTGACAGCAGACCTGTAATATTACAGGCTGACTGCCCAAATGAGGCGGTCTGTATGCTGAAAGTGACAGTGCTTTCCCCAAGTGGAAAACCAAGCTAAGTCAGGATTGGGCTATATATACATGGCCATACATGATATGTTGACATTACTGCAGAGCATAGACTGTTTTATAATATATACGAATTTACAGGCTGTGCTGCACTATAGCCAGAAAGAGCTTGTTTAGAAACTTGTCTTCACAGAAATATATTTTCTTATCTCTATAATGCAAAAGCACATATTTTTATTGCATATATAGACCTCATGTGAATTTTCTTATATGGTGACCACTGCCATCTGTCTCATCCCAAATAGTTATTCCATCCCCGGTTACATTTTGATACAATAAGTGATGTTTGAATCCCTGGAAGATTCTGCTTGAAGTGGCTCCAGGTATACTTGGGCCAAGAGTCTGTTCAACATTTTAGTGAAGTTGGTTCTAGACAGAACTATAGGCTCCCAGGAGAGGAAAGACAGAGAGAGATAGAGAGAGGGAGAGGGAGAGGGAGAGATGTGAAGCTATCAAGGACGGTTGAAGACCAAGGCCTGGGAAACAGTGCCATCTATTGATTCTACTTCCTGCTCTGCTAAAATGCCGCAGCCATGTGTGTTTATGAGCTTAAACAAATGCTACAGCTGACAGCACAGGAAGAGAGGTATTTCTTTCTCTAATCATCATGTATGTATCTCTCCCGACATGTTATTCCCCTGAGACACACGCTGCACTCGACATTCAGTAACTTAATGCAAACACTGTAATGCAGACTTGTTGATGATTAGAGAATATTAGTGAACAGCTTGAGGTATACAGGCAATGTGGGTCTATATATTCTATAACCATACATACAGTATGTATGGGACATCATTTAAAGAATATTCAAATCTTCTTAGAGATAAAAAATTTGTGTGGCTCTGGGAAAAGGGGCGACTGCTAAAAATGCTCTTTTTAATATTTTATGGTTTTATACATTGTATATTTTATTTTATTTTTTGCATGTTCTGTTAATATGTAAATCTATATCAATGTTGGCTTTTTGTGCCTCTCCAAAACCTGGACAGTGACTGACAAATCTTTACAACCACCTAAATTTCTGATCCGGTATGAAATAATAATCATAAGACATCAAATCTTAAGGAAAACATCCACAATTCAGTAACATCGTAATAAATATTTTCTGTGTTTGAATTGAAGAGCTTGTAATAAATCTTAGGTTTAAAACTGTTGAATGATGGACAGAGAGCTTCGTTTTTAGCAGGTCAGCTAGTCCATTTAGAAGTCGAGAGCCACTAACAATGTGTCATCGAAGCACTCACGCCGCAAAGTGACTGGACCTTACTGTTGATGATTTATTCATCAGCAAGCACTACCATCCACTTTATCATCAGGTTTACATGGAGCCTTTTCAGTTCAACAGCTGTATTCAACAGCAGATACACTCATATGGGCATGAACTTACAGACTGACTGTGACATCACAGGGGTCTGTAGGAGTTTGTGACAAGATTAGATGAGAAAGGACTTATTCACCAGCAGCATGGTTGATATTCACAGTGAAAGACAACCGTCAATGCCCAACTGCTCACAATGCTAATTTCTGACACATTCCTGTGAATTTTATGCCAGATCTGTAGTGACATGCAGTGACCACTGTAGCTGTGCATCATAGTTCACATCGGGTAATTGTGTTACATAGGAGGTGGCAGTAGGCACAGTAATACTTGCAATGGAGTCATTAGCATGTAAATACACAGTTCTGCTCTCACAGATATTTAAATGCAAATGTATAGTTTATATTGCAGGTTTGTGACTCCTGTCACTTCTTCAAATAAACATTTTGCTACTACTTTCTAATAGGCCACCCTTTATAAAGGGTTTATGAGTAGTAACCAACGGCTTTATTAATGGTTGATAAATTATATATTATCATATTATTATCAGTTTTGGGGTTGCCAAATCCGGAAAAATCTCCTTTGCTGGTGTTTGTCTTGCAGCATGACACTTGCTTTGTCTTTTTAGCTCTTAAATTCATCAGTAAGATGGATTATTATTTGGACTTATTAACACCTATAACTGCAGACTTGATGGCTTATTAGAAGTTGAGAAACTCATGAGTGTTTATTAATTGATTACCATAATTTAATCAATGCGTGTTGAAGAATTAGCAAATGATGTGTTTTTTTATTTAAACAGTTACTATTTATAACTCTTTATAAAGGGTGTTTTACTGGAAAGCATTTTTACACAATCTTCTTCTGCTGTTTTACATTATACAACAGAACTAAATGCGTTAAGCATGAGATATTTTCAGACCCCTCACCACTTAAGCACCATCATAGAGTACAATAATGCTATCTGATGAGCCAATACCTTATGACAGCACCAGATCAATGCCAGTGTGTACAGTACTTATGCCACTGATGGATTGTTAAGTGCAGCTTCTCACAATTGTGAGGCCACGGGGCCGGTGATTTCTCTGGGGAGGAGCAGGTTGTCTTGGATGAGATCAGGCCCGAGCAATGCCTCGCTCTGACATGTGTCAGCCTCGATTAGTTTTGACTGTTCAATGCTATGACCTCTCCAACTGTAATCTACCAGTACCGGCTCTGACAGATTAACAGCGCTATTAATGTCTAGATGTTTTTGCCCCCTGCAGAGGAATCACAGAGTATATTATTGATCAGAGATTTGTCTTTCTGCTGTTGGGACTTCTTATTGAGAGAAGTGTGTTTCATGTCAGGTCAAGGCCAAGAGGGGTTGTGACACATAAGAGCAGTGAGATGGTTTGAAGGAGGGTGGTTTGATATAATTTTGTGTGAGTGAGTATACCCAGAAACATGTGCAATACATGCCTTGATGCTATATTACAATTATTACAAGCTACTTAATTTAATAAATCAATAACACTTTACTTTAAGTCCCCCTATTTACCAATTCTAAGCTGAATATGAACATTTAACAAATGGTTTATAACACACTATAATGTAGTTATAGGAAGATATAAGGATAATTTAAGTGTTTATTCATGTGCAGCATTTGTCAGCAATTATAACTTCTCCATATATTTTATATTATTGCTACTGTGTGTTACCATATTGTCGTTCCTTATCTGTTTTCTTCACTAATGGGTGCCCACAGCAAGATTTATACTTTTACACAAATACATTCAGTGAACAATTATATCTGCTAACAACTAGTGTGTTATCAACCATTTATTAAATGACTGTACACTGCTTTTATGTGCTAAATAAAGGGACAGATCTCTGCTTTTTTTTTTGACCAGCCATGCAGCTCTCTCTACCCTGCAGTCTGCTCATCCTTCCATGCAGACTTCATTGTTCTCTATCCCGGTGTTTTCCCCCGATGGTTGAAAGATTGTTTTTCCTCTTCAGTTATTCCCCACTTTTTTTTGGAGTCTGAAAACTCATCTCTTCAAGAAATACTTCATGTCACCCCCGCCTCACTGAATCATATCCCCTTTCTCCACACTCTACCATCTTCATCCTCTACACACTCTAATTTGTTTTTCAAAAAAATCCCTTCCTCTTCTCCTTCACTGTTATTTTTATTTCCGTTCCCATTGCTCCTCTCTTCCATGGCTCTGTATGAAGTATAGCTCTGACTCAAGCACTCCTTGTCAGTAATGAAGGTGATACAGGATTTGCTGCTCATTATACTGATCTATATGTTTCAAGTCATTCCTAATAAGCATACCAAAGACTCACAAGATGAGTCATTGTTTCTTTACTTGAAACATCCTTTTTAGATTTTTTTTATTTGAGAGGTATGACTGAAAAAGCTGAAAAAAATAAGTTACCCAATTTGAAGCGGCTACACTGAAGAACAGGTGTAACATCCCCATCTTGTGGTGAGACTTGCAAAGTGTGTTAAAAGAGTCTGAAAATACTGTAAATTGTCTTTTTTTACTTCAGATTTTGAGCAATATTGTTATATTCTAGTCTTACATGTCTTGATGCGTGATGTTTACACCTCTTTTTCTACACTCTTTTCAATTTAGTATCATTTTTCATTCATTCATTTACTAATTTATTGTCATCACTCTACACCAAACACTGTCAAATGACAAAGTGAAATGTTTTTTCACTTGCTGACAATAACATTTTTAAACTATGTCTGAAATTTTTCACAGATTTTCTGAATGTGGCGTGTTAAAAACATTGCAACACAGCAACATAGAAGATATTTAGGATATTTAGAAGAAAATGAATAAACTTGGTAAAATATCTGTTCAGAACAATTTTGTTTTTATGAAACATTTAAATTAGAAAAATAGTAAAACAAGTAAAACAAAAAATATCAAAAAAAAAGTATCATTCAGATACTTGAATTATGACAAAAAAGGGAGGCTTTACACTTTGCTAGCTTTGCTAGCTTTACCAGGCTCTAAACAGGTGCGTAGTTAACTTGGCTATGGATTGAAATCTTGTTGTCAGCTGGGCAACCCAAGGACTTTTTCACTCATGTCCTGAAGCCATTTACATACATTTTTCCCCAGCTGCCTGATTCTGCCTCCACTATCATATACTACACATAAACAATCATGATCAGTCAATCAATCAATATGATTCCAGCTGTTTTTATGATCATATGATGCCACATAATGTGCAAAACAGAATGAGGGATTAACACTTTCCTCTCAGCTCTTCTTCAGTTCTCAGCCCAGACAAGGCCGTGCGTCCCCTGCTCACTTACAGCGTCATGCCTGCTGACCTGGCAGCAACACCGGCTGCTCTACCTTTTAACAGAATGTGAGAGATTTGGGTCATTGTGGCCCCTCAGAATCACTGCTGCCAAAACTTGAAGTGACCTGCTATAATTCAATTTGTCTTGGTAGCGAAGGAAGTGTTAGGTTTATTTCAGAAGGTTTCTAACCAGGCTGCAGCTGCAGCACCACATTGTCTGGCACCCTGCCACCTGTGTAAACTACCTGGTAGATGATAAAGGTAAAGGTGTTTGCCATGTGGCTGAGGATGATTGTTTTGTTTTTTTTGTCCTTTTTATGGCTGTGGCACATTTTGTGCTTCATTAAGATATGTGAATTAATTATTATTTCATTCAAAGTGAGTTTTTAAACTCGCTCTGAGTCAAAGAACCATTGCTGGAGAACTTAAAGTGATGTGGGTATTGTACTGTAATGCCTCCTCACCAACTTTCACATCTTAATCTTTTCATTCATGGTTTTTTTTATTATATTCTCCGATTGTTTTTGAAAATTTGGTAAGTTTTGGGCACCATGCTGCGTCATCAAAATACATGGAAAGGGCCTGGGATTTCATTGCCTCTGTATCTCTGTAAAGGGGAATCATTTCTCACAAAGTCTCATCGTCACCTTTGAATCTTCACACTTTCAGTTGCTAATTTTCACACAGCTCCCACTTCACTTTATCTCTTCATCCCTCTTTCTGTGTTCATTTGCGAACACTAGAGGGCGTTGGAGTTTTTTTTTCTCTCTTTCTTTCTCTCTTTCTCTCTCTCTTTGAACTTTACTAATTCAGGGTGAAATAACTTTGACCTTGACCTCACGGAAACAAAACAACCATCCATGGATTTAGATGCTAATCAGTGTATTCAGGCTTATTAATCTGTTAACTGCCTACAATAATATTGGGTAGGAAGAGATTATGGTTTGATCATAGATCTCTTTTGTCATTGTGTCCTTTTATCTTTAAAATCATCAAACAAACCGGTTTAAAGTGTTCACTACAGCTAAGACTGTGATGCCTGTGGGTGATGTGACCAATAAAATCTTTGCTTTCTTCAGAGATGTGCACCACTGACTCCTCTCTCTTAACCTTTGACCCCAAAGCCATATCCTCGATTTTATTAACACATTAAACTGAATTGTGTGCACCTGGTGTCTACCATGTAAATAGCACAAACACACACACACACATACGTTGTTCTAGGTCACTTTTGGGGACATTAGATAGACTTATATTCATTTCCTGGAGACTTAACCCTAACCCTACCCTTAATCACTCACCCAAAAATCAATTGGACCCTTGCCAATTGGACAAGCCGTCCCTAAATAACTGGTCTTAGGTCTGAAATTTGTGTGTGTGCGTGTGAGTGAATGACACTCACTCACACACACACACACGCTTAAATGCGGCCTGCCTGTCACTGAGTTTAGAGACAAATTGTTTTTTCAAATCTCCGGATACCTTTTATCCACTTGCTGTCATGAGACGGTATTTGCTTTTTGAGTTATGAGGACCCTCATCTGCCTTCAGAAAGGTACAGCCTGTGGACACATTTTAAAGTGCATATACCTCCTGAAACATTTTAAAAATGTATTTGTATCTTTATTTTGCATTTCTTTTCACATATGAATTGTAAAATTGCAGAGATCACAGTAATATGTTATAAGAATAAAGATTATTACATGTACCCGTGTAACTACAAAAGCTACAGTATTTAAATGTCAGCAAAATGTACTTTCAATTCTCAGAATGAGTGTAGTATATTCATAAGGCGTGTGATTTTAGCCTGAAGTCAGCAGAGCTTTGCAACTGATCACATGCTTTGTATTGTTTTGTTAGGAGTGAATTGTTTAGCTAAGTGATTTCCGTACAAATGCCCGAGGAGAATTATTCCCCAATCCCTCATCAACTGCATTATATTAGCAGCTTACCAAAAGTACCAGAAGAAACCGTCAGGGGAGGCTTAAGCCTTATCTTCAACCTGATTGTTATTTTATTTTAGGGAGAGAGGGATTCTTGTCATTGTGGGATTTTATGCTTTGTCATTCTGTACAGGATTTCCCTCTGCCCAAGGAAGAGTGCTCCTATTTGCTTTCTACTTAACGACTTCCTCCCTCAAAGACTCAAACAATACATCCAACACAGCTGGATTCAGATGAGAAGAATTCCAAAGGGGCGGTATTTATATACATTTGACTGAAGTGAGTAGATTTTAAAAAAACAAATTAATATGTTATTTTGTTGGGTTTTTTTCTTTTTTTAGAATGCGTCCTAGTCCTACAGGGTCCAACTTTAACACATATGGACATGTCACTTTCATTATTTTATTTTAACTTCCTCAAATACACAATCTATGATAAATGTTAAAACCTCCCTACATCCACTATACAACACTGTATTTTGACTTGAATCTCCCTTTAATATGTCTGTCCCATGTCTTTAAATGTTCACACACTCATCTCACTTCTTTTCTTAACCTTATTTCTGCCTTTTCTTGTGTCACTGATGCTGTATGGTTTTTAAATTATGATTCATGTTTATTGTTATTATTTTGTGGGGAACCAAGGAAGTCAAGCAACTTTCACTGTCAGCATACATTACAACAACTACTTAAAAGTTACTATTGTGTCCTCGTGCAGTTAAAGGTTTGTTTACATTATTCATATTGGTAAAAACAAGGTCAAACTAATCTGCTGATCTTTCATCTATGACTATAAATGATCAAAAATGTACTGACTTGTCCCTCATAAAAGATAGACCTATTAGTTTCTGTTGCAGTGGCTTCAGGAATTAGGCTACCATAGATGAAAAGTGGGTTAACTCATACCCAGTCTGCCCAGTTTGCCCTGCTTTTTTTTTTTGACAAAGCTGCAATGACAGTGTGTCTCAGGTCTGACTCTGTACTGTGCTGTGTTGTGCCAGGTGGTGACGCTAGTACAGTAGGTAAGAGCCTGGTAGGAGTGGTGGCGAGTTTCTACCAACAAACCCACCAGGCAGTGAATAAAACTGGCATTTCCATGAATAATCCACACTGTCTATTTGGCAGACACAGAGAGTCCAGATTAGTCTTTGCTGCACTATGCTGCATAGACATACTGCATTCTTATCTGAAGGAAAACAAACATGATATGCATGTATCTTATTATGTGTAACCTATATTTGTATACCGTATTGTATGGATTGTTGATTTGGACAAGTTAAATGAAATAAAAAAGAAAATATCTAATTGATTTGGGTGTGCAACCCCCCCCCTTTTTGTGTTACATGCACCCCAGTTCCACCATGTCTTCTTGTTAATGTTTTTTACTTCTACTTTATGATACAAGACATAAAATAGGTTTATAATAGGCTAACAAATATATAGAGGAACAAATAGATCATTGATATTAAACAATTGATAGATAATTTAGATTTTTTTGTCAGAATTCTTGTAATTTTTAATTGTACAATCATTATCATAATATAGTGCACGTCTTTGCTATTAATGTAGCCTAATAATTATAATAATAATAAGGTTTATTTATATAGCACTTATTCAACATCAGCAATTACATGTGCTTTACTATGGTAAGCATAAAAATGACATATTAGAAATAAAATAAGAAAAAAAGATTTAAATGTATAGTCCTATAGTCTTATAGTGACTTGCTGAACTGTTCCTAAAGTCTATTTTCTCCACCCAGACTTTACAGACTGCAGGACTGTGTATCCAGACAAAACCTCCCCATCATTGCCAAGCATCTTTTACAGTTTGAACACACTGGAGGTCATCGAGGAAGGGTGTAAAACTTCATTGTTCAGGACCTGAATATATTAGCGGAACAATAGGGAGCATTAGGACCCTGAGGCGGGGAAGGCTTCTCTTCATTATCCATTGATTTGACAGCTCGAGCGGACGACCAGTCAGAGAAAGGATGTGAAGGGGAGAAGGAGGCGGCTTGCGGTTTCGTGCGGCACCGCTGAAGTTTTGTAAAATTCCTTAGTTGTTTTTTTTTTTTAGGCTGTCGGCAAGTCAGCTGCGATGTCTGTCAAACACAGCCGGTCTCTATTCGACACATTTTCAACCGGATAATCCCGATTCGGCGTTTGGATTATCGCTGCTGCTGTGTTTGGTGAGTGAAGAAGAAATCAATCGATCGGATCTGTCAAGACGAGGTTGGTTTTCTGTGGAGCTCTCGACTTGTTCCTCATATTGGGAGTCAACGATAAGACTTAACAAGCAGCCGGTGCAGCTGCAACTGGTCACACTGTTTTTTTTTTTGTAGACTGGAAGTGGAGACTGGAGACGCACACGTGTATCCATCCATCCGCTTCCTCCCGGCTGCCAACGCATCGATCCAACAGCGCTGCCTGGATAAAAGTTGTTTTCTCGTTTGGGATTGCGTCAAACGCCGAAAGAGACCAACAACATGTCGCTGAGCAGAGGTATTGAGTTTGAACACTTTGAGGAGCGAGAGAAGCCCCACCGGACACCAAGGACCAACTCGGTCTCCGGGTCCCAGTCTGGCTCCAGAGGCAACGGTCTGGTCCCCAGCCCGGCGCACAGCGCGCACTGTAGCTTCTACCGCACACGCACTCTCCAGTCGCTCACCACCGAGAAAAAAGCCAGAAAAGTGCGGTTTTATCGCAATGGTGACAAGTATTTTAAAGGTTTGGTGTATGCCGTATCTCACGACCGGTTCAGGTCCCTGGATGCTCTGCTCATGGAGCTCACACGGTCCCTGTCGGACAACGTCAACCTTCCTCAAGGAGTCCGGGTGTTGTACGCGTTGGATGGAGGGAGGAAGATCACAAGTCTGGATGAGTTAGTAGAGGGTAAGGGTGATGATGACGGATGTAACATCCACTTTGTGTGACTACAAATCATGAAAGGAGCTCAGTACTTTATTATATTGATCACGGCCTAATGTGCATTGATTCAGACATGGAATTGATTATATAAAAGCTGAATTTTGCCCTGAACATTGGCTAAATGGCTCATGCAAATGTACACTATAGCCTTAGGCAAGTTATGCCAGACGTTTAAAAGGTCACTCGACACATTCACATGTTAAGGGCTTGGCTATGTTGTCAAGCAGTAAAGCTTCTCAGACTTTGAGATCAGTGCTCCTTCATGCAGAGATCTGCCTTACTTAAATCCATATCTTGATCTCTGGAGCACATTACAGAATATTGGATGCGATGCAGAGCTTCTCCTGCGTCATTATGGATGCACTGACATAACTGCTCTGACATGTTTGACCCAGTGAGCAGGCAAGCAGACCCCTCCTCACTGCAGCAATGTGCATCAGTGTCCATTGATCTCAGCTGCACTCTCTCCTTCTTTCTCTCCCCTCTTTAGCATGTATTTGTGAGCTTTGAGTTTTGTGAAAGTGTGTGTGTGTGGAAGTGCAGTGTGTGCTTCTAAGTGCACACCTGCTTGGGAAGGAGTGTGTGTGTGTGTGTGTCTGTGTGTCTGTGTGTGTGTTATTGTTGTTGCAGGGTTCACTGGCGCTGAATCTTTTAGAGTTATCTCCCCCTTGGGGCTTGAAAGATGAGCATTTCTCTCCCCCATCCAGTATCTGTTCACTGCTCATGATATGAAGGGCTGAATGAATAGATTTAAACACAGACACTGGTATGATACAGTCACCTACAGCTGCAACAATTAGTCAATTAATTGATTAGTCGATTGACAAAGTTAATTTTCTAGCGAAAATGACAAACATTCCCTGTTTCAAGGCTCTCAAATGAAAGAATATGTTGCTTTTTGTGGTCTTACATTACTGTAATTTAATATTTGGGGATTTTGGAGTGTTGGTTGGACAAAATAACATTTGATAACATTTTTCACCGTTTTATTGACCTAATGATTCATCATTTAATTGAGAAAATAATCAGAAGATTATTCGATAATAGTTGCAGCCCTAAAGTCACCATTTATAAACTATAAACTGAAGTTTTAAAATAATAGCCACCAATAAAAATTGTGGAAAAAAGTAAAACTTGCATCCTGCAGTAAAAGCAGTAAGAGGAGTTTTATGTCATTTTGATACAGAACTAGAGGGCTGACAAAAGTTTAAAGTCTAAAATTGGCTCAGTGCATTAGCACATAGTTTACTGTAGTAGTTTTTATCAAAGTGTTTAAAGTGTGTGAAAGACATTAACACTGTGGACACAAATGGAGCACAGTCTCCTACCTTTTCACTTTCTGTCTTTTATTTGCTTATTTTGTCTGACTAACAGCCCAAAACCTTTAGATATTCAATTTACTGCCATGAAGCTATAGACTATTTGGCATTATTGCTTGAAAAACGGCTGAAACGATTTGTTAATGATAAAGATAGACCATCAAGCACAACCTGTTCTGCCATACTAGTCTTTTTACTACAGTCAGGGAAATGGAAGACCATACATGCCGAGAACATCATTGGATCATGGGGCCACTTTATTGTGTTGGTGATAACTACAGTCTTATTATCAAAGTGTTTAAAGTGTGTGAAAGACATTAACACTGTGGACACAAATGGAGCACAGTCTCCTACCTTTTCACTTTCTGGCTGTGTTGTGCACCCTGCGGGGACTGTGACCTCTCAGTAATAAGTTAATCTTCATGTTCAGCCCTTGTGTGTGTGTGTGTGTGTGTCTGTCTGCACTGTGACCTTCCTGCAATCCTCTTTCAACATGAGAGGTTACGCGCAGCCACACATACACGGAATTCGCCGACCTCTCTGCTGCAGTGATTATTCTCACATACTGGTCTATTTTCATCTCACATCCTCCTAAAACTTTAGATGTGCTACACTCATTTCCTATGCCCCATCTCCTGAGAGCCTGGGGAAGATTTAGGCCAGCGCCTGATCTGAATTCTGTAGCATCACTAGTTTGGCAAACTGAGCAAAAGTTGTTTTTTTGTGCATCGGCTCTGGCACTTCTGCACTTACATATACAGGACATTGTTGCACACTGAGGATCCAAGGCATCCTCTGACTGATTATTACTTTTGTCTTGAGTTCTGACTGATACCTCAACAGTTCATTTTGTCAGTGAATTTAAAGGATCAGTTCACCCAAATCACATATAAACCCTACTCTTAGTTCTGTCAGGGAATGTAGTTTTTTTCATGATATCTGCAGCTGAGTGTCCAGTTCTCCTGAAGAACTCCAGTCAGGGTGTTTTACAGGAGAATTTGGAAGAAAGGTGAATGGATTCAGAGGCCTGGATAGGAATCAGAGGGTCTGTTACCTTTTTGCAATGACGATTGTCTTGGTGACAAGTATCACGTTTTCTTAGAATGTGAGAATGCATAGTGAATAATAGGGAAAAGTACTTTCTAAAGTGCTATTTAAACCATCCATCTAATTTTAAGTTAAATCTGTTTTTACAGTCAGATAAGCCAGAAGTAATTTGGAAATCAGGTGCCAGTTCTTGAAGAGTGTTTACCTCAGCATTTGCGCACCATTGCTTTCATTTAATTATTTACAGATTTCACCATTTTTTTTCCTACCTTTTTATGCAAAAATAGTTCCTGCTTAAAAACTGTTGAAGGTGAGGTTCCGATTTTTTTTTTAAAATACTGTGAGCATTAACATTTTAATTCCTTAAAATGAAATTGTTTTGGGATGGTGGCTGAAGTCCCAGCAGATATCTGAAATCCTCTTTAAAATAAAGCTGAAATCATTTTCATGGCTAGATGCCATGATGGGAAAGTGGGAACATGCTATGTGTGATTGGGGTCAACACACCTTTTAAGAAGGGGATCTTTGGCGAGATATCACATTGTCCTGGGTCAATCATACACATAGGCGGTCTGGTTTCTTCTCCAACATGAGCTGGGCTGTAGGTAGGCAGAGCACCGGTGTCTTGTCCTTGTTTACTCACCCGTCTAGTGGACAGGGAGAGGGAGCATTACTGCACCGCTCAGCAGTCTGCCTCCATTGATTGAGGCCTGTTGGGGCTCTTTTGTGTGGAAACCCAATCAAGTACCATTCACACGTGTGCCACTTACAGCTGGATGGGATTACTGAGCCAACCAGTCAACTTGAACTGCTGCGCTTGTGGAAAAGAACACAGAGAGGTAGCAGATACTACTGGGTTTAGACAGAGCTTTGTAGTTTAGTGGATATGTGGGGGTACAAAAACACGCTGACAAAGGAATTCTAGTTGGGACAATGACAAGTGTGCAAGCCAAGACCTTAGCTTTAATCTGCGAAATTAGTGGCTAAAAATATGAAGGCATTCCAGCGCTAGAAAAATGTTGTGTACAGTATGTGTATGTTTATAGCTACGTTCAGGGCACAAAATGAGCACCAGCCACCAACCAAATGCTGGTAAAATATGCAAGTGGCTGATAGATTTGCTTCACTCACAAGCCAAAAAAACAATGGTAATCTATTGAGTGGCTGCTAAAGTTTGAACATTCACTAGCCATTTGGCCGGTGGGCAAAAAAGTTAATGTTGCACCCTGGCTGCGTTAGTGTCGTGTTGCCCTTAGCAACAATGTGAAATGGCAAAATGGTTGGGTAAATAATTAGCCCTGATCTGTTCTGTACTGAATGAGGAAACTCACTAATTTCTGTGCTCATAAAGTCCACTAAGGTGAGAATACTAAAAATATAAACTTGTGGTGAACTTTTCAGGTTTAAATTCAGGTTTATGCTCAGTTTTGAGTATTTTTGAATGTCTAATTTGTTGTGGGTGTGAGGTATGTCTGAGCAGCATTCTGAATGTATGCTTCATGGATAGATGAGGTTGTTGTCCCCTGCAGCTTGGTAATACCAGGCCTGACTCTGTGATCGCTAAAAAACACAATGAGAAGGGGTTTCTTGGTTGGAAGAACAAACAGAACATTGATGTTTTTGACATTTTGGGTAAAATTTTTGTTTAGATTGTGACCATTAGGGCCGCAACTAACGATTATTATCATTATCAGTTAATCTGCCAATTATTTTTTTCTCTGTGAAGCGATTAATCATTTAGTCTATGAAATGCTAAAAAGTAGTAAAAAAGTCACATTCACAATTCCTCAGAGCCCACATGATGTCTTTTATTTGCTTATTTTGTCTGACTAACAGCCCAAAACCTTTAGATATTCAATTTACTGCCATGAAGCTATAGACTATTTGGCATTATTGCTTGAAAAACGGCTGAAACGATTTGTTAATGATAAAGATAGACCATCAAGCACAACCTGTTCTGCCATACTAGTCTTTTTACTACAGTCAGGGAAATGGAAGACCATACATGCCGAGAACATCATTGGATCATGGGGCCACTTTATTGTGTTGGTGATAACTACAGTCTTATACTGCCTTGACATTAACACTGTTTTGTGATTCCCATTTTCTGACATTTTTATATTGGTGTTATACTGCAGATTGGTGACAGATGTGTGACCACTGCAGTAAAAGCTGCAGGGCTGGTTTGAACGGCTCTGTTAAAGTTGACCTCATCTGTCGTCCACATGAGGACAAGAGCTAGTGGTGGATGGCTGAGGCTCCCCTCGCATCACTGATGGATGTTGTTGCACCTGAGATCCCTCCACTCCAGGGAATAGACGTGTCACCAGTCGCCACCTGAGGGCATCTCGGTATTCTGTCAATGTCCCCCACATGAATGACAGCCCCAGTTTTATTTTGTTTTAGTTTTCAGCCGTAGCCTAGTCCCCCCCAGCTGTGGCCTAGCCTTTTAATTAGCCTTTGGTTAATTGCAAGCTTAATAAAACCAAGTATCGTGGGACACACTGTCTCATATGGCCCCCTTAACACTGTCGCTCGATTTGTTCCTCTTGACACACATCAGATAACCAAACTTTCATAGGTCGGATGTGATTCTTTATCAGTAAAGTTAACAATTTCCAAAAATATGGCGAACACAGTGCCACAAACAGCAGGCTTTTTCAAAATGGCTACAGTATGTTGGATTATAGGATTATACTGTATGTTGCTTATAAACTGAGATGTATGTTTGCCAGCCTCAGTGCTATGCAATTCTCCTCTAATCTACTAAATAAATACAAATATAGTGTTACTCTGCAGTCTGCTGGTTCTCCTAAAGTTTGTTCCTTGCTGAGTAGAACCGCATTATCTTTTCTCTGAAAGCCTCAATGAGAAATTCTGTGATCTTTGTTTGCACTCTGGATATATTCACTGAAAAACAGAATTTTATGCCACACAAAGCGGCTGTAAAGCAGAAGTTGCTGTTGAGAGAGGGTCAGCTGTTCTTTGACACTTAAATACTTTTCTGAAGAATGTAGCGTGGAGAGAAAGTGTCATTTTCTCTCCGTTGCTCACAGTGGAGCAGGACTTGGCGCTTAAGTTTCTCTTCCAACACTCAGCCCTTAAAACAATCACCAGACATTCTTACTCTGGTTTTCATTTACCAGCCAAGCCCCTGTACTTGTCACATGACTTTGTTCTTAAGGGGGAAACATTTGCGTGTTAACTGCTCGAATGGAATGCTGGCAGATAAAACAAAATGCTTTGCTCTGGAGGAAGGCCAATGCAGCAGCTCAACAGCTAAAAGAGAGAGAGGACCGTTTTTACACTGGTCTGGCCTCTCAGCGTGCCTTTTTGTTTCACTGAGGAATGTTAACACTTTGTTGTACAGCTGATGCACTTAATGCCATGTGGGTGCAGTATTTATGGTGCTGCGTGAGAAATATTTCAGCATTTTTTTTTTTTTTTTAAATGTTAACCTTAAAATGTTCTCTCAATTCTGCCAATTTATTTCTTCCTCCAGGTGAGAGTTATGTGTGTGCCTCCAATGAACCCTTCCGACGCGTGGACTACACCAAGAACGTCAACCCCAACTGGTCGGTGGGCAGCAAGACCGGCACGTCACGCTCGCTCTCCTCTCTCATCCCGCTGAAGAGCGAGCTGCAGCGCGAGTCCAAGGACTTCATCAAACCCAAGCTAGTCACAGTCATCCGCAGCGGCGTCAAACCCCGCAAGGCGGTTCGGATTCTGCTCAATAAGAAGACGGCCCACTCCTTTGAGCAGGTGCTCACCGATATCACGGATGCAATCAAGTTGGACTCTGGAGCTGTGAGGAGACTGTACACTCTGGAAGGCAAGCAGGTAAATCTGTTATGATGAATGCTCTATTTAGTGCGGTGTGGAAACATTATTACAACACCATGTGATCATCATCCAACTGGTACTAGAAATCGCCCAAACGAGCTTTAGAACGACCGTGCAAACTCATGCAGAACCCGCCAATGAACCAAGGTATTGTCCTAGTTCATGTCATTATCCATGAACTCGTCGACTAAAATTACATAACATGACAGTTGGAGGAAGTGCGCTGTATTGTTTTCTGATCAGATTGGCTGACGTGTATATGAGAACCAGATGGAGCTGCTAGGTTGAGCTTTTTAGCAAAAGGTTTTATCTCTAAAAAGCCACTGTGATATATGGGCTTCAGCTGTATCAGCAGTCTAGGTAATTACACCCCGTTTAATCATCCATATATAATTACACGCCACAGTTATTTCAACATGGCACCAGCGAATACACTTTGAGCTCAGGCCTTTTGTCATATCTATTAGTTTAGTTTCCTCCCTACCTCATCCACCCCCATTTATTCATGTGAGACAGTTTTTCGCTATAATCCTGTCCATCTGGGACACATTGTAATGTTTCTTTTTGAAATTCTCATCCGGGGTTCCCTGGTGTTATGAGATGAGGTGAGCTTGAACACATGGGGCCCCTAATCAAAAAAGATTTATACTGAAGTCATCTCATCTGGGAGAAGTCTTCAAATTTTTACATAACTATAATTACATAACTCTCTCTAAATAATTTTAGATCATTTTAAGTCTCAGTTTATAGAATTATTCAATGTGAAATTTATCCTCTACTTTCTGACAAAAGTAGAGGATAAATTATACTACAAATAAAGAAATGAGATTAAAGAATAAAAAAGATAAAAATAAATTTGTTTATTGGACACTTGTCCAGCTTACTATACATCTCTGTTTAGATTTGAAAGGCCTAATAGGCTAACATGTGGTTATCAGGTGTGCATCATATTTTAGGATCAAACAGAATCATACTGGTGCCAAAGTGCCCAAAGAATCCACCAGTTTCAAAAGTTTAACAGACCTCCGGCTGATAATAGACTAAAGGCTTGAGATAAATTAAATGCAGATATACTGTGTGAATGATCTTGTCTAGATTAGTAAATAATATAATTGATTCAGTTTGGAAATAGTTTACTAGTTTAGTAGTTTTAGTCACATCAGAGGATCTGGCCATGTTGTTTGAGTCAGTGGATTTTAGGGTAGATGTGCCTGTTTACTGTCAGTGTAGCAGTGAAATTATGTGTCAGATATAAACAAAAGTCAAAAAGACAGACATGGAAATGTGTGTATTGATGAGGAAGAAGAGTTTGTGAGAGGTACAGAATTAAAAATACTGTAGTGTCCTTGATGCCAAAGAAGTGGCCCATTAAAATGATGATGTCTTCAGCCTGCACTAAAACAAGCTTATGTGTTGCTTTTATGGTTTTTATGAGGACATCTCTCTGCTATGCCTTGCTCCAAACAGAGCTGTAATTGCACTAATAACGCGTTTATTCATAAAATATGTTGGTTATAATAAAGTGCCCACTTTTTAGAAAGTGGATGCTTTATAATCTGCTTTGTTGTTTCTTTTTAAGAGCTCAGATAAAGTTTATTTTTCAGTCATATTGAACCGCTGTGTTTTCGTGTGATAATCAACAGCTCTCCATCCGTAGATAGAGAGGTGTTAATAATTGATGACAAACCTCACATAGTCATACTTATTTCTTGTAACTATGACCCACAGAGACAACAATGTGGCTAGCGCGTTGTGTGGAGTGGAGGGGATGAAATGAGTTCAAAATCACTGAAAGCTGCTGAGTAATTGTTACAGCTGACATGTGACTGTAACCATGAGAGGTGAGAAAGAAGAATCTCCTCATTTCAAAATGTTTGGGTGGTTAAAACTTTCTGACAAAAAAAAGCAGCTGATGTTTGTTTCCTGTGAGCTGACAGGAATCTTTCTTGGCCGGACAGTCCAGACAAATGACTCATGAGAATAGTGATCCTTATCACCTCGGACAGAGCAAGCCCAGCATTCATTCTGTCAGGCCAGCAAAGTACAGGCACACAGTTTCTAATGACTTTGGATTATATAACAGTATTTTTCAAATTTGATGTTTGGCTCTGTGAACACAGCTTAGCTCGGGGGGTAGCTGAAAAGTTCTCTTTTGGTCGGTTCTTTAATATCGAGCTTTGGAAAAGTAATTATGTTTGTAGTAGCCTAAATATGCTCTGTATACACTTGGTTGTCATTTTATTAGGTGCGCCTAGCGAAAACTAAGCTGCAGTTTCTGGTTCTGTTGAATTATATTGCGTCATACTGAAAGATTTTCCTAATACTTTATATATAAATGATATAAATCAGGTGAACAAACTATTAAACCCACAAATTGCAGCCTTCAAACTGACCATAAAGTTGAATTAACAATTTAAGCAAAAATTGAACATTATAACATTTATGAAGGTTGGATTTATTGCAGGGATTTTGTATTAGATTGCATTGGTTTCAGGTTGGTGAACCTAATAAACTGGCAATAGAAGAAGTTCTACAGCTTATAAGCCTTTAGCCAAGTAATGCCCTAATTAATGCATCCAATTATTCTCTCTGTGGGTTTAAACATGCAAAGCACATTGCCCCGAAGTCATATGTCAATCAGTGGTGTCACAGCAGTTGTTTTCCATCAGTTGACAAAGGTAAAACACCTGCTGTGACATCAATGATTGGGGTGTGGCCAAATGAAAGACGTGCAGCCTCAGTTTTCTGCTCTATGTGATTGTGTGTTGATGTATCGTGTATGAAAACATCAGTTTTTCCTCTATTTTATGTAATTATGATATGATGATAACTAATCCCATAGGTTAATATGTTCAGAAACTTGGTGCTAATTTAACATGCCGCCTAATAAATGGCCCGCAGCTGCGCACATTGATGCATCTTGAGAATCTTGTTATGTTTTCCACTGTTATTAATTCAGTTCCATATCTGTGACACAAAGCCTTGATGTGTCTCTATTTCTATCTCCTTAGTAGATTTCAAGTAGATCAGCCAAGCAGACCAGCTGCTCTTTCCAGGCATTCCATATTGCCATGAGGAATGTTGCATTAGACTTTATGGGGTACATACAAATACAGTAACAGTAACTTTAGTGCTTGTGTTGTGGTCCACCCTGTCTGGCTAACTATCAAGCTATTACTCATGTTGAGAATAGATACCAACTTACATGCAGAGCACGTACAGTAAGTCAGTATTGGGGTGTGAAACCAAAATTGATAGCTCCAGAGTTGTTGCGATGGAGTGTCTGTCGGTGGTGATTTACATTCAAACCCTTATTCAACCAGACTTCTCCTGAGTACAACATGAGCTGGGTAATGGCTGAATAATGGAAGTCTGGGGTGTGGAGTTGCAAAAGTTAAGCCTAAAAGCTTTAAAAAGGTTACGTGCTCTCACATGTTGATATATTTTGTGTTTATCATTGAGCACAGCATGCATAAAATATACTAGTTGAAACGTTTACAGGAAGATCCCATAATTCAAACTATGCATTTTAAAATAACACATATATTCATGCCCATATTTTAGTCAGGCCCATAAATAGACTGCAGAGATGATGTGTCGTGTGGTCAGGAGGAAGACTGCAGAAATCACAGTATCATTCATCATTACTCACTCTTGCAACTTCTACAGTGATTGTAAATGCAGAAGCAAGGGTAACTCATTTAAGAAAAAACCCCAAACCACACAGCAACTCAGGCCTGTTGTGTTTTGAGGTAACCCTTACATACTTTTTGGGGAATTTAAAGTGAATGCCAGCCAGTTCCACCACCAATGTTAACACCAAAGGCCTGTTCTTCTATGACTGGTCCTACATGGTGTCGCCAAGTCCTCTACAGCAATGTCATGTGTATAAAAGCAACCGTTCCCATTTAAATAATCAATCTTAGAGGTTAATGTTTATGTGTACAGGTATGAGGCGGCTACTATATCTGCTAACACACCCGTGTCAGCAAAGATGATACGGTCTGGCTCATTTCCATTAAATCAATATAGAGAGCACAACAGGATACATGTCACCCTCGTATAGCTTAGTCAGCTTAAACAACGTAAGCGTTGTTTTAAATGGAAGTGAAGCATTAAAAGCTTTATTGGTATTTACATTTTTCAAACAATATCCTGTACTTTAAGTCATTATAGACACTGAAGGTGTAATTTGACCTGAATCAGGTTTCCTGAGTAAAACCCAGAACACATGTTCTTTAAAAGTGATTTAGTTTTGTAAAAAATCCACCATGATTTTATTAAATTTTGTGTCACATGGCTTTCACTTGACAGCTACACTTATTCTTACAAAACGCTATATAATTTTGGAGGAAATCGCTTAGTCATCGGTGGGAATATTGTTTTCAGCATCTGTTCGTAATCGTCCAACCAAACTTTGGTGTTTCAGTTCCATCTGCCAGTGCAACAACCCTAAAGCAGCAGCCAGATATTGGCAGGAGGGCAAGTATGCTTTTGTTCCATGATGTCTACTGAAAGATGGCTGTTTTCTCCAGACGTGTCTCACTGTCTTGGCTTCAACAGGATGGTCTCTAAATTGAATTAAGAGTCTAAGTTAGAGGTTTAACCCATTAAGCCTGTAACCTGATCCTGAGACCAGAGCTAAACACCTCGATATCCATGATAATAGAAGTCAGTATAATCTAGTGGGTGCTGTCTTTAACTTGAGGTGAAGCTGATTCACATGTAAAATATGTTGTTTTATCTGACAACGTATTTTTCTTTATATTTCTTTATATTTCTATAACATATAACACTGACCACTTGGACAACTGAATAAAAAAAGTGATAGCTTTAAACTTTTCACTTTCTCCTGACTTCTGCCCCATCTGAATGGAAGAGAGTAAAAAGGAAAAACACTCTCCCAGACGAGACATGTCTTGATAATCTGACAGCTTTACTTGTTTGGAGCCCTCTGTCATGGAGCCTCTCTGCCCTGATAAGCCTCTTTTCATCACGCTAAGGGGTGCCGTACTGCTGTCTAGGCAAGCTAAAGCCAGTTTCCAAAATGCATCTTCACCCATAAATGTGTGCCCTTAAAAATAAATGAATGAAACGATTCATGTACTGGTCTCCTGGAAAGTGTTTTATGCATTGGCCGTAGTGAAAGAGGGCATCGCCTTATGTCAGTTCCTATAAAAATTACACATCTTGTTTGGCCTCAAACCCACAGTCAGATCAGTAGATTGATATCAATTACAGCAGGTCCAGTGCATGATTAGCATAGACTGGAAACTGGAAGTAAAAATGAAAAAAAATATGCTATCCAACTCCTTGTTACTGTCTTATTTGAAAATGACCTGAAATCATTTGTGTGGAGAGAGGCATGGAAACCAATACTGTGCATCACTCTGCACCATAGAAATTTTTATCATCCACTTTTTTTTTTTTGCAAAGAAATATCACAGGATGTCTATCATCAGGAGGTGTGAACTTTGATGTTTGATCTCTCTGCGACTGTCATAGTTAAAAATGTATCTATAGGTTGCAGCTAGATCCACTGTGGGCAAGTACACAAGTTGGGACAGACAAAGACTAACAGTCTTTGGCCCTGCTTGTGGCTCTGTGAGGCTGCATTTGGGCACCGTAGTTTTAGTGACATGCTAAATGCTAATGTCAGCATGCTAACATGCTCACAATGATAATGTATAGGTTTTCCTTAAATGAGCATCAAATGTTTGGCATCCAAGTTTAAACAAAGCCCCATAGATTTTATAAAGAGCTTTACGTTTCAGTCCTAGAAAGAAAGGCTCTTCACTCAGTCACCCACAAACACATACACACACATACACACACACACACACACATGTAGAATGCCTTCCAGCAGCAGCCTACCATCTGCTCCTCCAAAATCAAATCACAGGTCCCAGCCACCCGGTCTGCAGGCGCTGCAGCCCCCTCCCGCTGATACACACACACACACAAACACACACACATCAGCATCACACACGTGCACTCAGAGGCCCCCCACTGGGGCCCTGGCCACCACCGGATAATTAGACCTATGAGCTGGAAGGGAGCTTTAAAGTGCAGCTGTCAGGTGTGTGTTTGTGCTCATGGATGTGGATGTGTGATTGAGTGTTACACAGTACTTCTCTGTCCACTCTCCCTCCTCAATTAGACGCTGCTCTTCAGGCTGAATGTTAAAGATCTTGGTTATCAGGGCCAGCAGAATCAGCTGCTGCTTTTGAGAGAAAACTCTGTTTTACATCTCAAAGCTGACTGGGCAAGCTGAAAAAAAAGGATTTCCCTATTTGTTATTGTTTAATTTACGCATTCATTAATTTGAGGAACAGTTAGCAATCCGGTACTTGCAACGTTTTCTTTTTTTGTATAGTAAGAAATTATTCAAGGGTCCATAGAACTGATGGCACAGAGGAGAAGGTCTGTTGCACAGTCAACACAACCAAGAAGTTTGGCCAAATACTATAAATTTGCAGGATTTTCTATTTAAATATACTTTATACAGTAGACCCATTGAGAATGAAAGTATTCAGCATTTATTTTTATCTGTGAATGACAGAACATTGACTAAAATCAGTCAGTATGAGCTATTTGACCTAAAACAAAGGAGTTCTTCTGTTGCTTTACAGGCATACAGGCACCTTGACTCCATATGTTTAGATATGGGCTGGGAGTGTGAGAATCAGCATCTTTCCTCATGGCTTTCTTTATCCTCCACTACAGTAGATCACAGACGTGAGCTCTCAACACTGCCAGCAGGCTGCAACTGACCTTTTTACAGTACACCACTCATCAAACTTCTGTATGTGCTCAGATGACAGTCTGACCAGGAAAAGTGAGGGGAAAGGTCGAAAAGGATGGTAGAGAGTGTGAATTGTCATTTGGGCTTTGTTCCCAACCCCCCAGCCTAGTTAGCTAGTGCCTGCCCTCCACCACCTCCATCTGCCCCCCTTCTCATCACCTGATTATTTATCCCACTGTGCAGAGCAGCTGACAACCACTTCTGTTTGACATGATTACATGCAAAATATGTTTTATATTTACCTGATTCATGTGAGTTTAGGATATGTCTTTTGGTAGGACTGCAACTAACGATTATTTTCTCAACTAATCGATTAATCATCTCGTCTAAAAATGTGAGAAAATAGTGAAAAAGAGCTCAAGGTAATGTCTTCAAATGCCTTGTCTTGTCAGATCAACAGTCCAAAATCTAAAGATATTCAGTTTACTATCATGTATGACACAAAAAAACTTCAAATCCTCACATTTGAGATGCTGCAACCAGCAAATTTTTTTTAGCATTTTTGCTTAAAAAAATGACAAAAACTATTATTTAATTTGTCAAAATTAATTTTGTATTGATTATTGGAGACACTATGTATTTGACAGATTAATACAAAGATGCAGCATCTACTACTGACGTGTTTATTTACTCTGGTTGGTGGCATTAGAACTCTTCTAACTGTCTTATCCTAATGAAAATCCATTACGTGTCCTCACAAGAGGAAGTCTATAAACGGATAATTGAGGACAAATCATCGACCATGTAGTGGCCTCTCTTCTTACACCAGTCAATTTGGGAAATGTTCCAGTCCAGGGCTTCTTCTCCGCCTTTTGCCCAATGTCACCTCTCAGTGACCCTGATACATATCGAGTGAGGAACGAAAGTCAGTGTGTGGTACTACTATTGAAACATTAGTGATCAATGTGGCGCATAGTGATAAGCGGAAGTCCCATTTTTCCATTGGATAAATATTCAGTGGGGGGTACGAGTGAACCATCAAATATTAACTTTGATCTGACATTCACTGAGGGCAAAACATAACTTTCAATGTTGAATAAGAAAAATAACACATTAGGCATTAAATATAGTCAAATGGACAAAGAAAACTACTAATTCAACAACTCACACAAGTATTAATCCACAATATTTTTATTGTTAATAGTTGCCCAGTTGTGTACACCCAGCATTGGTTTATTTCACTTTCATTTATTTCCATTATATTTATTGTAAATTAAACACTTCCTGTTATCATTTAAAAGCCAAATGTTGGTTAAAAAAGGTGTAGGTCACTATTCTACATGTAGCCTCCTGTACAAACATTTATTAGATTCAGTTCATTGCATATGTCATTGCTGTCAGATCTAATTAGAAAATGTAAAAAAAAGATTGTGCTAACCTGAGCTTGTTCTAGCTGTAGCAATCAATATCCACGCTGTCCTTTCTGTCTCACTCAATCTTGCAAATCATTGCAGCTTAAAATATACTGTATATCTCTCTCATAAGGAGTTTAGATGAAGTCGTTACTGTTACTGCTAATCATACTGAATTATTGTATTCTTGTATCTTATATGTTTATATTACAATAGATTTACATTATAGAAGTTGACTGACAGTATAATTGGTATATTTCAGAGACAGCGTAGGGATACTGTGTACAGTAGCTCCTCTGTAATGGCTAAAAGTTGAGCATTCTTCTTTCTCTTTCCAAAAAACATCTGCAAACAACAGTGTGCATGGAAAATGGATTAAAATACAGAAATACATTTGCCTTTCACGATCCCTTTCACTCGGTGATGTTATCAGGATGACATTCAGTCTGTCCATTAACCAGCGGCTGGAAGCAGACCTGGACCATTTAGACTGCTGAGCTGTAAGGGCTGAAATGCTCGTCTCCCAGAAATCTTTAAAGGCATTTTCAGTACACACAGCAAGCTGTGGAAAGGGAGAGGAAATTGGACTCAGCACAGATAATTGGACAGTGCGCTCAGATATAATGCTTTATTCTTTGTTTAGATCTTTGCAGTAGTTTAGTCGATGTTTCCTCCATAATAAGTGTAAGACTCAGGTACTGTATATCTGGAAAAATCTACATTATAAATGTTTGTTTATGAAAGAATGTCATGCTATTTCAATTACATAAAGCAGATTGAGGGTTTAATTTTTTTCTTTTTTTTCTAGCTTATCACACAGTCTTGTCAGTGTTTTAGATTGAAATTCTTGAAAGCGAGTGCATTAGTGCTCCTGCATTCATACAGTGTGCATAACAAAAGTTGAGGTCACTCCCAGGTCTCAGCGCTGCAGCAGTTTATAATGGTACAAAGAATTCGACGCCATGCTGTGGGGAAGGAGCAGCAGGCAGGCAGACAGACTGCGACAACTCCCAACACACTCAAAAATGCCCCATGCATAATTTTTCTTTTTTATGCATATTATTTTCTACAGATATGAGGCTATAAATTGACAAAATTCAATTTTATTTGAACGTACACTCTAATAGCCTTTTCCTCTATAACTTTCCCTTTAGCTATATCAGTTATGAAGACATTTACAGTAATTTCTCTCCTTCACCAATAGGTTTTGGAACGTGCAGATGAAGGGAAAAGTTAAAGGACTCTCAAAGAAACATTGATTACTACTCGCTCCCTGGTGTAGTTGGTGTTATAGACCCATGTCCAAATATGATGTTTTTTAATGGAAGCTACCACATATTCTTTTATTTAGACATAATTCGGCTCATGATGTACTCGTCCTCTAGTGGTAGAGGCTGCTGTGTGAGATCCTGGCCCGACAGGATGTGATGAGGTGGCAGACAGTGGCTCACTTTGTTTTTCTTTTTAAAATTGCAGAGTAATTTGTAACAAAAAGACTTTGTGATTGCGGCAACAGTTTTGTGGCGACATAGATCTGCAACCTATGGACATGATAAGATAGCATGTTCATTAAATATCATGAGCTCCTTCATAACAAACTCAATCCTGCCCGTTCTCTCAGATTAAAAGCTGAGAGCTGCTCTCAGCAGCTTTGTGAGTATATCTCAGGAGGAGACTCTTAGCTGTGAGAGGGAGGTGGATGCTGGTGAGCGTGACATTGATGGACTGTGGCATCATCTCACATGACACGCTCCTAATGATGATGGCCTCCTGGCCCCAATACTCTAAACCCGCACAGGTCTTACAGTACATGTGTTCACAGGGACGTGCTGCTCTGCTGTCTGTTAAAGGGTTAGCTGTACATTTATTAAGGTGTCTGACTTCTGCTCACCCTGTTATCACACCGATGTGGATAACACTGTACTTTGTCATTTGCATACCATCCTGACGGGACGATGAAACATGCTGGCGGTTACAGACAGATTAGTAAGACGGTGTCCCTCGCTGACTAGCTAGAGGCAAGGCCACACAAGGGCTCCAACTGATTGTCAGGCATGAGCTGTTTTCAGGGCCGAGACTGGATTAAACACCGCCATTTAGGTCAACAGCCATGAAATTTGCATCCCCACCTATTGTTCTGTGCTGTCATTAGCATACAGCACCATCTGACACCAGTGCCGTGACACCATCCAACCAGGAATATTCTCTCATGTTCAGCTATTGTTTATTCTGGACTCACTGAGGAATCATGCTCTTATGTGCTGAATTTCCACGAGAAAAAACAGCGTTCTGTGATGTAAAATTAGATATTTTTTTAATCTGAATCAGGGATCTAAGGGTAGAGGCCACAAACTTCTGATTTTTAGCCAAAAAAAATAAACTTGGCAAAATAGAAGCTTAAAAGTGAAAAACTAAATTATTACAAGTCAAAGAGATTAAGGCTTGGCATAATGTTGCTGCTGTTTGGCCTTTGGAGATGCCACACAAATCCACAACTCCTCTTTCTGGTCCCGGCAGATGGTTTATAAACACACACACCCTCCGTCAGTGCTCTTCCATAGTCCTTCATTGTATTTATCAAGCGAAAGTGCCTGTTCCATCTTTCACAAGTGCTGGCGCGATACCCCACATTGACAAACAGGAAAACAAAAAGCCGGCAGACGACAGAGAGCCGTGGTGTCAGGGGGCACGAGGCTGTCAGCTGTGCAGAACGTGTGGAGGCCAAAGACAGGGAGGGCATCTATTGTGTGCTATTGTGTGATCTCAACCACTTGTTTTGTTTTGTTTGTCTAAGCCGGGCTCTCATCCATTCTTTTTCAGCAAGCTTTTCACTCTCCCAACAGGAGAGTTGACATCATGATATGGTTAGCATGCATCCAAACCCCCCACAGCCCAAACACTTTATTGTTTGTCTTAATCCGATTGCCTCAGCAAGTTTGGAATATTGATGTGATGGGGTTTTTTTTTTGGTTTTTTTTTTAGGTGAAACTCTTGGCTTAACGGTGTTGATGTTTATGTTAGTGGAGTAATATTGTTGGGTTTGAATTGGAGACTGAGGATCATGTTAATTGGGAACAAAAACAAACACTTTTATGCATCTATTGTGGGTCTCTTAGCACCTCAGCCGTTATATCTTTAGTGTCAGTTTCTAAATGAGTGAACGGATCTACTGAGGCTCATTTGGGCTAAACATTGTGTGTGCATGTTTAGGTTATACTCTCTTCATTTCTTCTTGCACAGCTCAGTTTGAGTTTAAGGAGTTCTGCACTCATGTACATTCAGACAGCCTGAGGTTATGTACTGTAAAGTCTTCTCTGTGTGAATATGACTTAGTGGAGAGGGAGGGGGAGCCAGACAGTTGTGTAATGTGTGACAGGCCAAGCAGCCACTGGCTGCTGTTCACTGCGCTGCCTTCAGAGTTCCCCTAAATTGGTCTACAACTTCAATTTAAGCTTCTTTTGTTCTGAAGTGCTTTAGCATTCAGTTTCTCCAGATAAAATGTCCCTCATGAATTGCAATGCATGCTTGTTTATCATGTTTCTTCTTCTGGTTCCTTTACATCTAGGTGTAAAGGAACCAGTTCATACTAAGGGGTGTACTGAAAAGCTCATTATTCAGGAGATTTTGAGCTTGAATTTATTACACACAGTATTTAGTAGCTAATGGTTAATGTGGCTAATGTAGTGAATCCACAGTAGTGAGTTAATGACGGGCTTAAGATTTCTCATTGCCCATTTCTGTACCGCCGCCTTGTCTTGCCTGTTACACGTGTCTGAGAATTACCGCTCTAATCCAGAGGACTTAAACAGTCTCGGGAAGCTGACTCTGTCTGTGAGTTCAAACAGAGTTAATAACCTGGTTGTTTTGAGATTTAGCATCGCCCTGACAAACTTAATGGGCATCTAGCTATCTGTATGTTCTCAAGTAAGTAACAGTTTAAGTGAGAGTTAAAGCGTGTGAAAAGAATGCATAACTAGTTTACCATGAAAGGTTCTTTCCTTTACAACAACAGCAGTCCTGTGTAGGGTGACATTCCCCAAGGCAAGGAGCAGGGATTTTGATCTTTTTGTCTCCCACCCACCTTCTTCGGCTCACAGTGATGAGCAGCAATGAGGGGTTTGGAGATTAAATGGGGCTGATGGTACCCAGTGATTACAGGGATCATTGTGTCAACCAACACAAGGGGAGCCTCTGCTCTCTTGTGTGTCTCCTCTTTAGCCATTCACGGCCTTTTCCAGTGTCCTAAATACTCAGCATCTGCTGTTTTGTGAGGGAGGAAAAAAAGCCCAAATTTAAGAGCAAGTGAAGATTCCCCCCCCCCCCCCCCCCCCCCCCCTTAAAAACCAGGTGCAAGTGTGTTGATGTTGTGTATGAATATTTTTGGATGATAGATGTTTTGGTTTGTATTAATGTCCTGAAAATCAAAACCACTCACTTGTTCAAACTTGTTACAGCCCTCTACACCTTAAGTTATAATGTTTTACATGTTTTACCTATTTCTTCTTCTCTTGAAGTAGTTTGTAGCAGTATATGACTTTGGTATAACCTAGCCGTGGTTAGGATTTGTGTTTGGTCTGATGAATAGTTTCCTCTTGATAGTTTCATATGCCCACAAACACACTTTAAGCCCTTGGCCTGTACTTCCTCTGTTGCCAAGCTTAGCAGGGCAGAAAGTACAGCAGGCAAGACAGAGGACACAGACGGATGGTGAGAGCAAGAGAAGGTCAGACATACAAGAGGGGGGGAGTGTCGCATTTTGGAGGGCGAACTTCAGTTTACCCTCAAGATACGTCACCCAGCCAATACAGAACCCTGCAAACAGTTCACTTCACTGATTGGCCGAGACAGGCCATAACAGGACAGCGCTGGCGATGGAGTGCCATTGGCTGTTTATCCTGGCAGCGGTTGACAAGCGCAAAGAGAAACATGGACGATGCGGTCTGACACTCCTTTACCCCCCTCCTCCGTTGCTCCAAATAATCTGCTGTAAAATTTTGTACTTGTTTTTAAGAAAAAGAACCTGTTATGTTTACGTATTCTTCATGTTACTTCAAGGATTTAAGTAACAGCAGTATCATATTTAGTTAGTATCTACTCAGTCTGAGGATTTAGGGTCATTTATTGCATCAGTGGTTTCAAGACCTATATATGCTGTTGTTGGATATGGCAAAAAGAAACTAGAAATGCTGGTGACAGGGGTGGTGGAGGGATAAATCATTAGATCAAATCATAACAAGTAGTGGCAACCTTTGGACTGAGTAAGAGTTTAACAGATTATAAACACCACCACCATTACCCCAAATACTTCACCTAATATTATAAGTTCAGAAATTATAAATGATCACAGAATAAACAAAAAACACATTTGTTCAATTGTTGTTTCCTTTATTTAAATTTGGTCAGACTAACCTGTACGTAAGTGGTACAATTTTATGCATCAAAGATAAATTGTTGTCATTTAACATATTTTCTCACCCGCGACCTCCTTTCATCCTTGCATCTTTAAAGCTATGTCCATACAGTACAGGCACAATTTGTCTCCATTTCCCTGTAATCCCCTGGGTGTCACAGGCCAGCTGAAGCGTACTTTATCACAGGCCAGAGACGTGCCAGCCTTGCAGAGAGAGAGGGGTGTGTGTTGGGGTGGAAGTAAATCAGAATACAGGCTTCTCAAAAAACCACAAAAAAAAAAAAAAAAAAATTCTAGCCCTGAGTGTTTTTTGTTCACAATAAGCCTGTTGCCTTAAGGGGTGCTAAAAAGAAACCTAACTTGGCAAAAGCTTGTTGGAACATGGATTCAAATTGGAATTAAAATGAATGTGAGGTAATTTATATCAGCCACCGTTTGTTAAGTGCAGAACAAAAAATAAAGGAGCGCCCTGGTAGCCGAGTGGTTACTGCACATGCCAAATAACCACAGTGTCCCTGGTTTGACTCTGGCTAGGGACCCTTGTTGCATGTCATGCCCCCCCTCTCTTCCCTTGTTTCCTGCCTGCTTGTTTACTATTAACTTTCCATTAAAGGCAAAAAATGCCCCCCCCGAAAAAAAGTGCAGATATGAAAATGCAGAGCCTGCCTTGTGGTTGTCAAATAATGTCACATGACTACACCTGTCACCAAGGTCCTCTGTCTGCTTATGTCATCACGGCTGGTGATTTCCCTGCCAGGGGATAGTGCTCACCTCAGCAGTCCTAGTGTTGCTGACTCACGTTGTCCTCAAACTCGTACTCAGAGAGCTCCAAACACAGTCAGTCCACTGGGTGAATGGAAAAATACATAAATACAGGAAAGTGTGGTCACTGAAAAAGCCGCTGTGTCAATGGAAATATTATATATTATCCACATGTACTAGTCTCTCACAATGATGAGCTTTCAATACGCCCTCAGTGAATTTTTGACACATACATCGGACTATCCCTGTGGGCTGTTGCTATGGTGATTCTAACACCTGTGCCCTGACAGTATGGCGTAGCGCTCAGCTGCCAAGTTTCACAGTGAGAACTCATCTAAAGAATGGCATCCACTCCAGCTATGTCAAACCTTTGATAATCTGCCACAGCCCAGTATGGACACATATTACAGACACTCCTCTTGTACTTTCACTGATTCTTTTAGTTTGTTTCAAAGTACAATCATCAAAGATTAGACAAAAGAGGGCATATTACAGCCGTGAAATACTGTTTTTGATTATTTATGAGAATGTTATGGATACTGAATCTTGTTTCATTTTTAATTCATGCTGTCTGGATGTAGGACAGAAGTGTCACGTGAAGTGTCTTATTTATTATTAATGGAGGTGTAACTCAGGCCTCCTGTATGATATACGGTATATTTGTGGTGTTAAATACTCCATTTTTGCTATTTTAGTCATCAGTTCTCCCACGCCTCCTCTGTTTTTCTTTTCTGACAGCCTCTGCCTCTTCCTTCTACTGAGGTGATGGTTTGTGCTCCTCAGTAGCCATTTGCCTTTTCTGGATCACCGGTTCTTCTAATACCTACCCTTCACACACACAAAACACACACTTTCCCCCACTGTGTCAGCCCCCAATCTCCCCCAGAGGATCCATCTGCCCGCAATCTTCAGCCATCCTGCACTCCTCCTCTTACTTACTGTGTGTGTGTGTCTGTGTGTGTGTGTGTGTGTGCGCGTTCATGTACATGCATATGCCTGCCAGTGTGTGGGTGAACATGTGGGGGGTGAGATAATGAACGGATCTTTTGCCTCCTTTGTCTTCCTACTTGTCCACCTACAGCAACAGAGAGATAATCTGTGTGTGTGTGTGTGTGTGTGTGGTCCAGGTATTTCTCATGTTGTGGGGACTTACCTCCCTTATGGGGACAAAAAGCAAGTCCCCTTAACGTAAATCATTAATTTTAGGGTGAAAACTTGGTTTAAAGTTAAGGTGAGTATAGGGTTAGGTTAAGGTTAGGATACGTCTCCAGGAGATTAAGTCAACACACTCTGTGTGTGTGTGTGTGTGTGTGTGTGTGTGTGTGTGTGTGTGTGGGCACAACTTGCTGTAGTTTAAAAGTAACTCCGGTTGCCGTCTCCAGGGGTGGGTGGTGGGTGTAAAAGAAAAAGAGCTCAGAACTGCAGAGAAAATGGCGATCACAGTGTGAGACAGAATAGAAAAAGCAAGACAAATCGCCCTGCAGCACAAACACTAACTGTACTGCTTTCCTCCTGTGACTCTGCATTGACTCTGCAATACTGTGGATACCGGGGTGTGTCGACCTTGACATTGCGTTGCGCCATGTGTCTCTGTGCTGTTTCACTAAAACACATACACAGTCACAAACTCAGCCTGCCACACGCATCACACAGATATTAGCTTGTTTCAATTAGCTGTCTGAATGGTGTAGCCAGTCCTGATACTGGGACCTCTGTCTTCCGCTTTGAAGAACACACACAGACAACTTGTTGCTCATAAATGAGGATATTTATTTATAGCTAAATGTTTCTCCATAACTTAATGTACATAAAAAACCCAGAATCAAACAAATTAATAAAATATCTTTAATGATTTGTGCTGTCGTGCTACACTTTCCGAACTATACTCATCGAGTAGTAGCCGTTCTGTTGGCCGGACAAGAAAACTTCAAAATACAAAAAAAAACACAAAAAAAACGCAAGACTTATTACAGTACAAAAATATAAAAGACAAAAAGAAACTGTTCCTTTAGTTTGATACTGAAGTGCACTGAGGCTTGTACTTTAGGCAAGGAAACAAAAAAGAATAGAGAAGGCGTCTAGAAAAATGAAGATAAGCTGTAGCAGAGTTTGGTGAGTTCAGATGCAGACCAGCCTGACGAAATAAGGCTGTCAGTTTATCAACTCGCAAAAACAGGCAGGGTTTTTGGACGTGGGGAAAACGCTTTGCGCCAAAAACCTCTAATGAATATTAATTTCTTTGTTCACAGGAGAAAACGTGGTTTGGAACTCCCAACAAAAATGGCTGCTTCTGTAACTAAAATGGCAGCTCATATTTCCTGATTCTTGGGAATTAATTCAACTGGGTTTTTTTACGTGCAAAAACTCACATACTTCAGTCCTTCACTATGGTCACTCAATTCAGTAAACACATGGTTTAACAGCAGTTCTCATTTCAGCATCTCATTCGATCATTCAGCGTGAAATTCGTGAAATCTAGTACTAACAGCTGCACAAGGGTTAAACAACACTAATTTGCTCACGCAATAAAAATAAAATGCAGTCTTACACAACATATGTGTATACTTAATGTTACAGAGATTTATCTATCTATCTATAGATTTATCTATCCACAGTCAATCAATGGCAGTGTGGTCACACGGTACCTATTAAAATAAATCTATGAACTGCTAATTCAGTCGTTTTATATCTTATAGACATGGGAGGTGGACTATCTTACAAGAAAACATTTGCTGAGTAACACCAGCTGTTATTGAATGATTGGACATTTAATTAACATTTATTCAGACTTTGGCTCAAAGAAGGAACATAACGGTGTTAGCTCAACTCAGGAATGCACTCTCTAATTTATGGCAGGTCTGGCAGTTGTCTTATCTCAGCCCCGTCAGGGGGTAAGAGAGAAAGAAAAAGAGTGTGTGTGTGTATTGAGAGAGAGAAAGAGAGTCGTTACTTGTTTAATCCTGGTAATTATTCTTTGTTCTGATGTGAAAAATGCAGTTCGGTTTCATAACTCAAATCTCTGTCCATGTGAATGTGGAGTTCTCTTGACTTGTGTTCTTTAGTTAACATGAACCAAGGGTCATTTAAGTGTCTTTGCCTCCTGTTGTTAATTTCGTTGTCTTTGACAGCCATCGGTCTCTCAGGAGATTGAGAGCACCAGTGCTTGGAAAGGCTAGCTCTGCAGATCCAAAAGTCTGGAACAACACCCACCTTGTCTCTTTGTGGAATTAAATAAAGGGTTTGTCCTCAATACAGCGGAATGAAGCATTATTTTATTTTAATCCAAAAGTACCACCCTCATACATTCACTCCTGAAACATGTACAGTGAAATGCCTGAAAGTCAGTAGAGTCATGTAAAATAATGTAACATCCAGTGATGTGGTGGGTTGGGGGGGGGGGGGGCACCCCATCTTCCCATCCCCCCAACAATTTTTCTGGTAGAAACCCTGAAAACATAAAAATTGACAAAACAATCCCCCCTTTAAGGTCTGCTTCACTTCCTTGTTCTGGAGCTTTTGACCATATCACATTGCCCACATCAGCAGATTGAGTTTGCTCAGTTGCCATGGAAAAGTAGATGTTCAAACTTTTTTTGACTTAAAGGTTTAGCTCAGCAGTTCATTCTTGACCTTGAAAACAGCTGTTGACAAAACAATCTCAATTCCAGGTCCTTTTACTGGCTTTTGACTATCTCATTAGGACAACCTCCTCATGATTACATCATTGGGCCAGAACAAGTAAGAAAGTGGATCTTGAGCTTCGGTTGTTTTGTCAACTGCTTGTTTCCAAGGTTAAGAATTAACTTTCAAGCCCGATATGATAGCTTCATAAGGGAGGATGCATCATTATAGGTTAAACTTCTAGACAGTATACACTATATGGTAGTTTAAATTAACCCCAACATGGACCAGCTAAAACACTGAAATACTGCTTCACCATCTGACATAATGAGTAAGTTTTGATACTGCGAGGCAGCTGGATTCACGATGCTGATTGGTCCGAACCACCGATGGTTCGGACATAAACGCATAACGCGAATAAACTATTTTAACATTGTTGTATTGCTACTTTTACTTATGTAAAGGATGCAAATACTTCTTCCAACACTGCCTCTGAACATCACGACGGTTACTACATCCTCAGTATAATCTTCATGTATCTAATCTATCTTTTCTGCTTACCCATCTTCTTCCAGATTATCTGCCTACAGGACTTCTTTGGGGATGATGATGTGTTCATAGCGTGCGGCCCAGAGAAGTACCGCTATGCCCAGGATGACTTTGTGTTGGATCACAGTGGTAAGGCTTCCACAGCCTTTATGACTGGTAGGCCTGCCTAAGACTAACTAAACATCCGTCTCTGTGTGTTTATGTGTGTGTGTGTGTGTTTATTAGTCCCGGTGTCCTTCCCCACCATTCCTCTTTCACAAGTGCTTGCAATGCTCTTTTCCTTTTGTAATTTGACAGCAGGATATGGGGTTTGTGTGCGTATTGTATGATTCTTTTACCCATTTAATCCAGATTATTAGCATTTTAATTCTGGAAAGTCACCATTTTCATTTAACTACAGTATCCAGTAGCAACAGAAAAGCATAGGCACTAGCCATTTTCACACACACATTATTGCTGCCAAGTGTGGAAAAGATGTTGCATTCTTTGTGTCTGACTGAAATTTCAACCCAGCCCATCTCTGTGAATGCTATTGTGTCCATGTCCTGTACCGCATGTGGTGTACATATGATGTAATACACATCCTCTGTTGGATATCACCTCTTTATCGTGCTGGAAAGCCACTGAAAAGTTTGAGAGCACACAGGCAGGATATGACCTCTTTAAACCAGCAGATCTATTCGCTGTCGCAGCTAAGAAGAACCTCAGCCAAGATTGGACAACCTCACGGGAAGGAAAAAGGAGTTTATTTTAGTCACAGTCCAAAGTATTGACATCCTGTTTAATATTCTTTGTGTGTGTGTGTGTGTGTGTGGTTTTGTCAGGTTAGCTAACAACAGGAGGCATATCCTAACACACACACATACACACACTGCGTGCTCAGGATGAGTGATGGTGCATCGGTTGTATTCAGAGATAGTTGGAGCTTTCGTTCCAGTTACACTCCTGTGCTCCACTTTTAAGAATTAGGTCTTTAAAGAACAAAAAAGGCACACTGTACTCGCTACCGAGGGTACAGAAGCTGCTCTTCGTTCTGCAAAATAGGTCCGGTACACACTCTACTGTTACTCATTTTGTACTAAAAGTTTAAAATATATAAATGGCCTGACTTCACCATGAGCCTTACTGAGAGCTCCTTTAATCAGTGAGTGAAACATGTATCTAGTGATACATAGCATAGGGAACACACTTGAAATGCTGCGTGGGTGTGCTTCTGTGGGCGTGTTTTTTTTTTTTTTCATGTGTTTGTCATTATATTACACCTCTCACCGCCCCCATCCTCATTAACACAACCCACGTTTTACCACGAGCTTTACTACAACATCAGCTCTTACTGAACACAACTACACAGCAACACCACAAAATCAGCTGTGGCATGCAGCAAACACCTTTTTTTTTTTTATGTGTTCATAGTGTGTAGTAATAATTTAGCCTAGATGTAATTGTAATCCAGAGGAAAACACAAGAAAGGTGTATTTCACCAGAAATTCAAAAACAGTATGCTTAATAGTCATGTAAATTGTACTATTAATTGTAAGAAGTATTCTCAGAATTGTCTAGGCTTTTTGGCAGTGTCAGATGTGGCAGTTTTTGGGACATTATATTGTACAGTACAGTTATTTTATGTATTTATTTATTTATTAAGTTTAAATTAAAGCTACTTTAGGTAATACTTTGATGCCCAGAATGTCTTTTTATAACAGGTGATGGAAAACTCTCAAATATCATCAAAATTCGCATGGTCAGATTTGTATTCTTATTTATGCATCTTTAATGAGATGGTTTACATCAATATTTCTACATCTGTTTGGGTCCAGACAACATTTAATATGGGAGAACTTTGACTTATTTTTGTAAAATGAAAAATAGGTTATTGTTTGGTATCTGTTCAGAAAAGTTAGATATTTTACTGGCAAAAGTATCTAAAAATTTCAAACGATACTCAGCCATAAAACAGTGTGAAAATGATGATGTGCTGTAAAAGTTTGAACACACATTTGTCCAGACTTTTCACTGGTACTGTAGCTCAGCCCAGACTGGAACCTCATATAAGATGTTTTATCTGTTCTGTTGCACTTTTTAATCTGTTTTGACTAACCACTGTTTGCCTGTGTTTTTTTTTGCTGCCTTTTTGTTGCCATAATCAAATGTCACCATGAAAATCAACCTTCCTAAATAACATTACTAGGACCATATCCCTGGTAGAGCAGCTTGTTGGGAATAATATTGCCACATAAACTCGTTTTTGAGAAGACAGGTTTGTTTATAGAGGAAGGTTAATATATGCGATGGTGACCCCGAGTGTGTTGTCTCTCCAGAATGCAGAGTACTGAAGTCATCGTACAGCCGCTCTGCCACTCCGAACCGGACTAAGAGCCCTGGACCTTCACGACGCAGCAAGTCCCCTGGTGCAGGTATGATGCATGACTATGCACAAAAAGAGCCAAGAAAATGTCTGTAATAGCCCTGTGAGATTACTAGATATTCATGCATAGATAAAAAATAATATGTAGCCTAGTCAGAAACAGAAAATCTGAAAGGTCATGCCTTGCAAATTATCAGGTTATATGTGTGAAATGATTTCATTTCACGTAAGAAAAATCCCATGTATGTGGCACCAAAGTGATATTGTATAATAGTATACTTCTGGTTGACAGGCTGAGTAATAGCCTTTTTATATGGCAGCGTCATCCTAAACCTTCACGACGTCACCAGCAGTTGTGATGAGTGACTAAGCAATTTGTGTGGTGCACTGAGGAAAGGTAACATTATGCTGAGTAGTTGATGTTCTACAAGCCATCACGTCAGATTTAAAGAGGAGGGTTTTGAGAGTCTGTCAGACTGTTCAGAGTGGCAGTGACTGCAGTGTTAGCATTGCATTTGAAGTTTAGCCTGTTTCAAAGTGTGTTGTTATGTGATTACAGCAGTTATTTCTGCCTGACTGTTATTCTCTTATATTACTCAAGTCTCATCTTTTTCTTTCTCACACTCAGCAAGGCGTCCAGTTTACTACTCCACCAGCCAGTCTCCAATCAAATCCCCAGGTGAGCCCATTATCTCAACCCAATCTGGTCTCAAACTGTTTGCCTTAGCAAACACCTGCCATATCCTTCTGTTCTGGTAATTAAGATAAAATGAGTAAAACAGAGTTCTCGCAGCTTTAGGGTTCCCCTCTTTTCTTGTGTATAAAGGCTGGTGGTGTGAGAGATGCCACTGTGTCAGTCAGTGGGTGAGTGGGTTTGTTAGTCCGACATGGACCAGAGTGAAATATCTTAACAAGACCGAAAAGTTTACCACTGATATACGTGCTTCTCAGAATATGCAGGGAAATGTTGGTTAACCAGACCTTTTGTAGTATTACCAATGGGTCAAATTTCCAGCTGTCCAGCAGTTCTTCTTGACTGAAAACCTAAAACTTATGACAAAATTGCTTCATTCTCAGTGTACTTAGACAGTCTTTCTACTGAGACTTAGATGAATGTTAACCTAAGCATGCTAATATGCGAAACGTGAGCATGTTACACTTTCATGCTAAATGTTAGCTGTTGTTGGTAGCTAACTGTATACATGTTAACAGGCTAAATGTTGCATGCTAACATGAAGCATTCCATATTAAATTACATACAATTACATATATTATTAGCACGTTAACACACCAAACATAGCAGGTTAACTGTTGGAAGTTGAGCAAAGCCTGATAATGTAAGTTAGTGTTCACGTCATAATTGTTCAGACCATGAATTCAAGTGTAAAAAACTTCTTATTGTAATTTTGTGTCAGAGATAATTGGAACATTTTGACAGCCACAGATGGTCTCCCACTTGTGTCAACAATCCTGTGGTAAAATGGCTAGTAAATATTACCAATGACATCTAATTACATCAAAATAAAGACCAATATTAACTCTAATACATAATAAGTTTAGTTGATTTAAATGGTGTGACTAATTAGCAGCAGTGGGGGTAACTACCTTGAAAGGTAATTACTTAAAAGGTTTTTGAGTTTGGTAACATGGCCTTTCTTGAGGTACCACACCCAGGCCAGAATTTACTTTTTTTAAAACCCCAGTAGTGGCAATGATCTACGAATAGCAAAAGTTTTTTTTCCCACATTTTTTCATCCATGATCTATCCATTAATTCTATTTTCTGGTGTTAAAGGAGCATTGTATCCAAACAGAGACACTTTTTTGTCTTGCCCGTCCTTCTGCTTGGAGGTGAATGACAGATCCAGACTACACCACAGGATGTCACGTACAGTACTATACACATGTATCTAATCTGAGAACCAGCTGCTGCAGAATCCATTGATTCAAAGCCATGAACTGATTAGAGTCACTCTTCAACTGTGCTAATTAAATCCTGCTCTCACTAACCAGTTACATCACGTGTCTCTACATCTGTAGCAGCTGGGGTGCTCAAAAGTAAAACTATACTTTTAAAGCATATAAAACTAATGTCATGTTGTATGTTTCAGTAGTTTTTCTCAAATATTGATTTGGAAGTTCCTTTAAGAAGACAAGATAAACACCCAGAAGATAGATGAACTCTGAGTGACTCTATGAAGAATCAAACGCGTACAATTCTGAAACAGCAGTACAAAAACGCAGCCTGTAGGCAGTGTGAAATGATTTTCCTCAGCTCAGCTGGGTAAATGCAGATGATGAGACTTTGAGTTAAAGTTTGACGCATTATGTCTCTTTATTTGTGCCAGAAACCAAGAGAGCAGGAGGCAGAAACATCTGTTCTTAAGAGAGTGATTCACTCAAACAATAGAAGCTCTCATCACTGCTGTGTGCCTGTGCACCTTGTGCTACACACTAAAGCCTCATACAGTACATGAGAAAGTCTGCTTATAATGTAAATGGATACTTATAATAACCTCAAAACATTTTTGTTATGTGCAGTACGATGAACCAAAGCATTTGAGGCATGCATTATATCAACATGTGCTCAACAGTTGGCAAGAAAACTAGCAGCGGCACCAGTTTAGACCTGCAGATGTAGACATGCTAATGTGCCCCATCTACAGGGAATGAAAGTAATATATTCTTCAAGTGTGACGCCTGTGCTACCTGCAGGTAACTGGTAAAATGTCACAAAGAAACCAGCAGCTGTATAAAAAAAAAAAGAAAAAAAAAAGAAAATAATAGTATTATAATACTCAGTGCCTGCAGGTGGCGCAAGAGTTGAAGCTTCAGCACTTATTACATTCTTTACCTGTAGATGGTGAAGTCAGTATATCTACATCAGCAGGTCTAAACTGCTGCTGCTGAATTGTAGATGTGGTATGAAAATGAAAGCGGATCCCCCTTGTGGAGAATCTCCAACTCGCTAAACGTGAATGTGTGTGAGTGTTACAGCCAGTCCCATGAGGGGCCTTACATCTAACAAAAACGCTACCCAGTGTGGGACATTTTTCTCAGTATGCACCAGTAGTCAGTCTTGGATGCATTGTTGAAGTTAAGTTAGAAATGCAGTACTGTAGATTACCTGGTAGCAGAAAGGATAGGCGCCTTTTGAACAAGCTATTGGCAAGCGGTTTTATCCAATCTTATCCAAATAAACCTTATTAAAAAATATCAGAATGACTCATTCCCTTGCTCTCTCCATACAGTAAATGGTGTCAGCCAGATCTCAACCCCTAAGTCAACCAAGTCGTCCACTCCTTCTCCTACCAGCCCCCGACCCAACCCCAATTTTAAGGTAAGACAGTATATCAAATCATACTGTAGATGTTGCGCACACAGACACTCAAAACAGTTAGAGGAAGAAAATATGGATAAAATTAAGGTTTGGTCTCCTGCTGAACTTCAGTATCAGACCTGTACTGGCCACAGCTTTAAAAGCTCGCTCTGTATGGTACAGGCTTTCCTCAGAGACCCCAGGTTATAAACCCGAGTGAGTCAAGGTGGTGTCATATAGTAAATGTTTGCTTCTTATCATGTATTACACGCTTGTACTAGATTTTAAAGGAGGGGGAAAAGGGATGATGGTGTATCGACCTACTTACCACAAATTGATGAAACAAATCTATGTCAAGTCATCAAGTCACTGACTGAAAGTATGTACAGCCGGTGTTGCAGCTCTATGATGTATTTTTGGTAGATACTAATCTGATTTATTGATGGATTCTTCTGTAAGCTGCGTGTTAGTCCCAAACTACAGAGTTTTCAAACTGCTCCGGCCAGCTGGCAAACCTCCTCCAGAGAGCCACCGTTCCTCTCTAAGCCGAGTCATAGACTTATCCATCCACATTCATTTGGCAGGATATTAGATTTTTATGATTTACTGACAGCATTAAAATTTACTGGCAAGGATGCTGAGTAGAGTAACATTTTTAGAGAAACTAAATGAATAAAACAAGGAAGCAAAAGAACACGTCAATGACAAAGTCCGTCACTCTTTCTCTCTAGAACAGTTATGGAGGTGGTCAAGTAAACTAAAGCCACAAAAAAGTTAAAAGTTACTTATAGGAAAAAGCTTTTTTATGTATCCTGCTGTAAAGGAGACCTTGAAGCTGTCCCACTTTCTACTCTAATCCAGAGGGTTACCCTTTTAGATTAAATAATACATCCTGACAGTGCATGATGGTGCAGTAAAGGTACATGACCACTACTGCACATAATGGAAAAGATTGATTTTAATGCTGGCGGTACTTATGGCTGACATTTCAAAAATATAGCCATAAGGTGTTGAAAATGCCAGTGCTCGTGCTCCAGCAGAAATAACACTCTTAACAAATTAATCATTCATTTGGAGCTTTAATGGTTTTATGTGCAGTGATGATGAGTGGATGTGGAGGAGATCTATTCCAGTAGTGACACCTTGTACCTTTTTTTGAAGGGCAAGCTATTTTAGACCCAGCTCACTATTCAAATAATAATATGTTTATTTCAGGTTTAATGTGCAGGCTGTACTGTTCAAAAATGTTTGGTTTTTAAAATATAACTCTTCAGTGATTGGATTTTTAAAAAAATATATGTACAGGCAGTAACACGCATAACAAATGTGTAGCTTACTAAATGATATGTTGTGAGCATAATGTTTTCTTTTTGTGTCATCTGAAGCATTTTTATGTAACAATGCCACTAAAAAAAATACCCTCCAATAATAAACCATCTATGTTTTATCCATGTACAGCATGTTTGTGGGTGCTTAAGTTGCCATGGTGACTCGTCCACAGGTTTTGTTTCGAGCCAAGCACTCATCTCTATTTTTGCTCCTTTTTGCATTTTGCAGATCCCTCCGTCACACCACATCTCTTCCTCAAATGTCAATGGCTCGTTGAGCAACCACCAGGACCAAACCAATCGACTGAGTCCAGAGGGTACGTCCTCCTCTCCTATCTCCTCTCTCCTCTCCTCTGCTCTCATCTCTCCTCTCCTCTCCTCGCTGAGTCATTTGCCTACGACATCAGTATTGCATGGACTCCCTCACCCTCTGTCATATGGAAATGACATTGACTATCTCACTGAAACGCTCGTCATCATGTCCCATCAGGGCAGATTACAGAATTTGCTTACCCAACAAAAGTGGTAAAGAGTAAGCCTCGTGTGAACGATAAGTGTGAAATATCCCAGTGCTGTGTGAGCAGATACTTAACTAAATTATTTTAGGGCTCTGTGTGTGTGTGTGTGTGCAAAATATTGCTCCTCAGTTCTCTAGCAGGCTAGTAGAGATCACTATTCATCTTAGTGCCAGTGTGTTATTGTGTTGCACAGCATGTGGTCCCTTAATTCAGTCTGAGAAATGATTGAGTTTCCTTCAAAGCTCACTAAGGTTTATCTGTTTCCTGTTGTAACCCTTGTCTTGCAGTGAACGGCAACCGCTACCTTCCTGCCTCAAACATTTTGGAAAAATACAAAATTGGCAAGGTCATCGGAGACGGCAACTTTGCTGTGGTCAAGGAGTGCGTTGAGAGGTATGAGAAACACATTGAATTAGGCTGAATATGTTTAATGCACAGTCGGCAGCTGTCTGCATTTATAGCACAGCAGTGTGCCTCGTTGCCCAGCTTAATGAGACGGGCATCACGTGCAGTACCTGCTCCATCAGGGTTTTTAAGTCCTGGTGGCATTGTGGAGACAGAAATAATCCAGCGGTGAATTCACTTCATTAGCCTTTTAATCTCTGAGTCAACACACTGCCCGGGCAGACAGGAGGGATGATGATGAGAAGACACCTGTCAAGTGGGTTTTCTCATAATCTGATGCAACTTCCTGGACTGTACTGAATTTAGTGGCATCTAGCAGAACAGGAATATAATATTCATAAGTATGTTTTAATTAGTGTATAATCACCTGAAAATAAGAATCCTTGTGTTTTTGTTACCTTAGAATGAGCCCTTCTACATAGGGAGTGGGTCCTCTTCCACAGAGCCCACCATGTTTCTACAGTAGCCCAGAACAGACAAACCAAACACTGGCTCTAGAGAGGGCCTTTTGCGTTTTTCGTGAGTTTCGCGGCCACCGTAGGTTCTCCTACACGCTTGGAAGAGAGGGGTGAGGGTGAGGGGTTGCTATCTGCAACCTTACTACTAGGTGCCACTAAATCCTACACACTGGTCCTTTTAAAGGAGAACTCCAGTGATTTAGTATCGCACTTAAGAAAAGTTAGGTCACAGGAGACAGATAAAAAAGGAAGCAACATAGGCCAATATATCCTGGCTTTTGGTGTCTTGAGTGGGTCAAGCTCCAAAAACACTTGATCCTACAATTCCCATAATATAACTGAAGAGAATCTCTTCATTAGACCCTGAGTCCCAGCCTGGGATACTCCAGGCTTTCAGTCTATAACACAAGCTTTCTGATATAAATTTTAAGTCTCCAGACCCAAGTTAAAATAAGAATGATGAGTAAATTGAGTTAGATGTGTTAAATGCACGGAGTGCTTTTTTAATACTGTGAAACCTGCATTGTTAGCATCCATGTTTAAATCGCCTCAAAGTCATTTTTTTCCCATTTTTTTCACTGGGCTACGTTTCTTGCCATGTTACTGCAACTGTTGTGACAGTAAATTGCACTAAACTGTCAGGGAGAGTGTGTATCAAGTCACCCGCTTTGTACACCTGCTTGTAGAAATCCAAACAACTGGGAACTATACTTTAAATCAAGTGGTCAAAAAAAAAACCCCTGTCATTATCAATACTATCAAAAAGTCTTGTGTTTGTGTGTTCTCAGATTCTCGTGGAGCCGCCTGTATCTGCACCGTATCGCTGCTCATTGTATAAACTTGGCTAATAGAGCTAACGTACCACTCCAATAACTTTGTGGCAGTGCTCCTGCACTCTGCAACCGAGGCTCTCCAGTGAGCACTGATATGAATTACAAGACATTGCTGCAGCATCAGTGCTTTTTTTATATTGCTGTCTAATTGCGCTGTTTCTGTTCAGGTCCACAGGAAAAGAGTTTGCACTGAAGATTATCGACAAGGCCAAGTGCAGCGGAAAGGTCTCACTCTGTTGTTTTTTTTCTCACCTTCTCCCATTTTGTCTCTTCTTTGTATTTCCTACAGACTAATACACACACACATGTTAAGAAGGGGTCATATGCTAGTGTTCCACTGTGCATTATTAACACCCACACACAGCACAGTATTGCCTGTGTGTCTCTGATCCTCTTATCCCTCACATTTAGATTAGGCGGGTAATGTTTTATTCATCGCCTAACTCAAATTATCTGCACACTTTCACACGCAGACAATGACACACACTGAATCACACACCCTTGACACCTATTCAAATTCAATCAACAATGCGACGTCTTTTTTATTAGCATAATAGCTCAGTGTAAATCCCGTGTACTGGAGCATACAGTAACATAGTCGCTTGGATTGTTTGTGCGTCTTTCCAGGAGCACCTCATAGAGAATGAGGTCGCAGTGCTGCGGAAGGTGAAACACCCCAACATCATCATGCTGATTGAGGAAGTGGACACTCCCTCTGAACTCTATCTAGTTATGGAGCTTGTCAAGGTACAATAGAGACTAATAGCAGCCAATATGAGTGAACAACCTTGATTTCTTTGAGTTAAATGTTTGACGTGTGTTGCAGGGCGGGGATTTATTCGATTCCATCACCTCCTCAGCTAAGTACACAGAGAGAGACGCCGGCATCATGGTGTACAATCTCGCTGGAGCTCTGAAGTACCTGCACAGCATGAACATCGTCCACAGAGACATTAAACCAGAAAACCTGCTGGTATGTATATTTACTCATAGAAGGGGTGTAATCATCTGCATATCATGTACAGCACCAGTCAAAAGTTTGGACACACTTTCCCATTCCCTTGAATGAGAAAGTGTGTTCAAACTTTTGATCAGTACTTTTTTTCCCATGTATATTTACACACACACACACACCATTTTTTTGGTCCCTACAAATCCAGCTGCTCAGCAGGCTTAAACTTGATCATCTATTGGATTCCAGGTGTTTGAGTATCCAGATGGCACCAAGTCATTAAAGCTAGGTGACTTTGGCCTGGCCACAGTGGTGGAGGGACCCTTGTATACTGTGTGTGGAACTCCCACATATGTGGCACCAGAAATCATCTCTGAGTCAGGGTAAGAAGGATGTTTTGGCAGAGTGTGGTTTAACTTTTCACTAGTGCTCATTATTTAGAGACCTGCATGTTTTTACTCATTTGTGAGTTGGAAAAGTACCTGCACACTGCAGTCAGAGCTCAATTAAGCTTTCACTAGCAATGTTTTGATCCAACACAGGTCCCACATACCCACACATTTTGTGGATGTGCTCATGACTATTCTAGCCTATTGGTCTAAACAGAACCATCTGTTTTCATCTGTAAAGGTGGAATAAAAATGTGGGTCTGGAATGCTGCTGTATTGGGGAGAAGCCATATGTTCTGAAAACGGAGATTGGTCAGCATATCTGTGTCAGTATGAATATTGATAGTGATACACAGATATTTACTTCCATGACATTAGAGTCAAATGAAAACTGTCCTTTTTTCCCTTGTTTGATGTCTGGACTACTGAAGTGATAGAAAGTTATTTACTGTAGCTGCAGTCAATCCCTCATTGACCTTTTTCCGTCTCCACATCTCTTTCCTTTCCACAGTTACGGTCTGAAGGTGGATATCTGGGCTGCAGGTGTCATCACCTACATCCTTCTGTGTGGCTTCCCTCCATTTAGAAGGTACTCGCCCTTAGTTTAGTAAAGCTCATTCTTAAACATGTTAGCAGCAACCCCGGGCACAATGTGTAGTAACCACAAACTGACAGTATCATTTGCAGGCAAAGAGATTATGCAGTGCTCCACTGTGTAAATAAATACTGTGTGCTCTGTGAGAAACATTAAACATGTTTCTGCTCTGTGTGTTTGTGTCTTTCTGTGCAGTGAGAGTAACCTGCAAGAGGACCTGTTTGACCAGATCCTTCTGGGGCGGCTGGACTTTCCCAGTCCTTACTGGGACAACATCACTGACTCAGCCAAGGTTGGGACCACTGACCTTCTGTCTAACCTTCATCTAACCCCACTGAGGACGGAGGCCATTTCGCCTGAAACCGAATGCAGTGGCAGCAGAAAATCTGCCACCGAAATCCAAATGTTAACACGAACCCTGTGAACCCACTGCTTTAATGACTACTGTCTGCTGAAGGGCACAGAAACCCCCTCTAACCCTCTAAATTAATGTCATGTATTACAGTGACAGCCCGCGCACAGCATGGAAGACCAAACTGCTAATTAAACCCACTGCTATTACAGCCGCCCTGTCAGAATAGACAAGTGCACAGTTATAGACACCACAGCATGAAATGACTTGCAGTTATGTAGCTGTGCAGGTGTAAATCGAAGGTGGGATTAATATGGAGACTATTTGGGTAAACATGACTTTATGAGCACATGTTTTTACTCTCTTTGCAGGTTGAAATCAATATCTCAATATTAAAAACAATAATAGTATATATCATGATACATAACACATAAAATACTGTACTTAAAGCTGCTCTAATCAATATTTTTGTATGAAAAACGGGTCAAGTTATGTGGAAGGTTTTGCCGATGAACCCGCAGACAATTATCACCCAACTCTACAGTTCCCCTCAGCTCTTCAGAGTGTTTTAGTGTCTTTCAGGCTTTAAATTAATATGACACATGCCACAACTTGACTGTTTTGGGTCACTCTCACCCACCTCATTTCCAGACACAGCAGGCAACTGTTTTTGGCAAAAACAACAACAAAAAAAAAAAGCTCTAATAAACCTACATTCCACGACCTGCCCAGCACGTCGGCAGACAGACAGAGATGGCGACTAGCTGGATGGCGACTAGCTGGTGAACATAGCTCAGCATCTAGCAGTTAAAGAGGCCGAAAATGTGAATTGTTAACAGAATTTTGTGATAGTGATAGCACAGCATCGTCATATATTTACAATTCAGTTCCACTAAAAGTCAATGATATTGAATTATGGCCCAGTCTCACCTCGCTTTGCTGTCAAAGCGAGGTTATAACAAGGTCGGATGTGGAGGTGCTGAGGATGTTTAGCTTTGATGTCGACCTTAACTGTAGTGCGTTTTGTTTCAGGAGCTGATTGGAAAGATGCTGCAGGTCAACGCCGAGGCTCGATACACAGCACAAGATGTCCTCTCCCACCCTTGGGTCACGGTATCTCACAGCGCAGTTTGTGTTTGTCTTCTCCGTGTGGCCAGACTGGGGTGCATGTGTGATCTGTACGATGAAGACTGTTTCGGGTGTGCAAAACACATTATACACTTTGCATATTTGTGTGTGTACGTAGGACGACGCAATCATGGACAACAACATGATGGTGGAGGTGACAGGTAAACTGAAGACGCACTTTAACACTGCGCCAAAGCACAACAACACCTCGGCTGCAGTGTCCGTCATCACGGTAAGCGACCGAAAACAATCACAAACCAACATATGAACAATCACTTTTTTCTGAGATTTACTTTTTTTGAAGTGTAATCTTATGACCTTAATGAGATTGCTGACTTTCAGTGACTCTGAAATCTCCAATATGGAGATTGTGACATGGGTTTAGTAGTAATGGACTAGGTGCCTATAGCGGCTTGAACATGTCAGGCCGTTTTCCAAACATTGCTGCGAATGTTTGACCCAAATACAGAAAATTGAGCCTCTTCTAATTCATATGAATCTTAGGCCCACTTAATAACTTGGCCAAGAATATCTGGCCTCCATCATCATCTAAGAAGACATTAAAGATGATCAGGAAAGACAACTTGTGCAGCTGTAAACATGTCAGACAGGATATTAGAGATGGGATGATGAAGACAGACTTGGAGGTCGGACAAGGAAGAAGTCATTCCTGTGGTAGTCACATCCTTCCATCCTGTCTGTTTCAAGCCTCACTCGCATCACTTCCTGTTCTACAGTTCGACTTCCTCCACTCCTCATCTCATCAGGTCACACCACCCATCAAGCCTCTTTTCGGTCTGTTTGTCTGAACTCAAAGCAGGAAAAGGGGGGGAGGGGAAGTTTTTTTTTTTATTATTATTATTTGAAATTTGATTTGATCTTCCTCTTTGCTGCAGAGAGCCTCATTTTGTTGTAAATTTCATTTGACAGTTTGAGGTGTAAACACGGGCCCCGGCCTCGGCCCCTCCTCCTCCTCCTCTCCATCCTCTTCCTCCTCCCTCCTCCTCACCCTTTCCTCACACCCGACCCAGGACCACAGGGGACGCCTGGAGCTGAGAGCCGGGTACACACTTCATACCCCCCACCCCTCTCTCTCCGCTTCCCTTCTTTCTTTCCGGCCATCGCCCTTCCCTTCTCCCTCTTCTCTCCATCCATAACAACAACCCCCCTCTGCTCTCCCTCCCTTCCTTCCTGTTTCTCTATCAGACCCCCTGCCCCTCTTCTCCAGCCGCCAGCTGCAGTAACTGCTCTTTATACCCAACTGATGTGGACCTTGCTAACACTGTCCTGGATTTTACCCTCTTGGCTCTTATCATACTCCTCATTCTGCTCCTTCCCTCACATTTCATTACATTTGTGTCGATCACATACATTATGGGATGTGGGGGGAAAAAAATCATATGTGTTTCAAAGAATGTGTTTGTTTTAACCACATTGTCATTGAGGTGTTTTAGCATGTTTACAGCGCTAATTAATGCAAGAGCAGTTTCATTTGCCTCCCTCTCTGTCATTTATTCATTATTATTTGTTAGTGATCTCATTCAAAATATCTCCTCACAGTCAACTTTGCGTGACTGCTGAGTTCACAGTGGTACCTCAGCAGTGTTCCATGTTAATGGTACTCTGACGCCACCTTGTGGAGAAAATTAAAAACTGTGCTGGCACTGTTCTGTAGTCTCGATTTGCAGAGATGGATGCAAACCAAATTGGCTGTATTGTCTTGGATGCACATTTTAAAGGATAAGGCTGGCTTTGTTCTACGTTTTACAACATCATCATAACTATATTTTACAACAGATCCCACGAAAAGGACAGAAAGCAACAATGCGTTAGTTCGTCTCTAAATACTTTGTGACTTCCCTTCCCTGGTCTGTGGCACTCAGTCATAAATATATATTTTTGTTTCATTTTTAATGAAAAGGCTCAGTAATTTGCTTTAAAAAGCTGGGCACTGTAGTTTTTAGCGGATGTTACTCAAACAAGAGACGATGCATTTGTTGGGGACTACTTTAAGCTGCGGATTAATACACATTTGGTGTGCTCATGAGTATTTAAGGCAGTTGGAGGGTGTACTGTATGTATTATTGACTCCAAAAAAACCCTTCAGTGCCCCAGTGCAACATTGTTATGTGTTTTTAATAGTTTTTGGACAACAACGGAGGTCTATATCACAAAACCATTGCTGGTTTTGATCTTTTCATGGGATTTGATGACAAAAAGAAAAATATAGAATATCGCCAGCCTCATCTTTTAAAACCAGTACTTTCAAAAGCACTTTTAAATGATTCTGTACACATAGCTTAGCACTCACCGATAACTTGTCTCTTAGTCATTTATAAAGAGTCTTACAGTTTGTTCCAGTTCAGTCCTTTCAAACAGAACGGGGTTATTTGGCTTTGAATGTCTTTATGATTTGAAATACCAGATTGTCACTGAGCTGGAACAACAACTGTCCACTGGCCGTCATGCTTGTTGTGTTGACTTTATTTTTTGTGAAGCTGTGAGTAAGACTAGTCTCTGTCCCTTTTTGCTTCTCCCCCCCCCTCTTCCTCCCCTCCACACGCGTGCATTACCTCCCTCTGAATTAGCTCCAAGGCAATGGTATGTACTAACACTTAACGCTGCCGCTGCGCCTCGTCTGTTCTGCTGCTGAGATTCAGCACAAGGGCAAAAGAGAAACGTGACATTTACTAGTTTTCTGTCCCACGTAAGAACACAGAATTTGAAAATTAAAAAAAAAAAAAAAAATGCTGCATGTATGCATCTCTTGAATGTAATAGGACTAGTAATAGTTTTCTTTCTCGTTTGCCCTTTTTCTCTGCACATAGAGTAGCTCTGATGATCTGATTTGCCTTCTCGTGGGGTCAGTCTACTGTGTGAAGCATACCATCTTTTTAATGAACCATCACTCAGTTATATCTGTCCATTTTCCATTAGCTTGTTTCATCATGTATGTTCATTCAAAGAAATCAAAACAGGGTCAGTAGTTTATGACTATAGATATAAATACAAAACATTTAGTTGATTAAATCTCATTGCTCACTGGAAAACACAGAAGGATTATAAACTAAATTACTGAGGTTTTTTGTCTTCAATGTAGATTGACCCACAATATCTCTTTCTTTCTTTATCCTGATTGGTGTTGTTTGAGCTTCAGAGGCACAGTAAGAATCAAGCTGATTGTCTTTCTGTTTCGCCAGAACACAGCTCTCGATAAGGAGACCCTCCAGCTCACCGCCTGTCGTCGTCCAGGGTCCCAGACGGTGCCATGTCCACAACCGTCTGCTGGCAAGAAAGTCCCATCTGTCCTTCAAGTCAAACCAGCCTCGCCTTCAAAGTCAGGGCCAGCTTCTCCAACCAAACAGTCGACGCCAACCAAACTGGCGTCACACACCAAAGTACCAAAATCCACCAAGACTGCTCCTCTCGAGGCACCGGAGACCTTGGGGACTTCAGTGCCTGATGCGACTACAAATCCTCCCTGCTCTCATTCCCCAGCTGACAGCGTTCTTTTCCTTCCCTCTGCTCCTGTGAGTTCGCTTAATTTCTCCCCTTCACCCTCCACTGAAAATTTCCCTGCCACCTCTTTGCCTGTTTTCTCTCCTCCTGAGATAAGAACATCGCCTACATCGCCCTCAGCTGCTCCCTGCTCCTATCCCGAAACTCTCTCCCCCTCCGGTTCTCCTGCTCTTTTCACTTGCACAACTCCTTCTACACCTCTCTCCTGTCCTTCCCCTTCATCTCCCACTAAACCGGCCCAAACCTCCTTTTCTCCCACCAAACCCGCTACTCTTTCTCCCTCCTCCTCTCCTCCAACCAAAGAAGCAACATCCCAGTCTTCCACAAAACAAGCCGCTCCCTCCCCCGTCTCCCCCATCAAACCTGTTTTAGTCATCCCTTGTTCCTCCCCAAACAAACAAGCACCTTCCCCCCCCTCTCCCAATCGTCCGACCCTGTTTCCCTCCCCTCCCTCTACACCTCCTAGATCCGCAACCCCGCCCTCTCCAAGTTCTCCACCTGCTGACGCCACAATTACCGAAGAGCTTATGGAGAAGAATTAAACGGCTGGTCTTTTCTGTAGCCAGTTTCACCCCCCCTCCCCCCCATTCCTCCTCTTTCCATGTACGTATCTGAAAAACTAAAGGCTAAAACACCTCCTCGAGCATTTCCAGTAGCTGTAAACTGAGCCAGTGACTGCTGTGTCCACATTTTTTAGAGAGTAGGTCGATTGTATATATGTCTGTATTTATTATAGGAGGATGCAGAGAAAAGGGAATGAATTGAATATCACTGTTCTGAGTGGTTTGTTTTGTTTTTCATGCATTACTGTATCACATTAATGTGAATTCTTTTATTTATTATCCCATTTTGACTGCCGGTGGCTCTTTTGTAAATAGTTCTTCATTACACACACATTCCCACATCCCAATTTGGTGTCCTTTTGCTTTAGCAGAGAGACAATATGTACAAGTATTTTAGCACATCAAATGTCTGAACTTGCTAGCTTGTCTACCTGTAGTGTTTTGGGACAGTTATAACCCGTTAAGCCAACTATAACCACTGTTAGTATTTTCTCCGGTCTCAAACGTCCTGATGGTAACTGTAGATTTACTGTTTAACTTAAGACTTCCTTAAATTGTTACTACATACAGTGGGTGGACAAGATAAAGATGATACCCACTTAAGTACCAAGAAGTTGATACTGAGTAAAAAGCTTCAGCGTACTCAGAGATTCTGTGTTTGTGCGCTTTGAAATCACGCAGGTAAAAGTGATTATCAGATCTGTTAAGACAAAAATGTCAACATTCAAGTCAAAGGGTCAGTTCAGAAATTGCAAAAAGCATTTCATCTGTTACCGCTAGTGGTACCATGGAGATAGTTTTGGTTTTATTTGCTGAGGTTATGAAATATCTTATGCCAATACAATGGCAGGAGAATGGAATTTTGTTTTCTGGTCACAGAATAAAATTTTTAAAAAATACAGTTTTAAAATTCAACAGCAGTGTGTGATCCAGACACGATGCGCATGTTAGTCTGAATAATCCACAGAACAAACTGTCAACAGTTCTCCAATTTGTCAGTGAGGTCTGTGGATTATTAAGAATAACTGGAACTTTGAATGATATTTTTTGTATTGCTATAAACACCACAAACAACATTCTATTGACATTCATTGTACTGGAGTGAGGACAGAGATCAGACAAAATGGGCCCCAAACCCTCCAAACTGTTTGCACATCAAGATACTACTAGATGAAAGTAAGACGTTGTAGTTTCCTGTGTAATTCATAAAGTCCATTAGGTAGATTATTTTGTTCACCCCCTGTAACTGACAAGACATGTGGACACATTTCATTCATTTATTTGCATTATTTGGAGTGAAATCTGTAGTTGTACATAGTGTGAAGAACCACCTGAAACTTGAAGGTTTGTTTTTTGTCTGAGCAGTCGTGGCCCTCAGTCATAACTGCTGTACAAAGCATTAGTGATATTAGATCCAACCGGCATGAAACCAAACTAGCAGGTCTGTATCTCATGAGCTGTTGTTTGCTTACTGCTACAACTAACAAAAAGGATACACATTTAGTTATTTTACCAGTTATAATGTAATTCCTACACTACAACGTGGGCTGCATGAAACTAGTCAAACACCGTTCCTTCAAAATACTCAACCGTTTGGTTTTTAATTTGTCGGATTTATGAGAATGAATGTGTGAATGTACAGGTGACGGGGTCGTGCCTGACCACTGGCTAACAGCTCAGTAGCTTAACGATGCCTTTATCAAAAACCAGCTTGGCTGAATAATGGGGTCCCAAAATGTGCATCCTCAAAATAATTTATCTGTAATAATCATTAAGTGATTTTTATTTTTTTTTTCCCTCGTTCTTGTTTGTGCATGTTTTAAACTCCACATTTATCCCAGCTGGTGTTAGTAGGGCTAACTTTACCTCTTCAGGACTTTCAGCTGCATGCATACTCCCCTTTTTCCCCCCCACTTCCTGCCTTCCCTGTAAGACAAAAACCTCACACACACAAACACAGTTAAGTCAAGTTGGTACATCGTGTCATTTAGCTCCCTCTTATGTAGTTTAAAGTAGATTTTCATATGCTTTGTCATAGCGGTTTGTAAAGGGATATTTGTATGAAGAGAGTTTTAAACAGGTAGATCAACTGTGTCAAATTGTTTTTATTAGGCATAGAGTGGCTGCTTTTAATGTCCCAATATTTTGAAACAGCAGTACAGTAAAAATGCAATAAAGACTTTAAATGAATGTGTGTCTGTGGTGAATATTTTCTCTGCAAACACAATGGTTGCGGTCATTAAATTGGCCACTGGAGGGAGCTGTGCAGTCTTATGTACTCCTGATGAAAGAAGTCGGCACAAGTCAAGTTATAAAATTCCATTTTATTGTCAGAACTCAGCACACAAAACACTCCAAAATGATTGCAAAAAATCTTGGTTGATAGATGACGCTAGTTTTCATATAAGTGGAGATTCAAACTACATCAAAGCACAAACTTTGAAGGAATGTTTCCTCAAAAATCAAAAGATTATAGCTGGACGTTTATTTTACTGAGGGCCAAAGGAGAATATTTCATCACCATTTTAGTGCTGAATCACATCACCGACATAGTCACTCATCCTGTGATCGAGATTGCTGTGATGAAGAGGAGAAAGAACCTTGGACTGAAAAGGAATAAGTCCTTTCTTTTCATTGCACATCTCACTCTGCTGTTAGCCGCTTTGGAGACAGGACTCAAAGAGGACTTTGAAGACGCTAAGCTAGCTTGGACACTGGATATGATATGATTTTCATTTAGTGAAAAACAAGTGTGGATATACCCTGTGCCAATCAGATCTCGTACGCTCACTCTCTCCAACGCAGATTTTTTTTTCAGGAATCCCATTTTTAGAAAAAAAAAAATTCTAATTTCAGTCACTTAGGCAAGAAATGTAAAATGAGAATAATCCTTAACGTGGTTTTCCTGACATCCTCCACTACATAAAGCTCATCATTAACATCACTGATGCAGGGAAGTTGTTGTGTTTCGATGTGTGAAGTATTACATGGTAAAGCGGTAGGTCTGCTTTGATATGTTTTACATGAACAGTGGGCCATGCACAGAATCTCTTAGCAAGCACAGAGGTACAGAGGGAATGGAGATTTTAAATATGGAGGACTACATTTAAACAGTATATATAGATATTTATATGTATGTATATTACCTCTTCATTTCTCTTTCTGTCCAATACATTTATTATTTATTGAAACATTTCATATCTACTGTATCTGCTGTGTTGCCAAAATGGCAAAAAGCATGTTAAAGGTGAATGATAGCCTAATAATTATTGCCCACATACACACCTACTGAAAAACAAAAACCACTCACCCTAAAGTACACAAATATTTGGATTCTTAAGTCAAGAGATAAGATTCTGACTAGTTCCCCACAAATCCCTCTTTTCTTTTCCGGAGGAGATGAAAATAGACTCTTACAGCTAAAAATAGATTTGTTTTTAACCGTACAGTAACATAACCCCCACCCTATGATTTATATGAAAATTTTCTATCTGAGCTACAAAATATAGCAATGCCCTTTTTAAAAATAGTTTGATTATTTTTCTATTACAGGACAGATTTTTTCTTTTTTTTTCTTCTTCTTTCATTGAGATACATTCAGGATATCAGGATATAGACAGAATAGTGCCGTTGATAAGAGTTCACACTTGCGACAGTTTGGATTTTTATCAGTATCCAACTGTGTCAGTCAGGTTGTTGCTGTCGCCGGCTCAGTACCGTGTCTGGTACTCGTGGTGCCATCTGTTGAAGTCGTTGTAGAAGAGGACGATACTTCCAGATGCCATGCCAGTTATGATGCACCTTAGAGGAGTAAGAGGGGAACATTATGAACTTTTTGTTTACATACTATGTGTTTTTTTTTACTTTAGTTTAAAGTCTCTAATGCAAACTCTTTACTCTTCTAGTTGTGTTTGAATACAGAAGTAGTAGACAGTAGTGGAAACTAAGTAGATTTACTGAAAAGTAAAACTTGGAGGTACTTGTACTTTGAGATATTCCATTTTATGTAACTTTATACTTCACTGTAATTCAGAGTGAATTACTGTACTCTTTACTCCACTACATTTATTTGACAGATATATTTAACAGTTACTTTGAATATTAAGAGTTTACATACATGTACGTAACATATGATCACATCATAAAATATAATATATTGTTATAGATTTAACTACAACAGTTTAAAGTTGTGTGACAGCTGCAACACTACACGTTAATGCATCAATCTAATAATAAAATACAGAACAGGCTGCAACTAACAGTTATTTTCATTATTTATTAATCTGTTGGTTATTTTTACATTTATTCTATTAATTGTTTATTCTAAAAAAATGTCAGAAAATGGTGAAAAACGTCCGTCACAATTTCCCAGAGACCAGGGAGACAGCTTCAAATTACAGTCCAAACCTCAAGATAATCCATTTACAACTATATAAAACAGAAAAGCATTTTCAACTTTTTCTAAATAAATTACTTAAAACAAATACTCAGTTATCAAAATTGTTGACAATTAATTTTCTGTTGATTAATGAACTTATTGCTTCACTTCTAAATATATATCACACTTTAAAAAAGTGAGTATGAGTATATTTAATACTGAAGTACCTTTTACTGCAACACCTCTGAACTCCTAATTTAACATTTTGAATGCAGGACTTTTACCTGTAATAGATTATTTTCACATTGTGGTAAATTTTTTATTGAAATTAAAAAATCGAAATACTTTTCCCACCACTGGTTGTAGGCATTTGTACTTTTTTTTTTTTTAGCGTGTTGGTTACCTTTGGTCATGTGACATGGCCATGGAGCGGATTCCTGCGTCGCAGCCGGGGTAGGTGAACAGCTGTTTGAGGTTGTGGACCTGCCAGACAGATACTACACCTCCATCACCACCTGTCAGCAGATACTGGCCATCACGGCTGAGAAGCATGGCCTGGCAAAAACACAGGGACAGAGTTCATTATTAACTTTTTCATAAGCTTGAAAAATCCCCGTTCACTTTGGTTTTGGGCATGGTCCAATCACTGGAACTTTTATAAAATATAAAGTGTTTGAATTAGTAATGGCTTCCGCTTCAAATGGTAAATTTACTGTACAGGAGATTCCAAAGTGACTACACTGCCTGATGCCTTTGATCTTATTTATCTGCTACCTGTCCTTCAATGCTCAAAAGGAAAAAAAAAAAAAACATGGGAAAAGAGCTATTCAACCTGGAACCACATGCATAAATTGTCTCCGAATAGGACTGGTGATCTGGGACCAGTTTATCTCTTATGTCAGAGTAAAGCTCATACTGCGAGGTCATGTGATCAGACAAAAGACCTCAGGTCAGTGCCACCCCCCTTGGGGGCTTTCTGTATACAGACCCTGACTTGCAACAAAGATGACTCCCCACAGTGAGGCTCGGAGATTTACTCGTCTCATCTGCTTTTCCTGCAAACTGTAACAGCCAAATGGGTCCCCCGGGAATCAGACGTACACAAATCAAGTCATGTGTTGGAGTCTATTATGGGCACAGTGCATAGTAGAAGCTGAAACTGAAACAGTCAGGAGCATCAATCAGCAAGTAACCGTAGCTGATGAAATGACGAGGCAGAATGTGAGTTCTAAAAGCAGCAAATGACACTAATTTAGAGCTTTTCTCGTTTGTGGTTTCATGACACCGAAGTCGGCCGTCTTTCAGCTGCAGCTGCTTTGCAATGATTCAGCAAGAGACACTTCAATCATCAGCAGCATGTGTGTTGAATCAGGCTCATATTAAATGGAAAAATGAAACTTCAGTTCTGAAGTTGGAACAAGTCATTTTCAGGAACTTGACTTGGTAAGGAAAACATAAATAACCCTTCAAGAGCAGTACACAGTGGATTGGACGTAGGAGTGCAGCCTAAATTAAGCAAATGTTTTGTATAAAAACCTTTATGGAATTTCCTACCACACAGTGAATTAAAGGAGTTCTGTTTCTCATCACGCGTGCACTTAAGATAGGCACAAACTTGCATGTGAAGGCACTCACACACACACAGACACACACACACACACAGAAAAAAAAAAAAAAAAAAAAGGGGCACACAATGATGCACTCGCATGCTCCACGCTGGCAGGAGGTCTCGAGAATCAATCCAGCCTAATTGCTCCGTTACTGTATATCATCATCCAAGATGGCTGAGAATGGAGCATGACGGAGTGCAGCGCTGTTTTGATTTATATGGTGTGGGTCTGTTTTTTGTGTACAGTAATTGTCTTGTGTATCAACATTTAGAGTTATTCTGACAGCAACGATAAAGATAATGCTCACTTCTACCAATCATGATCAATGAACTTGAACTGAGTTGTAGTGTGAGTCAGCGCACGTGTGATTCAATACACCTACCAAAAAAAAAAGGAAATTTAAAGCAGTATTAATACATTTTTTGGTCGCTTAGGGGAAGAAGCTGAAAACACAACATTAACACATTATCACTGTATAAAGTTGCATATTTACACACCCAGCAGACCATCCAATACTCACACTCCTTTAGCTCTGTTCTGTTCTTCACCAACTCCTGAGGGAAGTTTTTTTGCTCTACAGCTGCTAAACGCTGCACTATCTAATTGCTAATTTTGTCATCTGCCATTTAGTTATGGGTAAGTAACATACAGTATGTTTATCAGAACTTTTCAGCCTGCTGAAGCTATAAACAGGATTGATAAGAGCAGTGAGAGTGAACAAAAGTTGTATATGTAGAAATATTCTGAATGATCAGATGGTATGCTGCGCATTTATATTAAAAAAATAAAAAGAATATAAGAAGGATTTACCCGTTACTGTGTATTAATGTATTTGTGTATCTACTAATGGAGTCCATGACCTTACTGAAGCCCAGCAGGAGGCAGGAGAGCTGGCAGACATGTCAGCCAGGCCAGGTAGGAGGCTGCAGACAGACATTATAAATCAGCCCTTTGCCACTGGGCGGTCAAACAAGATGGCCGATGGCTCTGTGGGAGCCAAGATGGCTACACGGGCTTGGATGACTAAAAAAAATGACTCCAGAAGAAACACATGCACTTTTAATGCCCATATTTCCTACTTCTTTCGGGGGAACGGTGGGTGGATTCTGAGACTGGGGAAGGTAAAAAGTTTAATTTATGATGCTGTTAATCCCCCTGTTACATGGACGCAGGCAGTGAAAAAAAAACTGCTGAAATGGTTACACTGCCTGAGTTATACTAGTACTTAAAAGACTGTAATCCATTCAGTATGGCTTCTGTCACTCGATTCTGCTATTAGACTAGGATGCCGACTGTTAGCCTGTCATCTAACCTCTGACTCCATACCCTTATAAATTCACAGTGCGTACACTCTCCCTCTTTCTCAGTCTTTCTCTCCCTTTCTAAGTGGATACTGCAGGCCAGGACAAACACTTATTTATCCTGGAGTCATACTGTGCAGAGGCTCCGAGGGCTGAGAAGATTGATTCTGGTATGTACAAGAGTGCACTAAATACTGTTGGAGAAACCAGAGGGGTGGAGTTAAGGGGGGGTTGAGACTCTCACAGCCTCACTCCAAAATGTTAGGATTTTCCTAATGCCATCTGACATGGCTGGAATTTACAACAGCAGAAGAGAGCTGACAAGGCCAGGAGTGGCCCACACAGTTCCCAAAGTCACAGCTTCACATTTTAAGAAGGAACTATAAAGCTCAACAAGTAAAAACACTGTTAACTCTCTTAAAGACACGATAAAGTATTCTGCAAACTACAAACTAAATACTAGCTACCTTCCCAGAGACGTTAATGTATTCAATCAGTATTTTTCTCTGTGTGCTCATTATTATTATTATTATACATTTTATACGAGATATATTTGTGGCTTTGTGTAGGAGTGGGCTGGTTGGCAGGTTAAGAGCCTGGGCACCAGAGGTTTCTTAATAGGAAACAGGCGTGTGGCTGTCTGTCAGAGCCGGCTTACATTTCCCAGGCCAGACCGGAAACAACGGGTCGGGAAACCAAAGGCAGTAGCCGCTATCTTGTGTCACTCTAACCACGAGGGAGGAAATGTGGGAAATGGGGTATGTGTCGTCTTGCGCTGGAGGGTAGTTAATGGTGTAGGTGTCCAGGGCTGACCACTCCTCTGGAATGTTCTCTACCACTGCCGCCGACACAATTTGACCTGACAACAGAGCTCCGGATCAAAAGAACCATTTCCTCTGTTGTATGCGTGTGAAAGGGAAAGAGAGATGTGAAGCCACGGTTTGCCCCGAGGCATGTCGACCCTTACCTTACTCAGATCTCAACCTATAAGCAAGCCTTTAATCAGTGAGAGGACTTTCTACGCTGATGTGGTGCAGACATACGTACATGTGCGAGTTCACTTTCACATGCGCGCTCGCACAAACACGGTGCGTTTCCTCACCTTGATGCTGTCGTCCACCTCCATGTGTCCCAGCAGTTTGCCGTTGACGCTGAAGAGACAAAACTGTCCCTTGTCGTAGTAAATCACGCAGTGGCCCTCAGTGGAGGACTGGATGAGGCGGGGCCGCAGGCAGCGCTCTGGGCCCTCCAGGGTCCGCAGCAGGTCCCCATTCATGGAATGGATCAGACAAGGACCCTCTGCACACAGATAAGATGATAAAAGGAGTTGTTCAGTGTGTAATTGTTGTTATCAGGTGATTCTTCCAATGTACATTTTTGGACGTAATCACGCAGAAAGACCGGACAATCTTACCTTTGCAGCCGCTGATGACGAGACCCAACTCGGCACACACACTTGCACACGTCACCTCACAGTCATGGCCTGTCAAGATGGCCCGCGGTGTGGTAAACTCTGCTGGGAAAACACAAACAAAATAGTTTTCTATATTACAAAGAACGGCATCACATGTGTATTACCACTTTTGGTCAGTAGAGGGAGGGTACTGCAAACAATTCTAACAATCATTTCTAAAAGCACCCGTCAGCTCTGACTAATAGAATAACCTTTGCAATAGAAGATGAAGGCAATTCAATTCAGTAAAAAAAAATAAATTAAGAACAAACATAAACTGAAGACACGTCAAACAGTATGAAATTAAAAACAAATAATGTTAAAAGGTTGTTATTTTTTCAGCTCAGTAAATTTCTTGTATGTAGATGCATATGTACTGTAGCTTGCTGCACATACATTTCTCCTCTCAGTCACTCTCCCTTTCTAGCACTTGACACCCACCGCCTCTCCCTATCTTTAAAACCTTCTCCCACTGACTGCCTTCAGTGGATCCAGATGTTTCTGCGCTAGAGAGAGAGAAGGAGCCAGAGGGAGTAAGTTACGGTCCAAGTCATGAAGTTTGTGTGATTTTGTTTTGGTTTGAGCTGTCAGGGCGAGCGACAAAACAAAATCGCCTTTTACTTCTCCGTCTGTCTTCTGTCTGTGCAAGCACACACACACAAAAAACACACACACACACGTACTTTCCTGCATTATTACATGTAATTTTTTTTTTTTAACAAATGTAATTTTTTTTTTTAAACAAATGTAGGGGGATTCATTGCAGATGGAAGGCTGTATCTAAGCATGTTTTAGTGTCTGTGTATAAATAAAGGTAACCGTGGTGTAAAATGTGAGGAGCGGTGCACGTCAGCAGAGCCGTGTGTGTATGTGTGGCAGCATCCTTGAACCACGGCATGGAGTTCATTAGGGGTTGAAGGCTCAGGGAGGGGGTCTTGTCTTTACTGACCCCGTCAGAGGTCAAGTTCAACTCAAAAAAAGAGAAACACAGGGCAATGACACTGATTCATGTATAAATACTCGAATACTCTATTTTTCCATTAATATTTGTGTACCAACCCCAAATGGCTGCAGGGCAATGTAAGTAAGAGATATGGTTATCCATAAAATGAATTACTTTCTGTAAATGGCAGTTATATACATGTTTGTGGGATATAATAAAGTGTCTTGCTGACTTGATTAAACTTTTCAGTGTTTCTTAATGTAGTTCTCTCTTTAATTCAATTATTTGACATAAAACTCAGTACAGGTTCACTAATAGGACAGATACCTTTTCCTATAAGCCACAGCTACTGTTAAACCTTAATTAGATTTAGCAGAAAGACTCCATTCAGACCATATTGCTCACTGAACCCTCTTGTAAAAAGGTAAACTGGAGGGCAAGCTAAACTCTACTCATATATAAACACTGTCAACAGTGTTTCAAATCCAAAAACTACAGACTATTACAGATCACCTGTGTCTGTTGTTATTCTATTTCGTGTCAGTTGTTCTTATTCAACCTGTAAAGTGTGCAGAGAAACCTCAGGTGATACAGTTGCACTATAAATAAACACAAGTTGTATCTATAAATGGATTCTGACAAAAAAAAGTGGTAAATGGTGACTGAAATTATTAATAAAAACATTAAAATAATCCACATTCAAATACTAAATTGGA